>BJKM01000129.1:305000-905000 GCA_015082035.1 Chaenogobius annularis | reverse complement strand
TATGTATAAAAGTTGCCTGACCGGCCAGTCCCAACACGTTTTGACAGACTACTTTACAAAACCGCAAGGATCTGGAATTAGACCGCAGGATTTCAATTTCTAGGGCGGAGTTTAGAGAGCGGAGACAGAACCAATCACATAAACCCAGAAGTGACGCAAAAAACGTGACACGCTTAACAGTATATTACGTAGCCTATGTCAACAAGGTATGTTTCGTGTTATCCGTACCCAATTGCTAGTTCATCATGGCAAGAAAAGCGGAGACAAATATAAATGACTTTTGTCGGTTTTGTCTCACAAATCTTCACAAATCACTCGCCGGGTCCGCCATCTTGAACGTTTTTGAACGGGAGTGAAAAGCAAATTCCGTCTTCAGTGTGACTTTTGGATCGCTCCAAAAAGGATCAACGAAATGATTGGCTCAGACTTGGATTCCAGACCCTTCTGCATTTGAACAGAATGTAGGAGGGGCCGGCTGGTCAGGCAAGTATAAAAGCTGCTACCTAACCATTTATTTAAATGTTTGCTCAAACGTTATCAATACAGGATTTCGATAACATCGTGTTTAATGAAAAGAAACTTCATTAAAAATAATAATATTTGTATAATTTATTTCAATAATTATCTCAAAATTGTTCAGCCCTAATTTCCATAGTTTATTCTTGTTACAGGTTACACTTGCATTGAATTTGAGATACAGAAGCAAGATTAATCAAAATCAAATCGAGGTCGCAATTTAAATAGCAAATCGTAAAGGCTGCAGTTTTTGAAGTACCATCATTCTGCATAAAAACTGTTAACGCCCTAATTGTATTTGTTTCAGTTCAGAGGGCTATTTCACTCTTTTTGTCAATTCTCCTGGTTTAAAATGGGAACTTCTATTATTAAAACATAAATCTAATCGCAATCGCAATTAAATTGTTTCCCAAATTGTGCAGCACTAATCTGAGACACCTTCTTTGCTTTGTTTGACTGCAGTGTTGTGGCTCCTCTTTGTTGAATCTTTCCATGCCCACTGTGAAGCTAAAAGTATTTCTGTCTGAGTCTGACAGTTTGACAAGACCAAGAACCAAACTGTCAAATACAGTGGCCTTCCTGCTATCCACACGGAAGAATGAGAATGTGAGTAAAGTCCTCAAATGCAAAAAATATATGTATAAAACTGTCTTATAACTGGATGATCTAACAATAATCCATCTGTCTTGGATTACAACTATAGTAAACAAAAGATGTATGTGTCATATTACATGAATTGAATTTCTGGACATACTATTTTGCAGACTTTCACAACTTTTTTACATTTTGGTGAATCAAGGTGTATTCTGCTCTTTGATTGCATTGTTTAACTGCGACAGCAAAGTAAAATTGATTGACAGACCTTTCACTGCTATGGAATAGCCCTTTGGGGCCTCATGAAAAAGAGACTGTCCCTTGTGCATGGGCTTTTTCAAGTCTGAAGATGAAACATGAAGGTGAGACTTGATTTTATTATTTAGTTTCACAAAGCCCAGTTTGGAGAGTCAATATACTGCTTTAGGCACATAGAGTTACCGTGTGTATGAAATGCAAAGTGTTAAAATGCCTTTTAAATAGTTTTGGATGCGAGATTTCTCTAAGAGCTATTGACTAATGTAGTCACAATACTACCTGTAGTATGGCATTAAACTCATTTATTCAAGTGTTTTTATTGCTCATAAATATCTTGAAAAACATAGAACTCATAAAAGAACTGGAAACAATAGCTGGATCTTTGAACTGTTGTGAATGCGATAAATGCAATCACAAACAAATAGATCTCACAGAAGGAACCGACACTCAAGGACTGGACACAAATAACTATGGACTTATACAAAACAAAAATACAAATAAAAATGACTCACAGTAAACTTGGACTGAGATGAATGAGAAATTTTCCATGTGACTTTAAAACAATGTTTCTCGGATGTAAAACTCTAACAATGGAAACGCTAGATGGATACCTATAGAATGTACTTTTGACTACAGAAAACAAATATAACTAGGACATGGGCGGCAGGAACCGAGCCGACTCTCAAAGATTGTACTGAAATAACGTCGGACATTTATAAAATAGAAAGACCAACTTTTGCACTGAATTTGAAAATGGACAAAATTGCGGTATATCAGAGCAAATATGCCAGACTGTCTTTCTACGGACTACTCGTTTTCTTTTTGCATTTTGGATCTCTGTGTCTTGTTCTTGTTTTGATTTTTTTCATAAATAAAACTACAGGTCCATTAACATCCTGTTCAAAACTACAGAATAGAATATAGCGGACAAAAATGGGACAGTTATGCCGACAACATATGGCGGATTTTGTTTGATTGTTTTGTGACTGCTCTTGTTTGGTGTTTCTGTTTCACTCTCTGTGCCCTTTCTGTTGTTTGTATTTCTGTTTTATAACAATAATTAGGGGGGATAGTGCATTTAGAGCATGAGGAGATATGACTTCTAACTTGGCCGATAACTGCATCCCATGAGACAAGGAGGCAGATGACATTTTTAACCTTGAGTTTAGCCTTAATACAGACTTCATGTAGGGAAATAAAGCTACACAAACTCAGACAGTGTGTCAGGAAGGACTCCTCATTAAAAGCTTGAACTTCCAGACACAACACATCGACATCCGATTTTGTATCATTCTAATCGATGTAAAAGGATGTACATGTCTCATTATTTCTTTGGCCTTTTAAGCCCAGGAACTCACCCATAATGAACCACAGACATAAAACAACTTGTCTTAGTCAACAATCGGATGCTCCCACTCACCTCGCCCCTCTGTCGCATCTGCCTCTCCCCTTTTCATCTTTTATTTTTAACTCACAGGCGTGTCCTCCGAGTGACGCAGATGGAAACGTAGAACAGACGAACTGAAGAGGGAAGTGTCCAGGGATGAAGCAGAGAGAGACTGAGACGCAGGATACAGGCAGCATGAGAATAAGATGCTGAAGTTGGATGTGGAACCGTGCAACTTTTCAGGCTGGGAGGTCAAGTGAGATGTTATTGCTTTACTTTGAAATGTTCCACTGTATGACATTAAACATATCTGTCTTGCGTTCATTCATTTACAGGATTTATTGCTAGAAAACACTTTAATACTTTAAAAACACACACATTCTTAACACAAAGCACCATGTCAGTGAGTTCTTTATTCATAAACAAATAGGTACTGTATATGAGATCTTTTATTCCTACTTCCATTCACCTAACTATAAGCGATAATGTAGTTGTAATGTCTTTTATTGGGTGCTATTTACTGACCTCAAAGCTCCTCTTTGTTCAGAATCACTCCAGTATGTGGTATTTGTTTTTGTGTGTGCTTTTTTACTGTGTGAACTAATTGCCCCTGGTGGGATTAATAAAGTAATCTGAATCTGAACGTTATTCCACTAGGTCTGTAGGCCTTCAGTCCTTTAGTTAATTAAATAGTCGAGGAAGTCATAGTCGACCAAATTTTTTATTATGTGACTGATTATTTTATTAGGATTATTAAGATTTATACTGTATGAAACCTTTTCTACGAAGGACATATGCACATAAACTGAAAGGCCAAACTATGGAAAGAGTTATAGCTGGAGCTTTGGAAGTGACAGGACAGTTTAACCAACCTATTCACAGAAACTTCTTACTCGTACTTCTCAGAACATGCTTTTAGTCCATGACACAGGCCCGCTCTCCACAGATCTGACCTTAACGTCTGGGGATGCAACTTGCTCTTATAAAGTATTGAAGTGTGGCAACTGGGCTATTATTTTATCCAGGTTTATTTTAACCAAAACATTTCTAGGGTGCTGTAGGCTAATGTTTGCCCGTATGTCTGAAACAAGCTGAGCAATAAACTGGTGTTAAAACATTATTAGTTTTGCTTGTAAATATATAGATGATACATTTATTAAATCTTTGATCAGTCCTTTTTGATTAGTAGAGGAAATAAGTGACCTTAACTCCAAAAAATTGTATTCATTGCCTGGAGTCACTCCATTATCATGTGTTTTGGGACTGTCCTGTTGTCAATCTCTGGAGTATAATCCTGACAGCAGCGAAAAAGGTCATCCAAAAGATGGATAACACAAATTGCAAAATGTTTTGGTACCCGTAGGCTTTATTGTCAGGAAAGTAGTGTGAAATGGCAGATGAGAGAGAAGGGAGAACATGTAGTAAATGTCAGAGTCGGGAATCAAACTCAGGACACTGCGCCCAGCAGCACTTGTAGCCTGGCATACGTGTGCTGTGTCATAACCACACGACCAATATTGGGATTTACATACAGAAAATCGGGAGGTTTTTTTTTTCTTGGTCTTATTCCATCCCAAGTGTTTTTATTCTGAAAGACGAAAAAGAAACATTGTATAGTAACACTATAAAAATGTGTGCATCTTATCACATTCTTGCATTTGCGTAGTTAGTGACATGTATTAAAAATAATACTATTATATTAGAGCTAAACCAGGCACTTGAAAAGGTGTCGAAAGCAACAGTAGAACCTGCCAGCAGCGTTTTCCTCAGTGCAGGGCCACGTTAAAAACAGTCTCGTTTGGTGTCTTTCTGTTGGCTGTCGAGCTGCCTCAAAGCTTGCCCGCCCACCCGTTTGTCTGTGTGCCGCGAAGAGGAGTTGCATATCAATCTTACATCAGTCACAAGGAGACTTTTCATAGCGGCACTGAATGAGCGTCGACGCTACATGACGCAGACCAACTGTCACTCGGGCCGTCCGCAAACATGTGTGTGCATCCTGTGCTTTTATGTGGGAAGAAGATGATTTATTTAAGTAGCAGCCTGTTTAAATTATCACATTTTGTTTACAGGTTTAGTTTGCTTGGGCTTCTGTGCCTCAAGAGAGGATTGGTGATAAACAGCGCACTTGTAACAAACATCCCTGAAGTCCATGAATGAGATGTGTCCAGAGCTCTACATATTGTCATCTCCAGCTGTTGAATAATAATCACTTGCCATCAGCCAATACGTTCACTTCCTCATGTCATAAAAAGCAGCATATCAGTCAGTTTCCCATGTGATATGGCAGCAAATGCAGGAGTGCATCAGTAGTTACGCCAAATGTATTCTAAACACAGGTTGGGAGCAGTTCAGGACCAGCAAGTCTTTAAAAACCAATGCGTGCAGTGACACTCACTTACCTCCATCTGTTGGTACTCCTGGCCTGAATACTGGTTTACAGCCAGTCAGATGTCCAGTAGACATTTATCCACTGCAAGTTTAATTGTAGTCTAATTGAAATCGCAATTTCAATTGATGCAATTAGCAAAGGCTGCAATTTTTGTAGCGCCATAATTTTCTTCACAAATAACAAATGCATGTCTTGTTCTGCATAAAAACTGATAACCCAGTATCTGTACAAACATGTTCTGAATGTTTGTCGGTTCAAAAGTTTATTTCAGTCTTTTCATCAATTCTCCTGGATGTGTTTAAAATGTGAACTTTGAACAGGTTCGAGTTCCTGCATGGGGAAAATTCATTGTGCAGAAAAGTGCTATGTCCATAAAAAATATACATAACACTTTTGGTGGTTTCCGATGGTGATAATTGAGTGGATATTATTCATAATTGGACAATGGGTCTAAAATTACAGCCCACTCCCACTCAACATACGTGTTCAAGCTGTTTCCAAACGTCTCACTATTGGGTGCGCAGCAGTGAGCGTCCAAATGGGATTAATCATGACGAATGGAGGAATGGATTATTAAGATACAAGTTTGGGCGTTATGACATTAATAGGACACATGTGAGGGAAATACAGCTATACATAAAGGAGTGAAACATGAAATGACTGAAAATGACTAAGAAGAAACTGTGTGTGGTTAGTGAGGGAGGATGATGTTATATTGTATGTACAGTGTACATTTATAACAAACAAAGTGGTTTATGAGTAAGTGTCAACAACAAAGTGAAGAACATTTTGTTTGTTTTTTACACTGTTGATTAATGTAAGGAAAATGATTATGCTTTTTTGAGAGCCTTGGAACCAGTTAGGAGGGTCCAGGGGCCACAGAGGCAAGGGAGAGGGGTCAACAGAAAAGCTCCAAGGCAGATGAGCTGTTCATGGATGCGCCAACCCCTGAGGATGTTCAGGCAGGCAGGTCTGGAGGCTAATGAGGGGCCAATAGGAGCCGGAACCGGAGCCGGAACCCGGAGCAGGAACCCGGAGCAGGAACCCGGAGCAGGAACCCGGAGCAGGAACCCGGAGCAGGAACACGGAGGCATCGACAACCTGAAGCTAGGTGGAGCGAAGAGATGTAAATGTTCCCCCTGGACAGAGACCAATATCTTGCAAAGCTGCGACACAGTGAGATGACCAGCCTGGGCGGAGATATGTGTCCAGGTGTGGCCCTAGGACAGAAGCAGATAAAGGTTGAGCTCAAGAAGCTCCATTAAAGGCTCCAACAGAATAGAATCCAGGTCTACCGGGCACCAGTGGTGGTTGCCAAAAAGGTGGGAGCTGATAAGTTAACTAATATATAAACAAAAAATAAAAAGCAGTTTGCTTGGATCCAGTTGGTCCATTTTGTCACATGGAAGAAATTAAAGGGACCCAAATTGCAAACTGATTAAAATAAAATTAACAAAATCTCAGGGATTGTCAACAAAGGACAAGGTGAAACATGGGGTTTAAATACACGAGGAAACAACAGGTGAGACACAGAAGGGCAATCAACAGACATGAAGTAAAAGTGGAAAAACAAGCACACAAAAGACATGTCAAAGTAAAACACTGAGGACATGAACAGTGTAAAAACAAAAAACACACATCAAGACACAGAAAACAAGGAACCAAAACATGATCCTTGACAGGCCGTGTTCATGGCTCAGCCGTACGAAAGACACTGGGCAAAAATAACACCCAAGGGAGAGCTTCAAGCTGAAAATCACGCCACACCAAAAGCTTGTCTCACATTTGCCAATGATCCTAATTCAATATTGTGGACTGAAGAGACAAAGTCAACCTTGGGTTTGTTGTTGATTACATGTGTTGTAAAGCTAACACAGCTCTTAAAAGAGCACCTTGCCAAACATCTAACATCTGGTGGAACTGCTTTCTGCTTCAGGACCTGGGCCACTTGCTATCACTTGAGCACAGATGCTCTTGGGTTTTGCTGCAGGACAATGACCAAACAGTGAGATGCTGTGGTTTGACTCAGTTCATCCTCAAAAACCTTAAAATAAGGCAAAGAAAACAATTCTGGACAAAAAAAGCTGTGAGCTAAACGTCTACAGTGATTCAAAAATACACATCACCTGTTATCACAGGCATTTGGAGTCATTTATAGCTTTAAGTTTAGGATCATGGTTCATTTTTTCACTCCAGGGTTTGGATTTCCCCCCTCAATATGAAATTAATGTAAAAACATTCATGTTCATGAAACCTTCATGAAACATTTTCTTGTGTTGTCTTTGTGAAATATTCAAATGGCTTCGATGATCTGAAACAAATATGAAGTGTGTTTAGTACACACACTTTGAGTTTTGTTTTTTCCAATATTCCTGGTTTGACTCCCGGCTAAAGCAGCTCTAAAGCCTTTAAGGCACATCTGGATTTGCTATGATCCCATTAAGTGATGCTAACAGAGACGTCCCTCAGAGCCTCTCCACTAAATGAGTTACACAGCTTCTTCTACACAAATTAAGTGGTAGCGAGTGATTGGTGCGGCGAACGCACTCAAAATAAACATCTCTGAAGTTCATGAATGAAATATGGACAGAGCTTCACGTCTTGTCATCTCCAGCTGTTTTTATTTATGGAATTTATATCAGTCACAACAGATTTACACTAAGAGCAGTTTGTTTCCACACTAAATCAAATCTGCAGTCACTTGCCTCAGACACCACAGCTTTTCAGAGTGTTCACACAGAGTGAACCTAGAGATGGGTTATCGGGGATACTGATGATATCGAAGGGTTTCCCCAGATATCGGTAGTAGTCCGAGATTCATATTTGGTGTCGATATTTGGCACAGATATTGTTTCTACACTGCCCAGTCTCTCTGTGCTCATGTGTCATGTTTGTACTTTGTGCATCAAATTTGTCTTTTAGTGAAAATAAAATATTAACCCTGGAAAAATGGCTGTATGTACAGTCAAGCAACAAATGATTATATGCTAAATAAATAAATGTTGTTAATTTTACAAAAGCAAAATGTTAATTAAATTTATGATTGCTATGGATTTTAAAATCTTCTTAATTAAATCAATATCAGCAGATATTCGTCCATTGTTACCTCTCCTCTAAATACACGCTGAACCCGCCCCATGTTGAGTGTAAGTTATAATAGTAATAGGAGAGAGGTACAAAGGAGAACCTCAAAGGCATCACGAGCCAAGAATAAAAACCAGGACCTATTTTTTGTGATGCTGGAATAAGCTTCTGTGTCATCAATGACAGTAGCAATAACTTTCAGTATAAATGATGGGTTTATTTTAGACAAATGAGGGGTTTTACTTGTGAGAATATAACACAACCTCTTTGAATGAAGGAACCTTAGATTTTCTCACCTTTAGTAATCTCGTCTTCTTATTGTGCAGCTGTATTGCACAGCACAAACTCATTAAGCCTTTATAAGCGTTCCCATCATGCTTTGCTGTTGTGCAAGTCCCAATCCACAGAGTGACATCAGACGAACGTGATCATCTTGAGTTGTGTGTTAAAGAGTGTTGTGTGTGTGTGTGTAGGGGGAGTTGACGTCAACACTCCCCCAATCCATATTTAACAGAGGAAAGCGCAGAGGGGCACATTGTAGGAGTGTTGTGTATTTTTAGCGCAGACTAATCTTGGCGCTGCTGTGTGACAGGTGAGAGCGGCTCCATTCATAAGTTTGGAGGAACCAGACAAAGACGGGATGGGGAAATAAGGCGGGCTCTTTGGGGCTGAGAAGAACACAACGATGGGTATAATATGATTTCCCGACATGTCTGGATCAACAGTGTCGGCAGCTTGGCTTGTACAACTTTGTGGAAAACTCAAATCGCACATTTTGTGACAGTTATTAAGGGTGTGATTAGACTTAGAATTTATACTGTTGGGGGTTTTTTTTATCAAGATTCCAGTGCTTAAAACTGATTGAGGAGCATAAACATTTGGGAGAAGATTTAAATATAAACCGCTTAAACTTTTTAGCCAATTGACAAAAATGTTGACTAAATGTTGTTGTTTATATATTTAGTTTTAGTTTTATTTTTTTCATTTTGGATGTTGTTATTGCAGTCAATATGTATAAATATATAACTGTAAGATATATAGTTCTACATTTCAGAACATGTTTGGTGAGGATAATTTTTTTGTTTTTTCTTCAAAAAGACAGCTTATTTTTTATAATTTGCAGAGGACATTCATTCACCCAATGAATTCACACCTTTGTGGTTTGATAATTGTTCCAAATTGAAATAGGAATAAAGTGTATTTCTGCATTTGACCTGTTCTCTAATATTATTATTGGAAACCCCCAGAGCCGGAGAATTGTTTTAAATTTTGTGCAGAAATTGGACCAGCTCAAATATTCAACCAGGCTCTAATTTTTAATATGGCTTTAGATAATGAGAATGGCATTTTAATGGTGTCGCTGTGTTACTTGCATAATTAAAGGCATAGAAGGTCCACCAACATCTTGGGTAAGCCTATAATTTAACTAGCCCCGGGGCTGTTTCTATAGAGAAAGACAAAAGACATTTTGATTGCCCCACTTTGTTTTTGTGTTTTAGTTACATTATATATACATTGTATTGAAGGAGGAGATGTGCGGTTTCATTCTGTTTACGCTTGTTTGTATTATTGCTAATAAAGTTTATGAGTTATTTAGTTTGCATCTTCAAAATGGCAAATAGAAATGTATGTTTTATGTCTATCTATCTTTTTACTTTTGTAAATGTGAGAGATTTAGGAACAGGCTGCTGAAAACAATGCAATTTGGGGGCTGTCACAAACTTGTTAATTTGATTGTTAGATTAAGAAAAATATTTGATTTGCTCTTTTATGTTTCGCACTTTTCTTACAAAAACAACTAGAGAAAAGTTGTTTTTCATTACAGTAGAAGGCTAAAAATGCACACACTTTATTGAACTTTATTAAACAAATTAAAGCAATTATTGACACAGATAGCAAACATATTATGTAAAATACATTTTGGAGTAATTCCTGCATTTGAGCGCTCACCTAACCCCTGCCTTCGCTGTACTTTGCTGTAAATTCAGACATCAGATCATATATGTAGAATTTAAAAAACTACTTGTAACGGTGAAATGCCATGTCAAGGGACGGGACCTTTCAGTTCTGCAGTTTTTAACTGGAAGTCAATGAACCTGTTTAGATCAATAATGTTATTTACAATGAACAAAAACGAATCATGATCTACATGTGTTATACGTAAACACCTCCAACGATAAGAGAGTGAGGAGCACATTTGGCATCATTTTGATTTGGGCAGCAAGATTATTATCCATCAAATTGAAACAACAATCTCAGTGATCACTAATAGCAAAGAGAAGGTTATGTCTCAATCCTGCTAAACCTATGGGATTCTTGCATTAGTTTAGCTCATATTTCAGTCTTCTCTCATATCTGAACATACACTTCCTGATAAAGGGAGTTATTGGTTTCACTTGAAACTAACAGCCCTGAAATGGGCAATCTACATCCTATTGTACACTGACTTTCAGTGTACAGTGAGGAGGAAGAGAAAGTAAGTGTACAATAGGATGTAGATGGCCCACCTCAGGGCTGTTATAACTCCCTTTATCAGGAAGTCCCTCCCGGTGGGCAGGGCTTACACAGATTCGGATATAAAACCTCAGTTCCCAGACTTGTTTCACAGATTGAGAATGACTCTTGGATGAGAGTCGAAACGTTTTATTTTTGAGTCCAGATGACTACAACTGTATATTTTTCTACAATCTACGATAAACATACAAAATATACTAATAGCAACCTCAACCTCAATCAGAAAATTTAAATCAAATATACTGTATTTCCAGAATTGTTCAGCCCTAGTTTTGGTAACCATATCCTCACCTTTTAGATTTTAGAGACACTTTCATAATGTACCTTATATAAGAAAGAGATGGTTGACCTAAACTATAAATCAATTCCAGAACTAAAAATAGGTGTTTTTGAAATAAGGAAGTCACAGCTTGGAGGGGCTGCTTTTCTGAAACAAATGGGAATATGATTGAAGTAAAATTAGACCAGCTGCACAAGGAGGTGGAGAAAGATCAATTCTGAATGAGATGTGGTGCATATGATAAACTATAAATAACCAATCAAGAACTAAAAGCATAAACTGGGGTAGAACTGCTGTGCCTCTTTGAAGACATGACGTCACGTTGACTTATTTCTGGAGCAGAGGTTTGAGGCAAAACCAGGATTTTAATAATACATTTTGGAGGAAGGAATGCAGTGAATAAATAGGAAAGCTAATTTGGATATGGAGGCGAAGATGTTGGTGGTAAAAAGATGGGGAAGCACATACTACTTAAAGGGGCAGTATCATAGTTTCATGAAAATTACGTGTACTATGTAACTTTTCAGGTGGTAGGTCCAGTCCAACATGGAGATGTTATGGCTTTGCCTGGAATGTTCCACAGAAAAGCATAAAACTTAAAATTAAATTACAGGTGTTTTTTCAATACATTTATTGCCACACTGTGAAATATTGCAAAACAATAACACCTCCATGGAGACAAGCAGGTGGCGGACCCCTCAGTAGAAAAGCAACACATTACACCTTTTAAAAAAGCTAAAAACTTTGACTAATGACAGAATGACAAAATGGCAGAACTTCACAGAAACTATAAGATGGATATAGCCTTCTTATACAGCTAAAAGTGTGATTATTATAATAACATGGTAGTAACTTATATCTGTTAAATGCACAATAGTCGTCAAATTATTAAAATGAAAATATGACTTTAACTTAATAATTTATCAGTTTATAAAGTTTCAGAAATAGTCTTTAAATACAAATATAGCCCTTGTGGTAATTACCATATAATTGTTCAGCCTCCAACAAACATTCAAACTTATTTTATTAATGTATTTATTTTAAGATTATTTTGTTGCCAGAAAGCCTATCAGAAAAAAACAATGGTAAATTTACCTGGTGGTGGCCAGTCACCGTTACCATGACAATTCTATCCGATAACCATGCTATTACTGTGCTGTAGTAAAGTAATAGAATAGTTACAATCAGTGGCTAAAGTTTGAACATTCAAAAACATACAAACATTCATCATACTGTAATAATTAGGAAAATCGATGAAATGTTGTAAAATATGCATAAAATGGATGCACTAAAGTATGGCATTCGCACATTTACATTGACACATTTCTGAAGCCAACAGAAAGCAACTCTGTGAGATAATCAAAACAATCCATGAATCAATTATTATGCGCGGAGGTCATGATTTACATTACACTGACATGTTTCCATATGAGACAAAACATTGTAATTATTTTTCTATTTCTGTTGCTTTCCCACGCATGACATGTGTGTGCTTCTGAGTCTCATTAGGACACTGAATCAGCCAAGGCAGCTGACCATGTGTGCGTGCGTGAGTGTGTGTGTGTGTGTGTGTGTGTGTGTGTGTGTGTGTGTGTGTGTGTGTGTGTGTTGTGATGAATGCCAAGATGTCCACCACAAATGATATGGCACTTCACATTCATCATTTAACTATTATTTTTAACTGATGAAGAATTTTTTTATAATTTGTTTTGTGCTTTTTCTGTAGCAGTGGGGAATAGAACAACCCAAAGCAAATCAGAAAAGCTCTTTGTAGAAACTGGAGCGAAACACACCAGCACTAATGAACTCAAACCCACTGAACCACACACTGAAGACTTTCAAATGTAGCTCACATGAATAAATAATATCATATTTTGAGTGATGAATCCAGTTTGCGCTGCATCAATGTCAAGCTTTAATTTCAGATTTTCTACTTGTCTTTTTTTGGCCTGAGAAACCTTGAAGAGGCTGTATTGAAATCTTGGGACTAATAACAAATGGATGTAAACTCATTGAGGAGGCTTGTTGTTAGAATGGTAGCGTATGACTGAAGTCGGAAATTTGTTGAGTTAAGTTAAGTAGTGAACTTATTTGCGTGACAGGACAATGCCAAGAAAACTTTCAAAAGCTAAAGCGATGATACTGATGTCCTTGGGTAAAGTTACAAATCCACAAATATCACAAAAACATACAGTATTTATTTTCAAACCACACACTCTCTAAAAGGGCTCTTGGAATTACAAACAAATTCTCTAAAAAGTGCGGTGCTGAGTTGAATCTCATGTACTTAAATAATTAAACTGTTCTGTGCCTCCTCCCTACTGCTTTATTTTAAATTTTAATAAGCGCAAAAAATCTTATATTATGCATGGTTTTCAGCTTAAACCCTGTTAGAATGTTGTATTCTCATTAGAAACAGGCCTGAAGCCGTGTTTTGTTCATTAACTTTGTGTGTTTGTGGTAGAGATACAACAACAATGCAGTTTTTTCAAGATTCAATGTGTCACGTTATCGATGTGATTTTGATACGTTTTAGGCTTCAGAAAAACATTTAAATTTGTATGTGAATTATCAATAAACATAAAACTTTGTTAAAGTGCTGCTCAGATATAGGGTTGTTCTCCATGGGTCTGTGAACGTTTGGCACACTTAGTATATCAGATACTAATCAATATTTCAACTAGTATCAAAAGTAGATGCTCATTTTTATTATCGAAAATAAAATCACGTTAACATGACAAAATGTGAACATTCCCGAAAATGTTATAAAATATCTAGTGTTTTATCAGCCCTTTAAAGACCACATGGTAACATAAAGGAAGTACCATTATTTTGTGCTAAAAATGACATTTCATAGTTTATTATCATTGTGGTATTAAAATTGGAATCAAGTGTCAAGCCTATTCCTTAGTAACAAAATCTAGTTTTAATTGTTAGTATCACTAAATTGAACCCTTTTCTTGCTGTGTCGGATGGCGCTGGAGTTGTTCTGTATTGTGAGGGTTGTAGTGAGAGATTATATTTATAGTAAATATTTGTTTTATATTTTGCGTTTAGTGATTTCTGTCATGTCTTTGTAATTGTAATGCTTTTTTCCTGTTGTGTGAAGCACTTTGAATTGCCTTGTGTACAAAGTGTGCTCTACAAATAAACTTGCCTTGCCTATATATATTTTTTTATTTTATTTTTTTGAGTCTTCATTTACATGTCGTTGGAGGTTTTCACCAGTGTCTTTGGTCATTAATATTCCTCTCATTTCCAGATGCTGTAAAACTGCTGCCAAATGTTGGGCCACTTTAAAGCCATTTACGTCAATAAAAGCGTGTGTAAAAGATGCACTAAAAATATTTCTTTTTTTTTTAAGGTTTTGTCTCGTAGGCCTTATTAGACAGGACGGACAGCGTGAAATGAGGGATAAGAGAGAAGGGAGGACATGCAGTAAAAGTCAGGATTTCGAACTCACGACACTGCGGCCAGCTGCAGCAGGACCCTGGCATATGTGCGCTGTGCCTTAACCACTCGCCCACCGGGCAGCATGCACAAAATATTTCAATTTATGATATAATCCAGTGACATTTAAGTCTTGATGTGTTTTAGTTGTAATGGATAATTAGTGATTACGAGCAGTTCTGGAGTGTGTAGTCCATTTACAGTAAGTAAGGTTTTATTGTGGAATTAAAACTTTGCCCATTTGTGAGTCACATCAAACTAAAGAGAAATACTGAGAAATACTATTGACGATGGGAGCTTTGAGTATACAAAGATCTCCTTTGTTTGTCCAGAAAACATTTTGTGGAAAAGGCTAAAAGGCTTTTGAAAAGGTTGTTCATTATATTTGGCTCTTACCTCGTTACATCACCTTTTATACATGGGAAAATTTGAAAATCTTCTCAGTTGTGTCTTGAATTAGAATAAAAGAACGGAAGTAACTTTCAATACACAATGCTTTTATGAAAGAGATTAGTGTAAACTTTAGCAAGAAAGGTGCTTATAAATAAAATGTATATCATTATTATCTAGGTAGGCTAACTAGTAGGAGTGGTGGAGAAATCAGAAGTCAAATGTCTTTAAACACTTCCAGTAACAATGATAAATTGGATCTTAAATGTTTAGGGGTGGATGATATTGACAAAAATGAATGTCTCAATATTTTTTGGAGTGTCCCGATAATGATATTCAAACAATATTACTGTAGAAAAAGATTCAGTTGCAGTCATCTGGACGTTTTGACTCTCATCCAAGAGTCATTCTCAAGCTATGATATTATGTCAATCCAACAGAAATGTGTTACAACACGTCTTTAAACACATTAGTCAAGGTTTTATTATAAGATAAATGTGAAATGTCTGTGAAAATGAATCACATATGTGCAAAACTATTACCTTATACCTTTTTTTCCCATCTTTGTTATTAATCAACTCTCTTTGTAGCAATGTTTACTACAAAAGATATACTCGATATTTAAATTTTGCATTTCTTCAAAACAACTTTCACAACAACCTTTAACTTGGCCTTGTGGCAACACATGTTTGCTACCATGGAGACAGATTTGAATTATTTCATTCTTTAATCTTTAATTCTTTAATCTTTAATTCAATTATATACTGTGTAGTACCTTAAAGAGAGATGTTTTGTACCATTTTCACCTGTAATCCTTGGGCAGGCTGGTGATTGAATAGAATTATTTTATTTGTTTTGATTAATCAACAGTCAAACGATTAATTCGATTGTACACTGAGTGTACTGAAGACTTACTTGGAGAATATTCATGAATAAAAAATATCATATGTTGCACATACAGGAAGCTGAAACCCATGAAGAGTCGACGAGCTTCAGCTCTCGGAAGCTAAGCAGGACAGGGCCTGGTTAGTACTTGGGTGGGAGATTGCTGGAACACCACGTGCCACAGTGGGGCGCTAGAGGAAATGTTGTTGTGTCCTTCGGCAAGACGCTTCACCCACATTGCCTAGTAAAGGGCTTTGAGTGCCTTGAAAGTAGAAAAGCGCTATATGAATACAATGTATATGTACAATAATCATAATTTATTGATTAATCGTTGCAGCTCTACAGAGCTTGTGATGGAACGTCAAAACATGTTACTATGGATATCAGCAGTTTTGTTTCTGGTGTGGTCACATTAGCCAAAACAATGTAAAAAACTAAACAAGAGAAGCGATTGGACAACGCGTAACCATTTTCTGGGAATGCCATTTAATCACACTTTAGTGTTAATGTGTTTTAATGAACGCTTAAATTTAGTATTTAGCATCTTACAATTTCCATTGGTTTAAGATGAGGCAGAACTGAAATTCTATTATGTGCGCCATCACCATTCTTCATTTCATTCCTTCATGTTCCATCGTTTCAACCCTTGTGCTTGTTAAGGTCGTGGGGGACTCGAGCTATCCCATGAGACCTTTGCTGCTCAGGCGCGGGTACACCCTGGACAGGGACAGGCTTCGGTTGCAGGGTTGACACATGTTACAGTCACAATCCCTCAGCCCAAAAAAAAGAAACTTATATTATCACAACCATAAAAGCATTTGTTAATTTAGAATTTCCTCCGCTAAAAGCAAACTGATATCCATCGCATTAATTATCTTCTCCAGAAATAGTTTCCCAAATATATAATAGATGTAAAATGACGAAGAAACCACGCCTTTATATTACAGTATTTATAGAATTAAGTTTTGGTTTTTTTTTCAGAATTTGTGCCTGTAGGCTTTATTGAACAGAGAAGATAAGGGGAAGATCATGCAGGAAATGTCAGAGTCAGGAATACGAACCTCACGGACACTGCGTCCGCTGCACTTGGAGCCTGCATACGTGTGGCGTTTCAAGCGATCGTGTCGGACCACCGGGAAGCACAGAACGAAGTTATAATTTTTAGTGCCCTTTTGTGGTAACTCTCTCTGAATTTAGAGAAAAAGGTTTATTTTATTGTTTGGACGCCAAACTTGTGGTCAAGCCATGTTCCGAGTGACGTTATGCAGCGACCACAACTCTTCATCCGTGCAGCTCGGGAATCATAAATAATGTATGAAGAAATTCACAGATCGCTCCCAAATTAATGTCTCTGTCAGTGCCTCAGCTCTCACACTCTCAGGTTGTTACAGACGCACCAAAGATAATCGATTAACTGCCACATGAATGTTTACCCTCTCCACACGACTCATTACAGCACCAAGTGCGACTCAATGTCCTAAGTGGAGTGTTTAAATGCAACTGGGACAAAAAAGTGAACTATTGTTGTATTGGCAGTGAACTGAGGAATTAACAACAGAGCAATCAACATAAAACTGCTCAGTTTGGATGGCATGTTCTGGGTAGTTTGTATCCAAAATTGGAAATATGGCATTGTTAATAATTTGAGGATTTATCCACACAACAAGAGTGTGAGAAACAAGAAGAACTGCAAGGAATAAACGAGTCATTAATATTTCAGTAAAAAAAGTATCTGTAATAAAGTATATTTAAAAGGAAGGGTCCGCTCCTGCTTGTCAACAGAAGATTTTTCTGGCACTGTTCACATGCGATGGCATTAATAAAGTAACATATTACACCTTTAAGGCAAATCCTTTTAGAATGTGACCTGTAAGGCGGGAGCACAATTGTATTTTGGGACCACATTTGGCCGTTTTAATCATAATTGTAGAAAATATAATCAGAATTGGGAGGTTAAACATTTGCTTTACTCAGTTAAGTTAACTTTGAAAGAACTCTCTCTGCAGTTTTCAGATAACTGTACTCCTACTTGAGTGATATATTATGACAGTAGCCGTTATTCTAACATGTAAAAAAAAGGTTGGATCCTCTTCTCACTGTGAGTAAATATACAAGGTCACTTAAGCTTTAAGTTGCCAAATTGTTTCAACATTTGTGTTTCTTGCAAGCGTAACTTCAAATATGATTTTGTTGTTGTTTGTTCAAATTTTATTGACCACTTTTGGAAAATACAGATTTGAGCATAATTCATGTTTTTCGTTTTCCAATTGACACTAACTCAAATTATGCAATCATCTTAATCGTCCTCTGCTTTACTCCTTACCTTGCAGTAATAGTTTCCCCAAATAATTCTGGCCACTACTTTGGTTTACTTAATGTTCTACTGGAGTTTATTTACTCTACTCTTTTGTTGGCTTCTCTACCCATTTGTGAATATATATTTTACCTGAGGTTTTTTTTTTTTGTAAAATTGTTATTCAATTAGGTTCAGATGTAAACGTTTCTTGATGTAAAGTGAATAGCTCATCAAATAATGATATAACATTGCACACACATGACAAATAACAAATAACAAATCAAGAACACATTTTCTCATAAATATTTCATCGCTTTTATTAGTTCAGTATGACATTAGAGTATGTTAAGTATCCAGCCCAAATGTCTGCACATTACATCAGTGTGATGACAGAGCTTTGAAAGGTAAAGGCACTTTGTTCTGCACCTGATCAAAGCGCAGTGTCTGACAGCTGCGTTGAATATTTTAAAAAGGCTCAATAATAGAAGAACACAGCAAAAAATAAACATCCGTACCTATATTATTCTTGATCTGAATCAATTTGTCATGGTAATAGTTGTATAGTAGGTCCATTATTTGACTTTGATTTGTTTCAATATACTGTACATTTATCAATATTTTAAAGAGGACATTATAAGGTAAATCAACTTAAATGACTTTTTAACCTTGTTACAGTGTTTCCTCATCATTAGTTTTCTCAAAGTTGTATTTTGATTGATTATCATGTGTGAATAATCCTGTATGTATTGCATTTGAGGTTCCCACATCCCTGTACTTTGTTGTGATCGTTTGAAAAATTAAGACTCCAAGTGACACATATGGTTTTAAAAAGTCATGTAGCCACTTTCCAAAAACATAAACATGTAAATGACAATCCACAGCTTTTATAGTTCTGCAGTTTAAAACAGGAAGTCAATGAAACTGTTTCTGTTACTAAGCCGTTTTAGATCAATATGGCAGATGTAAAAGGGTCTACTTGTGTTATAGTCCAATATTAACCTGGGGGGTAAAAAATCAATATTTTTCCATTAAGATAACTTGTCTGCCAATGGAGTAGAAAATACAGATAAATAAGCTTGATGAAACTGCGCATATATTTTCGGTAAATTGAAAAAGTAGACCTAAGTAATCAAAACAAGAACATTTTCTGAACTAAAAATAATTTACCATCTTATTTTGTGCTTGACAATCACCAAAAATAAGAAAAACATTTTAGGCTGTGACTGCTAATATCCTTTTAGGACAAGTCTCAGAAAAAAAAAAAATCCCTTTAGGCTCAAGACATTTCATTAGGTTTTTAGATTAAAGTTTATTTTCTGTTTCTGTCATGTCTGGACAAACAGACACCAGGGTAATAAGCCCCTGCTGTTAGAGCGCTGACGCTGGTGGGACATGTGGGAGGGGCAAGAGGGGCATAAGAGCTCATGGTGAGAAGGGCAGATTCGAGCTCTGCTCTGCAAAAACCTGCTCTTGACTTTCAAATTCTTGGTTTGGTTATAGCCACTCCATAGTAATGAGCTCCAGTGCAACAAGACCCTCCAAATGCAAATATTAGAGACAATCCTAAGGCAGAAAATCACACACTGAAAGGTGGCTGACTTGTATATGTAGAATTAGAGGTGGAAAATATATATTTTTTAAATGTATAATGTCCAGGGGTGATAAGTAACTAAGTACAAATACTCACAATACTGTAATTGAGAAGATTGGATAATTGAGTATAATTGTAGCATGTAATGAATTAGTTACATTTAAATCATGTATGAGTACTGAGTCCGTATCACTTTTGTCTCCTTTCTAAAACTACAAACACACAAAACATCACCTCATCGCCTGCTCTGATTGGTCAAAGCTATGAGAATATGCAGATTGCCATTTAAATAAACAGCTTAAAGCTGAATTAAGTTTTTTAATTAAGTTTTGTATAAAAGACTGATCTTTTCTTTATACTTGTACTTATACTGAAGTACAGTTTTGGCAACAGTACTTGTACTTGTGATTACTTGAGTACAGTGAGTACATTCACATGTTGTGCTGGACTTGAACCACAACCAAGACACTTGGCACGTTCAGCACATTCCTGATGCTTTGTTAAAATGTCACCTTTATCAAGATAACATTAAAAAAGTTGTCCTTGTCCTATATAGATATGTTTAGCCCAACAAGACTATATTCTGTGAGTCAGACCCAACCCCAAAAATGAAAAGGATTATGGGACTTTTTTTTATTCAACCCTAACCACAATTATGTCAAATTTGGTGATGTCTATTATTACTGTTATTATTTTGATTTTCACTCTCTGGCTGTTTTGTGTTGTGTTGTGTTGTGTTCTGTTTGTTTATAAAGTTTACTCAAACCCTAAATACGTTTTTTTTAACCTTGCTCGATCCATTTTCCGGATTTACATGTCCCATAAAATATGTGTAATTTGGGCAATTTTTTTACATATAAAATGCCTGACTTGTATATGAAAACATTACATGGTGAAAAATGTGTCATACATTTTTTTCATACATTAAGATAAGTAAGCTAATGAAGAAGTTTCAAATGGATACCTCTAAATGTATGATTTTCTTCTATATTCACCTCCAGTGTCTCAAATTAATAACACTAAACTCATGAAGTGAAGTGAACCCACCATGAGGACAGCAAACCAATCAGAGCGTAGAATACATGTGTTTAATTTAAAACAAACAGCGGATAAGATTCATGTGTGATATAATACATCTGTTTACATCATCCTCTTCATCTTCACCCTCCCTCCTTTGTCCCCTCCCCCTGCCCCGCTCCACGTCGCCCCCTGCAGGTTTCAGTTGTTAGCAGCCATGGTGTAGCAGCCGTGTGGGTGCCACTGCATGTCCCTGATCCGCCTGATGGACTGCATCTGAGGGCAGCGAGCGCCGAACTCGTTGAAGTGTCTGTATTCGCCCTTCTCAAACAGGTACTGGCTGCCACGGTAACCAGGGAACTGATACCCGACCCAGCTGATGACAAACACATGATACTGGTGTGAATGGACTGTGAATCTGGTGTGTTTACAATATGCACTATTCACTATATTCACTGTTCACTGTTCACGCTTGCTGTAGCTGAATATAGTCTCTACCGTGTTGAAAAAAGGAACAGAATTATAAGCTCTGGTCATGCAAGCACCATTAATAAATATTAGTTTATAATAGCTACACTTTTAGTAACTACTTAATCCAATACCAAAGGTGAGCAGATTTTCACACACACTTTGGGTTGGAGGTACAAAAGAGTGAAAAGATTATTTTACACTCTGCCCATTCACGGCTCATTCACATATCTTTCACGCTCACATGTCGGTGCATTGTTTGTATTCTGGTCATTTCTAAGCACAATGTTGTCTATTTTGGAAAGAAATGACAACATATTTCCCTCTTTACTGTTGGCGGGTATCAAAGTGGTCAAAAATCAGGACAACTGGGACATGTATAAAACTAGGACACATCAATGATTTTGGCTACAGTACCCGGGACATGGGACTCAGGGCTCAAAACTGGGACTGGGCCGGCCGGCTACTCTGGTTTGCACCAATACAGATATAGCCTATTGTAAGCTGCTCTTAGGGTGAAAATGAGACCGCAGTGTACTGTCTGCATCTAATCATTGTGTTTCATTCCTCGCGAAGCAGGAGGTGCGCTGTTAGCATGATGATTGTTTACCGTGACAGCAAAACTCACGAACCCCCGTTTTTCTCCCCACATTTTCACAATCTTTGTGTCAGCAGATATTGTTGTAAAAAATGGTGATCTAATCTGTGTTTCCTCGTGCTCACTCATCACATCTGTACATTGCCCATACTGTATAAGCTGTTAGTTTGTATGCTAAACAGCAGACTGTGATCAAAACATTGATATAAAGGAGGATGGCATCTGTGTCTCCTAAACGCAGCTGCTTTAAATTCAAAAGTATCAACATTTAGTGACAAACAGCCCTAATATCGATCTGTTTCTGGCTCATACACACAGCGCACCACAGGGCTCTGCTTCTCCCAGCTGTCAGCCTGCGCGGCACAAATGAAGTAATCAAAGACATTTTGTAACAGCCTGTGCTCCACACCTCCGGCACGGCTGACGACGATGACAACTCTGCAGAGACGGTGATAAAAGTATATGTACCTAATCTAGCTCGCTTTGAAAATCAGACCTAGTTTGTGCTCGACCTGAATGACGTCCCCACTGGTGTCTGACAGACGCACAAGAGCGCACGGCCGGACCAGTGACGCAGTGCTTTACGAAGATTCGGTTAATACAAGAGACGAGGAAGGCATGATAAATGCAGCGAGTTTGACTCTCTGGTGCTGTAACTAAAATAGGGGTGAAAAAAGAGATATGTTCTGTTAGTGAATCTAACCTAACCTAAAAGACATGAATCCTGAATTAGCTTATCATTTTATAGTTTATTAAGCCACTTTTGTATTTGATGAGAACCAACATAGTGCTTGTTTTCTTCTATAAACAAATGTATTTATATTTATGCCAGATATAGTCTGGGCTTTAGTTCTTGTTAACTGGGTGCTTTTTTGTGTCGATGCCACATATTTTTTCAGATTCTTATTTTCTTCCATTTAAAGAGTGATACTTGGAATGTGCTACAATTTATGGGAACGAATTGAGTTGGGTTTAGACATCCAGACACATTACAATTGTTGCTTGGTTGTTCACTATGTAACTTTTATGTTGGATGGTCTGGACCAGTTTGAAAGTACCACTGTGTGGCAGTTAACTTATCTATATGTCGACAAGCCGGATCAGATCTGTGGAGAGGCAACTTCACTCATAGTGAGAATGTGATCCCACTGTGATTAAGTTTAAAAGGGAAAAGTTTTAAAATGATTTGAACATTTGTGTCTCTTGCACAGCTCCTTCAGATTAATTTAGTTTTTCTGTTTCGTCTAGACAGTTACTTTTACAATTACTCTTACTTGAGCTGTAGTTTCCCCAAATACTTTGTTACTCTTAAGTACTAAAAGAGTATTCATTTTTGGACCACTACTTTGTGCTTCTATTTGAGTAAGATTATTTTGAAGCAACGTTACCCTTACTCGAGTACAATTGTTGGCTGTTCTATTCAATTCAATTTATTTTTGTAACACCCAAAATTACAACAGCGCTTGCTTCAAAGGGCTGTTCAACCACTTCTCAGCTCAGGACTCTCAGATTAAACAGATCCATCATCCCTCACTTTGAACGGTAAACCATGTCCCACTGTTCTGTTCTATTATGCACTTGAATAATGTCATCTGTATGTTGCTATTTCACTTAAATGTTTGTGGTGTTTAATGGGTCTTTTCTTTGAAATGGCCTTCCTTTTCAAATGTACAGCAAACCACCCAACTAACTCTGAAAATAAATAAGATTAATTCAAGACGAGCATCAGAAAAGCTACATAGTGTGCCTTTAAATAATAAATGCTGCATATATGTGAGAGAGTAGCCCTTACGTTCCACAGCTGACCATGACGCTGCCCACGCGATCGGTGAAGCCGTAGGAGAACAGACTGGGCACGTCGTCGTCCATGATCTCCATCTTGCGGCCCTTGTACTCGCCCACCTCGTACAGGCAGATCTTGTGCTTCTCTGGGTCCTGAGAGCGAGGGCGAAGACGGCAATGCAGTCTGAGTTTTGAGCTTATGTGTGTTTGTGTGTGGAGTGTGTGCGTTTGTGTGTGTGTGTGTGTGTGTGTGTGTGTGTATGTAGTGCATGTGCGTGTGTGTGTGTGTGTGTCTACATACCGTGTTTGTGTGTGTGTGTGTGTGTGAGTACCATGCGGACGGGCCTGAAGGAGAGCAGATACTCATTCCTCTGACAGTTGCTCCAAGAGTCCCAGCGTGGATACTCGCCCTTCTCCAGGATGTACATATCGCCACAGAAGTTCATCTGCTCAAAACCCACAAAACTGAAAGACAAGAAGAGCGTTAGGGGACACACAAATACCACTAAAACATCAAATGAGTAGCAAACAAAATGTCAAATTTAACGATTATTGTGAGAAGAA
This sequence comes from Chaenogobius annularis, assembly GCA_015082035.1. Taxonomy (NCBI): domain Eukaryota; kingdom Metazoa; phylum Chordata; class Actinopteri; order Gobiiformes; family Gobiidae; genus Chaenogobius; species Chaenogobius annularis. Next base: position 880,937 of record BJKM01000129.1, on the reverse strand, counting down.
AAATAACAATTTAACAAATATTCATAATTATTGTCACCATGACCAAACAACTGTGAAATCCTTCCTCTAGTCTGTGGCCAGCTTTATGAAATCAAATTCTCTGAATTATAATGTCGATAAGGAAATAATGCACTCATAAAAATATGGACGTTAACATAAAAACCCAATTATAAATCTTTTTACATTTACTTAGATATAATATATAGTAAAGCTTGAAGTAAAATGACTTTTTTTGGCTTCTAAAATGGTCACAATTATTATGATTTTTTTTTTTGTATGTTGATTATATTGTGACCTGAATAACCACTATTATCGATTAACCAAATAATCTTGACATCCCTACAACAAATAGCCTTCTACAATCTCAAAGAAAAGGCATGATTGCATTGACAAATAGTGTGTCGACTGAGAGTGATGTTTTGTTGCTTTTCTCTGGGAAAATGACTGTTGTAACTGTGGATATTATCACTAACGTGGAAAAAGCCAGAACTTCTTTTCAAAACTTAAACTACTCTCTTCATCGACTATTCTTTGAGTTTGTTTGTTTTTGTTTGCTGACCACCTCCTGAATTGACAGTTAAGTGATTTGAAGAAAATTTCAGTAAATCACTTCTTTTGTGGCTTTGTTGTTTGTTGAGATGTTTTGAAACTGCAGTTCAGCACAAGTAAAAAAAACGAAAAACTTCAAAAGCCACATAATGGGATGGCTCAAAAGTTGTTGGCGTATTTGTGGTAAATACAAAACATTCTGGTTGTGTGCAGTCAGGTAGACGGTGGTTTGGGGAAGATCTACTTACGGACCACAGAAAACTTTCAGAGAGCGCACCCTGTCCATCCCAAAGTCGCACACGTTCATGCACTCGTTCATGATCTCGAAGCAGCGTCCCTGGAAGTTCTCCTGGTCGTACACACACATCTACGGGACGACAAACGCAAGGAGAAGATACGTTACATACAAAACATCCTGTAATGGTGGTCATTTTAAAATCCTTGTTAGTTTTGGAAAATCACAGCGATTATAGGCGATTTTATTTGTCTCCATGCTAATGCTCTGCCTGGAATGTTCCACAGTATGGCATTAAACCGGTATATCATGCATTTATATTATTAATGTTTATTTATTGCTTGCTTATTACTTGGGGATGGAAAGTGGCTGAAAAAGTACTACATTTCGTTAGTTAAGTAAAAGTACAAATAAAGGTGCAAAACAGTACTCAACTAAAAGTATCATTTTAAGTAAAAGTGTTGAAGTACATGTTTGTCATTTTTATTACGAGTGGATGAACGCAGATGTCAGCCGTCTCCTCAGGCTCACACAAAGTAACATGTTGCCATAATAGACCCTGGCTCTGAAGGTTAAGCGCCCCTACACAAGCTGCACGTGTTAAAAATGCCTCTCTTGCGTGGCAGTTCCAGTGGCAGTGAGATTGTTCTAGGTGACCTTCAAAACCAGTTAAAGACAGCTAAATTTGGACAAAAGGGCTAGTTTTACTTTGATATTATATCATATAGCTTATATTAGTTTCTAAGTGCCATTACAATCTGTATTTATATCAAGAAATTACTGTGGCCTTCTGGAGTCTATTTTTTATTTTTGTATTTTTTGAAGGCTATGTTATAGACACTTTGGGGTTAGGTAAAACCTTTTCTTTTTTACAAAGATATTACAAAGCCAGTCAAACTTCTGAAATGTGTTACGTTAGTCTTGCATCGATTGGCGCGTTTCTTTTGTAAGATTTGCGTCATCATCATTTGTTGAGTCTGATGTGCCCGAAAGCATTCTCTTGTTATTATCAGCCACGAGATAGCGCTGTCATTTTTATGTTTCTTGGAATATAAAACAAGTTTGTAGCCAGTTTTCAATCATCCATTTGCTCTAACTTGACTTACAAAAACACACAAATCAAATGTGTACCTTGTAGGACATCATGCCGAAGTCGGATTTCTTGTTTTGACCGCTTTTTCCATCGGTCTGAGACTTAGACTTATCTCCTCCAGACATTTTGGCTGTACGAAAGAGCAAAACAAATTTACAATTGAAATTGACAACATCAGTACATAAATCGTGAAAAGATATGTTACTGTTAAAGCATGTGAAAAAGAAGAATGACTAATACTTGCTGTTAAAACTTAAATTACAACCATGACAACATATTTTCTAAGTTTGAAAGAATAACTACTGTCATTTTAGTAAGTTCATTGACGTCACCAAACGTTATTTTCAACTGAAACTAGATATTTCTAAACTATAATTGCATTGCTGTGTCCTCATGTTTGACCCTGTTGAATTGTACTGCTGAGGGTTGTTTGTGACAGTCTTACCTGTGGCAGTGTGTGCGTACAGGAGTCGACTCGGGCCGGTGTGAATGGAGTGAGCTCGCCCTGGGCCCCTCGTCCCCCTTTTATACTCTGGCGTCCCGGGACAAGGGATTAGACACAGAGAAACAAACTCGCTGAGCTCACAAGCCTCGACAGAATAGAAATACACCCATCATCAAACACAGGGGCAGAGGTGGAGCAGCGGTAAACTTAACAGGCTAAAGGGCCGTTAGGAGAAGACGGATAACACAAGGAAAAGTACACAGTAACTATAGTTGAGTTTACATAATTTGTTCTTGAAGAAAGATTTGTTTTGCAGCTGCTTTCGGAATTAAGTTACTGAAGTGTACTATATCGCTTGTGAATTGTCTTCAAACATAGGAAAGGTGAGTGCTTTTTCAAATGAAACAAGGCCTCACACAGTCAAAAGCAGGAAATAGACTAAATACTTGAATTGCTTTGTCAAAAAAAAGTCATTCAATTGTAAGCACTCAAGTGTCATTTCAGAATCAGGGCATGTCACAATTCTAGTACATAGTGGTTTGACGTAGCACACAGAGGTGAGGATAGTAACCAAAAATATGTATTCAAAGTATGAATAATGTTATTACAAAATAATACTAATCAAGCACAAGTACAAGTATTTGTGAAAACTACTCTAGGGTAATTGTAAGAGTAACTGTCTGAACGTAACATCTGATTTATAAATGGAACTGAATGAAATTGGAAGGACAAAACATTAAATAAGTCCAAATCTGGTCTTTTCAAAGGATGGACCACAAAAATGAGAGAAACTAAAACATATCTGAAGGAGCGGTGCAAGAAACAGTACTACACCCACCTCTGAGCAGCAATAGTGGTATAAAAGTGATAAAAGCAGAGTATTACTTCAACTACTGCGTTCTTCGATGTATTTCAGATTACCTAGCTGGTTTATCTACCTCAGTCATTTATCCTAGCTTGCACTCTTGTGGTACAAACTGCTCAATCAACTTTTCATGTTTTCCCCACTCCTGGGCTTCCGGTGGGCACTCCTGTGGGCAAAACATCTGGGCAATATTCTCCAGCTAAAGTACTCCTGACCTGTGGCTCAAGATGGGTTCCTGGGATGGGTCAAATGCAGAAGACTACTTTACCGCACCTTAACCTATATGTAAAATTTGAAAACTTTGAAAATGTATTTAGTTACAGAATACTGACTACCTGCATTAAAATGTATTTTGTAATGTATTCTAGTCACATGGTTCAGTCAGAGTACTGTTTTCTGACTACTAGGAATACTTTAACATGCAGCAGAGGATTAAAACAGTTTTATCTTTGCTTCACAGTTTGTTCTGCACTGATTTATCACTGACTGAAGAAGGAAGAAGCCAGACACGCACTCACCACAAGAGTTTTTCTCACTGATACTGTGCAGTTTGAAGTGGGAGTGGGTGATATTGAAAAAAATGTATATCTCAATATTTGGTTGGCGTAGCCTGATGGCAATAGTCAGACAATAAATATGTGTTTAAACATGTAAGTTGGGGTTTAATAATCAGACAAATGGGAAATGTCTGTAAAAATGTATCATAAAAGTGCATAAATATCTTGATACGCGTGATCAAACACTGAAATGTATTATTCTAATTTCAGGAAAGTAACTGAATATATCCAAATAAAAGAGCACCAGGTACAGTTAGTCAGAGTTAGTCAAATGAATATGACTTTTATGTGCACTTCCCAAAAAGAAAGACCAGCACACTCCTGTTTGAGAAACGTCCTCTCTGTGCCATAACTGGGCATCTGAACTGCATCCTGGTTGATGTTTACAACCACAGCATAATATCTGCTCATTGTCCACTCCGGCCCTCTCGTCCAGTGCGTGCGAGTCTATGGGACAAGCAATAAGCCGTCAGGCAATAAGCTGATCGAGGCAATAACCTGGCAGTCTGTCCTCTGGGTGAAATGAACGCTCAACACTCTCTACATCAAGGAGACACATATTACATTAAAACTGTTAGATTTTCCATGCGTGGGTGAGCGCGATATTGCGGTGTGCCCAGGCTACAAGAAACTTGACCAAGGTGTGCACTTTTTTTTTTTATGTATAAATCCCAATTAATTTGCATTATAATTAAAGTCTTGTAAAAGCTGTTGCGTCAAAGTGACCATGTGTGAAATGTCAAAGAGAGATTTTAAACACTCTCTTGAGAGGACTGGAGGCTGTTTTGCTCTGACGCAGTTGGAAGCTGAAAAATATAGCGAGGAGTGGTTCATCTGGATGCAGAGACACTTCCTTGTTCTCTAACCCACAGCGAGGCAGGCTAAGGGGAGAGAGATGAGGGGATGACAGGCAGGAAAACAGGTAGAAATGACGGTAAACAAACACATTTTTAGCCAGCAAACTATCAATGCTGGCCAGTATTTGATAATTATACACACCAAAGATACAATAATTAACACATCACAGTTTTGAACTAAGTGCTTTGACTTTAGAAGCACAAGAGGCTGACATTGTCCTAAGCACAGATACGTGTGTTTACGAGTCTCACTGGGTTCCTTTTAGTGGCGTCCATGGCCTTGAGTTGTTCGTTCTTAATGTTGTTTCTGTATTTAATTAAACACTAAATAGAACTGCTGATATTCTTTGACTAGAGGCTGTTGTACTTTGCTGTTGCAACACGGGACAAATAAAAGCTTTCTCATCTCACATTATTTGTTTTAATTGTGAGGACATATTTGGTGTAAAATGTTTAAAAAAACACTAGTCTAATCATTTTTCTCCCTCCAAAAAAATATGAAAAAGAAGATGCTGGCACAGTGGGCATAGTATTGTTTTACTTAAGCTACATTTAAGGTACACTTTTTACTCCTCACTGTTTTAATTTTGGTTAATTTTTTTGTGGTTTTGGGTTCCTTGTTATATTTTATTTTGTTCAAATATGTTAAATAACTAGTATATCATTCATATTTAGCAAAGTAAAGATTCAAAACCTATTTTTTCCTTTCTTTCAAGTGAAAGATTTTAGAGGCCGTTCACGTTGCTTTTCATGTTGACATCGGACCATGTGGTTTGTCCGAGCAAGATTTGATCATTTCTTTGACTCACTACGATATATTTACAAAATTTAAACTCTTTACAAAACTCATCCAAGGATAGTGTCCTTTCTTTTGCAGTTTATTTTATTCAGTGTTCTTGAATACTGAGATCAAAGCCACCTATATGATTTACTAAAGTGCAAAAGCGCAAGAAATGTCATTAATAAAACATCTGAAAAACCAACATAGCCTGTAGTTCCCATAAATATTCACGAGTGAAGTCATATCTATTGGTGAAACTCTTCATTCTAAAACCTCAGGCTCTTACTCATTCATTGAGGAAATTTGGGTTAAGGGCCTCTCTCTTTGTGGTGTAATTTTATGCTGATATCAACATGGGACCAACATGGGACCAATAAACAGCCATTCTTATTGTTAGACAAAGGGAAATGCTCATACACTCTATATGTACTTTTCAGGGAAATTGGGCCACAGAATATACAACTTTTGGTTAAGATATGGATTTTGGATTCTGTATTCACAATAAAGACATTACAGCTGCATTCAGTTGTATCATTACAGATATGTGAACTGTTAAGTGAATGTGTTTTTGCAGTTTCCCTCTTTGATGTTCTCTTGTCTGAGAAAGTTCTCAATGGAAGTACGTCACTGTCATTGCACAATAAGCCATGACAGTTTGACTGAATTTAAAGGTGCAAAGCGGAACTTTTCTGGTGGTTACATCAAGTCTCCATGAAGATGCTGCTACTTTGCCTGGAATGTTCCAGTGTGCCTTTAAATACTGTGTCTCCATGGAAACAAGCAGTTGGTGCCACTCCACCAAGTTACAGGTCAGATCTGTGGAGATCACACTCACATATTTTTCAAGGTATTTAGTGCAATAAAAACACCTGGTAATTTAATAAATGCTGGATAGATTTGTTTAATGCCACAATATGGAGCATTCCAGGCAGTGCAATGACATCTCCATGGAGACGGAGGTTACCAGAAAGGTTACACATGTGCACCTTAGATGAACAATTACTCCACAACGAGCACTCTGCATAGCTCCTGATACCTGTTGTTGTCAGCGAATCTCAACTTTGCCTTTTACCCGTAAAGAGATTTATTTATAAAACGTAAATGCTCTCTCCACCGCAGCAGCAGAACCCTCAACCACCTCAGTTTTTATCTCCTCTTCTTCACTACTGCCCCCAGAATCTCTGCCACGGACAAATCAACCCTATCCCATCAATCGACCTGATGGAGTTTAATATCCAAAGTGACTTTGGATCAAACTTGGGCAAAAAGCTCAAGAAATTTGATCTTTAAGTTTCATCTCTCTATCATTAAAGTTTCTCTTTGATGAGTTGTCCAGTGTCTGTGCGCTGACGTCCAAGCGGCGCTGGACTACGCAGCTCCACTCACGCCGAGATCTCATTCAGTCCAAACAGATCGAATCAGTGGGTGGAGGCAGCTGATCTGTCTGTGTGTTTAATGTGTGCTCATCAGAAATGTGCGCCTTGTACTAAAAACAAATACCAGACATCGAGCTGTGAGAGAAGAATGAACTCACTATCCTCTTAATAGAGATACTGGTGGTCAGCGTGAGGTTTAATTCAGTCTGATCCAATCATTTCAAATTATCAATGATCAGTTCATGGCTTTTGAAGCCGAATTCATGCAAATGTTGTTAATCTGCTTCTCTTATTGACCAAGGATGTTTTAACTGTCTGTTGGTAAAATCAACAATTTTGAAAAGACCTACAACTCAACTGATGTTGGGCTTTACAAAATAAGCTGAATTGTCAATGGCGATGAAACCTTTTCTGATTCTGTTAGTTGTGTTAAATGGACTCAATGTCTGTCTTGTTTATGATACTGACACTTAATATCAATTGCCATTTTTATACATCATAAAGTTGGATCAATATGAGCAAAAACAAATTGGAGCAACATGACCAAAATAGATAAGTTTGAAAATATATATATATATATATATTACTATGTCATCCAGCCAATAGTGTTAGAGAAAAAAGTGTTTTAGACCAGAAAACATGAACACTCAGTAGATTGTGTTGGCATCATAGTGACAACACAAGAAGGCCAGTCATGGGACTTTGGAGGTCTGTGCACAAAACGCCACCAGTTTGGAGTCACACAAAATAACCTCAACACTAGATCTGTTTCAATCACGATAATACAACAACTAAACAACAGCTATATTAGGTTTGTATGAAAATTCAATACAAAATGCCTTAACAAGATTGCTCTGCAAAATTGCCGATCCAACCAGAATTAAACCAGGACAAGACTAGTATCAACTGAACCAGGACTAGACAAGACTGTGACCCAAACTGCACCGACAAACCCGCAATGTCACAAGAGTTCACACGTGGTATTAAAAAGGATTCATCGATCATGGACGACTCCTGGATGATTGAGGGATTACACTGACAGGAGTTCACGCGATTCCAAACATGTGTACAGAAAAATACAAGTAAACAGTGTATTTATCTGTAAAAAGTCATCCTAAAAACACAACTCAAACTAACTCACGCTAAACTAAGCATCTTTATGTTGCGATCATCATATATCTTTATAATCCCAATCAAATGATTTGTCAGTTGGTCAACTAAAATCGTTTAATCAACAAATAAATAAAGTTTAGACTTGAGTGCATTCACTAGGGCTGGGAAATTAAATACATTTTAATCAAGATTGTGATTCAGTCATGTCAAATCGTCAATGATAAGCTTGGGTGTTTACAGAAAATCCTGTCAGTATTGATTTCATCTTGTTCCATAAATGTTCAGGAAAAGCCAGGAAGAAATTTGACATGTTTGTGTTAAATGAGTCTGATTTATATTCATGAAATCAATACTGAATGAAAATGTAAAATTGAGTCAAAATTTGAGATCGATATGAGAAAAATAAAACTGGATTCACTTTTTTACCATATTGCCTAGCAGCACTGAAGCACGGGTCAAATACACAGAACAATAAGACAATAAGAACTGTAACCTTGACAATATTTTTTCTGGATCTTTCCGAATACACCACGCAATGACATGTTATGTGCTTTTGGAGATTTACCACCAGTGATATTTCCAATTTCCTTGCACTATATTGAGTGTATTGAAAACCTATCCTATAGTGCTGGCTATGCTCATGTAAAAAATGTCAAGGATGAGGACCACCTGATGACATGAAATCTATGTTGCCATGGAAAATGTTGTCTATTGTCAGTGCAAAACTCCACTGTGATAGGTGCACAGGGGCAGCTATACAGAAATGTGAAACTGCATAACATCATCATTTTGACCTTTGTCCATAACCTTTTCACGACCGTAGATAAGAAAACGGTTTGATTTACGACTATTATTAAAATAAGGAACAAATACCACTTCTAAATGCTGACTCCTTAGTTTACTTAGCTGTTTGTATAAAAGGGTTTGATCTGTAATCTCTATAAAAGTACATTTTATAATGACTATTTTTGTGTTTTTATCTTGGCCAACTTGAAATGTAAAATGATATCTAGAAAGAGATCCATTGTTTGTCAAAGGTTATCCTGTTCACAGTGGGTTTTGTAACTCATAATAAAATGTGTATTGTCTATTCAAGAGTACAAAGCAAAAGAATAGTCAGGGCTCTACTACAGAATTATGTTTTTTCAGAAGTCACTTTCTTTGGCCAGATTTATTTATTTTTTGAAATCCTGGCCTAAATTACCAAATGACCAAATAATTTCTGATTTCCAACATTGCTTCTACATCTGAAACACACTCCACTTGTCTTTTACAAATCAGCTCATTCTGTGCCTTCAGCCTGGGCCTTTGTTGCGCTTCACGATGGCACTGCTGACCCGCACGAACAGCGCAACAACAGCGGCATTCAGCGCACCTCTGCACACGAAGTGCTGAGTCGACGGGCCACCGCGGGTTTACAACAAAGACACTGGGGAAAAAAATAGACTGCGTGAGGTTTAGGGCCCAGAGAGGGGCACGGGCACGCGCCTACCCCATGCGCACGTGCATCAAGTTCACACGCACGTACAGCCAGTAAATAAGGACTGTTAAATAAAACAAATGATCCAAACTGTGCGTAAAGCGTGAATGTGGTTGTGTGGTGTAGCCTAGTGGGTTATTTACAATGACATTGGAAATATAGCCAACCTTAGAAAAGTAATTAGGCAGGAAAGAGCTGATTGGTTCATTCTATTTAGAAGCGTAAAAGTAAAATTTAGAAGCGTAAAAGTAAAATTAGCTGTGAGATGTAATTGGTCAATCATTCAATCAAATTATTAAAAGATCTAGTAATAAAGACAGTAAAGACCTGTTTGGTTCATGCTATGCGTAAAAGTAAAAGTAACTAATATATTCGTCCAGGAGTGTTCACGTCCAGATGATACTATGAACAACATTATTTTCTACAATAACTAATATATTGGTAACTTTACACTTGAGCATAAAATAACGTGACACAAATGCCTCTGTGCCTCAGCCAAACTCTACACAGGGGCTTCTTCCATCATTAGCATAAAGGGGCCGCACAAGCACGCGCGCGCAGGCACGTGTCAGCCGCGTGGACGTGAATATAAAACCAAAGAGCCAGCTTCACACAAAAGTTTACGCTAACTGGATTTTGTTGCGTGCGGAGGTCCGTGAACACCACAGCGGTAAGAAAAACACTAAATGGCCGTTTGGAGTTGATTTAAAAGTAGAGTAGGCCTAAAGTTGGTTATGTCTAAGAATAAAAATGAATAACCTTGACTACACATAGGCCTAACCTTATGATTGATTTGTGTATGTGTCCCTGTCTACAGATGAATAGATTTCATAAAAACATCCACTATAACTCCTCCATGTTCTCTAATGGCATGGGGATGGCTCCTTTCTTCAAGGTAAAATCTATGCGCTCTTTACGCAGTACTAATGTCTGTAGAGGACGCATCCGCGCAGCCCCTCATTCACCTCTGCCCTTGTGGGTGTCCCTGTGCGTCTGTGCTTGTCTTCCCAGGTGACCGTGTTCGAGCAGGAGCATTTCCAGGGCAAATGCATGGAGTTCACCTCGGAGTGCTGCAACATCCACGAGTGCGGCTTCGACAACATCCGCTCCATCAGAGTGGAGAGCGGAGCGTGAGTCATGCGCCTGTTCGCCTGCGCGTCTCTGTGGACAGCTGACTGGCTCCGAGACGTGCATGAGCCAGAGAAAGTAGTGGCCAGGAACCCACGATTAAAAAAGAAAAAAGAAAAAAAGAAAAGAGAAAAAGCCACCTCGTTTAGGCCGCTCCATCCCACGTGTGGGCGCACAGATGGGGTCAAGCTTCTCGTGCCACAGAGGGAAAGGCGAGAGGGGCTCATAAAGCAGCTTTGAATAAGATTTAACAGACTCAAATGTGCGCTGACAGTCTGGGAAAGCCTCTATTTCACTGGAGTCAGTCTCAGTCTAAATGTTATTTTTGCTTCGAAAGAATACATTTAACATTTTTAAACGTTTAAATTGGTAAAGCAATATTGTCCAATTTGCCGGCTGGGACTTAAAAACTGGTGAAAGTCATACGTTTCAAATTATTAGTTTGAATCTCTTTTTGAATTTGTTCTTTATGGAGCTAACCAGGACTGCAACGGAAAAAAAAATACTATTGTATATAATAAAATCATCGCAGTTGTCATTTGAGCTAGAAGCCTTCAGGCAGCATATTTGACCCATTATTTGGTTGATAATGTATTCAAAAGTCTCAATGTACAACAGAAATAATTAATTAACTTGTCAACCAATCAAAAAACTAGTCGACTACTAAAATAATTGTTAGTTGCCACCCTAACGCTAACACAAGTTTTAAATGATGTCGCATTGAGTCGAGCCCAAATGTTTATCAACACAGTAAAGTTAATTAATCTAAGTATACTTTGTGCCACACTCAAGTCAGATCATTTATTCTATACTGGCAAAAGAACAGGTGCAGGACAGTTTGAATATCAGATTTAAAGTTTGTTCTCTGTGCTGTTTTCTTTGTTGTCAGTGTGCTGTTGACAAGATTCTTCTCTGACTGTCGCTCTTGCCTGTCGCGATAATTACTACATTACTACATTACTAATTACTACATCATTACTACATCATAATGACTACATATCAATTTGTATCGAGTGTACATTTGTGGGAATATTTAGTTTGTTTTTTTGTTGTGCGATAAGATTTGAAGAGAGTGTTGAATAGGCAAAGTGATTAATTATAGACACTAAATAAGAACTCAAGTGTTTTCTGAGATTCTCCCGCGTCAGAGTTATTGCTTTAGTGGCATAACGTACCGTCAATAGCATCGTTTATCATTCTATTTTCTGTAGCGATTCCACATTTGTTATTGTGACAATTGTCTTGCGCCTGCCTCCTGCCTCCTTCCTGTTTCCACGGTTTCATGTCTTTACTTTTACACTGTGCCATGTCCGTACCTTTCAGTTGGGTTGGATACGAGCACCATCACTTTGAGGGACAGCAGTTCGTCCTGGAGCGCGGAGAGTATCCCAACTGGGAGTCCTACACTGGAAACCTGTCCTACCACACCGAGTGGTTCATGTCTTTCCGCCCCATCTACTGCGCCGTAAGTACAAGACTTAAGTCCAACATTTTGAATGGGCCAAGGTGGAAGAAGTACTCCATTTTGTTACTTAAAACAATTACAAAATAATGACTCAGGTAAAAATAAAAGTATGACATAAAAAAATCTATGTCTAATCTACTTACGTATTACTTATCGAAATATATAGACTATTTTTTACTTCTTTTTGACTACAGTAGAGAAAACGATTAGTGCATTTTAATGTGCTTGCTAGAGTTGAGCAATATAGTATATCAAAATGTAGATAGTATTGTGAATGTTGTTTTGAATATTGAGTTTATTGTTTATAGTTTAAAAAAATGCTACAAAAAGATTGGATAGTGATGGTAAAAAATGTGATATTTAATACATTTAAAGACATGTTTAAACACATTTCTGTTGGATTGACCTAATATTGTTATTGGGAAATTCCAAAAACATATCAAGATATTCATTTTCGTCAATATCGCCCACCCCTTCTATCTTATTTTACACTCTTCTATCTTATTTTACCCCTACGATCGAATTTGAGCTATTCTCTAGTTTATATTTAAAGCGTATGTGGCTGTCAAAAAATCTGGGAAAGAACACCAAATGGTTCTCCATATTTTGAATGTCAGAAATCACAAAAATAGCTGAGGACAAGTCACTCTGTGCATCTGTTTGATCATTTTGGCACTAACTTTGACACAATCCCACCTCCTTTCCCCCCGTTCTGTTTCCACCTCCTCCGCAGTCTCACCAGAGCAGCCGCATGCAGATCTATGAGAGGGAGAACTTCATGGGTCGCTGTACTGAGCTGTGCGATGACTACCCCTCGCTGCAGGCCATGGGCTGGTTCAGGCCCGAGGTCGGATCCATGCATGTCCAGTGCGGCGCGTAAGTCGCAACATTCAGCTTGTCCTCAATGAAATGATGCTGTGGGTTGAACTTTATGGCTCTGAATGTGTCACAGATATAAAACTATGTGGGCTACACTTTCTTTTCATTGTAGTTAGTCATAGACATAATGGTAAATGGTCAATATTTATACAGCGCTTTTCCACCTTCAAGACACCAAAAGTTCAAACTCTAAAAAAATACTTGATTCTCGATACAGATTTTGAAACCACAATGACATAAAAAATGCCCTTTTTGGGTCAGTGTTTTGGACAATTGATTGACAATTTCCATTATTAAACACTGTAACACTCCCTGGTAATCGCCCAACATCATTATGGCAAAGCTTGCACCAGAAAAGCCGCATCGTGCACTGTTACGTTTGTAAATTTTCCTGTCTTGTTTAGCTTTGTGTGCTACGAGTATCCGGGCTACAGGGGCCAGCAGTACATCATGGAGTGTGAGAAACACAGCGGAGACTACCAGCACTGGAGGTACTGGGGCGCCCACTGCCAGACCCCCAAAATCCAGTCCATCAGACGCATTCGCCACTGAGAGGGGCCCGAACGTGACCCCTGCGCTTGTTCAGACACGGGGTCTAAATCTGAGTCAAAACCAGTACACACCGGAAGAGCAGCTACCTCCACCTGTCAGCTCGTTTTCTATCAACTCTCATTTTGTTCTAGAAGTGAATTAAACTGAGAATCATGACAAAAACTGTTGTGTTGAGAGTTTTTTTCCAGAATGTGGTAAGATCATTTTGCATTTCTATAGTAAACCTTGAACAGTGATGGTCAAAGAGGTTTATTTATAGCTTTGGCGACGGGATCATTGTGAGACATCAGGTTAATGCTGGGGTCACTGAGGTGTAATTGTTAATATCATTGTCAATAAGGTTAAGGCTCATTTTTATTGTTTCTTCTATATCAGACAAAAGGTGTTTTTACTTTGACATGTTTCAACGCTTCTTCCTGCTTTTGTTGTAACTCTGGCCAATTTTTCCTGTTTGTTCGGTTCTTTCTCCTCCTTCTCTTTCATCTCTCTTTCCTCTTTCCGTCAAAACATGTCAGGGTTATTTCAGCATCTCGTGGTGGAGTATTACAGTATTAGTATTACATATAAAAAAATATACTTAAGTATAAGTATTAAATTACACGTTTAAATGCTACATTTAGTGTCAAAAGTAAAGTTATTATGCGCACATGTTTCATAACTATTAAAGAGTGAATTTAAAAAGTGAACTTGATAAAGAATTGTCAATTTCTCAATGTTTCTAGACTTTTTATGTGTATATTTTTGTTTGCTCAAGCCAAGATTTAAACTCAAAACATTTAGTCAAAATGTCACTATATGAATGGGCTTAAAAAACAAACAAACCAAAAAAAAAACTCAAACCATTAGAAAAGTACTTCTTTCGGTCCAGTTACAAAATGTAGTTGAGTAAAAAGTGCAGATTCCTGTTCTCAAACGTAGTGAAGTAAAAGTAAAATGAACTTAAATGTACTTTGATACTTTCCACCACTGCTCGCTTGCTTACTGTCTGATAAAGAAGAAAACAAGATGATATTCTGAATCTAATCTTAAACCTCAAATAACATGTATCGACCACAAATAGTATTCCCACAACAGAACTAAGAGTCTATTCATTAACCTTCCTCTTTGGCTCCACAAACGGGCTATAATAAACTTTTCAGTCCTTTTAACTGACCACAATCTATTTATTTATTTGAATTAGAACAGTGCATATTGATTAATGTGTCAGCAACAGCCTCAACATAAATATGGCGGCGTCAGCACTAAAGTAAAAACATTCAATCAAAAAACAGACACATCATTTCACATTACAAGACTTTAAACCTCAAACGCAATAGAAAATCACAGCACAGTTGAGACATTACAAAGAATACAGACAATTTACAGCAAAAAAAAAACAGTCAGAAGTTGAAAGAAACAACATAAGATCATGAATGTTTGCGTGTCAATCATTTTATCATTTTTTCAGAAGAGTTTTTGAAGTTTACTGCAGTTTCTGATGTGCTCTGACAGGATGTTCCATAATTTTGTGCCTCTGATAGACACCACCGTTTGGCAAAATGTAGTCTGTGCCTTTGTATATAGCAGTCTCTAGGTCAATGATACCTCTGTTATTGAATTATGCAACATGGTGACGCGATTGTGAAAAAAATAATTTCAGTTCCTTTTGTCTGCCCTGACAGAGACAAAGGTGTTGAATTTTTGGCCAGTCTTGTATCATAAGAATAGTCCTTGTAATTACAGTTATGAGCCTTAAACCAGCTCAAAACATCTGTATTTTGATTCGTGCATAATGCCAAGTGTTATTGATCACCTCTGTCTCACTTCCCACTTAAAATTTCCATGGAAACGGTTGGATTACATCACTTACTTTTTATAAAGTTGTTGAGTTGACAACACGGCTTCCTCCCACCTCCGAGTAGCACAGTGACAAGATGGTAACTTCAATGCATTGTTTGATTGCAAACGGTCGCTTTAATCAGTACCCGCATCGCTACAGTGCAAAGATATGCAGCTCTGACACCTTTTAGAAACAGAAGTGGAATTTAATATGTGTGATTTGGCTATTCTTCATCAAAACAAAGCATCAGTAGATTGACAAGAACAACAGGACAAGTGCAAATATGTTTAGCTTTGGCACATTACAAGAAAGATGGACATCACGTCGTTGTCACATCCCAGTTCATATAATATAATATTACTGGGTCTCAGATGTCATCACAACATTCAGTACTATTCACTGCAAATGGGGGGCAAGTAAAATCAATATTGTTCTAAGGTCTAGTCAGTGAAAGAAATGATCAGGTTCAGCATTTTGGAATTTACCTTTTGGTTATTTCATGGCAAAGTACAATGTAATTAATAGTAAAATCTGGCTCTCGCTCGCCAACATCACATTTTAGAATCTGAAAACCAACTATATGAATAAGAACTTCGCACATCAGTTTCTCGGAGACAGGCGTGTTGGAGAGGGAGCGGCCCAAAATAGAAAAAATTCCGACACACCGCCTCAAATTGTGAATTTATTAGGACATAAATGATGTTTCGGAGGATGAGCTACAGGTAGCTCATCCTCCTTAAATATGGTGTATCAAGCACCTCACAGGGTGACACGTCGATAAATGAACAGTGCACCATTTTCCACTTCTATTCAAGGATCTGAAACACCAATAGATCTTAGAGTTTTTAATACATACAACGTTAATTACTTTTTTTTTCTCCATTCAATGCCGTACCCTGCAAAAATTAAAATGCATTCTCAAATAAAAGCTCTCTAAAACGGTGTACATTTTCTGCTGGATGTCTGGATAAACAAAATGTCGACGTATTATTGTAAAAAAAATAAAGATAATGTACTGTTTTGGTTATAACACGTGCCTTGGTCAACTGACAGTGGTACATTTAAAACAAGCACAGGTTGAATAGTGAAGAGAGCAGCTTTGTCTCATCAACAATGGCAGCCACAATGAGCACAGCGAGTTTGCTGAAAAGTAACAATTACAAATAACAATAAGACAGCATGTAATTACAGACACCACCAAGGTTTATGTAAGAACCCAGAAAACTGTAGATGGAAAAAAAAAAATCTGAAATTAATTGTTTTGAAAACATCTTCAACAAAATCAATTATTATCAGCCACAATTTTCCGGGCTGAAGATAAAATACAAACATAAAACCGCTTCAGATCACACAGTCGCTCCCTCAGTCTTGTTTGGCCACAGCAAATAATAGTAATACTACTATATTTTTACGAAGTATGTTGTACTTTTTAGCTTTCGTTAGTAGTAGAGAGTTACATTTTGTGTGCTGTGCATAAATCTTTTTCAGTGAAGTGAAACCACAAAATTAAATCAATTCAAACATCCAAAGAAATGCATGTTGAATTAATGACTCTTGTTTGATACCTTGTATCAAAGGTCCAATTAAATAGGCCTTAGACTTAGTTTGATAGGCTCCAGAACAAGTAAAAAACTAAATATGATGACAAATGTCCACCAATGTGAGAGTTGGAGAGAAGGGTAGGCACAATAAGCCTTGGCTTCTGCCTACACCTGGTCAAATAACACATTTGTATCTCTTATCTTGTTCTGTGCTTGAATCTAGAGCACTTTTTCTTTTTAAAAATTATATATATATATATATATATATATATATATATATATATATATATATATATATATATAGTTGCTTTTTTCAATGTATGTTGCCACTTGATCAGGATTACAACATTTCATTGTAATTCTATTGTATTGCTTGTTTTTTACTTAATTACCTATAAAAGTAACAGTGATAATACATAACACCTCTTTGTATTAACCAAGAATAATCCAGATGGGATATGAAACCAAATGTTCCTCTGTTATCACTCACAATTGTGAATTACACCTCCACAAAGAGTCCAGCCATTAGTGTATTCTCCAAAAGGCTCAGAATCGTCTCCAGTTTTAATTGGGGGTTATTTTAATCAAGCATTTTAGTGAAAATCACCCAGGGTGAAAATGGGTTTTAGTCACAATAAGCGCATCCTGGATTGAGCCTAGGTCAGTCCTGATTCAGACTGGGTCCTGTTCTAGTTCTGGTATAGTGCAAGTTTAGTTCTGGGTATAGTCTCAATTTTGATGTGGTTAAATCTGTGTACATGCTTGATTCATGGGGATTTTCCTTCTTTATGAAGACAAAAATCAGATATCCCACATTAATCCTATATTAATAGATTATGTAACATAATTTAAAGTTAAGACATGGGCTAGTTTAGGTTTAGTTTACTCAAGTCATACCTCTGTCACATTTTGATGGATTCATGTGTGAAAAATCCTGTATTGTCTTGCATTTGAGGCTCAGAGAAATTCTGTTTCCACCTAGCCCCTGTAAGCGCCCACATCCCTGTACTTAGTTGTGATTATCTGAAAAATTAAGACTTTGGGTCATAAACGCAGGTAGCTAAAATGTCACTTTAAAAAAAATTAAAAAAAACAATCTGCTGCTTGTTACGGTGAAATGTCACTGTGAAGAGGCGGAGCTTAGTTAGCTCAGTTCTGCAGCTTTGAACAGGAAGTCAATGGACCTGTTTCTGTTGTTATGTTATGTTATTCTAGATCAATATTTCAGTTTACAATGAACAAAATGTAAAATAATATTCTACATATGTTTTTGTTTAATACGAAATACCCCCAAAAATATAATAAGATTTAAGATTAGGACCCGTCTCCAGGTAATGAAATCAATACATTGTTCCCATTAGACATGTAAAGGCAATGCATATTTTTCAGTGGAAACACATTTTACATAATCAGATCCCTATGGCCTTATTTGTTCATATTTTTCCACACTTTCCTCTCAGCAGCCCTCGCCCTTCTCCCGTTCCCGCTCTTCTTCCTGTCGTCAGTGGCGCCTCTGACCCCTGGGCGAGTCGTGTCCGTGCGCCCCTCTGTCGCCCTCGTTTAGGCGGTCGCCCTCATTTACGCGGTCGCCTCCGTTTACTAGGTCGCCCTCCTCCCCGGGCACATACTCCTCGTCCTCCGACTCTTCCTCTTTGTCATAGTCCTCGTCGTCTTCGTCGCTGTTGTCCGAGCCTGACTCATCGGAGTTGTCCTCTTCCAGATACCGGTAACCTTTGACCTGTGGACACAAATGGAACAGCGATGACAGACGATCAAACAGCTGACGTGTGAAACATGGTCTGATACAACGGATGTGACAAGATTCATTCAAAAAACATTTCAGGATGATTCACAACATTGTATTACACTCACAAGAAAGGATTTTAAAAAGTGTTTGTGTTGTTAAATTTAAAGCTGCATTATCAGATTTTAAAACCAAGAAAAGACGAAGTAGGTCTATCTAACTTGTTCCAACCTTTCACAAAACACTTTGGCACATCTCTAATATTCACATGCAGGATTTTTCGGGAGCGACCACAGCTTTAGGACAGCTTTTTTTTTCATACAGCAAAGTGAAACTGTCAGCATTTTTCAGGTTTGCAATCGATAAAGTACTTGTAAAGTAACACTTTAACAAGCCCGTCATTTATTAGAAATTCATGATGCTTTTGAAACAGTTGGAGCAAAACTGTTAAGTATTGTTTTTTGAGGCAACATGAGTTTTTAGATTGAACTAAATCACAAACAATGTGTTTAAAGGTAGTTGTTGTCGTATGTTTTGATACTGTAAAGTACGTGCTTGATTTTGTATAGTCATCATAACTAGAAGAAACACTTCTTTCAAAAAGGACAGATGGCAGATATTAATGGGAAAAAGTAAGAAACATTAAATTACTGGCATTATTTTCAAATACAAAAAAAAACCAAAAAAACCCAAAAAAAACGTATTCAGCATTTTCACCGGCCAAAGAAATATACACTCTGTTAAAATCCAGCAAGTTTGATATTTATCTTTCCATTGCCTCCAGATACCCAACGTTTTTCTCTGTTATTATGTCATTGTTATATGTAATTAACCCAATCAATAATGAACTTCTCCTTTAAGCTTTTAATCCTCATCTTCCACATACACATTTCCTTTTTCATAACTAACTAGGTCTTGGTCTCTTCGCAAAAATGTCTTTTGTTGTTGCTGAAGTATGAGCTATGACCAACTCACAAAATGAAATGCTTTTCTTTCTGTTACCTTGTGTCTAGGACGTGGGATTCGAGGCAGCCTGTAGGGCACTTTCCTGACCAGCCTCCGCTCCATCACCCAGTAACAATACAACGCCAGCAATAACGTCACCAACAGGATGGCAAGTTTGGCCTGAGGGAAGAGAAAGTGAGAGGAATCAGACGCTTTGTTCTTTTTTTTTTCCTGACACTGCACTGAATACACGCACCCTCATGGGCATGTTGGACCACAAGTACACTACGAAAATTGCCACCGCCTGCAGCCAGTGATAGATGGTGTAAACAAAGTCAAGACGCTCTTTTTCCTCGGCGTACAGCATCCCGACCAGAACTGCAAGACACAACAGAGATTACATTTGTTTTGGTGAAAGGTGAGGTAAAGAGAATGTGAGAACTCTTTTTTATTTATTTATTTATATATTTGGCAACGTTAAATGTTTTTGTATGTGCTTATACTGTCTTATTTCAATTAAAAAAGTCACGTAATCACTTAAGTTGCTTAGTTCTGTTTTAATATCTTAATAAAAGGGATGTTAAATGTACTGTTTATCTATGTAAATTGACAATGATGTTTGTCCAAATTTTTCAAAATCATCATCAATCATTATCACAAAAGCAGAACTGTTGGTTCAGCATTAAAGGTGCACTATGTACTTTCAGGGGGAGCATCCGTCACCTGCTGGTCTGATGGGAATTTTATTGCTCTGCCAGTTACAGTTGTTTTCTTGCCAAAAAAAACAACAACAAAAAACTAGTAACATTTCCATCGAAGAAGAAAATGGCGTGCCCCCCACAAGAAAACTGGGGCAGGTTTCAAAGTAAATAGTAAATAGTAAATAATAAAGATAGACTTTGACTGCAAAATTTAAATAGTTCAAAGATTTCACATTTTCAGACTTATTTTCTTAGAGATAGATGTAAAAATAAAAATGAGTTCTGATGTTAGGATTAAGATTTCATATACAAATAAATAACCAACAAAACTAAAACAGATGCTGAGGTACCCAACTTGTTTTCCCCATGTGTATCGTATTTTGTTTTTGTATACATTTTGTGAGTATATTGTAAAAGCAGCACTTTGTGGCTAAATGAGATCGTGTTCTGTCTACAGCTAATAAAAAAGTACTTTATTTCTCGTCAACCCAGAAGTAAGCACCAAAAGCAGTGCTCTGATTGGCTGCTCTTGAGCAGTCATACAGCTCTATACACATACACCCTCTGTCTCTGTGTTAAAATCAGGTACTCCAGCTTTAAAACGATAAATAGACTAATGAGACAAGTTTTATTCTTACTGCCAACACCAGTCTTGTTCAGAGCCGTTCCGAGCCCCCACAGTACAGCTATGATCAGGATGGGTGCGAGGTAATCCGGGATGTTTTGGGTTGGACCTTTTCCACACTGGTTTCCTCCTGGGACGGGGGAGAATGCTAGCAATGCAATGAGGAGAGCCGCGTGGATAACAGCGCCCCCTATCAGGCACACCCAGCGGGGCAGGCGCAACATGCACAAGGACAGCAACGAGAAGACTGACGCAGAAAATCCATAGACCATAATGATGAGCCACAACTGCTTCAACCCCAGTGCACAGACGCCGTAGGACTGTGGAGGGAAAGAAGACGTTAAGAAAGACACTACATAGTAACAAAGTAAATTGATCAGGAGCATAAAGGTGAATCAATGAACAATGATTAAGGTTAGGTTAAGAACCATGGGGTCTGATACAGGGCGTGCAATTTTTACTATTTATATAAGCACAGCATGTAACTTCAGCCAAAAAATAGACTAAAAGAAAAACTTTTTTGGGGGGGGGCTTGCTTCTCCACACTGCTTGTTTCCGTGGAAACGTTGTTCCTTTAGCAATAATATTCCACAATATAAAACGTCTTCTTTCTGCATGGAGAATGTTCCTAAGTATGGTTTTAAATGTCTATTTCCATGGAATCATGCAAGTCACATACTGCGTCTTTAATTAAAAAAAATAATAATTATTGAAAATTCAACATTTACTTCTGTTAAGAATTATGGGCCATATTTTGTCCCTGGATGAACCTTTTCCAGGGGGCGGGGCCAGGGTGCTATTTTGCTACCTTGCCGACCTTAATGCTGGCGTAAAGAGGCTTGACTTGGCAAAAGCACCACCTGTGTGGGAGATGTTTGTCATGGCCTCATATACAGGCAATGGAAGAAGTGAGCAATAACATTGTTTGATTTACTGTTTTTCAATGAATTTCCCAACATGTAAAAATTTTAAATAAATAACTAAATAAAATATTGAAATAGAACCTTTTCTTCTACTTTTAGGTCATGTCCTCAGTTGTGTTTTGTGTGTCCATAAAATGAAAAACTTGAAGAAAAAAATAATAAAATAAAAAATAAATGTTGCCTGGGAGCGTTGTTTCTTTATTCAATTCACCTTTTGCACAACGTGGAGTATGTCCTCAAGATGGGCTTGTGCCAATTTAACCGGACCTGAGTGCTCGATGGGATGCTCAGTCTCATTTTATGTGCGGATCGCGTGTTGGGCTGTCAGTGTGTGCCAGTTTTACGCAGACTGGGAGAAGGATTTTGGGGGAATATGATGTGACATTGAGGATTAATTCAATTTTTCAAATAGACGTTCCTCTCTAAGCTGAGCACATGAGTCTGCAGGTCCAGCCTGGCCCAGACCGTGCAGTGCCAGGTGTCCAACGCAGCGTAAAGAGCTTTAAAGGCCAATTCATACCTCATAAGAAGCAATAAGTTTTGTTCGTTTACCTATAGGGCTGCGAGAACAAGAACAAAGTTGGTTTCGGCTCTGGCATTTATACTTCAGCAGAAGCACCGCAGCTAGACCCCGCCCCCTGTGATCCCCAACAACTGTTTCCATGCCGTTGCTATGGACATTATTATCAAAGACAGCTCAGTTTAGAGATTGTGGACAGTGTAGTAAGCTACATAAATCTTTGTGTTTTATTACAATCAGTCGCATATTCACAGAGAAACGAACCAAACGAGGAAGTGAATTTAGACGCAGCAAAATGCAATGGCAGAGGCGGAGCACAGATGTACAAACAGGAGCACAGTTGTACAAGACGCGGTCAGCATAACCGGTCCAAACCTGCCCCACAATGAAATGAGAATTTCTTGTCCCGGCCCAACCCAACCAGTGAGTCAAAACACAACCGCGTATCATTAGTGCCCGGAGCACTGCGCCGTGTATGCGCTGTGTGTGCGCCGTGTGTGTGCGTGTGCGTGTGCTGTGTGTGCGCCATGTGTGTGCTATGTGTGCGTGTGTGCCGTATGTGTGCGTGTGTGCGTGTGCGCCGTGTGTGTGTGTGTGTGCGCCGTATGTGTGTGTGTGCGCCGTGTGTGCGTGTATCAGGCGAGACAGAGGGGGTTTCCCCTCATCTGCAAAGCTCTCTTCTCAAATATAAAACCCACTCAGGTAATATTGGTCATTTATGCTTGAGGCAAATATCTAAAACTCATAAACTTACCCAATCTATAACTAACGCTAGTATTGAAGTTTATTACTTACAATTCTAGCCATTCACAGAATGCACCAGACCACGCCCTCAAGTTGCTTTACTCCACCTTATATTTTGCAGAGAGCACTTTGCTCTCAAAATGCTGGACTTCTGGTGGTCCCAAGAGTCTCGAAAAGCACAGTAGGAGGTAGAGCGTTTACCAAGCTCCTGTGTTGTGGAATCAGCTCCATGTCCATGTTAAAGAGGCCGACACAGTTTCTTCATTTAAGACCAGACTTAGAACGTTCCTCTTTGAAATCGCTTATGGTCAGGCCAGTTAGGAACAGAAATAAAAACCTACAGTTCCCAGCTATGCTGCCCGAGGGGCAACTATGCTGGGGATAGTATGGCAGCTTGAGCACTATCCTCTGCTTCTTACTACTTTTCTATCAAACAATATTTAATATTTAATTTCACTTGCAATTTGTTCATCTCTTTTCCTTCTTTTTCTCCCACTTCCCTGACGGGAGTGGAGCAAGCACATCAATGACCTGTGGATCCAGATGCTCCTCAACTGATTTTAAACATTTATTAAGATTTATGATTAAGGGCTAACATATTTATCCTTTGTAATTTTAAGGAGAATAGCTTGTTTGATGTGGGATGTATTGATCAGCCAACCAAGTCAAATACTGCAGCTTTTTGCAGGTAATCCTGGACAGCAAAGGAGGAATCTACCAAAAAATGTCCAAGTCATTCAACAAAAGAGATACTGCAGCTCGACTGATGATTGCGACTGCTCAAAACACACAATACTTACATTTAGTTTTGTAAGGAGTCTTTACCAAAATACATTAAATACAGATTGTTGGCGTGAAATATGACAAAAGTATGTAGTAAGCAGTTTACCAGAGAGAATCCGGACACAACGAACAATACTTCAAATCCGCTGTAGATGAAGAAAGGACAGAGGAGTCTCAGGCGATAATCACGGTGGTGCTTGAACGGGAGCTGAAAGATATTTCCCCACCCGATGCTGCGGAGGTCAATCTCTTCAGTTGGACGATACGCTGGACCGCACAGAACCAGGAACTAAGAACAAGAACACCGCTGTTACACTTTGATGTAAACATCAATTCCCTAACAAACAAGCACGTCAAATTCACTAACTCTTTCTAACTCGATTCACTAACTACACTTTTAATAGTTTACAAATCAGTCAGAACAACAATATCTGTCAGGCTCAAGGAGTTGTGTGTGTTGATTCATACCATGATCATTGCCAAAAAGGAAAAGCCCATGAGGACGCTTTCAACTTCAATCAGCAGCATGGATCGAGGCAGACTGTTCAACACCGTCGTATTAAACCCAGGGATCCATCCACTTATCTGGGCACCTAACACAAAAGGGAGGACAACTCAACATTTGGATCAAATACAATAGTAAAAAAACAAACAAACAGATAACAGATTTTAGTTGAGACTATGATGCCACAGGCTACTTGTGTTTGAATGTATCTTTTATCCATTTTTTTGTGTAAAACTGAAAATTCTTGCCTCCATTTATTCCTCAAGCAGTCATTTAGCAATTCTTTCTGATAATACTAGATTCATTCATTCATTCATTTTCTACCGCTTGTTCCCATTGGGGTCGTGGGTGACTAGAGCCTGTCCCACTGAAGATACATTTAAAGTAAGTAAACATTAAGTAAACATTTGTTCTACCAGTATTGACAAAATAGCAGAAATGTGCTAAAACATAAACATAAATATCTCTGTTTAGGTACAAGTATTGCACAAAAAGTGTATTGAATGTAAAAATAACTACTAAAGTGAAGAAATCTCACCTTGTGTCCTTAGATTATACATAATTTTGTTCTTGTTTTACAGCCACTTTAAATCCTTTTCATTATGACGATATAATGAATATTCAAATTTTTCCTCTCTAGACAACAATTAAAATATAATTATGCAATTGTTCTTATATCTCTTGTTTAGCTTTTCTAATTTGACTACGTGGGACCCCTTGTCTCCTCTCTCAATGGAAAACACAAAATTCCTGCAAATTGGTTATGGCTTGAACATAAGACCTTTAACACCCACATTTGAAGAAGAGAAACATTTAATCTTCCTCAAAACTATTTATTGTAAAATAGGAAGCACTGTCAAAACAATAGCTTATGTTCTCAACACAAAGTAAAGTAAATGTTAAACTTGGAAAGAAGAAGCTCTCACAGACAATAATAAAGGTATATATGATATATTATATTTATTCACTTTTTAAGTTTAAAGGGCTCGTCACCTTCTAGTCTTGATGGAGATGTTATTGCTTTACCTAGAATGTTCTAAATAGAAATCTATCTCCATGGAGACAAGCAGGCCAAGTGTTTGTTTGGCAATAAAAATGCCTGTAATTGAATAAATGCACGATAGATGTGTTCAATACCAGACTGTGGAACATTCTCCACAGATCTAACCTATGGCCTGGGGGCATCACCTGCTTTTTTCTCCATGGAGATCAATTTAATACCCTTCTCTGGAACATTCCAGGTAAAGCAATAACAAGCAGGTAGCGGACCCTCCACCAGCAGTGCAACATAGTATTGCACCTTTAAAGAACAAATACATTATTTGTATTGTTATTGGCCTTTAAACTAGCCCTGCTTTGGCAATTTATGTTTTAGAACTTAAAATATTGCCTACGTATAAAAAACACACATTACTTTCTATCAGTCAGGTGTTCCCTCAACAGGATTTGGTGCTAGTACAGCATTTACTGGCACCTGAGAGAATTACCATGGGGTAAAAACAAAAGCTAACTAGCATGCTAATGTAATGTATCTGATGGCAGAAATGCTCAGAACGAGTCTAGTAATGATTTATGGAAATAGCACACGAGAACTTCTAATTTCTAACTTTGGTGTCATAATTCTGGAAAGCTGAGTGTTTTCTGAGGCTCAAAGAGTGACGACCTCTCAAGCATTCATGAAACAAGCGTGAATGAATCTAAATACATCTACTGGTATGTGTGGGATGAAAAGAAGGCGTGGTTAAAAACTCAAAGAAGAAAGAGGTCAGTGTATATTCACCACAGGACTTGACGTTGCAGAGAATGTGTGAGGTGTTGTCAATGATGTAGTGATGCAGGACGAAACGCATGGGGAACTGAGCGAAGACGAAACTCAACTGTGACAAAAACACAAACGGAAACTTTACCATTGTTATCCAAAAGTTGTTGTTTTTCTTAGAGACAACATTTTCAGACTAGCCCTCAGCAGGGAGGAGCGTTTCAGACGCATTTGACTCACGTTGAAGATCATGTGGAAGAGAGAGTGGAAAACAATGATGTAACTGTGACAGGCGCCTTTCGGGAGCTTCTTCTGCTCCTGAACATGCTCCTCTTTGTAATTCACATACTCGTAGTACTGCTGGGCCATCCTGGGAAAACAGCATGGAAATATATATAATACTTCAAATGTATTTATTTATTTTGTTTTATTAAGCTTTATTTAACCAGATCAAAAAACCCATTGAGATCGAAAGGTCTTTTTCGAGGGTAAAGGAGGAAACTTGCAGCACACAAGTATTACACATTTAAACAACATTTCAGAAACTACATTTAAAAGCACAGACTATTTTTGCAAGTTTCCCACACTTTGTTTTTCAAAATAGCCCAAAAACCCCTCAGCAAGGGAAGAAAGTTTTTAATGTCATAATAGACTGTGTAAAAACAATAAATAAATACAAATCCTTACGATTAAGTAGCTTTGTGCATTTTTCTGATATTTAGCAGATGTTTTGACCATTGTAACAAGCCTTTGAGACACAAATATTAGTTAGGAATAATTTTGTTTGCTGAAAAATGACTTACCGGTTACTGACTTTAAATTAGCCGGACTGCAAAAATAATGAACTTGACCATTTTGTGCAAATATTGCTAAAAATAAATAAATAAACACTCAATAGTATAGAAAAAACATTTAAATAAAGCTGGGCAGTAAAATTTAGTTTTCTTTGTTACATTACACAGTCAACAAACAGCACCCTTAGTTTCAGTTCCGTGAATTTAGAAGAAGTGAAACCGATCTCTGCAGAAATGACACATGTGATCATTTCATACAAAGTTTCATTCACAGGAAGCACTGAATTGTAAAGTAGGACAACATTTTTTTTAACTGTTTGAATGAATATGTCAAGATCGTTCAGTTATTCACAATGTAATCTTAAAACAAACAAAAAAAGACAAAAAGTATAGGAAGCCTTCAGACTACCTTGACGTCATTATTATCAAATACATAACACATTTTAAGTAGGGTGTCTTCGGATATAATTTACAGTAGATGTATAGAGGTGCTCGAACTCTGTGGTCTAATAACCTTCTTCTCTGCTCTGACGTCGAACCCAGCAGGTTTCACGCGTTCATTTCCTCTGCCTCACCTCGTCATGTAGTGTCCCAGAGATGCCCAGAGAGGAACGATGGCCGCCCCGATGGCCACAGCCGAGGGCACCAGAGTGTAGTAGCGCTCCCAGTAGTTAGTGGACACAAACAGGGCGTAGATCCCAGACGCCAGAAACATCATCCACTTTGTGCCTAAAAACCTGGATAAGAAGAGTGTTTATTAGAACAAGAAACTCTACAGAATCAGAAGCTGTGATCCAACCAGCTCTACAGACACTTTAGAAAGAAAGTAAATGTAATTATGAATGAATCAATTATTTATTAAAGACAATTATTTTTAGGAAGCTAATACGGTTTAAATCTAAATCTAAAATATATTTGTCAACTTTCTCTTTTTCTCAAATAAAAATACTAACAATATATTTTAAGTATAGAGTCAATCCTGATTTGTTTTGGCTGCCTGAAGGGGAAATGTGTGTCAACCTTTGTGGCTGTGCCTGGACATTAAGGCAAAAGACTTTCCAGAAGATAATATCAATAAGCTGTGTTTTTCGATGTTTGATATTGTTTGTTAAAGGGACATCTTTCTTTATTCAATGTCGATAGTGCCATGTAAGCCCATCTGGGCTGGGCACTTGAGTGCATGACACTTAAATAAAAACATTCATTCGTGTACTGTATTTAATACGGTTTTATTATAAAGTTACTCCACCACATGTAACTGTAAAGTAAATGCCGTGGTGTACCACTGGTTTTGTGGTTGTTTTAAACATAAATGTAGTTGGACCTGATGAGCAGAGGAGTGTAGAGCAGGCCTATGATGGGGGTGACGTTGATTCCCATCATCATTTTTCGGTCGATGTCCTCCAGCCCAAGGTTACTGTACTTCACCTCACGATACGTCATGTCATAATGAAGGATCAGCTGCATTTGTAAGAGGCCTGTCACAAAACAATCACATTTGAGAAATGGACCAATGTTGTATAAAACAGAAACAAATCCTAAATGATGATGCACTGAAAATATGTGGCAAAAATATTCATTAGTACTAGAAATGAATGATAAAAGCATTTGAAGTCACAAGTAGATTAAATTAAATATCTTTAGGTGAAAATTGGACAATGTTGACAGAGAAAAGAAACCAAACCATAAAAAGTAGAAAAGAAAAGAAAACCGCCTGTAGCATCGTAATTCTCTTACTTCACTATCAGAGAATTGGTCCCGGTTTAGTCTTTGTGAAGTAAAAACTAGTAAAAAGGATGATTTCCATTTTTATTTTACTTCAATTAAACCTACTGTGTCAAAATGGTGTCTGTAAAACACCTGTATCACAAACCGCAGCGTCATAATGCCGTGGACTTGAAACCCACCCATGTAAACGGCGTATACGATCATGGCTGCGACGCTGGCCGAAATCACGTTTTTGATCACTCCGAGCCGCTTCCTTCTGTAGTACTTCCTCTCCTCCTCCTCCTCGTTGTACTCAGGCTGCGGGCCCAGAAACTCCTCCATCTCACAAAAGAAAATACGCCTCTTATTGCACATGACACATTTTACGCTTGAAGATATATATGGGCAGTGATGGAAAGTAACAAAGTAAAGAAGTAAAAGTAAGTAAGTAAAAGTCAATTTTACAGCAGATTCTTTTTACTTTTGCTTCACTACATCTGAGAAGCGTGACAGGTATTTACACTTTCTACCCCACTAGATTTATAAAAAGGACTGAAAAGCACAAGTATTTTTTGTTTATTTACAGAACTATACTTGAAGTTTAAGCTCTGCTGAAATAGCTGCGGGGTTTGTTTATAAGCAGATTTTGAAACATCTTGTCTCTTGCATTTGTTGAGTTAAAAGTCCTGGCATTAAGCAAATGAAAATATATAAAGATTTTGTCACTTCCGATGGCCAAAACTCACAGCACAATGTTACTTTTTACATCCCAAAAATATATATTTATGTCGTACTTTTACTTGTATTTGTACTCTTACTTAAGTAACAAAACTGAGCACTTTCGACACTGTTGTTCATAAGATTTGAAGAAGATGGTTAAATAAATCTACGGATGTCAAGATCATTTGGCGATTATTCATTGATGGATATTCTATATTTACTATATTTTATTTTAGTCTACTTTACCACAACTTTATTCTAATCTGTATATTTGTGCTATAGTCGACATAAAACTTTTGCCTTTTTTCCCTATTTCAATTATTTTGAAATGTATTACCATTTATTTATTATTAGTTATTGTATTGTAAAAAGGGCTGCTGTGTCCCAAGTAATTTTCCTTGTGGATCAATAAAGTTTGTCTAAGTCTAAGGTCACAACATAAAAGCTAACAAATAATATTCGTGACAATATTAGAAGCAAAAATAAATACATTTAAGTATACATTTGTTTATGTCACAATATATTGACTTTATCGTTCAAGTATCAAGTTTGATTTCATAAAGGTAATGGTAATTTAAAGATGATGTAAGTGAAAGAAAATTAAACTGTGACAATAAACCACATGTACTGTCAACATACCTGTTCCTGCATGTCCTCTTCCTGTCCCACGTCATGCATTTCATTGATTACACCATTGGGAGGCGCTTCTTGTTCGTCAGGCTCTCGGACCAACTCTTCCCCATCAGTTGCTTCCATCTAGTGACCAAAACAAGCAGTACATTGGTTCCACAATTACAGAACAGGAAAAATCACATAAAAAACCAGCCAAAAATATATGGTTAAAAGGGCACGTAATGTTTACTCTGCCGACCTCACCCTTTCTAATGTACCTGACGATCATACTGGAGCTTCTTCCAGCACCATTGGACACGCAGTAAACTGGTATTCAGGCCGGATCATTTCAAGTATATCATGATAGAATATGTCAGGGCTGGGTGATATGGCAGTAAAAACTCGAATAGGGATCTCATCTCTCTGACAATCTGCTGTTTTGGTGAAATAGTCATATCGCGATTCACTAGTTTTCTATTTAATGCAGCCTTTTGCTCGAACACAGACACTTTTCCCCGAATATTTCTCTCCTATTGGTAAGGCTCCGAGTGAGTGACCCAGTAAGGCTCCGAGTGAGTGACAGATGGATTTAACCAAACACAGTGACAAGTAAAATGCAAACTCTACATGAATTGTGATGAAATTGCGATCTGCCTCCAAGAAAAGGGTCCTATTAATTTTTTATCAAAATGTGCTATATTTATGGCTTTATTGTGTTGAATTTTAAAAATGCATTTGATTTCCATGTCTACAATGCCCTTTATATCAGAACACAACGTGATTTTGAATCGCCAAGAGTCTCACAATAATATCGTGGGCACAATAATAAACTTATTTGCTTAAATGCATTGTATAGTTTCAGTGACAAAAATATATATATTTTTTTAAAACACAGTCGTGATCCTTAGCTCCATTTCAGGGCAGACAACATGAAGAAAGTTATGATAATGTCTTAATCATTTGGAAATGTCACAGTAATTATTCACTATGAAAGACTTTTAAATGGAAAAAGTAGCATTTCTACACTATACTGGACTCTCTACAATAGATTCAGCATTAATGCAGTAGTCAGCAGGTGGTTCGGCAATTTATAATGAATTAACACGATTTAAAAGTATCACGATACAACATCTTGCCATGCCAAGAATAATATAGATATTTTAAGAACAGTTCTAAATAGTACAGAGAAGAACATTTCAATAGAGATTTCAATACATCAATACAATGCACACAAATAGGCCTAAACATAATATAGAACATTGATTATATATTGTAGCAAGAAAAGCCTAGAACAAAAACTAACTGGAGCAGGAGGTTTTGAAATGTAAATGCTAGAATTTATTTACCATGTGCTCAGAAAATTATGCTTTCCAAATATCCTAACAGACATATGCACAATGAAGAAAAAATAACCTCAGCACTCAACTTTAAAATAGAAAAAAATTTAAAAACAATGGACAAAATGGGAAAATTATTAAAAACTTAATAACTAACTTAATTCATATATATATATATATATATATATATATATATATATATATATATATATATATATATATATATATTATTTTGTGTGTTTTGTCCCCTTTCTGTTCTAATACAATTTAAAATAGCAAAAAAATACAGAATGTGACAGAATGTACTATAGCAATTTACAATCAAATATTGCTTTATATTACAGTTTAAGCGAAAAATATCTGACCTGAGTTTAATGTCGCAGATGAATAGCATACACTTAGTTCCCCTTTGTAAATGTTTTGTAGAAATTCTTAAATAAGAGGATGTGAATTAAGCTACTGCTGTTTACATTGTCTGACAGGTTCAACCCTTTATTATGATCATCAGGTTTTGTCTACAGGTTTTCCATACATTTACAAACCTAAACCCTTTTTATAACAAAGCCATTTATTTAAAACTGAATGAATACACCTAACTAAGCATTCAACAGCAAATACTTCGATATTAGAGCAACGTTTACTTTTACATTGCAATCAAATCCACTTACCATGCTTATGTGTCCAACAGCTGTTTGTCGTTTTAACAACTGTCAAGTGATTTATCTGTAAAAGCTCATGTGTACCGTTGCTGTCACAGTCTGCAGCTGCTAGTTCTCTTTTCATGTGTACAATCTGCGCTCATAAATAAAACTTTCACGAAGGAAATGAAAGTAGGTAGCAGCGCTCGCTTCCTCATTACGATTTCTTAAAGGGACAGGCGAACATTATGAGAAGTTAGTTTTATTTTATAATTATTTAAGACAGGGAGATGAGAGATGCATTGTAGGTCAAGATCATTTCCACCTGTCGTCCCTGGGCAGGCTGACGTTATAAAGTCCTACTGAGGGGAGGAGCCTGTTAAAATAAGAACCTTTATTTGTCCCATAATCTGCAACACAGATTAAGAACAGAAGTATAATAATTGTACATGTTTTTAGTGGTAGAGAAAACCTTTGTAGACACGGGGAGAACATGCACACTCTACAGAAACTGTCACTTCAAAAGATCAAATTGGACTTTAATTATCCAAATCAAATTCAACTCAAATTGATTTATATTGTTTATTTCAGACATTGGACACTGAAACATGATGTGACTTGGTTTTTAAAAAAGACTACCAATAAAACAATAAAAAACAAAAACAAAAAAAAGCACTCAAAACACGGTCCACAGACAAAGCACAAAATGGTTTCACAAATGAGTTATGTTAATAGAATGTGACAAAACCAGAAACAGAAAACCCAGCACATCAGAAAAAGCTCACTCTTCACTATACTATGCATAGTACTTAAATAGCTGAAGACCTCAGTGCACCTCCTTCCATTATTTTACTGTAGATTTATGTCAGCATAACAGATGTAAATCATATTGATTTATCAATATAAACCATATTGAAGTCGTTTTACATCATAGTTGAAGTAAGAACAAATATATATTTCAAGACGAAAATAATGAGGATCTGTTGTTTGACATGCCACAAAGTCTTTCAACTGCGATGTTGGCAGGTGATTTGCTACTACAGTCCACGGCGAGAAGCTTCTTCAGTCCGACCTGCTTACTTGTAACAGGCAGGCTACTCTTTCATATCATGCTTTAATCTGCTCAGTCCCACACAGACACAGTTGTGAGCATACTTCCTGTTTTTTTAATTTATTTCAGTTTCCATCAAAAACAAAATGTATTAAACACCATTTTGACCAGGTCCCAGGCTTCTTCTTGTAGTTGCTTTAAATTTTTCTTTTATCCACTGCCAACGGCCCCTTTCCTCATCATCTCTTCATCCTGCACAGACAGTTCAGTCAGTTTGCGTCCTAATCTCTCGTGGAGATCCAAGTATTTGGCCACACATCGATCCAAACACACAGACTCTCCTTTGGTGAGCTCTGCCTCATGGTAATGTGGAGGAACACACTTCCGATGACACGCGTTTGTCATTCTGAAATAGAGAATAATAAATTGTTATTCAATACAATACAAACGCTAACCAGAAGTAAAAAATAAGAGTTGTCTGAACTTTCTTGCCAAAGGACACAATTGGAAAGAAAGTTGGTAAGTATAAATGTGTAAGCCCGATTGTGTGATTGGACGATTACTAATACAACTGACTGAGGACTGAAGCAGTAGTGCTTTGGGTATCTTGAAAGGGACTTCGTAAATGTATTTTTAATAAAAAAGTAACTTTTTAAAAAGATCAAGTTACGTTTTAAGCTCAATAGCTTAGTTATTTGCAGGGCTGAGACAAATAAGATAGCAAATAGTAGTAGTAACAACAACAACAACAACCAAGTTTATTTGTAGAGCACAATTCGTACACAAAGGCAATTCAAAATGCTTCACACAACAGGAAAAAATGCATTAAAATCACAAAGACAAGACAAAAATCACAAAACCTTAATTTAAATAAATTTAAAAAGGGGCAATTTTCAGGCTATCCGTCAAATAGTTTAAGCCATAGAAGAGTGCAAAAAGTAGTAGAGGCCTGTCTCACATCCTCAGGAAGACTGTTCCAGATTTTAGCTGCATAAAACTGAAACGCACATTCCCCATGTTTAGTCCTGACTCTGGGCACCAGCAGGAGGCCGGTCCCTGAGGTCCTCAGAGTCCGAGATGGGTTATATGGCACTAACATGTCCGAGATGTACTTTGTGCTAGGCCACGGAGAGACTTGTATACAAAGCAGAGCTGCTTTGAAGTCTATTCTCTGAGCCACATGGGAGCCAGTGCAGAGACCTGAGCCACAGGACTAATGTGATTGTACTTCCTGGTTCTAGTCAGGAACCCGAGCAGCAGCGTTCTGGATGTACTGCAGCTGTTTACAGCTCGTTTGGAGAAGCCAGTGATCAGGGCCGTTACAGTAGTCTAATCTACTAGAGACAAACGCATGGATTAAGTCTCTCCAAGGTCTGGTTCAGACACTATACGTTTGATTTTAGCAATGTTTTTTAGATGGTAAAAGGCTGCTGATGTTATTGATTTGATGTGGCTGTCCATTATATCAAGGCCCCAGAAAAAACAAAATGGCGCCCACTGTTCCCTACACCAGGGGTCCCAAACTTTTTCCTGTAAGGGCCACATAACTTTTCCCTTCTCTGATGGGGGGCCAGGGTGCAGTTTGAACCAGAAAAAAGTGTGACCTAAAAGTAAACATGTATTGTTTTCCAGAAAGCCACATATAACCAAATATGAATAACCCTTTCTGAGATCAAATAACCCCTCTGGGTTCTTCACAGAAAGAAAGTTTGTGTTGTGCCGTGCAGAGTCTTGGATAAAAGTTCAGCTTCAGATTGTCCAGAGCAGAATCTATGACTCATATGAGCATGAATAATGCGTCTCTTGTATTGTTCAGGGGGCCGGGTCAAATGTGGAGGCGGGCCGTATCCGGCCCCCGGGCCGTAGTTTGGGGACCACTGTGCTACACTGTTCACAGGGAAGTAAAAAATTAAATTTTTAAGGATTTTAGAAAAAGTAAAAAGTGAAATTCCTTCCATTTTATTTTTAGACTAAAAAGAATCTAGCACTTGCAGTAATTTTAGAGGCCGAGCTCTTGAAATGGTCAGGCCGGGAGGCTGCAGTCCCGCGGAGTGGCCACTACTCAATTTGGATCGCGGACAGAGGGGGTGTGACTTATCCAGTTAATACAATACATCCATGATTATTACCCCCAGATTTCTCACTTGATTTGTATATTTTTTATTATTATTATTATTATTATTATTATTATTATTATTATTATTATTATTATTATCATCATTATCATTATCATTATCATCATCATCATCATCCATATACTATACATTTTCAGGCACTCAAAGTTGCTTTACAATTTTGTGCATTATTCAGTTATTCCACACTGTGGTTGTGTTAAGCATCTACTGTAGCCACAGTTGCCCTAGGGCAGATTGACGTGGGAGTTAGCCAATCAGCACAAACACCGACTGCTTTGTATACCAGATTCATATTTAATAGAATCTTTATTTAGTATAGTTTACCACTTCAACAACTCCAACTTCATCTGGGTACATATTGGGGAAAACAACATTTTGAAAAAGTCTCTCTCAGGACTTCTAATGTGAATAAGCAAAATATGATGACTGGAAGAATGAATGGCATTGATCGGTGTGTTGCTGTGTCAAAGCATTAAGACAAATGTTGCAGCAAATAAATGCATCTGACTACATCGTCTGTTAAAAAAGGCCTCTGTGTTCTCTAGCTCCATCTGAGCCACACGCCTTAATTAACGTTAAATTAAAAAATACCTTTGAGGGCAGTTGAAACAACACTTTACGTAGGTCTACATCTTATTGCACTGCGTGTATTAAATTGGGACAACACTTCAAATAAAAAGGGTTTTAGTGTTGCTGTTGCAGTAATGTAATTCACGTGTACGTTCGCAGATGCCGTTATGCAATGAACCCTGGACACAAACACAGGGCTTGTCACTGGACCTGAAGATATAGGCTAGTCACAAGCCCTAATATAAGTGACATTAGAATAACTGATGTTTCCCCAAGTGTTCAAAGCTGAGTATAAGCCAACTGAGCGGGTTTACCGGTTGTACATGTCGGCCATCATCTCCACTTCGAGCTCCGCCGCGAGTTGCTGAGCCTTCATAGGATCCATGTCTGCGTCTGTCCGCGGCTCAAACACCGTCCCCGGTCACTCTCACCCGGCAATGGCTCTCACACTGCGGAAAGACCACCTAAGCCTGCACACTGCCTCGGCTTTAACCTTCAAATCCTGAGCAAACCACACGTGCGGAGCTTCCTTCACCACTTCCGGTGTCAATAAAGTTACATTCAAAGTGCTCGTAAAACAGTGCGCCCTCTGCTGGTACTTATGTTGAACGATATCGAGATTAAAGTAAACGTGTATTTTCCCAACAAAATACCAACATTTTACACACAAAAAATACATTTTAATAAAACTATATATAATTTTTATATATTTAACATATTTATTTGAGGTCATAAGCACTAATTGTTTTTGGTAATGATGTCCTTAAGTGCAAAAAACTTCTTAAAGAATAAAATTATTTAAAATAAGGTGCATGCCACAAACATAAAAATAAATAAAAACGTACAACTAAAATGCTTGTGACAATAATGGATAATTAACATATTTGTAACTATAACAAAATAGACAAATAACATAATGCCAGGAAATAAACTGTTCAATTTAGCAAGGCTTTTGATTGACACTTCTACATGTGTTTTACTATGAACAAAACTCAGCATTGTGAACATTAAAATTTTCACACATTCTGGATTCAAGACTTTATGCGTCAGTTTCACTTCCAGTCACATCAACGTCACTATCCTCTTCTTCCTCTTCGTCGAGGGAGATTTCCATACATTTTTGACCCTCTGTTGTTACTGAAGTTTGGTCTGGGGAGTGAATCAGAACGTCCACGTCCAAGTCCTCTTCCTCGTCCTGGAGGCCTCCTGAGTTCCTGGTACTCGCTTCTTTTGAGTCCTGAGCATCGGAGTTTTTGGATTCACACGAGTTTGGGCTGTGGTTTGCAGCATGTGACAATGAATCATCGACAGTGAGTTTAATTTCACTTGTACTGTCTATGACACCTGAAGGAAAGACAAGATGACAAGAAGTGGCAAAGAATGATATACTTTCTTAACGTGAAATTGCTCTAATGAGCTTTCAATTGTTGTTTAACATGATTAGGTAAAACATGAGATTGGGTCTATAAGATCAAAATGAGAGGACATATTTAAACATAAAAAATATTGGGTTTTTTTTCTATTACTTCTATTTTTATGAACCTTTCAGTAAAAGCTCCACACACGTTTCAGAACAAGATTATTCAGCATTCATCAGCAATCTAATGTTATGTAGCTAAAACTGGTTTGCAGCAAAGGCAAAGACAAAGATTAGCCTCCACCAGGATGACAAACCTTATGGCTTTTAGTTCTGGAAGCTTTTAGTTCCTGCAAGATCTCGAGGCACAAGGAATTGTTTAATTCTTACTTAAATGGTAAAAAATTACCCATCTGTGATATAGTGAGATATACTACTTTCTTGTATCACCCATATGTTGTATTCTGCTCCTCATAAAATGTGAATGTACTTAGATTATAATACCGTTGTAAAAATGTTATTAATGAATTTACCCATAGAGGGCGAACTTGTCCTGGTGTGAAGGCTGTTCGGGAAGAGAACAAGTGATGTGCCTCATGTACCTGTACCAAAGTACAGTGAAGATGAAAACTTAAATTGAGATGTTGTTCCCCTTTTTTTCGGCCACGATGCAGCCCTACCCTTTACTCTATATAAACTATCAAGAAGCAGAACTTCACTGACGGCCAGGTCCAGTCACTGCATCCAACAGATCAGTGTGTGGATGCAAAACAACTTTCTCCAGATGAACTCAGACAAGACTGAAATCATCGTCTTTGGCCCACAGAAACAAAGAGAAAGTATTAACAGTCACCTCCAGAGTCTCGCTCTAAAACCTACAAATCAAGTTAGAAATCTGGGCATAATAATGGACTCAGATTTGAATTTTAACAGCCACGTCAGATCAATAACAGCAGCAGCTTTTTACCATCTAAAAAACATTGCCAAAATCAAAAGAATAGTGTCTAAACCAGACCTGGAGAGACTTATCCATGCATTTGTCTCTAGTAGATTAGACTACTGTAACGGCCTGCTCACTGGCCTCTCCAAACGAGCTGAGCTCAAGATAATAGACTTCAAAGCAGCTCTGCTTGTATACAAGTCTCTCCCATGCCTAGCACCAAAGTACATCTCGGACATGGTTAGTGCCATATGAACCATCTTCGGACTCTGAGGACCTCAGGGACCTGGCCTCTGCTGCTTGGTGTGCTCGGCAGAGTCAGGACTAAACATGGGGAATCTGCGTTTCAGTTTTATGCAGCAGCTAAAATCTGGACAGTCTTCCTGAGGATGGTAGAGGGGCCTATCTCTGTTTCTTTTCTCAAATCTGAAAAGC
This sequence comes from Chaenogobius annularis, assembly GCA_015082035.1. Taxonomy (NCBI): domain Eukaryota; kingdom Metazoa; phylum Chordata; class Actinopteri; order Gobiiformes; family Gobiidae; genus Chaenogobius; species Chaenogobius annularis. The sequence goes on along the minus strand of BJKM01000129.1, from coordinate 842,657 downwards.
AAAACTGTTTGGTTTGGCTGTGCATATGACTGAAATGCTTTTCTTTGCACTCTTCTCTTTTATGTCTTGAACTATTATTTTGTGATTTCTACCATGTCTTTGTGATTTTAATGCATTTTTTCCTGTTGTGTGAAGCACTTTGAATTGCCTTGTGTACGAATTGTGCTCTACAAATAAACTTGCTTTGCCTTGCCTAAATGGTGTAAAACACATCATTTCAAACTCACCATCACGAAACAGCTCGGGCGATGTCCTTTGTCCCGCCTCCATATCTTCTGAGAGCTTGGTCACCTCTTCAGGGATCAAGCCAACGCAGATCTCAGACTTGTCACTTTTCACAAACAAACTACTCAACTGGCCGACGGCGCTCTCGCCGTTCACTACTCGAGGCGGCTTCTTCTCAGCATTTGCCGATTGGTTGAAACGTGGCGTGGAAGTACTTTGGGATTGCTCGCTGTGGTCGTCTGTCCCGTCAACATCGCCCGACTGACTATTTGCAGAGTCAGTTTCCTGAATTGAGCCGGCAATAACAGCAACCCCGCTTTCATCTTTCTCTGTGTTTTCGCTCTGTTCTCTCTCACTTTTGTCTTTTGTACTTTGCGTTTTCAGGTGCTGCCGTTTGATTAGCTCTTGAAACTCTTTCAGGCTGACCATACGATGCTTCTTCTCTGTTGGGGTTGTGGTATTGTCATCTGGTTTATCATCAATTGAACTATCCATGGGTATAATCTTTTTCGAGGGGCCTTCTTCAATGTCTCCTCCCAGTCTTGGTCTTTTTGCTTCGTTTTGTGCTTCATCAGACTTTTCCAAAGTAAGGTTTTTAATTTGTTGCTCACCTTGCTCATGGTTACTCAATATTTTTCTTGGCCGGCCTCGTTTTCTTCCATTTTTACTTGCTGGGGGATGGTGGGAAGTCGTTTCTGGGGTGCTATGACCACGTTGTGACTTTCTTCTCGTCTTAATTGGCATTTTTCTCGAAGTTTCTCCACTGGTTTGGGTCTTTGGTCTTAAACGTTGTCTCATTGGCGTCTGTGGCATGACCAGAGGTGCGGTGGTTTGACGTCTTCTACCTTTTGCAAGCACATTATTGCTCGACAAACTCACCGAACACTGACTCAAGTTGATATTTGCGTCCGTCTTTACTTTTAAATCCTCGCAGGTCTTATTTAGTTCAAGATTTGGGCACCTTCTCTTTGCACTTGGTTCTACACTATCCAAATTTCTACCAACTCTTCCTAACACTTTTTGACTGTTAACAGGAGGGGCATCTGACTCATTATTACTGCTAACTTTTTCCTTACAAGCACTACTGGTACCAGGTTTTACAGGTGAATTTTGTCGTTTTGGAGCAACATCTGCCAAAGGAAACTGTAGTGCTTGAGGGTTGTCCATAAGCCATGTTCGCCCAGGCAGAGCTGAGTGAGCAGGGGTTTTATTCCCATTGGTTGAATTATTGTTAGAATCTAAAGGAGACAGACATGGGAGAAACCGCAGATCTGCTATAGAAAACAAATTGTCCTCGGTTTCAGTGGAAAGAGGAAGTAACTCCAGGACGTTTTGGTCCTCTTGAGGGCTGGATACTTGGTTAGTGCTGAGGCAGGAAGACGTCATTGGGCGTGGTGAATTCTGGGGGCCTCTTCTTCCAGCAGTGAGTGAGGAATGATTTGGGTTCAAGTTACTGTTGGCACCACACGGTTCTGCAGGATGAGCAGTGCAACCAGAGTCACCAGGAGGAGCAACACAAGGAGCTGTTAAAACGTACAAAACATGCACATTATCAATGTTTTACTTTCTTTGGAGCAAGTTAATTATGTTTTCCTAGTATTAATGGTTGAAATGTTTTACAAAGCACTGTACACATATTTCAGATTATGTATTATTCACATATTTTGAGGCAATTTTTACTGATCCATTTATTGAAAGATTGCTTAAAATGAATGTATCATATAGCATAATGTATTTGTAAATAAATAAATTCCAATCAATTAACAGATAGACGCTTAAAGGCTGGTTTATCGTCAAGCTACGTTCAACTGAGTGCTGGTGTTGTAACACAGACTTCCATTCTTAACCATTTGAGCGTCCACAAAGCTAAGTAGCGTACATTTATTTATTTACTAGGACAATAAACAGTTACTTTAAGCCCATGTGCACACATTTCTGTACCGAATGTTGTTCCATATAGTCTTTATGGGTCAACAATTCAAAGAGCTTGTTGTCTGGAGCACTTCAATACAAAGTGCACAGCAGAGCAAGACCCAAAAGCTTTCTGATTGGCTGTCAGGTACTGCGCTGTGTTGATTTGAAGCTCAAGTATAAGCCAGGGTTTTTATCCTTTTAATGTTTTTATAACGATGCTGCTTATACAATATGTAACGCACTTTTACTTCCCTTTAGGCTTTCTATATGGAGCCATGTAAAGAAATGTGGGATTGTAATTCTTGTAAAACAATTGTACATTGTAAACATTGTAAAAACATTGCAAAACAAACAAAACTGTATCAATAATGTACCCGTTTCTGTTGAGCAGCTTCCATTTTGTTCTCCATAGTCTTCATAAGACACGCAGTAAGAAGCTTTATCCTTCTGGGCCGATCCTTCTTCGTGGCTCAGATCCGGGTCTCTGGACTTATCATGGCACTTGTCTACCTTCGGCAGTATGTTCAGTCCAATCATGATGTCCTCCAGCAGCTTCTCAATCTGCTCGTCCGTCTCCTCCACCGCACGGGCCGGCTGCAGTGGCACAGGGTCACAACTCGGGGCACTCATGGACTCACAGAGGGCGTCGCTGGTGTGAGGTTCTGGTTTGGGAGAGCTGCTGATGGGCTCGGGATCTGAGGCTTGGTCACTGGAAGGAGAGGACTGGACAGCTGTAAGGTCCGCCAGTGGCTTTTTGCAATTATCCTGAAGAATGGCAAGGGCAAAGTGTAAACCCACTGAGGCATGTTAATGGTAAACTAATAGTTGACATGATTTGTACCGATCTCAAAGAGGCAACAACTGCGAGAGACTCTGGGTTTTGCATGTTCACCACCTCCCATATCTCCCCTTTGGTTCTCCTCCTCCTCAACTTCACCTTCTCAAAGTAAAGAAAGAAACAAAGACACAATTAAAAACATAATAAAATGTCAATGAGCTTTTTTGAGTTTTAAAAGGATAATAATTGTATATAGTGAAATGAAAGTACCATGACAAGAAATTGTTTGTTACAGTAAAAGAATGGTCTAAAAAAAGGCCAAGAAGTACAATTTAGGAAAATATTGTTATTCTTTTTATCCCAATGACAATATTCAAACAATATTATGAAAATCAGGAATGTGCTTAAATGTGCGCCTAAATGTGAGATTCACGTAACACACAAAAGTGAACAGTAACATGAACCATGAAAGTGCAGAAATACATTTATTTTCAATCTCCTACCCATAACAATGTTCTTCTCTCGGAGAAAGACCCCTGCGCCTTCAGTAGAAACAGACGCTACAGCGGGGCGGAGTCAGGACGAAGAGGCACAGCTGGGACTGTGACATACGCCAGTGACAATGTTTCCAACCTTGTATTACTATATTCAAATTATTGTTTTAAACAAATTTTGGGCTTTAAAACAGATTTTGATTTTTGGTTTCATTCTATAGTTCAGCATTGTAAAATAATTTTAAAAAAAATAAAGCTGACTACTTCACGAATTTCACTTTTCGCGTGTTATTTTTGGAACGCAACTCCCGCGATAAACGAGGGATCACTGTATATACATATTTCTCCCCTCCCTGTTCCTCATCCTTTGCTACAATAGTGTAGTTCTGTCATCTAATTTGCTTACCTTGATTGAAATCTGTGTGGTCTCAATCATCTCCTGCATCTTCTCCAGACTTTTACTGGCCGCTTTACAAACTTGTCTTTTCCCTACAAAAGCAGGCCCCTGTCTGTTTTCTTGGTTATTCTTGTCTTTATTCAGTAACATTTTTCTTTGCCCGTCGTCCTCCTCCTCCTCCTCCTGCGCCACTGGACTGCCACTGACACTGGTCTCGAGTTGGATTTGCTGGGCTTCTACCTCTTGAAGCCTGGAGCAAAAAGAGTCCTCGCTTGGTGAAAAGTGCAACGTCACATTTTCATTTGGACGCGACAAACTGACTGTTGCGTTTGTCGACAGTTCTAAAACGGACTTCCCCTCACTGTATGCCTTCGAATTTGCTGTAAAGGTAGTTGAAGTCGAGTTATCTGGCGTGTTTGTTTCGACACTGTTACAACTTTCAGGAAAAGGCGATGCCATAGTTGTCTCGTGATGCTGAGAGTTTTCCATTGAGTTTTCCATTGTTCGATAAGATTCTTCTGTAATCGTTTGTGTGCCAATGGATACGCAAAAGCTTCTGAACGTAACTTGAATTTGTGCATCTCTTTTCTCAATTTCAACCCTCCTACAGTTGTTGCAACCATTTTGATCATTTCGAATTTCAACTTTTTCTCCTTCCACGAGATCTGGGAGTCCAAACAAATGAGCAGCTGCAAGTACATCCCTTTGCTCCAAGGCACTACTAACCTGAAGCTCTCCTGAATACAACAAACCGACCAGTTTTATCAGAGTCTGGGGCTTCAGAGCGTGGAGCTGCACCCTGCGCTTCTGACCAGCAGGAGGCGCTGGAGAGGCCAACACTCTCTGGGACAGGTGCAGACTCAGAGCGGCCAGGACATTGCTGTGGGTGGGGATCGAAATACCTGTAGAAACAAGAAAAAGAAAAACATAATAATAATGCATCATTTTGTTTTAATTACCTTCAAATGACAATTGCAAATGTAACTCAGTAAGAAAGAATGCCGTACGCCTGTACAGTATGCCTGCCGTTTTGGGACTAAATAGGACTGCACAATATATAAATGTTGTATTATTTTCATTTTGCATCTTATTTGTATCGTGTTTGTATTTATACGTCTAGTTATAGTTTTATGCAACTAAAATCTAGAATGGTCTTCCTAAAGATGTGAGCAGCCCCCAGTGTGAGCAGCAGAGGGCCAGTGTCTTGCCCAAGGACACATGCACTTACTTGCACTAAGCAAACCGAAAATACAATCAATCAACTCTAGTTTTATTAGCAATACATTACTCAAATTGTGTCTTACCTTCTGCTTGTAGTAAAGTGTCGCAGAACTGAGCGCAGTTTTGTTGTTTTTGCAGCTCTCCAATGAGCTTCTTCTCATAATCTGGCAACCAGTACCTCATGTCTATCATCTGTGCTAATGGTCCTAAAGAAATGACAATATTCAATTCACAGCCTCAAATTTAGTCATTGATCAGGTGGAGATAATAAGAAGCTTTTAAAATTGTATTGCGCGGCTTTTGAGTTCTTTGAGGCAAACAAAAGTAGTAGTAGGAGTCTTTTCTGTGGTTAGCACAATTAGCATCGCTGTTTTGTGCTGCGGCCTTGAACATTTTACCACGTGGAGCTGCCCTCCTGCAGCCAAACCTAAATCATTTCTATTCACTTGCATCTAACAGAAAATAATTTACTTTTGATTGAAAAGTTTACCGTGATTATATTCATGCATTCAATAAACACCTATTTTACAATTGTTTGTCGTATTCATTTTCATTTCAAAAATTCAAGTGGGCAGTTTACATACTCATCAGAACAATTACTGAAGTGCATTTGATCGAAGCGGGGGATGAGAAACTAGTCAAAAGCTGAGAATAGTTGATTGATTGATCCAAACGTGAAGAAACGGAGTGGAAAACGAAACAGTTCCGCTTACCTGTGGAACAAAGCTGCAAAATTGTACAAATCCTGGTTCAATGTGGACTTGGATGAACCCTTTACCAAATACTAACGTTAAGTTTAAACATTCAGTTAAACTGTGAAATGATCGGCGGTTACAGCGACATCTACTGGCCACAAACAAAACACAAGAAAGATCAAACGCTTTGAAAAATCATTTTTTCTTTTATTAAAAACAGTATTGCTAGTTACATGTTTCATTCATAAATGATGTGCAACTTTAAGAGCCAAGGCATAACAATTAATAATCAGATTTTCTTGTCATTAGTGTTTCCAGTAAATTGAAGGCTGAATTTTTTTTTGCATTTAATTAAGACAAACTGTTGAATCAAACTACAACTGATTGCATATGCGTTCACCCAAAGCACCCAAAACAATTAAACCAAAAAAATCTATATAAAAAGAAACCAAAAAAATACATAAAAGCATTAAAATTAACAAATATTCTCTGGTATATATAGTTTAAATGTGCTTTATTTTTTTATCCATTTTAACTATAGCAAATTCTGGTCTTTGCCTCCGTAATTACACCAATTACTTTAGCAAACCCTTGCCCTCTCCAAATGTCCCCGTTGTCAGTCCACTCTTGAAGGCAACATTGTAGTGTTTGGATTGGCATGGGAGAAAATATAAGAAAAAGCGATGAAAGTGAGCAAAAACCCTCTATGCTCAATGTAATTATGTACACCTCAATTTGCATTAGGTTATTTTTGACAGGAAAAGCAAAAAGTTAGCAGAAAAAACACTGCTTTTATAGAGTTTGGACTATATATGTTTGAACACCGGAGTTTAATACCTTATAAAATGCCAATCCCACAAGAATCATACGTAACATTAAGTTCACATATCAGCCATTATCTTGAGTAGAAAAGTTCAGCTCAACTTATATCAAGTCGAGTAAAAGACGATGATTTTAGTCACGTTGTTTAGTGTTTAAGCAGGACACAGAGGCACTCCATTGGCCCACTATTAAGACACTGTTACCGACATTTTATATGTACACATTCAATAAGAATATAGACCTGAAGTTAGAAGTTACCCCACAACAATAGTCTCGCTGCAGCAATGATCCTCAAATGTTACAAAGTTAAGGGACAAACACGGAAGAGTTCAGCAAAAATAAGACAATCATCAAAGAATAAAGGATTTTGCAACAAACTCTGTAAATATACATCCATTCTATTGATTCAAATGTTATGGAAAAGTATGATGAAAGGTGCACTGTGTAACATTTCCTACGTTATTGCTTTGCCTGGAATGTTCCACAGTTTTAGCGTAGCGCTGCAAGACTTTGGACAAGTTAGTTTTAATAATAGGATTTGGGAGTGTCACCAAATTTTAGTGCTACGATTATTCACAAATAACACAAATGTTAAACCCTTATTTTCATGCAACTACATTATTGTTCTAGTAGTATGTGACCAGCTTTAATAAATCAAACTTTTGGCATGTCAAAGTTACTGTGATAAAAACAGCCTCATTAAAAGCACTTTACATTTAGGTTTACTTTTTGTAGTATTGATTGAACAGACTTAATTTTCCTTCTAAAATTCTCTCAATTCTTATGTTGTAGTTTAGATTACAGATTAACCGGATCATTTTGACATCCCTATTCTAGTGGGGGGGGGGATTATGGCACTTCAAAAGTTACAACCTTTGTGATCGGCCAATTGCGTCCGTTCAAATAGCGATTTCTATTCGACTGTGATGAATCTTGCAGCTCTTTTATGGCATTAAACATGTCTATCTCTAAAAGGACAAGACACAGACTGAATACCACAACGTGAACAATTCTGGATCAAGCGATAACATCGAGAAAGTTACGCAGTTTTTTAAATTTAAGTAAGTATTGACGCAGTGGTAAAACATGTGTTGGTCCCGGTCTGGATAAATTGGAAGCAAATCCATCTTAAAGCTGCTGTATTATTCTCGTTAAATGTGTGGAGTGGTTTCAACTTATAAATTTAACTCCTAAAACAATCAAACTTTTCCATAACATTCCGCCTTTGAACTTGAAAACAATCGTTAATTCAAGGACTGTTCGCAAGTCCCGTTTGAATCTATAGGCGACATTCATGAACAGAAATGGCAGCAGCCTCATGCATTTTGGTGGCGTTAATCAAAAGATGCATATTTGTAAAGGACAAAATCTGAATGTATTTGTATTGGCAGACGCGGCAGTAGCGGAAACACTTTGGCACATGTACAATAACGTGGTACAGTGCAAAAAGCATGAGAACCACAAACGAATAATAAGCAACACAGCTTTGAGATTATTCGGTTAATAAAGATCGTTTGTCAGGAATTATTTAGTGTTTAACCGTCACAGAAAAATACACATTCCCTTTTTTTCTTTTTCTTTTTTTCAAAACAGTAATGCGCATTCACGTAGATTACCACCGGAAACAGTCCCATTTTGATCCCGTAGTTTTGTCATTGTAATTATGCGATAACAAAATAAAAGGTTCTCCGAAGACGTCAGTTGCTTTGCATTTAGTGTTTTGTTTTCTTCCCATAGTGTTGCATGTTGAAGGAGCGATTAACAAAGTGGCATTTCGTTTTCTTTTTTTCTTGTTGTTGTCCAGTTGTCCACAGGAGAGCCACGATGAGGAGGAATGTAAACGGCAAAAAGGAGGAAAGAATTTTGAGAGCAGATTTTGAGAAAAGACAGAAGATCAGACGCACAAATGGAGATGAAGAGTCATTGGTTTTGGAAGCAGTGCTCCGTTTTGTGAGTTCAGCAAGGGCAGTAGGTGGGAGGAGGCGGTCGTCTGGTGATGCACACGATCAGTTTTTCTGCAAAAACATGAGAGAAAATACATAAGTGAAAGAGGAATGTGTTTTAATAAAAAGTGGCGGGCATGCCCAGACGAGATTATCAACACATTTAAATTGGGTTTGCCATAAAAATAATATGTTCAGAGGAGCAAAGGTGGAATAACGGCCTCCAAAATCAAAAAGGAAGGGCCAAGCTCTCATTTAATACATTTAAGGGCAATTCAAGACGAACACTTGAACTGAATTATAAAAATGTGACGGAAGATGTCACAATATAGTTTCAATGTATTCCAATTGCCTAACGACCTGTTCAAACTAAATTATTTATGAATGCAAGTTATCATTTCAAGTAGTGTTGACACGGTATGAACATTTTAAGGAATGGGCTCTATTTGATACAATTTAATAAAATGTTTGTTTTTATTTCATTAATTTAAGATGAATATAAAATAATTACGGTACGTTTACATTAAGATAGTGTGACTGAAAAGGAACGGAAAGAAGTATAAAACATATGCCCCCACAATAATAATAATAATTTTTTTTAAAGAAAACATTTAAACCATAAAATAATATCATGCCATCTGGCCGTAAACTAGTTCATTCTAAAACTATTCAGGAAAAGTAAAATTTTGCCTTGTTTTGAGATTTGTTTTTGTATCTTGTTTCAATATTAGTTTTAGTATCGATTAGTATTTGACTTTTTACAACCACAATTTCAATAAAAGTGGGTCACATAATATGGTTAATATATTTTTATATTATTTAGGGTGAATGGAAGAAAAGTATTTATATTCTCACACCGACATTATTTTAACCATCCTTAAAAATAAATAAATAAAAATAAAAATACGTACAACTGTAAAATTAAATGATTCACTCTATGCACAAGAATGTCACAGGATGTCAAAAGTGTAAACCATAAATAAATACATTTTTGAGCAAGAATTTATCACAAATACTTTTACCTGTAATATAAATAATTGTATAAACCAAATAACAAGTTTTCCAAGTTTTCTTTCCACCTCTGCTTCAGCGATAAACTGACCAAGGCGAAACTCAAATGTACAATACACAGAGACCAAAAACACAGTGGTCACCAGCAGGGGGCGCATGACAAACACAATCACGGTGTGTGCACGGGACAGACGGTCACTGTTTAACGGACGCACAACTGTACAAGGCCGCTGAATGAGTGAGTGCAGTAGCGGGACACACATACCATGCGGGACATGCAGTGAACTGTGGGTGTGGCCTAACCATCGTAAGAATCCAAGAGAGGCAAAGAGGCTTGTCTCTCATACATCCCCCCCTAAAGAGACACAAGTGTGGAGGAGCAGAACAGAGGGAAGTGTGGGAGAATTAGAGGGAAAAGAACAACGTTTAGAGGAGACAGAAAGGTCAAAACATGTTAGTTAGGGCTGCTCGAGCATGAACGGTCACAATTATTAGAGTTCTAATTGAAATTGTAACGTTTTTGTACAAAGTGATCTATCTCCATGGAGACCACGAGGTAACGCCAACATGCCAAGTTACCCAATTTTGAGTCAGTTCCGAATTTGCGTAAAATTAAATCCGCGCAATTTGAACGTATAGGTAGACAAAGAATATATAATGAGCTTTTCATTTAGTTTACTCTTTAAACATGTTCATTTTAAGTATGAGCTAAATGAGCTAAATGAGAAGAGAAACATCGAGTACTAAATATTTCATGTGTTTGGAGCGATATTTTCCGTGACTTTATTCATAAGTCAACGTCATGTAACTTTCTTGGCAAACTCTATTCAACATGTATAATCATTTTAACAGTTTGTGGCTTTTTAAATAATGATAGTAAAGTCAAGCTAACGACTAGCATGACTGATGCAAATTCGGCAAATAACGAATTGGGGAATGTATGTTTTTCAAGGTATTAAAGTGCAATATATGGAGACATAGTTCCACCAGCTAAAATAAAAGTTAAATATAAAATACGGTAATAGACGTAATGCAAGTAATATTTTGTAGTTGATGTTTTAAAAGCCACTGTAGATTAGAAAAGTGGTTTGCTCCTATGTAAGTTAAGCAGAACAAATAACTATATCGTTCTCTTTTTGTTTTGAATTACAGCTGTTTTGTAAATTGATCTTAGCAATAATTGTTATCGTGACTAAAGTGCATGAATAGCACAGCCCTGTGTTAGTTCAACATTAGCTTGCGTTGCAGCAGAAGACACAGCAGTGAGACATAAATGTGCCGCTGAGGACATGCGTCGACATGCTGTCCGTGGGAGTGAGGAAGAGCGTGTCCCTTCACAAACACTTTTGACTCCATGTGAGCTCACTGGTCCCTGTGAATTTATTTGAATTAAAGAGATTAATTTGCAGTATTTTGACATGACAAAGTACTGCTGTAATTTATAAAGAGAGTAATTTAGATTGTTTTGGCACAGACTCAACAGTGACATCTTTGAAAATTGCCACGATGAAAGCAAATGAGTGTTTTAGCAGCAGCGCTTCCTTCCAATGACAATGCACCGCTTTCTCTGTATTTTTACTTTGCACAAATTATACGTCAAGTTACCTAAAAGCTAAACTGTATGGAGGACCAACAATGACATAATCGAAATATGAGAAGAATTTTAAACATTTTGAGTGGTCAAATGGAAATAGTTGTCGACAAAATGAATTCTTGACTAAAGGGGGAGTTGGCAAAATCTCTTCAAAACTATTAAGTATCTGGAAACCAAAACTCACTAGACCACAAGCTCACAGGACTTTATGCAAAAATAGCTATTTAATACAGAAAAGCACAAAGTGAACTAGGTATTTTCAAGACAAGCCAAAAGTATTATTTGTCATACTAGTTTGTTTTAGACAAAATTGGATTAGGGGGGGCCAAAGTCTCCTTTATTAATGGGGGGAAAGAGATAAATAATTGTATCTATTTACACATATATACATTCAATTGTGTGATTTATTAAGAATTGCATTTTTGTTCATTTCAACATGTATTCTTAGAATTAATTTTTTTCATTTTCAATAGTGTCAATTTGGTCCCCCATAAAGACCAGCTCGTAAAGTAACAGGGCTGAATTATGCTTTTTTTTTTTTTTCTTTCTAATCCATGCTTCTACACAAGAGCCTCGAGTTTACCTGGACCGCATCTTTGTCAGCAGGTTCGAGTGTGTTGTCCAGAGTGTTCCTTCTCCCTTTCTGATCCAGTGTGGAGTAGCCATCTGTACAAAACGATGACAGAGCTATTAAAACAGTAATTACAGCCCATCTACAATTTAATAATGCATGAATTTCAAATCTCTGCTGACTAGACATGCAGTTTTGGCCTCACCTGGTCCCAAGTCGTTCATTGGAATCATTTCTCTGGCCCCCTTGGCCCCTGTGCGGCAAAAACAAACATTACATCATTTTTGGGCCAACAGTAAGAGTTTCAGTTCCTGGTCAAAATCAACAGTCCGATACTAAAAATAGCAAGGTTGAAGTTTGTTTTTCTATTGCAAAAATGTGCATTGAACAAACACTGCATTATGACAACGACCTTGTAAATTGTGTCTTCTGACATTGCAAAACCAGGATTAAATTAAAATATGACCAACTTCCCTTTGGCCACTCTGTCGAGCTTTAGATAGAGCTGTGGTTAGAGATGCCTTTACCATATTGTTAAGTTTGTTGTTGTTGTGTTACTTTTAATGGCGGTTGGCAGTCAACTTAAAAGGTGTAATTACCGCCACCTTTTAAGTTTTATATCTTAAAAAAAGGAGCAAGAGAAAGAGAGAGAAGAGAGAAAAGAGAGAGGGAGAGCGAAAGAGAGAAAAGAGAGGAAGAGAATTTACATTATTCAGGGAAAAGATCCAAATTGGCCCTACATTTATCAGCCAGAAAATATCAACAGATCTTAGATTCTAAAACAATTGGCATTGGCCACGATGAACCCCATATCAGTCTCCAATTAAACTTTATTTTCTGGTGGAGGTCTTGTCACCTGCTTGTCCCACTATCTCTGTGGTGAGACGAGCATGTGGTGCCACCAGGCCAGTCACAGGTCAGATCTGTGAAGCACTTCCTCACAGGAAAATTGTCTGTTTTTCAAAGTATTTTTGAGCAATAAAAATGCCCATAATTGAATAAATGCAAGATAGACAGGTTTAATGCAATAATGTGGAACAATCCATGGAAAACCATAACATTTCCATGAAGACCAGCAGGTGGCAGACTCTACAAGAAAAATTGTATTGTTTTGAAGCACTGAATCTAAATAGACCACTTTCGGTGCAGGTGACATGCAACATGAAAAAATCTGAACCATATTGTAGAGAGGTTTAAAAATAACATCCTATTTGACTAGCTGTACCTTTGTCTATGAGAGGCAGAGTGCTGTCCTCGTAGCCTCCGTTGGCCCGAGTGTTGCTGGGAGGGTTGACGTGGTTCAGATTCACCATGAAGTCAGTCTTCTTCCAGCCGTCTTTCTCCAGAGCTCGCCGAAGCTCCTTGTGTCCCCACACGGTCTGCAACACGAGGCCTGCTCCGCGCACCTCACGCTCTGAACGGTTTCTACAGGGGCCAGGGAGGACAAAAGAGAGCATTCCACATTAATCCTTTTAATTCCCCAAAAATAAATTAGTCGACTAATAAAAATCTTGGTTGACTACCGTAATTTCCGGACTATAAATTGCACTGTTCTTCATCGTTTGGCCCGGGGTGCGATTTATATTCCGGCGCAAATTATATGTGATATTATTAACACATTACTATATCATTTTGTTTGTTATTTTCACACTGGCAACCACATTTCAAGTGTTGATTATTTTCACACTGACAACTGCAAGAGGGCGCTCTAGGCTGGTGCACCTGTACAGTGCCTGCTACTCCTGTACCAGTGAAAATTTTGAATTTCAGCATTACTGGTAATTTATAAAGACAACTGAGAAGGGCTGAACAAAAATGCCACCAAAAAGACAATCATATTCAGGAGATTACAAGCTGCAAGTATTGAAATATGCGGTAATCGAGCAGCAGAAAGAAAGTTTGGAGTGAACAAGAAACTTCTGAGGGACTGGCGAAAAGAGGCTACTCTTACTGCAATGAAGAAAACAAAAAAAGCAAATAGCGGGCTAAAAGCTAGGTGGCCACAGCCAGAGGAAAGAGTTCGCACATGGTTGCTTGAACAACATGCTGCCGGGAGAAGCTTGTCAACAGTGCATTTGCGTCTCCACTTCCGTCTCCAAGTAGTTGCCAAGGAGACGAAAATAAATGACTTTGCGGGAGGACCTTCTTGGTGTTACTGCTTCATGCAACACAACCGCCTCTCTATCAAAGCAAGGACAACGATATCCCAAAAACTGCCAGCAGACTTCCAAGCCAAGGTTGACCGTTTTTGTGAGTTTGTTGAAAAGCATGTAACCGAGCATGTGACACCGGATCATATTATCAACATGGACGAGGTGACCCTCACGTTCGACATTCCCATGGGACAAAGTGTTGTGGAGAAAGGGCAAAAGAGTGTGAATACAGTAACAACAGGTCATGAGAAATCACACTTCACAGTGGCATTTGTTTGAAAATAGTAATTTGAGTGCTACACTAAGTGTCCGGATGGCTTCTTCTAGAGGACGCAAAGCTTGTGATGGACAGCATGCGAGCGCACGTCACACCACAGTTCAAAGATAAACTAAAAGTTGTCAACTCCATACCTGCCATGATCCCTGGCTAAACCAAAATACTCCAGCCACTTGACATCTCCGTGAACCGGAGCTTTAATGCAGTCTTGCGTAACCTGTGGGTGCAGTGGATGATGGATGGAGAGCACAGCTTCATGGCAACCGGGAGAATGCGCCATGCAACTTTCTTGGAAGTCATTGGATAGATCGACAAAGCATGGGCTTCAGTGACAACCAAAACTATCCTGTTGGGATACAGAAAGGCCGGAATAATTGGAACGGCAACTAACGACGAGTCTGACGAAAGCGACGCAGAAGAAGAATCGGCACTTCGGAGTTGGCAGAGTTGTTTAGAAGTGACACCGAGGGAGAAGAATTCAATGGATTTAGTGATTTGGGGCTAAACTGATGCTTTGGTAAACTTGTTAGCATGTTCTTTATGCTATAGTTATCTGAATAGCAGTTAATATTTTATGTCAACATACCAGACACTAACAGTTATGTTGCTGAGGGTGTTAAATTAACATACGTACACATACTCACCATGTTGTTCTCTAATCTGTAAGTATTTCAAATTGCATTTCAAGATGAAATATCTGTTCTTGGTCTTGGATTTGATCAAATAAATTTCCCCCAAAAATTCGACTAAGTCTCCAGTGCAATTTCTATGTTTTTTTCTTCTCTATTATGCATTTTTGGCTGGTGCGATTTATACTCCAGAGCGTTTTATAATCCGGAAAATACGGTAACTCCATCAATCAATTAATCGACTTAATGACTAAAGACCTACAGTCCTATTTTGAATTGTTAATTGCTATGGCAACGTGTATAAATAAATAAACTACCACTTTTAGACCCTATAGTCGTTATTTTTCACCGCTCTCATTTCTGCGTACAGAGAACGCTATTGTTTCATGTGGATAGCAAAGGTTTAATAATTAACCATAAAAAACATACTTGATTTAAAAACTATGGAGTCTTTAGATCGTTGCTGAACAAAGACACTCACCCGTCCTTGTTGATGAGCACGAGCCTCTCGATTCCCTGCGACGCCCTCAGAGTCTTTGCTGCTTCTAAACTGGAGCCGAGCACTTCTTGGAGCGTGCTCAGGACGGACACCACCGTCTCCTCAGACAGAGCTCTGACCGGCTGACTCTGACCGCCTCCGGGAAGGTTCGCCACCAGGTGAGGCACTGCATGTTGACCTGACAAACGTACAGTAACACATTAATAACTCTGCAACTACACAGGGGTCCACAGGGCCAAAAAGTTTGTGAGAGCTAGTTACAAGTTAGATAGATTATTATGCTTTTTTTAAATAATAATTTAATAATTATTATTAATAATAATTAATAATTATTATTATTATTAGATTAAATGCTAATTGTGAGAGCTTGGAACGAGTTAGATTGAATTAAATATGTTCTACTGTTACTGTTAGAGGAAATTGTGGTACTTTGAATATTGGTATTGTTACTTCTGGATTTATTTAATAGAAACAGCAACTATATATTGTAACACTGTATTTTGATTGTATTTGATGGTTTCTGTCGGGTCTCACCTAATAACTCCCTGTTCCGTGGGTCGATGGCCAAGTTGCGCAGGGCCCCGGACATGGCTCGCACCACACGGTCGTTGCCGTGGGCCAAAAGCTCGGTCATCATGGGAAGCCCCTGCTCCTTACGTAGAATGCCACGAATATATTTGCCATACTGCGCCAAGACAAAAGAAAGTTCAGGTTAGAGCCAGAACTTACGCGGGGAAAAAGTTTTGTAGTAGTGCCACACAAACAATTCAATTTATTTTTGTAACTCCCCAAAAACACAACAGCAGATGCCTCGAAGGGCCCTTAACTTGTTAATACTTTGCTTTCTTATTTCACATACGACTACTTCCACCAATAATGGGTTTAAAAGGTCCAAATTTAAATAGATTGTAGATTTATGCATAATGCAAATATTGATTGTAATTAGTATTGTCTATAATAACGCCAGCATTTAGGGCTGCAACTAAAATACTATTTTCTATAGACGACTAGTCAGCGATTCTTTTTTTTTTCCCAATTAGTCGACACGTAAAACTATTATTTCTATTGTTTATTGAGACTTTTTAAATATGTTTTTAACCAAATAAAGATAACCAAATTTAAATATGGGGGCTGAAGTCTTCTAGGTAGGGAATATTTACAAATAATGTGCATTGTTGTTTTCATGACATTTTGATTTAATAATGCCTCTGTTATTTAAAAAGTCATTATTCGTCGTTGCAGCCCTAATTTATAACTGTTTTCTCTCTAAATTGGATCGACACCAATATCTTTTGTTGCCTAAAAATAAACTGTTGCTTAAACAAGAAGTCATGAAAAAGCTAAAAGTAAATCACATAATTCTATTTCTTCTCATGAAAGCCGTGTGGTAATGAACAGTTTTGTTTTAAGTCTTATTCAAGTATAAGAAGACAGTTAAATTAATAGACATAGATTACTTACAGTCCAGCGTCCAGCACACAGGTTTTGAACGGCTCCGGCTGAAGCCTCCAACACAGTGGGGTTTTTCGACTCTTTCAGGAGAGACGTGTAGATTCGGACCACCTCGGGCTGATACAAGAGCTCGTAGCCTAAAAATAATACGTTCATTTGGTTGATTTATTGCTTGTTTGATTGGGACAGATGCAACAAACATAGATCAACATGTAGTATTCTGCAATAATAATGACAGGAAACGACAATGGATAATCAAAATATAGAGTTGAAAACATAATCAACAGAGAATATAAACCTCACCTTTGGCTGGAGTTGTCCTCTTTGGGATGTCTACCGTGTCTTCTCCCAGATTATCGTCTTTCTTACCTGTAAAACATAGAAACGTTTAAAACCAGGAAACCAGTACAATAAAGCTGTGGGTTAGTAAGAGCTCTACTGATATTAGACAAACGACGTGCCATTTGAGTGCAGACAAAAACCCAACAAACTACACACTTATGAACTTCCAGTGCAGAGACTACGTGCTTGTTAGTGCTAAAATAATGAAGACAAATTAGACGAGCAGATCTGCTACGACAACAATGACAACAACACGGACTCGAAGCAAAGTGCAGTGAATGGGAGATAAAAGCTTACCTTTAGAAAACCACTCATCTGTCGCCCGGTCAAAAGAGGGAGAGAGAGAAAGAGAGAGCGAGAGAGAGAGAGAGAAAGAGAAAGGAGCAAGACAGGAGGAAAGGAAAAAGTGGATTAGGTTTAAAAAAGGAGAAGCAGCCAAAACTGAGCCACCAGTTAAAACACCTGTCCACATCCCAGAGCACCACAAACAACCAGCAACTGCACATGCTGCGTGTGGAGGCCAGAACATGAACATCAGCTCAGACCCAGATACCGAAGCAACAGCATTTAACATACATCATCTTTTTTAAACAACAAAAAATATGTAAAAGATATTTATAATACATCCATTTTATTACCATTGTACATGCATTGTTCGTTGAAATGTGTAGTGAATTTGAAGAGATCCCAGGAAGAAGAAATACAGATATGACAGGCGCTAATGTGGATCTTAACAAACTAAACCAAACTAAAACAAGGAGGAACTTAATTGTGTCCTAACAAAAGGCATACTAACAAAATATATACTATTTGTTTTGTATTTTAATTTACAATTTGTGTGCAGTAGAGATGTAAATATGAGTTTTTCTTTATTTGTAATGCTAGCAGTATTAATCGGTCGACGGTGTCTAAGTTGACAAAAACGTTTGTCAGTCTACCAATTATTTAATTAAGTTTAAAGAGATTTACATGGGACATTGGGAGACAATATGAAGTGAGTTAGGGTTAGGGCTAATTTATATATCTCTAAAATATAAATATAAAACTCTATATTTAGTACTTTTCTGTGTAAAAATGTGTTTTGCTATCGGGGTCTTGGTTCGGCTGTGTGGTCATTTTGCACCTGCAAAGTTTGGGAGCTCCTGATATGAAGAAACACTATCTAGAGCTTTAAAATGAGCTAATAAAAGGACATCTTTATTCTAAAAGTTTAATGACTGAAATAATGCCATTCCAATCAAATATGTGGGTAAGGAGCTACTTAATTAAGAGATGCTTGTAAACTGAAAGACAAACAGAGCAGCAGAGACACTTTTTCACTTGTGGAAATAGTTGACATTCCTCCCGTTAAGAGAGTGCGTGCGTGCGTGAGTGTGTGTGAGAGTGTGCGCGTTGTTATTGGTATCAGCGGGAGTGTGACATCATTGGATCACAGCTAAAAGTGCCTCCTACAAAACAAACTCCAGCCTCGCTTCACGTCACAAAGGTACATTTGTGTGTAGACAGAGTGCGGCTGGCAGTTTAAGTAAATAATACGCAAGTACCAGTGTGACAGAAGTTGTTTTTCTCTATGAAATTAAATGCATAAATAAAGCTGACTTTTAAATGTCATGGGGTGTGAATATTGTGAGTAATAACTGCACTCCTGGTATTACAAACATGAGCAAAGGTACAGTGAAAAAGGAACATGCTTTTCTGTAGATTTAAGAATAATAGCACATACAAAAATAATAAAAGTGATTATTAATACATTTTAATGTTTACACAGACACCGTTTTGATTGATTGATTTTTATATTGTCACAGACAAATAAGCTTTATGGCATTGGCAACTCAACGGAAAAGCTGTCCAGTATTTGCATATAAAGTTGCTACCAAATAACATTAAAGATGCATAATAATAAATATAACATTTTTGGGGTGAGCTTGAACACTTACCTTTGCCTTTTCTGGAGCTGAAACACCCGCCCTTTTGACCGGACGAGGAGGAGCCTTGGGTGAGGGGCGTGGCCTCCTGGTAACGTTCAGCACCAGGGATTTCACGGTGCACATGGTAAGACAGGTTCCTCAGCAGACACACGCTGTTCTCTATCAACTGCACAAACAAATAAACTAATCATTTATTTGGTATGTACTTATTTAGTGGGACATTAATAAACAAAATGTAATGTCTGGTGCATCTGTTAGACTGGACAGTGATAAATGAGGAAAGAGGAGGTGGAGCTAAACCATGTAGAATTAATACACTGAACAAATACGATGTCGTTTCAATAGATTTTCCCTACTGAGGAGTTTATATTTGTGTAGAATGTGGGAAAAGGAATAATGTAGATGCTTAATATTTTAAGTGCTTTTTGGTACAATTATTTTATGGTTGATTGATGTGTATTGGACCAAGTGGTGAGGCAGTAGGTAATCTTGAGTCATAATCATGCTACAAATACTTAAATAAATACTAAAAAAAATTTAAGAATATACTTGATTCTTTCAAATTAAATTTTTGCGTCAACGTTTTAGACAATAGGCTGACATTTGAAACACAAAATGATAGTACCTTCTTTATTAAACATTATGGTCTTATACTAGTTCTGATAAAGCTCAAGATCATTCAAAAACTGTTCACAAAAGTGTATCTTTCAGTAGCAATACTTGTTCAAATTAGTATTTACCGGTAGTTTCGATACTAGTGTTAGTATCGATGAGCATCTGATTTTCAATATTTTTGAAAACCCTACTCCTCATGGACATAATATTGACTATGACTTAAAATTCTTCCCCTGTATAAAAATATGTACACAAAAAACATAGTTTACAATTTGTATTTTGGAATGTGCTGCAGCTGCACAAGGTGTGGCAACTAGCAAAAGAGATTTGCCACCTGAGCCCATCGGCACTGGTTCAAAGAAAAAAGATCTGACAAAGTCAATAAGGCCAAAACCTTATCTACATAACGTAACACAATAAATCTGGTTAAAAAATACATAAAAAGTGTTATAATGATGCATACCAACAAGAACTAACTTAGCAGGATTTACTACCGGTCTTGCATCTTCACACATGGAACATTAAATTCTATATATGCAGTGTTTCCCATTAATAGAGGTGATTATGGTGGCATTTCGTAGTCTAAAATGACCCCCCATGGCCGAATAACAACCTGGACAATACAAAAACAAACTAGAAAACACTTTGTTGCTCTTTGTATTGTACCATTAAAAAGACTGCTTGAATATGTAACAGGCAGTAAGAAACATTTATACCCCACAAACTGAATGAAATGTATGGGAAAAAACAGATATATATTCTATATATTTTTATTATATTATACATAACAGTAACACATACCTTATTATCAACATCTTTAAAGTCGATCTGGGACTGGACAATGTACATGAGCGAGTCGACCAGGCCTGTGCACTCCCTCAGCTTCCTCCTCGCCTCGCTGCGCTCCGAACTCACGTTTCTATGGCCACACATAAGAAAAAAACACATGAATTTTTGAGGAAAAATACAAGAATGGACAAACTTGAATGAAACTCCACTCTAATTTAACAGCCAACAAATAAAGCATAGTTTTTGAAACTCAGGTTACTTTACAAAAATAGGAGGATAAAGTGAAAGTCGACACTGGGGCTGTTCCTGAAACATTGAATGATAAGAAAAGCAGCGAAAACACACCCACTTTACCTTGTTTGACAGCTTTTATGCTGTTGATCAAACAAGAATATAGAGGAAACTTTAAAAAACAAAACGTGCCCCCACTAGACTAGTTTAAGCAAAACTGGAAGCCATTATCTAACCCTAACAAAATATCTTGTTTTAATGCATTATTTTAGAGTGAGGAATATATTTTTTGCATAATTATACTGGTAAAATATGAAAGATATACAGAATTGAATGGCCTTTTTACCCAATAAAATATATTTTTTAATAGTAATATCACAAACATACCATTTTAAAATGGCCTGTAGTGTAACCAACAAGCAAAAGCTCATTTAGCATTTACTTTTCATCCAACAAAACAAATACATTTAAAGGAAACATATGTAGCCTGCACGCTAACTGGTTTGAAAAAGGAACTACAATCACAAGTGAACCTGTGCTGCCAGAGCCTTAACCTGCAGACGAGACACATCCAAGTGTTTCACGCAGCACGGATTCATGACTGTCTGCAGGTGCTGGGCTTAAGTAGGTTTAAACTGGATTTAGGCGTAGAAACTGGCAACCCAAAGGAATAACTCGTGTGGGGCTCATTCTGCTTTCTGATTGGTTAATCGTCTGGAGAACGAAACACCTGATTACAACATAAACATGTGGACATCATCTCCAATGTGTATGTCAGGAATAAATCATTAATAAAACATTTATTAGCAAAAGCTACACTTGATTTGACCATATTAATCTCAATCTGGGGACACATACAGTAAGTCAAGTTAAGTAAATTAACCCCTACTCTTAGATACAGTTTGTTTAAGTGATATAACGTCCTCTGAAGAGAAGTACATTCATTGTCTCCTCTCATGTATTAAACTGGCTAAACTTGCACATGGGATTCTAGCACTTGTATGCAATTTAGCAGATTCTATTTAAAACACCTCTCGAACATTAATGTCCCTGAACTGTGAAGTGAAAAAACACGTTACACGTTCAATTGCAATGAGAATATTGATTATCCAAATTACAAAAAAATAAAGTATTGCTTAAAGTTGCACATATTCCAAGTCGTTCCCAGACCCTGCACAGCAAATGTAGTTAACCATGAGGGGAACTCAGAGATAAAGGACAACTGTTTACACTGTTAAAGTCAATGGCCTTCTGTCCTCCGTTTGCCCCTGAATGTGAACTGCTGCGGTCCTCTGCAGAGCTTCTGATGAGGAGTCCAATCAATGTTATCAGCATTATTTGTTATGGGAAGTATAAATTTGATTTAAGGCCAAAGAACTGAATTAAATAAGCAATATGATAGTGAATAACGTTGCCATGTATGAGTAGGGCTGGACGACTGCAATTTTTGATTTAATTTTGTCTCATTAGAAACTTAAAAATGTCTTTCTAAAGAAATCACGATCTTAACACATGCAGAGATGTGGTCAGGTCTTTAGTGCGCGTGTAAACCACTGACTGGCACTGGTCAGAGCGGCCGGCGGTGATGTAGATAAATAATGTATAACAATAATATTATTAAATGGGATTTCCAGGAAAGAAGGCCATATGACTGGAATCAACACGCCCATAAAAACTGAATTTACATACGGTAAATCTTATGAGTCTCCTACACTACTGCTCCATCCATCAGACCATGACTACAGAATAACACATAATACATCTTCCTTTCGTCAATGAGTTTCCGCAATTAACGTCTGCATCTCAACATTAAGACTCCAGCATTGTCCAGCATGTTTTTTTCATTCTACTGCTACTGCTTTCATTATAGGCCTTTAATTGCAATGAACGACTGTAGTTACTGGTTTTATCTGTAATCATGCTCGGCACTTTCTAACTCAACACAATTCTTCTATATGGTTGCCAAAAGTGCAATAAGGTTTATGGAAAAAAACTCTTTTTTTTTTTTTTTTTACTTTTCCTATATCAACACTGAGGCTTAGTGTCAAAAAAAACATTTTAAATAATATGTATACTTTAATTTAAAAATAATTTACAGCTGGTAACTTGTGCAGACAGAACTTTGTGCATTATTTCATGTAGACAGTACTCCTAAAAAATCCCTAAACATCTGCATTTTGAAACGTTTGTTAAATCTCAGCAACCCTCGCGCTCAGTTTTAAATTATAGGGTCTTTCGGATATTATGACGCAACTTGAACACAGCCTTCTGAACTAAAATCTTGTGATGTTGACGGAGCCTTATTTCCAGTCTAAGGAAGTCATAATAGAAACTATTAGTGTCATGATTATTGTGACAAGAAACCAAACAATTTAACAATTATTCAAGATTGTTGATGCCATGAGCAAATAATAGAGAAATCCTTAATCCACCTTTAATTCCTTAGTTTGTGACTAGCCAAATTACAGAGTTGTAAAGTAAAGTGACAAAAACCCTTTTTAAAAAAAGGATTTACATTTTTTTTTCTGGGATAGAATTGATCTAATAGAAATTACTTATTTTTGCTACTTTATATATTAATATATTTTTGGTTCTTACGATTACCGTAAATTGTTTTTGTATTGTGTTGCAACTATTGATTATTTTAGTCGCCAACTAATCAGCAATCATTCAAACTATTATCTATATACATGTTTAACCAGAAGAAAGTTTGAAATACCGTGACTGAATGATTGTGGATAGAGGATATTTCTGAATAAAGTGTATTATAGATGAAATGGTTGAAATGGTTAATTGTATTTCGGCATTGTTATAAAAGGTCAAAATACAAGGATTATTTTTACAGTCAGCTAGTCACAATAATTAAATGAATCGTTGCAACCCAAGATTACCCTGTGACCTGTACAATCCCCAATCCCTCCAGTGTCTGATCTAAAACAGAGGCTTCATACCTGAGGCAGCCGGCTGTGTTGGTCAGAGCCGTCTCCCACTCCAGATGCCGGGGTTTGCAGTTCTCCTCGCCCCCTCCGGCCCCGTTGCTGCCCCGCTCCCAGCCCGAGTGCGGCACAAGCACCTCGTCGGCCAAAGCGTGCAGCGCGTGGTCCACGATCTCCATCTTCACAGAGTCGTGCGAGGACAGGTTCCACAGCGTGCCTGAAAGTCAGCAGCTCAGTCTGTTAGCCAATTATATGGTGGTTCATTCATCTTACTTTCCTGCATAGTTCAAAGATAAGATGGTAAAGGAATAAAATACACTACTTGCAAGAATAAACTGTGTAAATAATATGGTTTATGGATCTCTAGTCTGTCAACAAAGCTGATGTATTTTGATCAATTCACACTTGGACTGTAACAATTTTGATTATAGTGAGAATGTTAAGATTTTACGATCACTGACACCATAAGCAAACAGTGAAATATTTCACTTGCCATCTAGTACGTTACCACTCAAGTGTGTGATCAACAATGAAATCAAACTTTCTGAATGATTGCAAAGTTTAATTGAATAATTGCGCTGTTTAAGTCACATTAGTGCTTATTAGTATTTTATGCAACTAAAATTGTCCCAAATAATATTTTTACATTATTATTTTTATTATTAATTTATGTATTATGTTTTACCATTTTCTAGTGGCCTGAATAACCAGCAATTATCAATTAGCCGAATAATCTTGAAATCATACATTCATACATACAATTCAACCTTAATTTCCAGTTTCATGTTTAGAATGTGTGACTTAGTAAAAATATTTGTAAACTGAAATATTTTTGTATTACTGTATACTGATACTGTAAATATCTTGTGTAGTATAATTAGTAGTATAAACCTTATAATCCCCATATGGAATCATCCGAAATGCAGTGCATGGGTTCGTATAACTGCTAGCACTAGCGCTAGCATTGATAAGAGGCTGTTGTGTACCTGTGATGGAATATGTGAGCTCCTGGTCATGGGTTTTTCGCAGCAATCGAACCAGGGCGGGGACGCCATCACAGTTCTTTATGGCGATCTTGTTGTCGGGGTCTCTGCCATAGGAAATGTTCTTCAGTGCGCCACAAGCAGCATAGTGAACCTGTCAGAACAAATATGGATCTGTCAAAACAATTAGAAACATAATCCAAAAATGTACTTGTTTTTGATTGGTAATGGCATATTACTAAAAGTAATAGACCAGTAGATCTTCACCCCGAGTAGCTCATTATAATATTTCTAGTTATATTTTATTATGCAAAATAAAATACACACGATAAAACATTAACTTGGTAAAAAAAAAAAAGTGGTTTGACCCATTTCCTGGGCCAAAGAGTCAACAGGCTTCAAAGAGCACTGGCCATAAAGGGATGAAATGTGGAGTTAAGATGCTTCTCTGCTACAGGAATGTATGGTGTGGTTTGGATGGTAATGCCCTGCAAACATCAGCAAAATCGTTGCCACAGCTCAGACCAAATGAGAGGGAATCCAAGAAAAAGCACAGATGATCCCGGCTCAAACCGTTTTGGAAAAAGAGTTGACCTTCAGGAGTTGCATGGTAAGACGTTTTTTTTCACAATTGAATCTTTATCCCAATGTGAATGGCTGCAATTTAAATGAATGTGATTCTTGTATTAGTTTAGCAGTTCATAGGCATTATTGCACTTACAAATTAGTCTAATTAGGTCCGCTGCGCCACGGGTGCGCCGCAAGACCCCCGCGACACCCCCGGTTCAAAAGACAACCGGCGTATCGACAGGTGCAGCCCGTATATGTACAATTTATTTTTCTTTGGCAATTTTGTTGGAGCGGCTTTTATTCAGGAGCGCCGTATAGCCCGAAAATTACGGTATCTTATCAACTGACGCAGGTGACGCCCCACAAACAAAAGGTTACATAGAGCACCTTTAATCACCAAAAGGTCCATCATAAAAGGGTAAACCCAAAGCACAGCAGACCAACCTCTCTGTTTGGGTTATCAAGCATCGAGACCAGCGCTGGGATGCCTTTGAGACGACGCACATCAGTTTTCACCTGAAAATACAAAAACGCAGTAAATGGCACCGACGAGAACGACATACAGAACTGTTTTAAGAGTTCCAAATGTGCGAACAAAATCAAGGAATATTACTGTATCACTCCAGATCACCACCAAGTAAAGAAACTCCTTTATACAACCAAACTTATAATTAGTTGTATCAATATGACGATACAAAACTTAATTGTGATCCACTTGACACCCTGACAATGTTCAATTTAGAGAGCTCATTAGACGAGAGAAGTTTCCCAGTGGCATGTCCAAAGTAGGTCACTGAGGTCAACAAATCAGGACCTTTTAGAAGAGAATATTAAACAAAGAGTGACCAGGTTCTTGCGTTAGTTGGACCAAAATTGTGGCATGCTCTCAGTCACTGATAAAGGAATGTTGAGGCCATTGATTCTTTCCAAAATAGCCTAAAAACGCCACTGTTAAAACAGACTATCCCTGAGTTTCATAGTCTACACAGTTTAAGTGCAAGATTTTACTTTATTTATTTTTGTGTGTGTGTTTTTATGTGTTTCACTTCCACCGTTTGTATCGTTGTTGTTTTAATCTGTGAATCGTCTTGGTCTGTGAAAGGCGATCTTACAAATAAAATGTATTCATTGACATTCTGGGTCAGTACTTTTCTGTTAGATGGAGCCAAGTTCAGTTTTTTGTCATCCAAGTGGATTTAACGACTCACACTGCAGATGAGTTTAGTCGCCTACTTAGGCAATGTAAGGCTACTAAGTGTACAAGAAAGTGAACATAGGGCCAGATTTAGATTTTATTACATATTTTTTCTATCCACAAGCCATCTCCAATTATACATTATGAATTACTGATCAATTTCCGATAGAACCAGGTGCACATTTTGCCCACATGCCCTTTTTGATTGAATATGTGTTGTTTTATTATTGCTCAGTGTTCTATGTTGCACCTTAAGGCCGAGACAAGTTCCTGTGTTTGTGAATTTTGTTCATTGACAATGGCAATAAACTCTTTCTGATTCTGATTCTGACATTTACCTTATCGTTCTTGTAGGTGAGATGCTGCAGATAAGCGGCTGCGTTGCTCCTGACCGGGTCCAACCTGTAGTTGAGCATAACGATGACCTCCGACAGCTCCGGTTGACGCCAGCCGCCGGGACCGGGACCTTTCCTCAGGGTGCTGTCGAGCGAGGCCATGCTGCCCCTCTCACCCTGAGCCAGAGGAGCCCCGCCCCAGTAGTACATGTCTGCGGGACCGCTCATGTCGCCGTCTAAAGTTCCCTCGTAACTCCTGAGAATGCAACATGAGGTTAGGTTGGTAAAAGAAAATGCAAACATAAGACGGAACACCTCAATATTATAATTCTTTGTCTTAATTTGTTGAATAATGGATATGTTGATTGCGTAAAAAATTATAATCTTTTGGCTTGAAGGTTTGCAGGTAAGTGTAAAAAAAACAACGTCCAGATCAACAGATTAGAGAAAATTTTATAATCTAGAAACTCTGTGACCCAGTCTTGAATCATTTTTGGATTTGTGGATTCCTCACTTACTAATTGTTACGTTTACTACATTTAAGTGTTTGTGATCAGTATTCGTGTTTTTTGGGGGGTTTTTTTGGAAACAATGGTAAAATTCTTCAGAAGGTCTAGTACAAACCAAATATAATTACTGCATTGTTTATTGTACAGTGTAAACAAAAAATGTCATGATTGAGCGTCCCTAACACAGTGAGTAACACCGTACCCTGCTCGTCGAGGTGGGCCATGGGGGAAGGGCGGGTGGTTGCGTGGCACTGTGCTGTAGTGCATGGGATGTCCCATGCCGTAGTCGGGTTCATAAGAGCCCATGCTGCGCTGGTCGTCCTCCAGACCATACGGCTCAGGGACGAATCGAGGGATGGACGATAGCTCCATTGCACTGCCTCGTCCGACCTAAACAGAGGACAAAAAGGTAAATATACTCATGTTTCAGAGTGATGAAAAAGGAGCAAGGCACTGTGCCTGATTTTTACCATCATAACAACGTGAAAAATAAAACCTTGATTTTAAACCGTTTGCTGTGATCCCTAAGGCTAATACTCACTTTCCTAATGCATTCCCACCATCCTAATTATTCACCACAATGAGTGGTGAGGCCAGAGCAGAGTTGTAGAGGAATAAACATGTATGCTAAGACAAAGACAGCACACAGCTGTCTTATTTTGACTGTATATATCTTATACTTAACTATATCTGTATTGGGCAAGACAAATTGTCCTTTATAACATGAAAGATATTGGTTATAGATAAATCGAAAAATGTTTGAATGCTGAAGAGTGCTGAAAATGTCACGTTCAACCAGGAAGCTGAAACCCATGATGCGATATGTTATGTAAATAAATAAAACTCCAGTAGTATACCCATGAAATGGAGAGGTACACTAAACAAGTCTGGGATGAGTGTTGAAAATACCTGTGGTTGAGCTGCATAGGGGTCCAGCTGGCCTCGGCTCTGGGCTCTGTAGTTTGGATCCAATGTCCTGTAACCGTCTGGATGAACCGGCCTGCAAGAAAAAGGATTCATCGATGAAAACAACATAAATGAGAAGTGATAGCTCAGGTGGCAGGGCGGCAAGATATATCGCAGATGCAATCGCTTTTTCTCCAATCCATTTATGAACGTTTTCTAGTATGTTTTTTTAATTGATCCTCAAATGAATAAAAAGAATAAATAAAAGAAGCCAGCCCTATCATTTAGACCTCTGCAAAGAAGTTGTGAAATGTATTTGTTTAGGAGTTAATATTTCAGTCTTCTAAAGTCAGTCTTTTAAAAACCATCAAAATCTTGGTCATAAATTGAACATTGCATTTTTCAACCCTCGCAAGTGGTGAAAGATTTTACAGCCAAATTCTTGTCTACTCAATTGGTGACGTCTGGGGAAAAAAAATTTCAGACCTGTAGCGATCGTCCATGCGGGCCCCTCGGGTGAGGCTGGCGTAGGTGTCCGACGGTGGTCCGCCTCTGTAGTCGTCATAGCCCCCTGGTGGTCCGTAGTGGTAATTGCGTGGTACAGTGTAAGTGGGGTAGTCCACAGGGCCCCCTGGAGCCGGCCTGTAAGGAGTGGTGTAGCCCATCCCTGTCATAGAGCCGCCCCCGTCCAGAGACATGGTGTCAGACACTGAGGGCATGACTGTGCGCGTTGTAGTGGTCTTTATCACTTTTTTTACCTGAAACAAAACAGGAAACACAGATTTCCGAGGATGTTTAGAAAAGTAAACTGAGAAATGGTCTTAAAAACTCTGCAACAGGTTTAAAACCAGTTACAGACGCAAGATACTTACCATAAGAATACAACATAAAGTAACAAACATTTTCAACATTTTACTAAGCATCTGTTACTCCTGAACTAGGGAGGGCAAGATTATTAGATCAATCGATAATTGTGATTAGTCATGTGACAAGAAAATAGTAAAAACTAAAACTTCAGCACCATCCTCAGCGTGCTGCAGTCCTGTAGTGCTGGGCGGTAGAGCTGCCTCGCAATCACTGCAAAATCTGGACTGAGACACCTGATTAAAATATGCTCAAAGATTGTGGGTCAACTCTTGCACGGATTGTTTGAAACTTCTTACTATAACACAATGTGATTGGCAAAAAAAACATAATTTCTGACCGCAGCCATGTTCTAAATAAAGAATATGTTCCGTTACCATCTGTGAGTCAGTACTGTGAGCCTGACCATGTTAAAGCGTGGCACAAATAGTCCTTCATACATCAGTCCATCCTAAAGCTAAACGAGGAGCTCTATACAAAAAACACATACAAACTAATGATACCTTAATGGGAGTAGACCGTTTTTGCTTTATATGTATGTCTGTGCGTGACGTCATCGTGTTGTGTTTATGTGACGGAGTAGCTGTTTCAATGCGGAGCTTGAATCTGACAAAGTGTAAAAACTAATAATCCTGACCATTCTAGAAGCAAAATTAATTTATTTCAATTCAATCTGCATAGTCAGAAAAGTACACAGTTAATGTCACAATAACCTTGTATTCAGAAAGTTTTTATAAAAATGGTCACATACCATGGTAATGCATTTCTGTATATTAAGGATTTTTGTTTTGTTACATGTGAATACATTTTTAATAATTGATATACTGTGATGTTACTTCTCATAATAATCAAAACACTGAAATTTGATGTGTATTTTCAATGAGATAAAATGCACATACTGTAAGCACGCACCAAAACTGCCTGATGATAAACTGGTGCATGCACCATCTACAAAACCACAGTCAGCGGCAAGAAGTAAACATTTTATTTCACTTCATCCAAGGGGATTCAAGGGAGATTGGGACCGTTGCGAAACTGACAAAGGGCATAATTCACTCTCAAATTAATTCAAAGGGAGCGATGTAGTGTTTCAATCTAAATCTTTATATTGGGTTGGGATGTTCCAATATCACATTTCTGTATTAAGATTATTGAGAGCAGGACCAAACAACAATGAAATCTTTAATTTACCGTATTTTGCGGACCATAAGCCGCTACTTTTGTCAGATGTTTTGAGCCATGCGGCTTATTTAGAGGCTGCGGCTTTTCTGTGGTTTTTTTCTTTCACCGCTAGGGGCGAACTAACCGGAATTAGAATCAAAACTACAGAAAAGTTAAGCAAAGAAGCAGATGTTGCTTTTTTATTCAGCTAGCAAATAGAACACGGACGACAAATTACCAACTATAAATTATTTTCAAATTTCTTGCCCCATCATTATGGAACCCAAACGAAGAAGTTCGTATGAAGCAAGTTTTAAGCTTGAAGGCCATCGATCTTGCTAGGAAACCGCGCGGCTGCACGCAAGCTTAACATCAATGAATGTACGGTGAGACGCTGGAGGGACAGCGGGACGAGCTCATGCGATGCCAAAAGTCAAGGAAAGAGTTCTGCGGCTTATACAAAAGGTGCGGCCTATGTATTGTTTTATTATCGTTTTTTTAAAAATAGAGCAAATGCGGCTTATATAGGGGAGCGGCTAAAAGTCCGGAAAATACGGTAGTTTAAATTTTTTGCACAGCTTCACAATGATGATGATGAAATAAAATGCATGTGACAAAAACAGGTAGATGAAAAAGCTTTTCACATTTTGCTGTATTTTTGGACTATAGATTAAATCAAAAAGATTTACAAAATTTGTCACAATTATTATTTTAGTTCTGACAATGATATTGTGTAAAAATTTATATTCAGACTAAATTTGAAAATTGACCTGTTTGATTTATTTTGGACTAAATGAGACTTTTTTTGTTAGACTTGACACGCTGTACTGTTGTATATTGTATGTTTACATTTTTAAAATGTTGAAGAAAATGAAATAATAATAATACAAATTATAATAACGAGAAACTTAGCAATGGCAGGAAGCAATTGCGAGTGACTGCGTAATGCATGTCCATATTATGTACAGTTGCCATGACGATGATGTCACAACGCCCCTACATTCCACACCATCGCCGATTTTTTTAAGACAATTCTCGACAAAATTACAAGACCGAGGAATACCGAAAGTAATAGGAGGAATCACACGAGAAATATCTACAAACTGAACTTTGAATGACGAAAATTGGACAAAAAACACCACCTGTGAAAACCTTTGAATTCTCGCCCATCTCGCCGCAGATCCAGCGCTGTAATAGTCGTGCATCAGGAGTCCAACACGGACAAATGTCCAGACTTCTTTTTCTGAGGTGTTTTATGGCACTTTCTGCTTTGCACTTTCTGCTTTGCACTTTGTTTTAGAATTTCTGCTTTAGACTTTCTGCTTTAGACTTTCTGCTTTAGACTTTCTGCTTTAGACTTTCTGCTTTAGACTTTCTGCTTTAGACTTTATTCTTTATCGCCCCTGCTGGCCAATAGTGAAAAATACACAATAGTTGCAATGACAATGATGTCACAAAGCACATTCCACCACTGTAAGAGAGGGAAAAATCCCAAGTTTGAAGACGAATCCCGAAAAAATGACAAGACCGAGGAATACCGAAAGCAAAAACAAGAATCACACGAGAAAAATCTACAAACTGAACTTTGAATGACAGAAATTGGACAAGGAATGCTAGCGCCACCGTCAGGAATGCATAAACATTACTTTGACTCTTATTAGTGACATTCTGCAGAGCATTCCTTGATGTGCCCTTGATCCTAAAAGTCCATCAGACCTATGCTTCATTTTGTACAGTTTGGCCTCTAGAGCCCGCCACACCAAATAATACAAAAAGGGCTTTAATACACACTAAACATTAGCACAAAAGTTGTCAGAGTGAACTAAATTCATTATAAAACATTTTGTAAAAGTACTGTATGTGTGTAAAAGTACTGCATGTGTCAGGAGTTCAACAGCGACAATTATCCAGACTTCTTTGGTGGTGTTTTATGGCTGTTGCTGGGGCGCTGAGAGCGCACTTTATTCTTTAGACTTTATTCCAAGACAGACATGCTCAGCCATATTCTGTACAGTTGCCATGCCGATGATATATCACCAAATTTGAAGACAAATTCCGAAAAAATTACAATACCAAAAGCAATATGAATCACACGAGAAATATCTACAAACTGAACTTTGAAAGACAAAAATCGGACAAGAAATGCGACCAGTGAAAACCTTTGAAAAACGAGCGACATCATCAACCGGCCACTCTAAGATAGGGAAAAATCCCAAGTTTGAAGACGAATCCTGAAAAAATGACAAGACCGAGGAATACCGAAAGCAATTGCTGGAATCACACGAGAAATATCTACAAACTGGACTTTGAATGACAAAAATCGGACAAGGAATGCGACCTCTGCGAAGGGCCGAAAAACGGGATGAATGTGGAAAATATAATAAAAAACACAGGAACTAATAGTGCCTGCATTCTAGAATGCAGTCAATCAATTAATATTAATATTATATAATTATTATTATTATCATAATTATAGTCTGTTGTTTTGTTTTTTTTTTACATTGGTTTCTGTACGGCGCGTGGTCCCATCATCTCCGGTCTCCAAGGTGATGACAGGCGGTTCTGGAGGCTGCTCCTCCACGCTAAAGGACTCCTGCACCAGCTGACCCGGCTCCATCATGAACTACACACAAACAACCCAGAAGAACCATTAACTTCAACTAACGACACTGAATAATTCAACAGATGAAACGGAGAGGGCTCTTAAGAAGTGCATACGTGATGTGTCCCGTTGATGTAACCCTCGTTCAGAGTCAGCCGCTCTAGGCCTGCATCAGGAATGCGCCCGTTCTGAGGGAGAGAGGAAACATTAACATGAGCAACAGGACAACCAGGAGGAGAGGGGGCTGTGAAAGAAAAAACAGTGAGTCAAGGTTAACCGCCAACACCACAAAGGAGATCAAGAAGCATTTCACTTAATGCCACAAAAAAAAATATCACTAAACAAAAGAATCGCAGATAAAGCTCAAAATAATATCATGTACTTGTAGAGATAAGTATACTAGTCCATATATGACTCATTTTATTTCATACAATGTATGCAGTATAGACCCTTATTGCCTCTTCTGATCAAAAAAGCTTCTGATTGCAGATTAAATATAGTTATTTCAATACATTTATGACGTTAGGAGAAGCATAAAAGTAAACTTTGTTTTTATTCAGCTTATTTATGGACTTGTTTAAAAATCTGAATCTGGGGAGCCACCATGGTCTCGTCCATTTATGGGAAAGACTGTTGGAAGTCTTTAAACTCCAGTACTTGTCAAATACATTGCATTCATCTATTTGGCCTTTGTGTCAGCCCTCATTTAGAACTACAAATGTCCTTGTTTTGTCATTTAGTAAACATGGGTTTATAGTTTGTAGTTATAGACCTGTTTTGAATCTGGTGAAAGTCAGAAAGCCAGTATTTTTATTAGAGACTGTGAACTAGGAATTAGGGATTTAAACCAATGAAAAAAATAAATAATTAAAATTATGAAATGATTGACAACCATGCATTTTAAACACTTTTGTGGGTACATTTTTACACCGTTTCTTCTAACATCTTATAATACAGCAATACAGCAAAGGCAAAACAATGGTGAAGTTGACAAAGTGGAACAAATGTATCCAGAAAATGAATGATCTTGATGATGAAACACACAGGTGAGATGAAATGGTGAGTAATGCACAAACAGCAGGCAACAAAGCCACAAAGCACAGTGGAACACTGCCCGGCCGCCCCTAAGAGACATGGGCGTGGTGCATTTTCCATTCCAGCCACAGAAGGCGCTCTCAGCACCTTTACAACACAGTGCACAGGTTAATCCCTGCTGCTCAGGAAACATCGAGGGGGTGTGATTGCTCAACACCGATTCCATTTAATAAGGCCTTTTTTATGTGACAAAAGGACTTTTATCAAAATGAGGCGCTAAATCGCTAAATCTAAATCTAATCCAAGTTTTAAAATGTCTACCACTCATTGAGAACGCTATTCAAAAACAATTTACAGGTCTGGACAAAGAAACTCGAGACTTGAGTTCCCAGGAGTAAAGTTGAGGGGCAGATGTGAGCGTGTGGGAACCTGTCAGTGAAGGCTGAGCTCTGGACTGCAGTCTGGGAGAGCGGCAGAGGCATGTTGGAGCCTCTGGGCTGTGTAAACAGTGTAGATAACAGCTATAACAGGCTAATGCTAAGCTAACTATCCACAACACAACATACATGTGCCCTTTCACTTTCTCAGAGTCACACCCGAATGACAAGCCAAGGTGATCATTTAAACTACTGAGATGTTCGTGTCACCTATAGATTTCACTTTCTTATTTTGCACACCAAAATCTGATTATTAACTGATTTCGGGACCTTTATGATAGTATAAATGGCATAAAACAGCTAAATCTGATGCAAGTAATCAGAGGGATCATGATCAGAAAGTAATCAGATTTTTGCTGTTGCACATCATTTTAATAACCGTACTAATTAAAAAAACGTGATAGTCAAATATTTAGTGCACATGTAGCAACAGTTTCAATGCATTTCTTAAAATACATCTCAAAACGTCGAACTTGATTAATTTTGTTCTGTCTGTGATTCTTATTTGTGTGTGTCAATACTTTCTGAAATTGAGTATCTAGAGTATCTTGATACATACAAGTTTTAGTATTGATTAGTATCTGATTTTAAATACTTTTGTCAACACTATTTTCATCTGATAACAATCACACATGTGTCAAAGAATAATGAAACCGTTTTGTGGGCTATAATAAAAACATGATGAAGTTCATTTGTACCAACAGAAGACATTGAACTTTAGCCATGTGGATACACCCATACCCACCCAAACTGTATTTTAGTCAGCGATTCTTTTTCAATTGGTTGAACAATTATTTCTTTTGTACATTGAGATTGTTTGAATATATTTTTAACCAAATAAAAGGTTGAAATATGGCCAAAGAAGGATTCAAGAGAATATTTATAAATTAAGTGTATCATTAATAAAAATCTGAAGTCTTTGTTGTAAAAGTTATTTTGGCATGTGTTTTAGAGTCTGTATTGTCTCTGTATGTATATGATTATGATTATCGATTATTATTCAGATTAACGGTTGCTGCCCTAAAAACCAGCACCAGTTTCAGAGTTTGTTAAACCAAACTCTACCATAGCATTCTGACCTCCCCCGCCTCATATTTAAAGTGAGCTTCTCAGAATGATATGACACGTTATGTAACACATTGACAAACATGCCTGACATGGTTTGCAGTCGCCTGTTGTAAATTCTGCATTATTAGCGCAGTGTGTCAATAGTCAAAGAGGATACGGGGAGCTTGTAGGTGTGTCTACCTTCTACAATAAAAGCATGAAGTCACTTGTCTGAATGTGAACAAACTATCAAACCAACGATAAGCGCGCACAGAGGGCGTGGACTGCACCAGTGGGACACTTCATCAGAAAATCAAAGCGAAAGAGCAAGTCAGACGCGACGACACAAGTGAACCAAAGAGCAAATGTCTGTAGATTTCTGTATCAAAGCAAACTGCACAAACATGAAGCACGGTAACCAAAGGGAAAAGTCACATCAGGTTGAGGAAAATGATGAATACACACAATGACAAGATTTAAAGCAGCTCCAACCTCCTCAAAAGAGCTTTAACAGCCTGGGGTTTCATTTGTTTAACTTCATCAGATTAATTTGGCACATCAACTTTACAGATTTGACCTGAGCCTTTACACAAAGTTTGGCGTTTTGGCTTTTGTTACAGCAGATTGACAGTTTGGAGATTTTAAGAAGACAAGAGTGTTTTCTGTCCACAACAACTGAACACAACACTACAGAAAAATGTGACTTTCTGCACTTTGTTTTGGAAGTGAAAGTTGAGGACTGAGCAGGCGCTGGAGCGTGTCTGCTTTGATGAATGACAGGGGTTGGTTTTCCTCAAAACATTAAATTCATCTTAAATGTTCAAAGGTCAGTATTTCAAATATAATCCATCAGAATTAATACAGGTTGAAGGGATTTTTATTTCATTTTTCAAATCTGACCAACATTTGGTAATTTAAGCCAGATCCTAAAGATTAAAATCCAGATTTGCAAATCCAACCCTGTCCTGTCCTGTTTGAGGTGGATATTTGACTCTGTTGGGTATTTCAAAACTTTGAAGCCAAATCTGGATAAATTTGATCCTGAAAATCAAGATTACCAATTCCACCTCAGAGGTGGATTTGAGGTCGACCCAAGGTCTTTCTCAAAATCCTCATATTACTGCCAATATAAAAACTTTTATTCATCTTAAACAAATTATTTTAAGTGTTTTTGTTTTTAAAGTTTTAAAGTTGTTTTTGGCATGAAGTCTTAATTAGACAGGACAAACACAGCCTGAAATGGCGATGAGAGCAGGGAGGGCATGCAGCAAATTGTTGAAGCCAGGATTCAAATTCAAGATACTGCAGTCGGCTGCACATGAAGCCTGGCATAGGTGCTGCCCCATTAACTACTCGACCACTGGGCAGCACCAACTTAATCAAATTCAAATATCAAAATTTGTGTATTTGGAAATCCCTATCCATGAGCATAAGGATCATTTTGAGTCAGCAAAGTTTTGAAACACCATGATAGAACTCGTGATAAGGCGATACAAAAGGAGCAATTAGAAGTCTGGATCTTTTTTAAGTAAGAAAAAAATGAAGTTCTTTAGCTTTATTATCTGTACTACACTTTGGGCAGTGGTGTAGGGTCTGTTTCTAAATATGCTGTTGAATGGAACTTGTTCATCTTGATTGATCACTACTAATGAAACCTTAGTATCCAATATTCAGCATGATACACTACTACATCAAACGACTGCTAAAGCCCTTTAGAGGTGTTTTCTTCAGTGTTAGTGCTTCAGACGGGATGAGGATGAAGGACCATGATGCAGATGGATCAGATGAACTCTGGACAGCACTGACCAGAGGAATGGCTCGATGGGTACAGATGCAGAGGATGAGTTCAGATTCAGATTCAGGTTTGTCCTCCTCATTACCTGCATGTTGGGGAGGGGGCGGGGCAGGGTGCCGGCACACGACCTGCGCTCCTCCTCCAGGGCTCGACTCAGCATCTCAAACTGCCTCTCCTGCTCCCGCACTGAGGCCAGCAGAGAGGCCGTACTCGCACACTGCTCCATTCACACTGAGAGGAGAGGCAGACCAGCACCGGGGTTAGAACAGCACCAGGGACAACCAGAACACAAAATATACGAAAAAGCCATCTAAGACGGGCATTGTAGATGCACAATATATGAAAAACATGCAATTATGTTTCATAACTGTCTTATAATGAATGTTGAGATATTTTGTGGTTTCAACCTTTCTGGTGGAGGGTTCGCCACCTGCTCATCTCAGTGGACGTTATTGACGTTTCCATTAATGTTCCATTAAACGTAACAACACCATGGACACAAGTAGGTGACGCCATCAGGCCAAGGCCTACGGTTTTGTTTGTTTGATACAACAATAAAAACACCTGTGATTGAATAAATGCAAGACCGTTTACATAGTCCGCCTTTAATGACCACCTCTACTTTCTCTTTAAGACAGATTTACAGATTTAAAACAGATGATTTTTTATTTTATTTTTTTCAAAATTATTTGTTTTGTGTTTTTGTTATCCAAGTTCAGTTACAATCCAGTGAGTATTTTCTCCCAATATTAAGCGTTTGTAAAATATTGTGCAACTATAATACAAAACAACATGTAGAACAGATAAAAGAACAGGAAACTCAAAGAAAACAAAGAGAATAAAGCCGTTGAGGAGACAGATTAACCCAGACGAGGAGGAAGCAGAGATAGAGTTGGACAAGGCCAGACTTGAGGCAGATCTTTTATCAAACACAGTTTAATCCAGGCTCAGACACAAAGGGCTTTGTTTGTGTGTGTGATCCATGTCGGGGTCATGTGTCTGCCTGACCACAGCGGGGCACTGTGGGCAGTAACCCCACACACTCAAGCTCACTAAGGAAGACAATCTGGAACCGCATTAAACATTTGAAATAAAGCATTGACAAGCGCAAAACTAACAACGTGTCATGGTGAGTTTAACCTGGAGCACAGTTTTATTGCCAACAACAACAGACGTCAGTATAATGCAATGTATTCAGCACATCTTTTCAAAGGCCCAGAACTTAGAAACTTTAGAAAATGTTTGCAGAGCAGCAAATGGCTCATGAGCTGTTATTTTTGGGGTAGATATCGATTTTGAACCAACTACAAACTCTGTTCCTGTTAAGTGTCTATAGAATGCACTGCTCTACTTAAGGATAGATATTAAGGGGATTGAAAATCATATTCATATAAAAGAAATCTTTAGTTCCACAATTTAGTTTTCATCTAACCGATAAAAAAAAAAAGCAGTGCAGTAAGGCTGGGCGACAAGGCAAAAAAGGAATCAGGATTATTTATTTTTATTCCTCTCTTCATATTGATTGTCATGATTTTTCAATTATACATTTTCTTTCCAAAATCAATCAACCAACAAACAACAGCACTCAACGTGACCAAACTACTTTCCAATAAAAAGCAATAAAAACCAAGTAAAAATGGCTTTCAGTATTGATTTGATGAGCATACACAAGATAGCCATGTAACCGAAAAAATAGCTAAATGTATTATTCTGCTCCAAAACAAATGCTTTTACTGACAGAGGATTGGTGGAAGACCGAATAAAGACGCAAATAAAAAAACTCCAAGTATATAATTGACGATTAGACATGACTGAAACTCGATGTCAATTAAAATTCATGACACAAATGTTTCCTAATAAAGCGTCTTGAATTTTGTTTAGTCAGGTGGTCGACCCAAACAATATATTGGCAAATACGATAAAAAGTGTA
The DNA here is from genome assembly GCA_015082035.1 of Chaenogobius annularis. Taxonomy (NCBI): domain Eukaryota; kingdom Metazoa; phylum Chordata; class Actinopteri; order Gobiiformes; family Gobiidae; genus Chaenogobius; species Chaenogobius annularis. Next base: position 803,772 of record BJKM01000129.1, on the reverse strand, counting down.
AATATCGGCACAATATAACTCAAACTTGTTGCAGCCAAATAAATAAGCAAAAGCCAACCCTTGTATGTGACACGGGTTACATAACGCAGATAAATCTTCGTCTGATCATGTGCAAGCAGATGAGCAGAAGCTGACATCTCCTGTGGATATCATTTGGTTTCTTCACCTTCGGCTGCAGGTTAAAAATAGAGGAAGTGAGATTGATGACAGCAACGCGAGGAGCTTGTTAGCACCGTCATCATCGCAGAGAGAGAAACAAAGTGAAACGCAACTTTAATTTATAATCTACAGTCTACAAAATGTCCTTAATCTATTCTACATTAAATAACCTCAATAATGTTAGACCAGAGAATCAGCAGCAAAATACAGTTAACACTAATAATTGTTTACCTAAGGAAGAACATGGTGTAAAAGAGTACAAAAATCAATATATGAGAAGGTTGTTGATTTGCTCTGACACTGTCGAACTCAAAATCACAAAATAAATATACATTTGAGGGAAAAATGGCCAACACAATCAAACTGGCATTTAACGTCACAAGCCACTCTGCATTTGAAAACGTCCATCACAGAAACGGCAAGTCCATGGTTAAAATTACTGTTTTCCCTTATTCTTCAATTATGATTTATATTATTTTTACTCACAAAAGCTTTACAAAATCTTAAATTTCACAAACAAGAACAAGACAAACTTATTATCAGTGCCATCTAACCCAAAAAAGTCAAATTTATTCCTAAAAAAAATCAGTTTCTAATGACAAACAAAGCCGTTTTGAAACCTGGATCTCGATGTGTTCACAATTCGATTAAGTGCTCAGTCGTATCTGAGAGGCATCAGAATCCACAGAAAGGACATCCTGTCGCTGAACACGGAAGAATGAGTCTAATCACCGGATGACATTTGCGCCACTCATCTCCAAATGACCAGCACAAAAAGCATTTTCTACATCAAAGTCCTCTGAGTCATGTCGATCTGATCGGAGTCTGGCAGCACAGACAAAGAGTGCTGTTTAAGAATGAAAGACTGCAGCTGAGCAAAGAAGAGACGGAGGCAAAGCAGAGGAGAGCACAGAGGTTTAATGTACAACAGGATCATATGATTACAACAAGATCATACGATTGTATCATGATTTTATAGTTATTCACGATTATTGACAACAAAACAACAGTGAAATGTCTAATACAAATGTCAAATGCAATACCATTCCTCAGTTATTTGAATTAAATCTGTACTTGAGGGCTATTCTTGCTTCAAATACTGTCACAATTATATATTTTTTTTTGTTCTTAATAATAATTTAGTAAACAGAATAACCATTATAACAGATTCATCAATTAATCCCGACAACTTTACTGGACAATTAAGGACAAGTGGGGGGTATTACTGTGTAGAGCAGGGTTTCTCAAAGTCCGAGGAAAATTGGGTCAACTCATTCAGCTAGACACTCCTTCTGCCTCTGCACAGCCAGGTGGACCCCTGCAAGACCCAGAAAAACTTTTATCTGCCGCAGGAGCTGTGCTTTTGCCACAGGTGAAAGAAAAGTGCAGCCGTTTGCTTGAAGGCTGCTGTCATGGAAATAAGCTTGGCGGTCTGATGGCAACTCATGTGGCTCATGGAGCCGCGTTTGGGGTGAATGATGAGCGGTGCATTTGAACAAGGACCGACCCAAAAGTAAATCAGAATAGGTTTATTGCCATTGTCAATGAATAAAATTCACAAACATAGGAACTTGTCTCAGCATTAAGGTGCAACATAAAACACTGAGCAATAATAAAAACAACATATATGAAATCAAAAGGGCATGAATTAGGAAACAATTTCAATTTACAATAGTATAAGATAAAAATAGACTTACTATGTAAGAATTTACAGTAAAATTTACAGTTTTAGTGCAGGAAGTGAACAGTGCAGAGATTGGTTAAATTAGTTAAAGAGACAGGTGTTTAGAAGTGTCCATGAGTCCAACGGCTGAGGGAAAGAAACCGTTCTTGTGGCGGAAGGTTCTGGTCCAGATGGGCCGTAGCCTCCTGCCTGAGGGGAGTGGGTCAGATAGTCCAATGCCCAGGGTAAGAAGGGTCAGCTGTGATCCGACCTTCTCGTCCCAGAGCCCTGGAGACGTACAGGTCCTGCAGAGATGGAAGTCTGCAGCTGATCACCTTCTCAGCAGAGCGCACAATGCTCTGAAGTCTCTGTTTGTCCCTGGCTGTGGCTCCAGCGTGCCACACGGTGATGGAGGAGGTGAGGATGGACTCAATGATGGCCGTGTAAAACTGCACCATCATCTGCACTGGCAGCTTGGATTTCCTGAGCTGGCGCAGAAAATGCATCCTCTTTTGGGCCTTCTTGATGAGGGAGCTGATGGTGGGCTCCCACTTGAGGTCCTGGAAGGAGGAAGCGGAAGGAGGAAGCGGAAGGAGGAAGCGGAAGGAGGAAGCGGAAGGAGGAAGCGGAAGGAGGAAGCGTGTCATGGTGAGGGGGGCTGTGACTTAAGCCGAGAGTGCGACCCGATAATCTAATACATCCATGAGTGCGACCGAGAAGAGTTTTGATAAGTGAAAGAGCACGGTGCGCAGAGCTAGATGTGGCGTTTAGCGACCGCATCTAGCTCCGCGCGCCGCCCATCCCAGCCCCCGCGGACCCCCGCGCTCCCCCACACAACAACTCTGCGTCACACTCGTACTTTTAAACAGCCAATACACATGGAAACAGCACAGAGGACAGCAACCGTATAATAATAATCTGTTGTGAAACGGAAAATCCACGACGACGACACGGAGGCCAAAGTGAACGGCAAAGGAGCCAACGCCGCAAAACGACAGAATGCAAACTACTTATTTTGTATTTGGTTATGACTATGAACTAGAAAGTTTATTTAAAAAAATATTGAATACGTTTTTAAATGGTTCACGGAATGTCCCAAAAAATGTACCAATTACTCGAAGAAAGAAATCGATTGATTACTCGATTACTAAAATAATCGATAGTTGCAGCCCTAGTCGTGTCGTCCTCCAACTTGATCAGTTTTACGGAGTCGTGCTGGAGGTGCACCAGTTTGTGTACAGGCAGAACAGCAGAGGAGAAAGTAGCCTGTGGAGATCCTATGCTGATAGTCCAAGTGTCTGAGAATTTCGCACACGCACAGACTGACTCCGATCTGTCGGGAAGTCAGTGCTCCACCTGCAGGTGGAGTCAGGCACATTGAGCTGGGAGAGCTTGTCCTGGGGCAGAGCAGAGAGGATGGTGTTGAATGCAGAGCTGAAGAGTCCACAAACAGGATCCTGGCATAGGTTCCCGGGAGTCCAGATGCTGCAAGATGAAGTGGAGTGCCAGGTTGATGGTGTCGTCTACAGACCTGTTGGCTCTGTAGGCGAACTGCAGGGGGTCCAACAGGGAGGAGGTAAAGGACTTGAGGTGGGGCAAGACCAGGCATTCAAATGACTTCATGATTACAGACGTCAGCGCCACAGGCCTGTAGTCATCAAGTCCAGTGATCCAGGGATTATTGGGGAAAGGGACGATGATGGACGACTTGAAGCAGGCTGGGACATGGCATGACCCCAGGGAGGTATTAAAAATGTCTGAAGACGGGGGACAGTACTCCTGCGTAGTGTCTTAAGGTGGCGGTCCGTCTGGTCCAGCAGCTTTTCGGGGGTTGGATTTCCGAAATAGTCTGTTTACGTCCTGTTCCTGAACTAAGAGAGTGGTGGGGGAGGTGGGAGGATCGGGGTTGGGTTTGGTAGAGGTGGCCACCGTGGGGGACGGGGTGGTCACATCAAACCTGGAATAGAAGGCGTCAAGTTGCTCGGCCAGTTTTCGGTCATCTGCCACATGGGGGGCTCGGGGCTTGTAGTTGGTGAGAAACCAGAGCCCACTCCACACAGAGGCGGGGTTGTTGTCAGAACTGCTGCTTCAGACGCGTATTGTACTGTGATCTAGCTCTTGACAGCCTTTTGCTAAAGCCTTACTTCGCATCTTTGTAGCGCTCTCTGTCACCAGCCCTGTACGCTGCCTCCTTCTGCGGCCTGAACTACCTCAGTTTAGGTGTGAACCAGGGTTTGTCATCGAAAAGCCAGGGCATCCATCTGAGGCATCATCTTGGATATAAGTAAATAGAACCTAATCTAGTGAGAACTGGAACTGCTCCATGAAAGTCAGTAATATGAAAACACCTTAAAATATATATATATATATATATTTTTTTTTTAATCAAATGATGGATCCTGACTGTACAACCGAGCTCCCATCTTTTGTTACTTTTCTTAAATTGCACAAAGTGTTTGACAGGAGTCTTGTAAATCTCTCATGCAGCACCATTGTCACACATTCCAAGGGAAACTCTGCATGTCACGTCCTGCCTCTTCTGACTAAAGAGTCTCTCCTCTGTGCTCCTCTCATCCTGTCTAAAACACTCTTATTTTTAGTCTTAAGCACTTCAACCTCATCACGTACTCAATCAAAACAGCTGGCTTCAGTTTAAAGAAAGTTATGTCAATCTCAGATGGGGGCAGCAGCTAAGAGTCCTGTGTCAGTTATACTGTTGAGCCTAAATGTTGAATCATTGTTATAATATTTACTTCATCGATCCCCAATAAAACAGCAAGACAGCACAATTATGTGATTAGGGCCAAACCAATTTGTCGGTTTGCCAATTAAATTTACCAATTTTGGAGTCTTGCAAGACATCTGCTATCGGACAACAATTCACAGATTTCCACGATGTTTAGATTAGATTCAGCCAAACACATTTTTAGCAACTTCAGCTCCGTCAATATGGACATGTCATACCTAATGCAAAATGTTTATCAATTAACCACGTTAATGTGAGTGTTCAAGCTAAATAACACTATCAAAACAAAGTAAACTTGGCTGAATAATCGTACTCTACAATTTCGAGTCCATTGATACTGGCATCGGTTGGGTCCTAAGTGTGATGTCATCTGAAACCAAGCAATTAGAAAAGTGTCAAAATGTGATTTTGGACATCCTTTTGAATAAGTGAACTAAGATTTGCTTTTGTTTTTGGATTATTGTGACAAGAAACATCAACACTCATAATTCACGAGTATTGACATCACAACCAAGCAACAGCAACATTCACTTTCTGTTGTCGAATAGCATTATTCATGAAGAATGTCAAAATAAAACACTCTATAATCAGATGCAGACAACACACAGCTGTCTCATTCTGACCCCAAGATCTTCTTTTGCAATATGTCAAAACATGAAAAAAAACCAAAAACAAAAAAAAACGGGTACAGTACTATAGAAGACCACTACCGTACATTGTAGAAAATAAATACACTGCCTGTCCAAAAAAACAATCGGCACTTGGATTCAAATACAGTGGGTACGAGCCTCCTGCTGGTAACTGCTGAGGGTGATGATCTTCAGCTGCAACACATTATTTAAACCCAAATGATGCAGTGAGTGGCTTCTCATTTCTGAAATAACCATGTAGAAAGACAAATCCTGTGGTCATGGAAAAGATCAGTATGTTTGAGAAGGGTCAAATCATTGACATCAAGCAGAGAAAACATCTAAGGAGAAGCAGAAACTAATCTACTGCAGATCTGAACCCCAGTGAGTGTGTTTGGGACGAGCTGGAGAAGGCTTTGTGCAGTGGTCACTCTCACATCATCAATACAAGATACTGATGAAACGTAATGCAACACTGAATGGAAATGGAAATCTTTTAAAATGTGTGTTGTAATCAAAGCTAAATGCGGCCCTACGGAACAGAGCATGTGCACCTTTTTTCTTCCTGTGGCGACTTTTTTTTTGTTTCTTTTTTTTTCGGACAGGCAGTGTATGTACTGTAAAATGTGTGCCATTAATTAATGTATCACGGAACAAGGTTTAACAGAGTTCCTGCAACAGAAGCCTCATTTATTTTGTTCGAAGTTATTGTCCGGGAAAAGAAAGATTTTTGTTCCCACACAAACTTCAGCGTTAATGTTCTTGTGGCGAGGGATCTCTTCTGGTGAGAGTTTTAAAAGGCTCTGCTCACTTAAAGTCAGGGCATTAGCCATTTATCTGTAAGGACATTAGCAACAGCAACGTTAAGTGGGATGGATTACAACCTACAAGGCTAAACCGGAGCTAAAGCGAAACACATTTATCGCCACACTTGATCCTGTACAATAATGATAATACACACTGAATCACTGAATGGACGGTGAGAAGGATTCGTTTATCAAAAAGGGACCATGTAGATTTACTAATTGGATGTAAGATGGTTGTCAGAAAATATATATGGATACCCACAGATACTAATTGATTGATACTAGTTCCATTATCAAACTCATTTGAAGAAGTATCCTTCTGAAGAAAACACACACCTAACAGAACAAAAGGACCTTTCCTGAATAGTTTTACAAGTTTTTTTCCAGACAAGAACTAGTATAAAAGGCCATATGATAATAGTTTGTGTTGGAAATTACAAATGTTTTTCATTGGGTTGTCAAAATAAGTATTGAGGGTGGTTAAAATGCAAAACATTAATATCTCAATATTTCTTTGGAGTGTCCCCGTGTCAATGTCAATGAAATGACAAAAACTTTTAACATGTTAGTTGAGATTTCATTGTCAGACAAATATCTCAAAAGTTAATCACAAAAGTGGAGAAATTGAATTTAGTAAAAATATACCCTTATTTGAATTTGTTTCTATTATCAGCTCTTTTTGCAGCATGTTTGACTTAACGATAGACTTGATATTCAAATTGAATTTAAAAACATTCATGATATTATCTACATTTTTATATAATGCCTATCTCTACTTGAGTATGAAGCCTTTTCCTCCGCTTCCCTCAGTATCGATATAGGGCTTCAAGCTTCAGTATCGTGACAACACTAATTAATACACATCTCCATATATAAATCATGTTTTATACAACTCATATCAACCAATAAGAGATATGTTTTATATATGTAGAGCTGCTGTCAATCTATTTTCTGAGTAGTTCAGAAGTGGTACTTCCGTCTCTGCTTCTACATGCCGTGTGTGTATGTGGTTTGGCTGCTTTTCACCGCTGACTCAGGGCTGTTCACTGGTCACACATTTAGCCAAAGAGAGCTCTGTGTGTTAGCCTTGACCCAGGTCCAAACGCCTCTGTGCCGTCCTGATCCAGACCAGGACAGATCAGGGCCAAGGTGTGACTAGAGCTTCTCATCCAGTGGCATCAACGGCTAACACTGGTGCTATGGAAGATCTGATTATTTACATTCATTTAGATTTCTGTTTTCCACTTCTAGCTTTTACCCTGATTTCACATGACTTTTGTACTCTGTTGAGTTATTTTTATAGGCCTGGGTTTATCATTTCTTTTAGATCCTCTTTGGCCGCTGAGGTAACTATCTAGTCCTGATTCTCTAGTAGTCCAGATTCTCTAGTCCTGTTTAAGTTTTATCCCTTCCTTTAGATTTGGTTATCAGAACCAATTATATAAACAATTTTAAAAAGCATTTTAAAAAGCAATTGCTTTTAACAATTTTAAAAAGCATTAGGGGTGTCACGGTTAACCGATTAACAGATTAACCGTTTAACCGTAAACGCTTGACCGAGTGACGGCGTTAACTGGCACGTTTATTTGCCCAGTATTTTACATATACTTGTAATACACAATTATGGACTAATGCTGATCATACATGCTTACTTTAACTTGGATTTCACGTTGGTGGAGAAAACAGAGTGGATTATGCAGCTTTCTGCCACAGATGGGAAACGAACGACGTCAAGAGCCAACGTTAGCGGCCAACGTATAGCGGCCAACGTTAGCGGCCAACGTTAGCGGCCAACGTTAGCGGGCCAACGTTAGCGGCCAACGTTAGCGGCCAACGTTAGCGGCCAACGTTAGCGCCAACGTTAGCGGCCAACGTTAGCGGCCAACGTTACGGCCAACGTTAGCGGGCCAACGTTAGCGGCCAACGTTAGCGGCCAAACGTTAGCGGCCAACGTTACGGCCAACGATAGCCAAGCGGCCAACGTTAGCGGCCAACGTTAGCGGCCAACGTTAGCGGCCAACGTTAGCGGCTATACAACACTCTTAAAGAGCTCATTAAATCAATCATTACAACAATGCGTCTAAACAGCGTGTATAAGAGCTTTCATACAGCCGTGTTCCGCATAGTTCAGTTCAAAGTTAGACTCTAATTTACCAGATTTGAGTTACACTACTGACCTGCAATGCATTTTCTGTCATTATCTCTTTTACTCCCTTTATTATTTTGTGCATTTCATAGTGGTCAGTAGTAAGCCTTTAACAGTCCCTGGACTTGTGCGTGGAGGGTTTTAATGTGACATAAGAGCAGACATAGACCACATGTAGTGGTGACACACCCCTCTCATGTGGGCAGGGCCAGCTGTCTGCGCTCTTCTCCACACTCACTGCTCTGAGACAGGAAGGAAATGTGCCACCGCTGAGAGCTAAAACAGAGGCAGAAAATACTTCAGTTATGTGGGCACTGGACATGCGCTATGTAATTTAGACTCCATGGCATTTCTGGGTCAAGAAGCAGCAAATGTATTCACAAAAGGGAAAGAAAATTAACAGAAATCACAAATCTAAGAGACTGCAATTTTTAGGCATTTGGCCTAATGCATCTATGTGGTATCAAAAACACTCAACAACCCATTTCTTGCACTAGTGTAAAGGTTCTTCATGACATGCATTAATGTCCCTGGATGGTTTCAAATATGCTCTGTGCAATCTTTTTGAGAATATATCACACTTAAGAGTGTGGTTTTAGCGCTGACGTCTTTTAGCTCCATCTTGAACGCCACATCAGCAGATGCAGATGGATGATCTGATTTGTCGTCAGAGACAAAGTGAATGTAACGCTGAGAGGAAAGAAGTCCCACCAATTACAAGAGGAGACAGTAGTTTTAATTTTAAAACTGGAGTTTAAATCATATTTTAACAATATGTCAATCCCAAAAAAAAAAGATAAATCTCAACTAATACATTTAAAGCCATGTTTTAAGTATCAGACAAATGTAAAATTAAGAAATATGTGTACAATGTTGTTGTTATTTGTTTTTTTAAATCAGCTCTTTTTGAAACTATTATTATAAAAGATAAACTTGACATTTTACAGTATGGCCTGACATAAACTGTTAAAATTTCAAAACAATCTTTACAATCTTTACATTATCAATATTTCAATAATCTGATCAGTTAATTAAACTAATGAAAACATGACATTTTCACATTTTAACAGCTTCATGTCATCAAAATACTGAAAACATTTGAGACTTGTGTACGATATTCTATCTTGGCAACAAAAGACTACTACTAACTGGTCATTTAATTATATTTGTAACGTCAATAAAGGTATCCCTTCTCAGAGAATTTGGAGGGTTTCTCTAATTGGGGTTTGTTACAAAGAAAAAGGCTTGATAGACAACATCACAATAATAAAAAAACAATTGTTTGTTTCAGAGAATGCAATGTAATTTTTCAACACAAAATAATCGTATAATCGTAATTATACAATGTCATCTTATGCCAGTTCTGATCAAGACCTTTCTAAAACTTTTAAGGAAGCTTCCAGTTTTGTCAATGAGTTTCTACTTTCAATACTAGTTTTAGAATAGATAAATATTTAGGTAATGTTAAATCACAAAATACTATGGAAGAAAAGGATACACAACACAACAGGCCCACACAAGACTCCCCTCTTATTTCACAGTAAATTACACCTCAGATGTGTTTGTGCTCAGAAATACAATCCATTGGAAAACACAACTCTTTTATTCAAATTAATCTAATTTATTACTGTTATTCAATAAAGTAAACCAAATGGCAGTGTTGTTTTTATGTTATTAAGAATTACTGCAGAGTCTCGCCATCAGAAAGTGACCCACATTCAACAAGGAAGTTCTAGTCAAACCTATAAATGCTGCCACTTTTTTTAACGTTTTACACTGGTGTTCACTGCAGAAGCTAGCTGCTAATGCTAACACCAGTAAACAAATTATAGCTAATGCCAAGTCAGGGCATTTCAAACTGTGATGACTTAGTAAGGAATCAATCAAGAGACTGTTGCTATTCGAATCCTGATAGTCAATTTAAAATAAGCACAGGCTGCATTTGAGTAGGGATGGGTGAAATATAGAAATATCAATAATATCATGACTGCAGTTTTGAAAATATTAAAAAATTCTAATACTGAGTACCGGTATATTGTTAATATAGTAAAAGAAGCCAATTGAAAAAAAACAAAAAAAAAGCCTTATACATTTCTCAATAAGGTAAGGCAAGTTTATTTGTAGAGCACAATTTGTACACAAGGCATATAAGGGCATAAATAATGGTATAAAGTGATATGTCTGCACTTTTGTTGGTCATTTTACAGTTATTTGACATTTATCAAGTAATACATTATTTAATAGTAGGATTGACATAATAAGATAAGCCTTTATTTGTCCCACAATGGGGAAATTCCAGTGAAATACTGTCTGAACATCTTAATATGGACACTAAAATAAATAAAACAATCAAAATGTTATATTCATGTCAAATTGTCTACCCTTATTTTAAAGACATCATTTAGTCTTGGTTTAGTCCACTCTTAGTTATACCTTAACTCAGGCCAATTTTAACCTGATGTGGACCAGGACTAGTACTAAAATGATCTGTGTGAAATTGCTGCAAATCAAGAATAAGTGAAGTCAGAGCAGGTCCAGATTTAGGGTCATTCTGCACGTTAATCATTAGAGGGCAAAGTCATAATCTGTTCTTTTGCATTTTAACACATGTCCCAAAGCAGGCACCGCTTTGGGACATGTGTTAATGCAGGCACCGCTTTGGGACATGCCTGTGGCGACGTGCCCATCATTCAACTGAAAACACAGGCTGCAGGTGTAACCGAAAGAGAGATGGAGAGGAGGAGGAGGAGCAAATGAAAAGAAAAAACAGAAAGAGGAAAAAAAAAAAAACATAACCTCAGTTTGTCAGTGGGACACACCCTTACTGTGCACGACAAGCCCGTCATTATGCAGCCTCACAAATGACAGGCCTGCTTAAAACAACTGGCTGTGCGGCAAAACTCCACTCTCAACCAACAACTGTAAATCTAGAGGCAAATCAACATATAGAAAACTCAAAATCAGTCACATTTCACAGTTTTTTAACATGTATACAGATATATTTAACGGGGGAGGTTTACTCAAAGAAGCAACATGTCAAAACTTGCCAATCTCTTGTACAAAGCTGCTGCAACTGGTCAACACTGGGAAGACTTCAGGGTATTTACAAAGCTATGTCAGGCATTTGTCCGCACCGTAAAGCCCAAGCTGGATCTAACATTCATCCTTTCATTCATTTTCTACTGCTTGTTCCCGTTAGGGGTCGGGGGTGACTGGAGCCTATCCCTTTGGGCCTTAGGCAAACACCCTCGACAGTGGCCAACTCGTCGCAGGGTTAACACAGAGACATAGACACACAGACATAAACACTGAAAGTTAAATAAACATCACATCACTTGGAACAAATCAGCAAAAAACAATTTCTAGTTCAAGTAACAGATTGTAGCATTGTAGCGTTTTCCAATTCAGAACATTGCTTGACAGACAATCAGCGACCTTGCACAAGTACATGATATGCCATTCCACATTCTTCAATTGGTTTTCAAGCACAAATACTAGATTAGGTGATAGAGAAACCCCACCGCTATATAAATATATTATATATATATATATATATATATATATATATATATATATATAGAAAAAAAGTCAACATATTTTTTAAGTGACAAGACAAAAACCGAAGAGTTATTTCAGCCAAACATTTAAAACCAAGCAAACTTTAAGACCATCAATAAAAGGTTGACATCTCTGTAAGAACATTTCTTGGAATCTAAACTTGAAATACTCAGTACTCAGTTTGTCAGTAACCCAGTCTCGGTTAAAACTGTAAGTTGAGAAGCCATTAGAATAAAGGCGCAAACACTAACACGCCTGCACCTTACCACACCCCATTGAAGCAGCGGCACCAGCAGAGCTCATGGACTCATATAACAGGTTTTGCTTTAGTCTTCTTTCCCCCTCTTTTGCCACTTCTGATCTACTCACCCTCCTCCAGTCTCCACCGACGGCACCACATCAAACGACAGCTGCTAAAACAAGAGAACCAAAGCCTAATAATACACCATCTACTACAATGAACGACTGAGACTTGAAAAAGCGAATCACAGGCCAATTACTCCAGCGTTTCCGAGTAAGAGAGGGTGTTCGTTCAGGTACAATGAATAATGGCTGATAAGGGAGCTGGACTTTGACTCCTGGACCTGGCTGACTGGCTGTGACAGACCGGGAGCTGGTTACTTCCTTAATGCTCACCTTCCTCCTGTAAAATGTTCAAATGGTGGACATATCTACTTCATAAGCGCTACAAAGATTAAGAGAAACCAGACACACGTAAACAAATGTGCAATAATGGAGTAATATCTCATCAAAAGACATTGTAGTGATCTGAACATGCTCATCCACCTCAGTTACTGATTACAGATTTTGAAAAGTTACATGGATAAACACCTGGATTATAGATAAATCAACTCTAATGTAATTTTTTTGGCGAACACGACAAGACAAAAATGACACATGGAAAATTATACTAAACTGTGTCAAATGAATTTGTAACAAAAGCATATCGTGGTTTACTAAATAAAAGCAAATTAACCTAATAATAAAATATGTTCAACCATACAGGTGCGCAATATTATTTCCACCTATAAATAACATTACAATCTGTTTAAACAAGGAACTTTTTTAACAAACAATGGAACTTTAACTGCGCAAAACGTCACATGAACTAGCTCTATATTTGCAAAAATATTCATTTTAAAATGTCTTGCATGCAAAACTTTTATTGGACACAAGTTTGCACACTAGTTTGAACCACGACACCAGCTACAGCCATGTTAGCCACAGCTAGGCTAACATGCTAACTCTGCGTCCATTCACAACAAGCAAATTCCCCCCAATCAAACAACTTTTCCCGCAGCAAAGACCCAATCCAGGTATTTTTACACAGATTTGCCCACAAAAAAACGCAGAGTTACCTAATAAGAAGGCAGTTTAGTGAGTTTTCTCAAAGTCCATAAGTGCTTTTTGAGCTCGACGTAGGCCTAGCACAGCTTCTTCTGCCCGAATACAATCCAAAAGAAACCTCGGGAAAGTGAGTTAAAACCGGGCGGATAATAATGCGCCAAATTTTGACCAAACGTGGCGAAACAAGCAGCACGAAAGGTAAAGCAAACAAGCGATGTGCACAGCAGGACGGGGAGTCACAATGAAAAGGGGAAAACACCCACCTTTGCAATTTCCTATCCTATCTTCTTCCTTGCGTTGTTGTTCACTTGTCTCTGCGCTTCCTCTCCGCTGGGGGCAAAAGGAGGAGCAAACACAAAATCACACTATTATTCCAACATAATAACGACAGAATAGTTTAAAAGAGCTATTTCTCTGCCCTTTTAATACGAGGAAATAGATTTAAATTGTTTGTGACTTGAAGAAACATCAATTTACTTGTGTTTTGGACAATGTGGGTAGGGGAGTGGTGTATTTTAAGATCCTCTGCTGCCCTCACGTGGTCAAAGTAGGGCGAACACTTGGGCTGCAACTAACGATTAGTGTTTAAAAGTAGTCGACTAGTCGCACGGTGATTTGTTTAGTCTAGTTGTTAAACCAATATTCATACTGTCAATTGAGACTTTAAGGTTCTCTAGAATATTTACCATCTAGAAACCGGGCATAGGTTATCTTAAAGTAGCAAGTCTAGCATACACACTGGTATAAAGTGTGTATGAAATTAAACAAAGTGTTTAGTTAAGAAGCATTTAGCAATACTTGGCTTGACATAGAATCAGAAATCAGAATCAGAAAAAAGTTTATTGCCATTGTCAGTGGACAAAATTCTCAGGTTTGCAACTCGCTCTGGTGATTTGGTGCAACATACAACAATGAACAGTAATAAAGCAAAATATATCAAATAAGGCATGCATTAAAGAAAAACAAAAATGGGTTAATCAATTATCATTCAAATATTTATATATATTTATATACACACACACATACATATATACAAAATTCCCTCCTCGACCACCTGTGGAGGGTGAAAAAAAAAAAGTATTACGAGATACTATCTCTCGTAATTACTTGAAAAGTATCTCTCTGTTGTGTGTTTTATACATTATTTTTGAAAATGTTGGGGGAAAATAACTTTTTTTTTTCAAGAGTTTGACCATTAGACTTCAGATCTCTGAATTCTAATGGACAAACTGCAATGTAAACTTATAGGGAAACTTTTAACTTGTCATTCTGAAAAAAACGATAAAAAGACCGATAAACACCAAAAATAATACGACCATAATCACTGAATGACGTAAACACTGCATATGGGGTAGGGTTAGACTCAGCTTTAAAGACTCAGCTCAGTTCATATTTAAAAGGCCATAGAGAAAATTTAGGTTTTAAACTGCTCTAGTGTATCAGCAGCTCTAACATGCAGAGGCTGTTGTAGAGCCTGGGCCCCGCCACAGAGAAAGCTCGGTCCCCTCTGCTTTTCAGCTTTGACCTGGGCACATCCAGAAGGAGCTGAGAGAAGGACCGCATGGTACGAGCAGGAACATAGTGGGAGAGTAACTCCCGCAAATAACAGGGAGCCAGACCATTTAAAGACTTAAAAACCATGAACAATGTGATTCTCTGGATAACTGGAAGCCAGTGCAGTGATGCCAGGACTGGAGTCATGTGTTAGTGACGCCTTGTACCCGTGAGCAGCCGGGCCGCCGCGTTTTGCACTTTTACAAAACTAAACCCTTAAAAGACCTAAAAACATCTTTGAGACAGGCCCTTATTTAACAAATAAAGAATACCATTACCTTTACTTCTTCTTCTTCTTTGGTGGTGTTTTTTGGCGGTTGGTATCCATAGTGTTACATTAGCACCATTCTTTAGACTTTATTGTATTGTGCATCACAAGACAATATAATACAATATATGAATTTTTTAATCATACATTATTGTAAATGATTCAAAAAATCATATATTATTTTCAAAAATAATTAGACCACACTGTCTGATTACCTCATGTGGAAGTGAAGTGGTGAAGGTAATCTGGAAATAAAGGCATTCACACAAACCATGGTATAATTTTACTAGTCTATTAAAACTCAGACAGATGACTTAGACTCTCTCAACTAATCACTCACTCAATTTACTGTACAAATCTTATACTTCCATTTTAGTGTACAAAACCCAGCCTGGTTTATTTTAATTGTTTTTGTTATTGTTATAAAATATTGTGATCGGCTCCCAATGATGATACAATTTTGGAAATATTCTAAATCAGCGCTCTGTTTAATGCTGCTCTATCACAATGAGTAAATTGTAATATGATTTTTTATTCCAACAATGTTCATTTAGTCTTCTTTGATATATCAACAAACTTAGGTTCCTTTTAAAGAAAATATGGTTAGTTAATTACATCTCCTAAATTATTGTCCTGTTTGTGAATGAATTTTTGACAAATTGTCAAAGTTAGGCCGTTGTATTATTGAACTAATCTAGCACTGAATTAAAGCAAAACAGTATTCAAACTGTTTATTCCTCATTTGTTTATTCTGTGGTCTAGGGATATTTGCTTTTTAATTAAGTGCACATAGATTTTTGCTTGCTTTGTAAGTGTTGTGTTTGGCCCAGTCACTGCCTTCCTGTGTAATTAGGAAGTGTGAAAAGTGAACAGCGTAATATAGAAACAAGAAAACTGAGTTTGAATCAAGAGGCAGCAGAGGCAGAGCAGTTGAAGACATGTGTGAATGTGTTTATGACAACGACCTTGAAGAATGGGAACAAATGGGAGACAGGAGGTCAGTGACTCCTGCAAAAAGAGGAGCTGAGGAAAGAGTCGTTATCATTTATGAAGGCGCAAAAAACAGGGAGCCCAACACAAGTCCAAATACAGAGGAAGACCCCACCCAAACTCAGAGTGATTCACATCCAAAACAATGTAAGCTGTATACCTTTATTTTCACAACATTTTTCACATCTAAACAATCTTTTTCAGCCTGTAACAGCAGGAGGGCATTCATTGCAGTCTCGCTGTCTTTGAGTCTATTGTGTCATCTTTTATTGGCCGGCATCATAACTCTTGGACTGTCAAGTAAGAATGCAGAAGATACATCAAAATAGTTGTAGGACTATAGGGCTGGGACGATACACTTGACATAGAATAACACAATATGATCACAATATGGAGCCCGATATGATATGAATGTATTTCAACATTGTGATACATGATATATTTGTGATTCGATAAGTATACCGATACTTAACACATAATAAATTAAAACTAGTTCATTTGTCTCACAGTACAGTTCACTAAGTACTATGGTTCGATTTTATTCGGAACTGCAATACTTTAAATAAAATGCACAAGTGAAGTTTCCAAATGTTAGAAACTAACTGTGAATCAGTTTGGCATTTGTAAAAGAGCAGAGGCGCATTAATGGATGAGGTTGTACTTTCTTCCCTTTTTTTATCACTGTCATAGTGTTTGGCACATCGAGTACACATTAGGTCCTAAACCTAAAAGCTTATGAGTTTTGAATATGTCCCTTTGAAACAGACTTCAAGCTGCATCAAGAGAACATAAACTTTGTGCAAAAGTTTCAACAGCTGAACAGAGAGAGGCTTGAACTTGGTAAGTTTATTGTCATCATTTAAAATCAAGTTCAATGAGTTTTTGTATATGTTTTGATTTTTTTTTATATATATATATATATATATATATATATATATATATTCAGTCATATTTTTCTTATTTAAAAAACAAGGTTCTTCTTTAATCTATAGTCTACCTTTGAGTGCATGCTCACTTTTTCACTATCTGGATTTTCTTTGTTTGTTTGTTTTTTGCAAATGCACCATAAACACTGCACTGATGTCATTCCTTTTAATATTACATTCAGGTAACTTCTGTAAAGATGGATGTAGATCAAACAACCAGAATTTGTATTACATTTCCACTGAATCAAAGACTTGGGAGGAGAGCAGACAGGACTGCATAAACAGAGGAGCAGATCTGATCATCATCGACAGCAAAGAGAAGCAGGTGATGCAACAAACTAGTTTACCGACAGTAAGTGTTTCCCAGACACTGAAGACTGTGGTGGCCTCTCTTTATACGAAATTCATGTAACATACGTTTCATAAGTAATTCTTTTTGTAATGCAAACACCTCTAATTGAATATGCAAGCGTTTACTGCCATACTGTGAAATTGTGCCCGTAAAGTTTATAACGAAGCTGGAAAACAAAAGACAGAATTCTATGAAATGTGAAACAAAACAATGTGTTCAAGGTCTTGTTTGTCAGCATAAATAAACAAAATGGAAATAAATGTTTTCACAATTAGCTTCAGAAAGCGGGGCCATCCTTCAACCCTAAACTTGTAATAGCTGTCAGCTAAAGTAACACCATGTAACTTTCTGGAGGTGGCACGTCACCTGCATTATTTCTTTTTTTGCCAGTAGGCTTTATAAGACAGGAGAGAAAAGTGTGAAATGGGGGATGAGAGAGAAGGGAGGACATGCGGTAAATGTCGGAGTCAGGATTCAAACTCACGACACTGCGGCCGGCTGCACCAGGAGCCTGGCATACGTGTGCTGTGCCTTAACCACACGGCCACCGGGCAGCACGTCACCCGCATAATTTCATGATAATAGAATGTTAAAACCAAATCATATACATTCTCTATGGAGATGGGCCAGTTTGATACCAGATTGTGGAGTACAGTATTACAGCCAAAGGAACAACATTTCCACTCTTCATCGTCCAGGCCCTCCTCACACACTTTACAGAGACATTGGTGCAGAATGTCAGGCAACGCACAGGCCAAGACAGATTTGGGTTTGTGGAGATGCAACAGTAAGGGCGCATGTGTTTCTAAATTTTTAGTGCAATAAAACACACAAAATTATTATTATTATTTGAGCCTATTTTGGAGCAAAAAGTTACACCGCAGTGCTTTAAGACCTTGAAGCCATAAGATTAATATGGCAAGGTAGGGCCATTTTCCAATGAATAAATAATAAGGTTCAACATTTATGGATTTTCAGTTTCAATAAGTCTTTCAAAAACGGTGAATCTCCCACTCTGTTATGTAGACGTCTGTCCTCCATCTGAAATTATGACATCATCGAATTACAAATTTGAATGCAACGTAAAATATCTCCATGGTAATAAGCAGGTGACGGGCTCTCCACCAGAAAAGTTACACCGTCCAGCTTTAGTTATGAGTCCCCAGTCCAACTATACTCTTCAGTGTGTAGGAAATGTGTTATTTCAAGATGATGACAGTTGATGTTGTTTGGACTGTGTTTTATGATCAGGAATTTGTCAGTTCTTTGAATCTGTACCTCTGGATTGGTCTGAGAAACGCAAATGAGGAGGGGAAGTGGAAATGGGTGGATGGCTCCGTTTTAACCAATGCAACAGGGTACGTTTCCACTATAAAAAAAATGTTAAAGTAATTGAAAAAAGTAATTGTTAAAGTCATCCTGTTCATATATTTCAGGTTGGGGGTAAGCTGGAACCCTACATTAAGACACAAGGCCAATAACTGCATTGTAACCCATTCATACTGGTCCACTCATTATTGGCAAAATAACGATTGTCACAAAAATGTTAAATGGATATGTGAAAAAAACACAAATGTTTGATTTAAAGCTGCTGCAATCTGCATTTCAATACTATAGGCCTATATTCTTGTATTTGCTTATTTGCTTGCTGGAATTTCCCCATTGTGGGACAAATAAAGGTGATCTTATGCTATAAACATTCAAGCAGCACTACGTAGAATTTCTGGAGATAAACCAGTTTTATGACATTATAGGACCAACCTGCTTGGGCAAAAAAAACAAAAAACAAGATTCAATTCAAATGACTGAAGTATTATATTTGCAGTCTTCTGTTTAAAGTTGGCCTACTATTTTTAATGATTAGGCCATATTTGTTTGTATTGTGGTTTCAATGCATCTTTCTTGTCGTGTAAAGCACTTTGAATTACTTTGTGTTCAAATTGTGCTCTACAAATAAACTTGCCTCGCCTATTTTACTTGTCAAAGGGAAGATATTATACCTTTATGAGCTTTTAGTCGTGTATAACGGTTCATCATCATTCTTGTACTATTCAAAGTTCATGCGTGTTTGAGTAATCCTAAATTGTTCTGGATCTGATGCTTGAGTGCTAAAAAACGTCTGTTTTCACCTACCCCTTATCCCCGCCCACTTCCTCTTAGCATTAGTTAGCATTGTTTATGAGAAGCTGCTTTTATTTTTTAATAGCTTTAGATTAATTGTAGTTTACAATGAACAAAATGTAACATAATGATGCATATGTTCTAGTTTATTACACAGTACAAAAAAAAAAAGAGCATAATATGTGTCCTATTTCATGATTCTGTTTGGACCAGGGATGCTCCACATTTCCACTCCAGTGCTGTAGGTGGCGCCAACATCTTTAATGTGTTTAGTAAATGTGTTGTCTTTTATATTCACTCAAAGAAGAATCACTCGGCTAGCTAACACAAAAAAACGCCACATCCCAGGCACTTTTCCGCCGATCTTTTGATAAATCTCTGTAAACCGAGTAAAATGCGTCTCAAAAAGCAGGCCGCTGTCGTTGCGTTTCACTCTCAGCTGTCCGCCATTTTGGAGAAGTTGATGGTTTTGGCCGTGGAAGAGATAAAAGAGCTGGTGTTTGATCTGTGCGAAGAGATTAGCCCGGAGAAAAGTCACAACGAGGATTTGTACGAAGCGAGAGATGACCGAGGAGAGGGCATTTATCATTCTTCTGCCTCCTTGTATGTAGAGCCACAGGACGGTAAGAAAGTGTGATAGTAAGTCCTTTTTAGGTAGTACTCATATAGAGATGGTTAAGCTAAAGTGGGTAAGAGAACCACAAAGTAATCCGTGCGCTTTGCCAAAGTTGTATGAAGGAAATTGCTCAAGTAATGTTGAGTAAATATGCTCATTACAACCTTTATACTTCAGTTGATAACATAAATGTCGGTGACAAGAAACATTTATCAGTAAGGAACAGTCTGTTTAGATTATTAGTAAATATTGTATTGTTCCATGTTTACTTACTTACTAAAAAAGGTGGAGGACTGTTTTTTGTTTTAATTAGAGGTGGGAAGATATAGAAAAATAGATAATGTGATTGTTGTGATGATAAGCAAAATGGGATAATTTCTAATAGAAAATACATTTAAAAAATGCTTCAATGAAAACGAAAAAACAACAATTCAAAAACACATTTTAACACATTTCTGTTGGATTTACATACTATCATCATACTATATTAGGATACTGTCAATATTGCCCACCCTTATGTATGTTTACTCTTTGCCTGTTACTGTTTTACAACATTGCAGCTGTTTTTAAGTATCTGTAGATTAATTTCAGTGGCCTGATTTCTTGTTTTGGATTTGTTTCTGTGAGAATATGACAATCTATGCAAATGCTTTCCTATTTCACCTTGTTTAAACTCATCATTTCAGAACACAATGAACCTCAAGACCAGATGGGCCAAATGACGAGCAGAGAAGACCCAACAGAGAAACATGGAAACAGACAGAATTATATGAAGTTCCCAACCGCCTTTTCTATCAAAGCCAAGGTAATTTTGATGCCCCATGTCAGGATGTCACAATATCAAAGTTTAGTGTTACGATTATTTAATGACTACTCACGATTACTGAGTCCACAACCAAACGACAATACAATCTTGTCTTAGTATACTCTTCCTCAAGTTTGTGACCAACTTTACAAAATTACACTCTGTTTTACAGGAGACTTTGTCAACCAACTGCAAGTTTGAACAAGCTGCTACAACTTCCACAAATCCTTCTTCCAGCCGAGAGGAGGGAGACTGTATTCACGATGAGTCCAGGCAGACAAACTTTGAGCCGCCTGAGGACAGCAAAAACCATCTCGCTGATTATAGCTCAGCAGATGAAACCCAGTG
Organism: Chaenogobius annularis; assembly: GCA_015082035.1. Lineage (NCBI taxonomy): Eukaryota > Metazoa > Chordata > Actinopteri > Gobiiformes > Gobiidae > Chaenogobius > Chaenogobius annularis. The sequence continues at coordinate 782,738 of BJKM01000129.1, read as the reverse complement.
TACGCCATATGAAGACGTTTCCACAAATCAAGACCACGTTCGTGATGTTGCGTTTCATATCAAACAAGAGGAAGAAACTCCAGGCTTTGAGACAGGTAGGAATATAGATAATTATGATTCTAATGTCGAGCAAGAGATCAATTTTGATAGCTTTGATGCAAGACCTGAAGAAACGCTGACCGCTCCTTTAAACAACGCCGGACCTATGCTGGACCTCCCTCCTTTCGGTTTGCCAGATCAGCAAATGAACGCGTACATTTTTAGTCCAGAAAAACAGTACGCTAGCCACTCTGAGCCGAGTTTACCCCCAAGTAAGCAGGTTAAAAAATATGAGTGTGACTTCTGCAACAAGACGTTCTGTTATCCCAGCGACCTGAAGCATCACCGACTTTGGCACACGCGGGAGAGGACGCACGTTTGCCGTATCTGTGGGAAAGCGTTCATCACGAGATCTCACCTGCGCCGCCACGAGGTCATGCATCTAGACGTGCAGCCAAGTGTGTGTCAAATATGTGGCTACAAGACTTCTCGAATGGTCTACCTGAAGGAACACATGAAAACACACAACAAGAAAACGCATCAATAAGTTGTGATTGTCTAAAACATTGAAAAGAGGAAAATTCTTCATTTTATCATTCACTTTTGCTTAACAATAAAAGTTAAAATTATATCTGTTTCAACCTTTCTGTTTCTTGAATTTGCCTATCATTTTTTTTATTATTATTATTGCTTTGCTATGGCTAGTCTCTTCATGTTACCCACAGCAAATCTGCTTCCTATTATGCATTGATCTGCATATTAAAATCATAATAATAAAACTATGATAGTAAGTAAAAAACACTATTTATTCAATCAGCTAGCTCTATTCCAACTCCCAAGACAGCTGATTTTGTAACCTTTCTAGAAGTGTTTAGCATCATTTGAAAACACATTTTGGATTGTTGACAGAATGTGATAATTTTTCCCATGTATTTAAGTTTTAAATAATAATCAGCAATAAGTGTGTTGGTTTAGATGTGCGCAGTCTGCTCTTGCAAATCACTTCAAACTGGGAGGATCTGGATCTGCTGTGGCCCCTAAATGTGTGAATTGTGTGTACAGTATTTTGTGTAGAACTGATATTTTACATTTCTGAATTAGGAAATTGCACAAGATTTCAGATGCAGACAGGTCAGATGGTAACACAAGTTCAGCCCACTGTCCAGGTAAGCACTCCTTGTACGACATCATTTTTACTCAAATTTTGAGTTTTAAAGTTTGTAAAGTAATTAGATTTTTTGTATTTCATTTCATAGGAATCCTTTTTGGTCAATCAAGCTTCTTACAACACTTCTTATAATGTGGCCTTTGCTTCTTTGGACATACCAAGGCCTATGTACCCTTTTGTGCATAAAAACTGGATCAAACCAAGCAATGGCAACACTCAGACGTTACCTCAAACCAGCAAAGTGTTATTCACGTGTGAGCATTGCAACAAGGCGTACCGCTTCCCAAGCCTTTTGAAAGCGCACTATTTGAAACACACACAGGAGAAGCAACTGGCCTGTCGATATTGTGGCAAGCCTTTTAAATGGGAATACAGTCTGCGGCGTCATGAAAAAATGTATTGTGGTAGATTTTAGAGGGGTACACTTCATGTAACTAAAAGATGCGTTTTTGTCTTCTGAAAATACTCCAGCATGCATTAACCATGTTTGGATAGCTGTTCATACCATTGCTCATAAAAGGTCATAAAGCAGTTTATCATGTACTGTTATTAGATTCATGAATAGCATGCAGTCTAACGCAGTTAAGACAACCAAGAGCTGAAGTTTAGGATCTTAATCGCAGCACAATTTAGGGGTGGATATTATGCAAAAAAGCAATAGATTACAGTTAAATTTTTTTATCACAGTTAATCAGTTTGCTTTATATTCACTTTAAGAGACAGCTAGAGTGAATTTACCTGTCACTCACTCGTAGCATGACAAAGGCGGACCAATAGGAGCGAAGAAAGTGTCTTTTAGGTGTGTCTTCTTAACATTTTTACAATTTGTAACTTGTAACGTTTATATTTTCCAATTTTTATAATCTCAAAACATTAGAATGTTATTGCACAATAAATGTCCAAAATATGGATTTGTTTATGTTCTTTTAGAAAAAACTGTAAGGTATAGCCAAAAGGACAATGGATGAAAACGTTTCTTAAGGATACAAGGGTAACACATTTTAACACATTTTAACAAAAATCGGCAAGTTGTAACCTTAATGACAAAGTTTGTTTGTATTTGGCCAATAAAAACTGAAAAAAAAAAAAAAAGGCATTAGCCTTGTAACTCTTTCCAATCAGTATTGTAAAGTTACTTTTAATTGGTCCAATCACACTTACTTTTATAAAGGACTAAAATACTTAATGAAATATTAGTGTGAAAAATTATAAATGAATAAAATATATAAATAATACATGTAGTGATAAATATCAAATCACCTTGAATAGATTAATACAAAAACAATGAAAACACGTACTTTATCTGTGCATTTCAGATTGTTAGACTTATTATTTTTTCTTTATAACTTTTTAGGTATCCATGTTACATTTCATGTAGCCTATTTTAAAAATTCATTTTTATATAGACATTTCCACGTGTATGTAATTTCTTTTATTTTTTTCAGTTTTTTCATTTATATTTATTTTTGCTTTTCAATCTTAACATATTTTCGTGATTTTTACCTTTTATTTCTACATTAATAATTTGTAATCTCACTGTCGTCCGGGCCGCCTCCACAGATTAAAGAAAGGAAGCATCAGAAGAGATTTAGACGGATAAATTAAAAAGTTAACACAAAAGGCCACGATAGATCTCGGACTTTATAATGCAGGCCTTTTAGACATCACAAACAATCATTTCCCCCGTGCATTTCCTTCCGGTTAAGGGCCTGCGTGCGGAGCTCAGCTCCTGGGCACTGGGCAGGACACTGACCGCGGTCAGAGCCACAGCCGCAGGTGAGGGAGTCTGGGACGATTTTCACCATTAAGTCCCTCGGCCGCTTCACCCTTCTAAACTTTGTATAAAGTCACAGTTTATATGAGTTATTTGTGTGCATAGGTTTTACAGCACAGCACTACGGGCTTGTGGAGCCGTGCGCTCTGCGCAGCAGTGCTCCAGACCCTGTACCGCCGGCCTGGGTTCAGCGCTCCAGACCCTGTACCGCGGGCCTGGGTTCAGCGCTCCAGACCCTGTACCGCGGGCCTGGGGTCAACGCTCCAGACCCTGAATTGCGGGCCTGGGGTCAACGCTCCAGACCCTGAATTGCGGGCAGGGTATAGAGTTTGGGCAGAAACAGACTTTAATACTGCATACATCAAAATGTATTTACATTATATTTTAATAATAATATTACTAATACAACCTAATAATAATAATAATCACCGAGGCCTAAATTGACCCATAGGTTATTAGGCTATATTTATTGTAGACACTTGCCTGGACTTTACTGAGAAGAATAGCCTAATTAGAAATGTATTGATAAACAATGAAACAATGCTGATAATACTGAATACAATGCTGTATTGTGAGTTGGCTACTTGTACTTAGAATACTTTAAGTTGAATTGCATTATAATGTAGAAACAGGTGAAAATATAAAACAGTTTATCACTGTTTCACCATTTATTTATCTATCACAAAAGGGAGAAGAGGAAGGTCGCACATACACTCCACACAAGATCTGTATTGCTTTTTTAATTTATTTTTAAAATTATAATTATCTCAATGTCCTGATCAAATACAACAATGTATTACTTTGATTTTTGAAAAATCACTGTATTCTGAACACCACCATATGAAATAGGAACTCAAAATTAGAATTCCGAATATATATTTTCAGTCGGACTGTGTTCACGTATACCGTATAATCAGATTAAGGCTACACTAATGTATCCTTGGTAAATTAGCCACATTCAAAACAAACGGGGGACAATATAATATAGTAGATCCATGCGGGGGACACATGCCTTTGGAGGACATTGGAACTACACTTGGATCACCTAATGCCTAACCACGCCCACATCAGACCAAGGCTTCAGAAAACAGCCGCTGACGCGCTGACGCAGTGTGCGGTCTGCAGCGTCCCAATCGTTATTATAATAGATCCATGGTCCCAATGCCGGCACACTTCATGGGACGTCTAGGTGAGTAGCCGGTCATATTAAAATGCGGAATTTATTAAATTTAGGACATTTTGCTTCTTCTTCTTTTTTTTCTTTTTTTTTATGTATGTTTAGAGATTATGTACACATGATAGTAAGAAATGAGCAAAGGTGAAAGTAATACGTGCCATATTTCATTTGAATAAAGAGGAGTTTTTTTAGTTTTAATTTCCCTGCCATTTTCTGCTTCAATTTGGCAGCCTACAATTAAAAGATGTGAGCAATTGACAGCATTTGAATGTGTTTATTTCCTCCTATACTGCGTTGTTCACTTGGCTGCGTGTCAATGTTGTGCCATGTGTCGATGTAGATTAGGAATAATCTGGATTACAGTAACGGCTGCACCGCCTGTCTCCACGAGGGGACATAAACATCTCAGCAAAGTTATATCTACCCATGTGAAAGCAGCCCATCTCTGGACACTGTTGATTTGTCACATTTAAAACGAATCGAAGGCTTTCTTCCACACATTCCCACACACTCTGATTCTTCATTCTGGAACATTATTTGTAGCTATTTCTGAAGTCTGATTCTCTATTACAAGCCGAGTGTAGTTTATAGAGCAGCAGACCCTGTACATTTCCAGATAACAGTGGCCAAAGTTACAGAGTTTATCAACCTTTACATGTTTGTGATAGCAAAATACTGTAGAGAATGTCACGGCCCCAAAAAATAGACATAAAAAAATAACGGTTTTAGGTGTGACGATATGGTGATACAAATTTAACCGTGATCTCATCCCAGTGACGATCCGCTATTTTGGTCGAATCGTCATTTTGTGTGCTGCTCAGAAAAATGATTTTACCAACGCACTTCTCTTATTGTTCAGTCTCTGAGTGTGTGACAGCTGGATTCAACAAATCACAATGAAGCGTGAACGTTCAGAAGAAGCAGATTACTTTATTTGCCTTGAGATAATCAAAATATAATTTTTTTTGCTATGTTGCCCACTCCTACTTCAAATTCTGATTCTGATTCTGAAATATGTGACACTAGGAATCTGTTTTGCTCGGTTTAATTTTGTCTTGTTAAATTCTTGACTTGTTTAGTCCCTATTCTGTCCTCGTTTTTGATGCTTACTTGAACTCTTCAAGCACATTCAGTCAAAAGTCCAGAATCCCGATTTTTAAGCACGCTTTAGACTAGGTTTAGTTGTCTTTTTTTAATGACATGCCCTAATTTACCCCATTATTTATCTCTAAAATATACACTAGTCAGCAAAGTTGCCAGAATCACTTTACTCTAGGCCTATAAAATTCTGTTTGTCTGCTTTTTTCAAACAGTTAAACCTAGGACCACACAAAACCTCTCCATTGAGGTTCAAATCTGACCCATTGTTATCATTTGGAGGAATTCAGGAGACCATGAGGCTGAGATACTGGCTCACTCTGGCCTCTGGGATGGTGGAGTGCCTGTGTTTCGCTGGGGTGCTCTTCGGATGGGCCTCGCTGGTGTTTGTGCTCAAAGAGGACGGATACTTTGGTCGATACTGTGAAGAGAGTCCCAGCAACACCTCACTGGCTCCAGGTAAAAGTCAAACATATCATAAAAAACATTATAGCATGAAAAATGTATATAATTTATGCATATTTAGAAATAAATTGGGATAAAATATTGATGTCCAAATTTAGTTCCTGATGAATGTGAAGAAAATGTGAAGTTTGGGCATAAGTCCTGTCCCCAGCTCTAGTAAATATCATAGGCCTATAAAATGTAGGGATTGGATCTGAAAGTACACTAAGAATACAATATAAATCTCTGTTTTCGAGGCCATTATTCATTGTTGTTTTATTTTTCAGACTGCAGTCGTCAGGATGAGCAGTTCTCTCTGGTGTTTACCATAGGATCCTTCCTCAATAACTTCTTGACTTTCACAAATGGATATATTTTTGACCGCTTTGGCACCACAGTGACCAGACTGCTGGGAATGTAAGTGAGGAGTTATTGTTTGAAAGATCAATCTCTCTCTCTCTTTCACGCTCTCCCTCTCTCTCTCTCTCGATATCTGTATTCATCTATATCTATCTATATATATCCATATCTATGTATATATATGTGCATACAATATATGCATACAATATATATACAATATATATGCAATATATATATTCTCTTTGTGTGTCTTTTTGGACCAGTTATTGTACTGTCTTCGTGATAAAACTGCTTGTTCAGTGCATTATGTGCGCTGGAGTTCAAATTACAATTATAAATTAAGTTGACGTAAATTATTTCAACAGTTGATCAGCCATGATTGGTCTGATTAAGCTTTTTTACTCTAAACTAGGTGTTTTGTTTTGATACAGATTCTTTTATACAACTGGCACTGTCCTTGTGGCCACCTCTAGTGCTGGTAAGTGTAATAATGCTGTGTCAAATACATTTAAATAGTTAACCATCTTTGACCTCAAAGTACATGTAAGATAGAAAGAAAATTGTTGTTTTTCTCTTTTCATGAAGCACTTTCAGAGATGCTTTTCCCGGCCATGGCCTGCATCGGTGTGGGAGGGATTCTACTTCTTATAACAAACATGCAGGTGAAAACTCTCTTTAGAAAAGGCAAGGCAAGTTTATTTGTAGAGCACAATTCGTACACAAAGACAATTCAAAGTGCTTCAGACAACAGGAAAAAAATAATTAAAACCACAAATACATGACAGAAATCAAAAAACCTTAATTGAAAGAAATTTAAAGGTGCCATTTTCAGGCTATCCGTCTAATGGTTTAAGACCTAAAAGAGAAGAGTGCAAAGAAAATCCTTTCAGTCATATGCAAAACAAACAAAACAGTTTTTAGCTTAGATTTGAATATTGCCAGAGTTGCGGCCTGTCTCACATCCTCAGGAAGACTGTTCCAGATTTTAGCTGCATAAAACTGAAACGCAGATTCTCCATGTTTAGTCCTGACTCTGGGCACCAGCAGAAGGCCGGTCCCTGAGGTCCTCAGAGTCCGAGATGGTTCTTATGGCACTAACATGTCCAAGATGTACTTTGGTGCTGGGCCATGGAGAGACTTGTATACAAGCAGAGCTGCTTTGAAGTCTATTCTCTGAGCCACAGGGAGCCAGTGCAGAGACCTGAGCACAAGACTAATGTGATCGTACTTCCTGGTTCTAGTCTAAGTCAGGACCCCGAGCAGCATTCTGGATGTACTGCAGCTGTTTTACAGCTCGCTTGGAGAAGCCAGTGATCAGGCCGTTACAGTAGTCTAATCTACTAGAGACAAACGCCATGGATAAGTCTCTCCAGGTCTGGTTTAGACACTATACTTTTGATTTAGGCAATGTTTTTTAGATTTCTAAAAAGCTGCTGATGTTATTGATCTGACGTGGCTGTTAAAATTCAAATCTGAGTCCATTATTACCCCCAGATTTCAAACTTGATTTGTAGGTTTGAGGAGTGAGACTCTGGAGGTGACTGCTCCAGATGACACTTTCTCTTTGTTTCTGTGGGCCAAAGACGATGTCTGAGTTCAGATGGAGAACCTTGTTTTGCATCCACACACTGATCTGTTGGATGCAGTGACAGAGTGAATCCACTGGTCCATATTCACCTGCCAGTCACGTGGAAACATAGATTCTGAGTGTCGTCTGCATAATTGTAATAGGACACATTTTTTCTGTGTATCAACTGACCTAACGGCAACATGTAGAGGTTGAACAGAAGGTCCCAGGATTGACCCTTGGGGCATCTGGTCTGAAACAACAGTTACCAATTTCAACAAAATACTTTCCTGTCTTCCAGATAGGACTTTTAACCAGTTGTAGGGCAGTGCCAGTGATGCCCACCCAGTCCTCTAGTGCTCTGTAAGAGGGTCCCATGATCGACAGTGTCAAAAGCAGCACTCAGATCTAACAGAATTAAGACTGAGGCTTTGCCCGCGTCAGTGTTCACGGTGGATGTCATTTATCACTTTGACAAGAGCAGTCTCCATGCAGTTGCTGTGATGAGGTCTAAAACCTGACTGGAAAACATCAAATGAGTTGTTTATTAAGAGGAAATCAGTGAGCTGTTGGTAGACAACCTTTCAAGGACTTTGCCCCAAAATGGCAGATATGAGATGGGCCGGTAATTACTCAGTATGCGGCATCAAAGACTGCTCTTCTTTAGGAGAGGCTTTATGACCGCAGTTTTCAAAGACATTGGAATGTTCCAGATTGAAGCGACATGTTAACTATGTGAGTGAGTGGTTGCTAACAAACTGTTCAGCACAGACTTTTAGAAATCTGTGGGTAACACATTGAGCGGCAGCATGTAGATTAACTCAAACTGGCGATCATCTCCAGGACAGTTTTGTCAGTTACGGGTGCAAAGTGAGTCAGGCTCTAAGTGTTGTAGGTGTTTTAGGTTTTTTTTTTGCATTGTTAGAATATTATAGCATTGTTTAATGCCCTGAACTTTGTCATTAAAGAATAATGCAAACTCATTACACTTGGATGTGGAAATGAGTTCTAACGGCAGCTGAGCTGGAGGTTTGTTAATCTGTTTACTGTGGCAAACGGACACGCGAGTTGTTACTACAGTCTTCCAATTATTTCAGAAAAATATTCCTAGTTCTACATAAAATGAGGTTGTACATGTACAACTTCTCCTAGAAATCTCTTTTTGAACCTGAGCTTTGACTTGCACCATTTTCGTTCGGCCCAGCGGCACTCCCTTGTTTCTGTGCCTGACCGAATCATAATTTCTCCATGGTGCCTTCTGCTTATTTTTAACCATTTTAGCCTTCATAGGGGCAATGGTGTCGAGAACATTCAAAACACTAGATGTGTAACAGAGTTCAACAAATCATTTACATTAGAACATGATGAGACATTTTCAAAGTTAATCATTTCCATAAACAGTTTTCCTGTTTGCTGTCATTTATGTGTCTCCTCCGAACAACTGCAGGACCAGCCGGTGGTTTGGGAAAAACAGGACAGGTCAAAGAAGACACAGAAATGATCAGAGCAACATCGACCACATTGACGTTTTGAAATAGTAACCCCCTTTGTAATTAGAAGATCTAGAGTGTGCCCTCTGCTGTGGGTGGGGCCACTCACGCGCTGAGTAAGACCGAAAGTTTCAAGAGACAGCATTGAAGCTCTTTAGCGCTTTCTATTCACAATCATTATCAACATGAACATTGAAATCACCTGTTTTGACCCAAACCATCCAAGTCTGTACATACAACTGAAAGCATCTCAGTAAAATCATCAATAAAAACTTTGGCCGTGCTGGCGAGGCTTGTATTAAACACATTAAGAGAATGGATGGAGACTGTTTTAGCTCAATTTTAAGAGATACCATTATCAAATGTTGAAAACACCCCAAAGGACAACGCCTGTGGTAACTACTTTCATCTCTAACAAAAGCACACACACCTCCTCCCTTTTTGTTTTCTCGTGTTTCAGATTCAAACATAAAGTTGGGTGGAGCAGATTCTTTTAGAACTAAATTTCCTGTGTTTTTGTCAAGCCATGTTTCAGTTAAAAACATGAAATCAAGATTATAAGAAGAAATTACAATTATTAATTGAGGATGATTTGTTACATAGGGATCTGACATTTAGCACAGTAAGTTTCAGACTTTGTTATTCAGTGGGACTGGGCATTATCTTTTTACAGGGAAGATGAATCAAATTTCTCAGATTGGGGCAGCCTGACTCGCATTTTGTATGATGTGACTACAGAAATAGATATTCAAGATGGCTGGGAAGCCCCTGGGTGAGAGTGGCAATGGAAAGGAGAGTGAGGAATCTGTAGTGGGAGTAAATGATGTTGCAGGGGGGAACCAGGGCTTGCTCTGAGGGCAGGGGCGATGGCAGGAGGACCGTGCGGGAGAGAACTGTAAATGACTCCTGCGCTGACCACGGTGAAGAGTTCCGCGGTTGTGTTTTTGCTGCTACTACTGATGAGTCCTGTGGTGCAGGTGATCGTGGAGCAGCTGGAGTTGAATTCTTTGCTGCTGGTGGTGGAGCGGCTTGCTAATAAATCCTTGGTGGAGGCTGTGGTTGTGGTGCTGCTGATGTTGAAACATTGGCTCGGGTCTCCTGGCTGATGGAGCAGGAATTCTTCTCCATTCCTCTCTTCTCTAACTGTCTGCTCAGGACCCTGTCCAGGCCCAGTCCAATGCCTCAGAGCGTGGAGCAGGTTCTCTGTCAGCACCCTCACCTCCACCTCTGCATAGGTGTGGGCCATTTCTCTTAAACAGGTCCTCTCGTTTCCAGAATAGATAGAAGTTCTCACCCATCCATCCATCTTCTTCCGCTTTATCCGGGGCCAGGTCGCGGGGGCAGCAGTCTAAGCAGGGACTTCTCCCAGACTTCCTTATCCCCAGCCACTTCCTCCAATAACTCCTCCGGGAGGATCCCGAGGCGTTCCCAGGCCAGCCGAGAGACATAGTCCCTCCAGCGTGTCCTGGGTCTTCACCAAGGGCCTCCTCCCGGTGGGACATGCCCGAAACACCTCCCTAGGGAGTGGCGCCCAGGAGGCATCCGGAACAGATGCCCGAGCCACCTCAGCTGGCTCCTCTCGACGTGGAGGAGCAGCGGCTCTACTCCGAGCTCCTCCCGTGTGACTGAGCTCTTCACCCTATCTCTAAGGGAGCGCCCAGCCACCCTGCGGAGGAAACTCATTTCGACCGCTTGTATCCGCGATCTTGTCCTTTCGGTCACTACCCAAAGCTCATGACCATAGGTGAGGGTAGGAACGTAGATTGACCGTAAAATCGAGAGCTTTGTCTTTCGACTCAGCTCCTTCTTTACCACAATGGTCCGATGCAGCGACCGCATCACTGCAGACGCTGCACCAATCCGCCTGTCAATCTCGCGCTCCATCCTTCCCTCACTCGTGAACAAGACCCCAAGATACTTGAACTCCTCCACTTGGGGCAAGGACTCCCCACCTAGAAGTTCTCAATGTAGTGCAATCCTCTAGGTACACACCTCTTTGGACAGCCATGTGTTCAGCTGAAGCAGCCGGCTAAACTTGTTTATCTTCCTGTCGATGTTTGGAAGAGGTCCACTTATGAATGTTTTGATTTCCATTTTATCAAGCACGTCGAATAACTCCAAGAAGTCTCTTTTCAAAACTTCAGTCAGTTCCCATCGTATGTCCACTGCACCAACGTGCACAATCAGATGTTTAACTCCTTGATATGTGGCCAAACATCAGAAATGCGTGACGTAATCTCAGTGATTTTAATTTTTTCATGCGTTGATTTATTGCGCCATCCCCAATCAAGACGACCTTGACGCACAGATTCTCCCTCTGTCTGCTGCCTTTTGAACACGTCATGTCTCCCATTTTTCCTTTGTTCGTTTACTTCAGTCTCTGAAAGTGGTAAAAATCTGTTTGTAAGCCGTATTTTAGGTGACATTACATTATCTTTGTATCGCTTAGGCCAAGATACAGCCTGGTCTTTAGACAGTTTTAGGAACGACGCAGAATCAGTCCGATCTAGTTTGAAAGGAGCTGTTTTTCTTGTAAATGTTTCTTTGACTTCTTACCACTAGATGACACTGGAATTTTATCTTGGAGTCCTTTTTCAGATTCCAAAGCGAATATCTGTGCATGATATTGAATTTCATGAATTTCATGAATTTCTTGTTGATATTTCCAACAGTGTTCACAAGAGTTTGCTTCCCTTCTCCCGGACATGTCGCTGGCTCGTCAGATTTGTTGTTATAACTCTAAAAATGTTGTTAAAATCCTTGGTTTACTTAAAAAAGTCTTAATTAAAAATGTTTGGAAGACAAAAACTGATTAAAAAGCAAAATAATTATGGAAAGCAGCTATAGCAAGCAGTAAAGCACTTCAGCAATTACGAAGCTTGAACTAGGCCACATGAGAATATTAAATCTGACTTTGTGATTATCGGTCAATTTGGCGTGATCGTTCCATTGTGACAATTACATGTTTTTATGTTGAGAGGTGCAAATTTAATGGTAATCCGTGCCATAATCCAGGCAAAATATCTCCATGAAGTGGAATTTTTAACCCTCCACCAAAAAAAACTTGCATCTTTCACCTTTAATGTAGATCTCAGGACAGGGAAGTGTTCCTAGTTCGTTTGTTTTCTAATGTTACTATTTCAAATTCATTAATAGCTTCATGGAATTTCAATAGGCACTAAAGACGTGTTTGTATGATTGTAGTTTGCTGTGCTTGTAGGTGGGTAACCTATTTGCTGGTCATCGCTCCACGGTCATCACTTTGTACAACGGGGCCTTCGACTCCTCATCTGCTGTTTTTCTTATATTTAAGGTAACATTACATAGTGCTGGCATTGCATTATGACTACTCTTTATGGACATTTGTTTTTACTTAAACCAGCATCAATTTATTTTGTTATTTGGGTTTCCACAAGACACATGACCAAACACTACAAATTTTCCTGTGATATTTTTGATCCACTAACAGGTGGTTCCACAAAGTGTGTATGATTTCTCAGACACGTGTTCCTGCTCAAAGAAGTCCAAACTCCTCCAGTAATATGAATGACAATATCCTTTATTAGCCATAATTCCATTATACATGGTCAAAAGACAGTTCCTCCACACTATGTGACACCAGGTGCTTCTAATTAGCTCCTATATAGTGTTCCATCCACACTACAATACCACATAGTGGTAGGGTGTGTATATGGCGCCTATAGGAGGGATGTTACATAATCAAACTATTGGATTGCAAGAACAAATATCACAATCTTTTAAACAATTATTCACAATTATTGGCTATTAAATCACCACTCCTCTAATCTGTGACCAGCCTAATGAAATCAAACCTTCTGAAAGATAAAGTAAGGTTGATATAAACAGCCAGATAGAAAAGAACTTTACTTTGTTGTTATATTTTTAGTTGTTTTGATTATATTGTGATTTGAATAAGGATTAACGAGGATAGATAGAGGTGTACTGTCATTGTACAACATACAACAAAACTTCAACAGAGCAAAACAGCAGCACCTAAAATCAACAAAGTTATAATGATCCACACATCCAGTCAAAACAATGATTGCATCTCTATCTGTGATGTAGCTTACTAAACCAGTTACTGGTCTTAATATTACGTGTCCGTCTTTGAAGGTCCTCATTACTAATATACTGTTTAATATTTTCCCCCCATGCAGATATTACATGAACAAGGAGTCTCTTTACGCTCCTCCTTTCTCACTTTGTCCCTGTGCAGCATCATTCACCTCACAAGGACATTTTTATTGATGCCCAGATCTTGTATTCCCTACCCTCTACCAGAGAAGTACACCTATGGGTGAGTCAATGAAATATAAAAAACAAAAAGGCTTTTAGTATTTCAAATTCATTATGAACTACTGAATCAAGCTATAATGACATCTAGAAAGGAGTCTGTCTTAAAATCTAAACCAAACCCCATCTTGACTGCATTGCATAATTTTTAGGAACTTATCTTGTGGAAAGGCAAATTCTTACAATGTTGAAAAGTTTGAGAAGATTACAGAAGCCGTATCAACAAAGGAGTATAAAGCTGGCACGTCCCCACAAAAAGGTATTTGTGATTTCAACATAATATTACGCTTTCTGCTTTTGAATATATATTTTTTGTTGCAATCAACTTATTTATCACTTTTTTGCCATTTAATTCCAGCTCTGAGTTTCCGGAGCTGTGTTTTATCCTGGGTTTTCTTCTGGCACCTGATGTGGTTATCAGTCATGCAGCTCAGACACTATCTCTTCATCGGAACTCTTAACCCCACAATAAGCCAACTGGCAAACAATAACCCAGATTTAGGTAACTCATAAAAATCCCCTCATCCTCTCACAACAACTAATGAAACAGGTGACATGTAGTTACCCTACACTTTTCTCTTTGTGCCTTTCAGTGAGTAAATACACCAATGCGTTTGCCATGACGCAGCTCTGTGGGGTGCTCTGTGCTCCCTGGAACGGCCTCATCATGGACAGACACAAGGGGAAGCCTCTTATCCCCGGTAAAACACGTAGAATATCATATATCTTTGTTTGTAGATTTTATTTGTCAACCAGTGCCTCTGGACAAACTGTAGTAGAAACACTGGGTGACTGCCATGCAATGTTATACATCTCACATGTTAACTCATTCATTATCATTGTATGTTCAATGCAGTGTATAATAATCTTCACTGTGGCTTGTATAACTCTAAATGCCCTTTGGCAGACTGGCAGAAATTACTGCTTTTCAGACTGCACCCCATCATCACCAATCAACCTAAAAAGAAATAGAATAATCTTGATATGTAGTCCTACGAATTTGTGCACAAGATCTGGAGATGGGTCTCCCAGCGTTGGAAGATGGATAAATTGCAGAGAATAAATTGACAATAACTTCATAACAAGTGTCTTGCTCAAAGACACAAAGATCTAGTACGTTGGATATGATATGTAACCCTTCAATTATAAGACAACTTACCATTTAAACTGCTTTTACCAGACACCTTGATGTATATATTCTGTATATACAGGTAATTTCTTGGCTAAACAAAGGTCAGAGTGAAAACAATGACGTAAACATATACGTAATAAAAACAGTATAGAATTGCTTATAAACCACAACATTGCATACTTAATTTCCCCTTCTAACCCCAATTGTGTTGTCCCAGGTGAGACTGAACAGGAGGCGGACCTCCGCTCCTCTGTGCTGTCCCTGTTCCTCACAGCTCTTCAGTGTTTCTGTTTCTCGGTGTGTGCCTCAGTCCCCGTCCTCCCACTCCAGTATCTCACCTTCACTCTGCAAGTCATCAACCGCTCCTTCCTCTACGGGGGAAACGCAGCCTTCATCAGTGTAGCGTAAGTAGTCTGCATTAACTTGAGGTATCAGCCATTTTTGACAAAATGTTGTCTTAATTTTAGAATTCAATTATGGGTTAACGCCACATGTCTTGGTCTCAGAAATTGAAGGAAAACAGTATTTTGGTTTCTTATAGTTTTCTAAAACTTTTGCCATCTTGAAGCTACTTTCTTTCTCGACTAAGCTATATCACACTTCAGCTACATGTAAATTATGCTTTTTAATTGGTTATAATGTTGGTTCTTCCTCAAAAACATACCTGCAGTTGTGTTTTGTTTCATTCACACATTTAACACAAATCCTGCACATTTCTGTGCTCTTCTCTCAAACTGAAAAAACTGTGTTCCACCTTGTGGTTAGGTGGTAATACAGGAAGTGTGCTGTTGTATTTTTAAACTCCATATACTTTCGATAAAATCATTTAGATAATTTCAGCCCAGGAATTACAAAACTTTTATGCTTCAGCTATTGTTTTAGCCTCGTTGAAACTTACTTTCGGTGCACCAGAAGGTATTGGAGACTTTCTGTGGCAATCTCAACTGAACAAAAGGTAAAACTAAAATATTTAAAACAAAGACAACAGTTAATATTCAGGATATTCTAGTGTATTGTAAAGCAGTTCAATTAAGGCTACAAATAGCTGTTAACTTCTAAAGAACCACTTAATGACATTGCAAGGTGGAACAAACAAGGTGGAGTAATTTCAGCTCTGGAGCTGTAGACAGCCTAATACAGGATAACTCACCGGAGTTAATTTGCATAATATAGGACCTTTAAGAAACAAATGGCACCTACGGTTGGGTTGCTGAGCTTAGTGTTTATTCAAATAATAAATACTTAGTACTCTACTGGGCCAAATTTTCCCTATGTTTTTAATGCCCTGTAAGGTCAAGGTAAAAACATTCACAAAATTAGAAAAAAATTACAGGAAAATTATTTTGTATGAGTTTTTATTAATACAAGTTTAATTTTACTGTATATAAAAGTGGTTAAGAGCAGGTAATGGTTAAGAGCAGGACATTTTCAGTACTAGAACATGGTACACGGTATACTAAACATATAAAACATTGTATATTTAATGGTAGCTATTATAGTGGTTAAGGAATTGCTAGTATGATTTAATCTATATCTAAGTTTGCAATTGTGTTTGTAACAGCATGTTTTTTTCCTCTCCAGCTTTCCCGCCTGCCACTTTGGGAAGCTGTACGGGCTCGTTATGTCATTGTCTGCAATTGTGTCCTTACTGCAGTATCCGTGCTTCGCTTTGGTCAAAGGGGTTTTAGGCGGAGATCCACTTTATGTGAGTGAATGACATCAAATACTATAGATATTTGGGGATATGGTACCTAATACATTTGTTTTTTGCAGGTCAACATTGCTCTAACCATCCTCACTCTACTGGCCTTCATTCACCCAATCAATGTCTACATTCATTGCAGAAAGTTGGCACAAAAGGAGGCAGACCAAGCTGACGTCTGTCAAGAAGCATCGTTTTAGATTTTATTGCATTTAGAATAAAATTTTATATTTGTGTATTTTAACTTATATTTTACATTGTATTACAACATGTCCCTGGGCAATTTGAACATAAAATGTCTTTGTTGCTCTTTGTTACAATATTTTGATGATTGAAAAATAAAATTGGATAAAAAGAAAACAAAGACATTTGAAATATCAAATCCAATTTAGTGTTATGGGTGACTAATACAAAGTGACCATCGATCATTGCTTACATTCAATCGGATAAAAATCCGGGTTAACCATCTACCAGCTAAAAAACTGTTAAAATAACTTTTAAATACAACATAAAGTGATATAGGTGATGAGTAAAAAGATACACGGTTGAGGCTATATACAGTAGAAATCTCCGTATAAAGACAAGTACAGACACAGACTACTAGTATAGTTTAAGTTTAGTTTTGTGTATGTTGTTATGGTGCAAGAACAGAATTGCATCCAAATTCTCCGGGGGAATGTTGGACCTTTTCCCTCTCGAAGTTCCCGTTCCTTCTTGCAAATATCCTTGTGTCGCGTTCCCGGCCACTGCCGGAGCTGCCAGATAGGCCTTTGCCACCGCAGCCAGTAGGGGGAGCTGCATCGTTTTGCTCCTCCACCACTGCAGAGGCTCTACCCCCGGCAATGCCCCATTATCAGACCGAAAAACGTTTATCTCCAAATCCACAGACTCCTCCACAGACTTCTGCTTGCTCCTGTTGCCAGTGCTGTACAAGTCGCCCAGTAAAAACTCCATCCCTGACAGCCCATCTTCAGGCGGAGGCTCAACCCATTCGCTGTCGTTGGGATCGATATCACTCCCCTCAGAGTCCTCAATATCACGGAAGTTGATTGGCAGGCAGTCTTTGAGTCGCTTGCTTCTTCGTCTGGACTCCTCAGGTGTTGAGGGGGAGGGGCTTCTCTTATGCACTTGGTGTGGTTTCTTCACTCGCTTTTTTGTTTGGTCCTCATTCGAAATCCTCACCGCCTCGTTTTTGAGCCAGTGAAATGTGTCTGTCTGTTCCTAAACATAACCAGGACAATATAGTTAACATTTGATACATTACATGATTTCAAATGGCCAATAGATGGCATTGAATTTCAGCAAACTTTACAGAAGAAGTCGGGGAAAAAAATCAGTTGTAGTCGTTTCGACTCTCATCCATGAGTCCTTCTTAATCTGCAGATTTATCTCCAGATGACTACAACTGCATTTTTTTCTACAATGGAACACTCCTGGACAAATGAGGGATTACATCGGCTTTACATAAGAAGCAGAGCCCATTTTGACCCAATAAGAAAAAAATTAACAACACTAACACATTTTTAAAAATAGACCACTAAATAAAACGTATCAATCGAAAATAGATATTTAACAGTATAAAAGCTCGAGCTTCATTTTGAATTTGGTTGTCCTATGGTTAGAGGTGTCCGTTTACTGTTAACTGTAAATCTATTTCACTCACTTGAAGAAACTTATTGTTTATTGTTGGATGTGATTTGGTCAAGTCACACAAACTTGTTGTTGACTTTGAGTAATATTTAAATACTATTTTACCCAATGCATTTCAATGGTTATAAGAAGTCCATAAGTCAAACTAGACAAAAGCATTGGCAATCTAAAACTGTATACACTCACCTTTTCAGACATGAAGCAAAGTCCATGAAACTGTGGGTCCAAAGCACAGGCCACATTCAGGACTCTGATGACAGCGGGCGTGTCGTACCAGTGGCTCAGGTTGTACCTCATCATGGTCTTGGCCTCTTTTAGGATTGGCGAATCTCCAGGACGGGTTACAAGATGGCGGCTGAGCAGGCCAGTGAGAATGGGTTTGATCAGCGAAAGGCGCGGGAACTCCTCTTTGGCCAAAGTCTGACACGCAACATCTAGAGGTTTAAGGACGAGACACAAATCTTCAACAACTCTCCATTCAGTGCGTAGCGATTGGCTGTTTGCTGTTGAATTTTCAGAGGATGATTCGGAACAGGTGTCTTCTTTTAGCTTATTCAAAATATCCCTCAGTAGGGCTTTATGTTTTAGTAACGTGTTGAGCAGTAGATAGAGCTTATTCCATGTTGGTCGGCTGTGGACCCATATTTTCACCTCTACTTGCTCTTCGTTGGTCATACCTTGCAAAAAATGGTCAGCAAAAGTTTCACTGTTGGCTCCGGTTTGAATTGGCTCCATAAAAAGTTCCACCAGAATATTTTGAAATTTGCTCAGGACTTTGGAGACAGCATTCATTGAAATCAATTCATCGACACAGCTTTGCACCGCGGTGAAAAAGCATGGGACAGATGGTAGGCCTTCAATAGTTTGGTTTTCCACCCTGTTTTCTTGTTCCACAGGTGAAGTTGAATCATCTCTTTCCAAAAACGTTGTTGAATTGGGATGCGTGGTGCTCCCGCTTGCTTCTCCCAAATTATCACTCATCATTGGGACCGCTCTGATGTCATTCCACCCTTCTCCTCCCAACACGGTCAAATTAGCTTGGGATATGCCCCAATCTTCTGCCATGGCTCGTACTTGGGACTCCACTGCTTTTAGATTCAGTCCGGATTTGGAGAGCTTTTGAGCTGCCAAGGCGCGATTGTGACAAGTGAAGTTTGCATCTATGTAGTGGACCCATAGAGAGAGGTACATCTCAGTGTTGCCTTGCCACGTATGAAACCACACATCCACGCTGAAGTTGACTAAATGCGGGACGTCTTTTTTGCGCCTGTTTCGTTCACCCTCTAAAGGAGCTGTGTAGTCTGTAGCCTCTTCCTTGGTTCGGAGCATCTGTGCTATGTTAGTTTTTCCTTTTGCATGCAAGTCATTGAGCAAGTAGTCCAGCTTGGTTTTTGAAGGCAGATCCAGTTTGTGGGGAAGAAGAGTGTTGATTAAATGTTGAAAACCTTTTCCTCGTACTAAAGAAGGGGGGTGAAGATCCATAATCAAGAAGTACAGAATGTTGTCCGTCAAATTTACAGATGTTGCTGTTGTGACTGGTAGGACAGCACGCTGAACTGTAAACAACACAAAAACAACACTATTTTTTGGATATTTGGACCACAAGACATTTACAGGCACTAATAGCACACTTTTAATGCATTGCGATATTGTCTGAATACTGGTATCAAAATAATCCCCAAAAATATTGAGATCATAATTTTTGTCAATATTGTCCATCCCTCCGTCCACACCTTTGATGCTGAAGGCTACGAGCAGCAATGATTATGTATTTTTTTTATTATTACAGTGTTATTTATATGCGCCTTTCCACCTTCAAGGCATTCACAGCGCTTGTGTACAAAAACAGAGTTATAGCAATTGTATAAAACTGCCGCTAACTCAGGCATGTTTTTTGCGAGTTCAGAAGACCTTTTGTGTTACCTGCCGGTTTCTTTACCCGAGCTGAAGAATGATTTGAGTTCTCTGAAGTGGCAACGGCGGTGCGGTTTTTGGCGACAGGGTTTAATATAATACATCTACCCATGTCCGGCAGCCGTGGGGGAGTTGCACAATTTAAGATTTATATTGTGTTTTTGCCTCAGATGCGCCTTAAGATTGACTGTGCTGCTGAAATAGTACTTTAGTGGCTTGCTACAAACAACAGTCTTGTCCCGTTGCCCATCACTGCTCAGTAAAAACCAAAATTATTTCCAAGTTTTCGGCCTGTAATGCCACTGCGGGGAAAGCAGCAGCTCAATCAGCTGATCTTTCGCCATGTGTCTCCCGCAGGACGGACCACAACAACCTCAAATAAGTATGGTAAAGGGGAAAAAATTGACCACATGCTAAAAGTTCCTTGTTTTTGCCCATTCGACTCCCCACAGACAAATTTACAACGTGAATGCCTCTGTAGTGACCTCGAGCTCCCTAATGTGAAGCAAATTATCTATGCCGGAGTCTATATGACAGGTTAGACAACACATTTTACTAAAACGTACTGAACACAATCATATTTCAGATTTTAAACATTTTGGCTACTCGTCCCCAGTTTGACCATTTTTGTAAAGTTTATAATGTTACTTCCTTGTTGGACATTGGCAGCAAATATGATATAGGTAGAGGTAATTCCCAATTGTTACCTAGCAACAATACTATGAACAAGAGTCAAACTACATATACATAAATTACACAACAGTTATGAGTTGACAAACAATAATACCATATAACGCCTTTATTTTGCTAAATGATTGTTTAAACTGCCAGAAAATGTTGTCAATTAAGTGGAAATTTTCTGTGTTTTCAATAGTACGTCGCACATTGATGACATCACAGAGGGATTCAGTTTTAGAACTCAGCTCTACTTCCTGTAATTAGAAAGTTTTATTTTTCAAATTTCTTTACAAACTGCAACTTAACAGAAGTAAAACTAAGGCAAATATTTACCATAGGTTCTATACCATCAAACTAAGTAATAATTACAAAAGCAGGAGAACGTGTCATAAAGACTTTAAATAAGCCTAAATGGCCTTTTCACCTTATTCCACCCCACCCACTTTTGGCTCTTTTCGCCACAGATCGCCACTTCCGTTGTAATCGCTCTTCCGGTCGAGCGGGAACTCCGTTGGCTTAAGTGGAGAATGAGAGAAAAGTCTTGCAGTTAAAATATGCTATAAAATAAATTGATTTGTGTAAAATGTCCTATGTTCATTTGACCAACAAGTCAACAATGCACCAATTCCCTGGGTCGGCCTGAAAACAACTTTTTAGTCTGTGTAGAACTTATTTTCTCTCGAGGTTGCCAGCCCTATAATACAACCGGAAGGATTATGACAGATGAAGGCGCCCAGACGAGCTTCCAAAATAAGGTGGAATAAAGTGTAATCATACCCTAGCCAACAGTAGAAAAGCTATCAACCTTACGCTGCAACAGTGCATGAGTATTTTTTTGTTTAAAAATGACTCTGCATTCAACACATCGTATTAATCTTGTATCAAAGACAAACATAACAAAATATACCCCCCACATCCTAATTTAACTCTCGAGGTAAGAAACATGTCCGTACCTGTACTTAGCCGCAGACTGCCTGTACTGGTGCTCTCTCGTGGTTTGATATTATGTTTGACCATCATGTGACTCCTTATTTCATGGACTCCTCCGCTGCCACAGCCAACGAGATCGCCACAGAGTTTACATATGGCTGTCGTTCTGTCCAGTGGGCGCCCCGTGTGGTCAGGCTCAAACCCAAAGAAGTACCATAAGCTACCGTCACCAGAGGTTGGTGGGTGGGGATGATCAGGGTTACCCACAAGTCTTTCTGTACCGGGCAAAAAGTGGTACTTGTTTTCGTAAGGATGTGGAATGGGGCAGTACCCAAGAGAGGATGATGGTGCTGCAGAGGAGCTATGGTCAATACTTCCACCAGTATTGATGCTCGTCACTTCACTGATTATTGGCATTGGACTTTGAGATTGGCTGTGATCAGACCAATGAGAGGAGCTGGTGGGTTCTGGGAGTGTAGAGAACTGGATGTCCTGTAGGGGGCGCAAGAAAGATTCCTTGTCTCCAACTTGACACTTCATATTCTCGCCTGTGTGTTCAAGACCCAGCAGAGAGGCATAATCTCTACCAACCCACACTTTGAGCTCATCCCCTTCTGAGACTGGCTGGGACACTTTATAATAGATTTTACGGTAAAACTGGAAGACTGTAAGATTTTGTTCATCCTCAAAGCTGGTGAATGTTACAAACCTGCAAAATAAAAAAGTGAGAAGTAATCAAACATAATAAAGCAAACGTTATGCTGTAAATGTAAATCCCACCTCATCCAGTTGGATTTGTTTGGATCTGAGCCATCTACATAAGTGAAAGAAGATTCATCCCTGATCTAAAAATGGAAGCAAAAACAATGTGTTCATTATAGTGATTACCACTGTGTATTGGATTAGCTGTGGAAGGTATGGCAATAAGTTATCACATTTTTCACAGTCTGGCTCACAATTTAGATTTTCATAGCTTAGTTGCTTTACCTTGTTTTAAGAGATAATTAAATCTTCTTTTGAGAGTTCACACAGTGATTGGCTAAATCTGCCTGTCACTCATTCAAAGTATGATGAAAGTTGGCCAATTGGAGAAATGGTTGGGGAAAAGTAGACAGTAGACAGCATGCATCTGTGTTTGAGTATAGAGCTGCATTAAACAGAAAAGGGTTGAATCACAAATAAGAAGATCTCCAAATTTGCAGCAGATCATCACAGGGTCAAATCACAAAATCGAATATTGTAATATTGCCTAACCCTTTATTGGTTATTATTGTATACTTACAGCCCATGCATATGTGAGATTGTCAGGAACATGCCCTTTGCTCATTTCACCCACATACGGTCCAAACATTGTTCCAAGTTGTAATTGGCACCTGGCGTACACCTTCTTGTCTCTGATGTAGCTTTCAGATGAGGGGCTGGACAGGTGCGCTCTCGAGTATTCAGAAAGGCACAGGCAGGACGGCAGGGACAAAACGGCTCGAGGCGGTCCACCGTGGATCCAGGGGTCTCCCGGCGGAAGCACAGCGTCTGGCACATAATTCTGGCTTGTATCGGCTTGGGCACTTAAAGACTGAAGTTCGTGGATCAGCTCCTCGTGGCTTTGTTCAAGACCTAAAAAAAAGAAGTATTAAAAAAAATCAAATAACAAATAATTTTGTTTTATATCAAGTGATTAACATAATGGATCTTATAACTCAAGCCTTTTACAGGAATAGTATTGTTATTATTTCTTTATAACCGTGTTTTTTTTTTCCTTTATAAAATGAAAGTTCAAGGACAAAAACCTCTTTCTTTGTGCATGCAATTCTGACTATCTTCTATTGATCCATTATTATTGATCCAACTCTGCACCCACTGCCTCCATCTTTGTTCCCATTAAATTGCATTACTGGGGCTGCCAATCAGTTGTGTATATAAACTGAGCATAGACTAATAAGGCTCTAGTTGATTTGGGATCCTATGTACACTGTGCATATAACCGAATAAATAATTGAAGCGCATGTTGACAAAAGCTTGAGATATTAATTGAAATACCCTGTGTTTCCGGTCCAATTCCCAGCGAGGCAGAGAAAGGTGTATTCGCTACTTCTGCACGATGGCGACGTTTCAGATGACTTCTCAGGTTAGTTGTGTTTCCCCCTTTTGCAAGCACAATCTTGCGACATAAACGACAAATGACTTCGTCTGATCTAAGGGGAAACCCGTTTTCGTCTGCTCTGAAGCCGAAGTACATCCACACGACGGATTTGCTTCTTGGTTTTCCAATTAGGTCCATCTTTCTGTTTTTGTCGCGAAACTCAAAGCTACGGCTATGCAGAACATGTACATGAACAGTGCTGCAGACTCGCTCTACCAGGAGCAGAAAGCGCTCTACAGATTGAAAAACGATGCTTTTCTTGTTCAATTAGAGTTTAATCCTCACTATGGCCCGTTTAGATGAATTTCATCTACGTTATTGATTGTTAGATTGATTTTGCAACGCGTTTCTTTGGGGGCATTGTCGTCATTACACTGCGACCTGATGGTTGCCAGGTTCTTATAATTAAAGTAATTGAATGCAAAATTTCAGTATGATGAAACACTGACTTTTTCTTTGTTACAACAGTCAATAGTTACAACACGTTTATTACATAATTGTCTAGCTATACACGTGAGTCAATTTGATAATCCTCATACTTGGGGTTAGGGCCCCCTGGCCCGGTGGGATGTGCTACTACTGCCAGGTGTCCTATACAGACGCACACATGTATACATATATACATATATATAACACACCCCTGGGGTCCTACCAGTTTTTCTGAGGTTTATTTAAAAAGGTTTGGAAAATGGTCATTGTACCCATAACAATTATGCATATGATATATTGTATGCACTATACTGCATGCCAATTTAATCTTCTTTACCCGCTATGGTCTTTTAATGGGGATAGCTTTCCAGCCTCATTGGCAATGGCAGTAAACCTTTTCTGATTCTGTTTCTGATTAGCTGTTATATGTAATATCTGGCAACCCGAACAACCTTCAGCTCTTCAAGCTGCCGCAGCTAGTTTCATGCCTCGTGTTAATGGTCATCAACTGTATCGGCCCAACTCATTGCCTTTTGACCACCAAGACTGAAGACAACCGGGAACATTCCACAATTCTGGTGGGAATTTTTAAACTGTTTGTTTTTAACCGTTTCAAAAATGCGTTTAGTTGTCTGTTAAGTAACTTGGACACATTGATAACGTAGGTTGTTGGTTTACATTTTGTCTTCATGTAAATTCTCTTTTTCAGCTATACTTTTTTATTTTGCCTGAATTCACTAATATTATGTTGATTTATGAATTGTTTTGGTAATTGCATAAATTGGAGCCCTGCGACTTTCCGTAGAATATAATGTGGATGTTGTTGCCATGGCGACAGAACTCCAAAGTTTACGTTAGCGCGGATGCTACTTTTTGAGCGTTAAAAGTAGCATATTTTGCCCTTGATGCGCGGTAAAGATGGCATCACGCCTCGTCCCCGACTTCCCCGCCGTTTTGGTCGCTTTGGAGCACGTGAAGGAGCTCGACAAGGAGCTTAGAGACGAAGGGCTCGCGTTTTCCCCGGATGCCAGCGCTCACTTGGAAGAGATAACGCTCGCTGTCACGGTCCTGGAGGCGGAGAGACACGCGGCCCACGAACACTTGGAGGTGGCCACGATAGAAAATAGCAAGCTCCGGCATGAGATGAACAACACCAGAGACCAAATGAGCCATGTTATTATGACTGATGTAGCTGCAGCAAGGGCGTCCAACGCAGAGGAGATTGAGCAACTGCGTAAAGACCTCCACAACGTGACTCAGATACAAGAAACAACTGTGAAGAAATATGAATTAGTCAAGTCTGAAAATGAATCGCTGTCTATTGAAGGAGAGAAAATTAAAGCCAAGCACCAGAAGGTCATTGCTGCTTTGAACGACGAAATAATGCAAAAGTACACAATGCAGTCTCAGCTGGATATGACGAGAGAAAACATAGAAGATCTCAAAGCTTCCATAGCTTTGTGTGAGCACAATACCTTGACATTACAGCGGGATTTGACTTTGGAGAGGGAGGCTTTTTTCAATTTCAGAGGCGACCTGTCGAAGGAGTTTAATGAGAATGAGGAGAGGATTAAACACCAGAAACAAGAGCTATTAAGGAGCAGAAGAGAGCTGGAGCTGCTCAATGAAAATACAAGAGCTGGCAGTGATGGCCTGGATGATCTAAGATTTCAAACCGTACAAGTGGAGAGCAGCATACAACGATTGCAAGCATCCAAGAGTCAATGTGAGAAATTAGTTGAAACCGAAAAAAAAAAATACAAAACACTTGCAGCCCAAAAGGAAGCTCTTCAAAAACAACTGGATGAGATGATCAACGCGTTCAATAAAGCTTTAGCAGCTTTAAGAGAGAAGCTTGCTTCTATTGAAGAAAAAATGGTGGGTGCAAGAGCAACCAAGGCTTGTTTACAAGACTCCATTGCTAAAGTTTATCAAGTATTCAAAGTTCACAATGAGGAGGAGACAGAATTGAGGTCTGAGTATGACTATGTGTCGGGTTTAATGGAAAAATCAAGGATGCAGCTGGAAGAACGCATTGCCTCTATAGTTCGACTTAAGAAGGAGATGAATGAGATGGAAAGACAAACTGAAGCACTTAAAGAAACTGATTTGATCAACAAGAGAGTGTTTGAGAGGGCTCAAGAGGAGCTGTGTGACAATATTAACATACAAACACAACACACACACAGTTTGGAAAATGAGAAAAAGCAGTTGCATAAAAATTTAAAGGACAAAAAGAGAACACAGGAAGAATACGTTAAGAAAATGTCTGTTAATATCAAGGCGATTTGGAGAAGAGTGAAAGATCTACGGACCGAAGAGGCTACGCTTAAGCAACAACAACCATTGGCCCCACATGAAATGAAACAATATATAGAGAATACTAGGGCAGAATATGAACAAATAGAGTCACTTTGTCATGATAAAATCAAGCAATGCACTAATGAAATTGAAATTGTGATGAAAAAGTGTGAAGATAAGCAGAAAGAGCTGGCAGAGAAAAAGCTGATTTTGGAAGACGTTGAAGCTAAGTGGAAAGAAGAAGAATGTAGGTTTGAGCAGCTGAAACAACAGGAAGCAGACTTTAAGAAGAAAAAGTGTGATTTGGGGGAGTCCATTGAGATGCTGAGGGATGAAACAGCCAAACTTCTTGAACCTAAAGGCAAGAAGAAAGCTGAACTCGAGAGTATTCGTGCAGAACATGTGGATCAGCTCAGAAAACGGGTGACGGAGATGAAGTCTGTGGAAATGTGCATTTACGACAGGCGCATCAAACTCGAGAAAGTGCAAGTGGAGAACAGCCGGCTTCAACTGCGCATCAGGCAAATGACAGAAGACATGAACAACGCGAAAGAAGACAAGGATAGATACAAAGAGCAGACTGAGCGGCTGCAAAAGGACAGTAAGCTGTTGTTTAGGAGTCTTTGGGAAGCATGGAGCGAGGAGTTGGTGCTGATCCAGGAGAGGCACCGTGTGGACGAAGCGCTGGTGGTGCCGATGGACACGCTGCAGAGTCACCTCAGGACCAGAGGGCGACAGTTGGGCCACGTTCAGACTCTGCTGCACAAACAGATGCTGGACTTCAGCAGGAGACTGGGAGACAAAATCACTGTGGAGCCCCAGTCTTAAATAGAGTTCAATCAAATGCTAAATGCTACCGATCAGAGAGGGTTAAGAGTTGTGTGTTATAAAAGCTGAAATGTATTTTATGTAATTTGCTTTATTAAAGTCTAACATCTGTGTATTAAACAATAGTTACGTTTCTACTTGCCTAAACATAAGTCACCGTTTTGTTCTGCTTTGTATTTTAAATGTGCACTATAACCTGGTGGAGGATCCGCTACCGGCTTGTCTCCCTGCAGATGTTGCTGCTTTTCCTGGAATTTTACATGGTATGGCTTGTAGACCGGTCACAATATCACATTTTAAAATGTGATAAACTGCAAACAGAATATAGAAAATTAAATTAAAATTAAATAAAAAAAGAGTGCAGATAAAATCTATGTACAATATTGTTGACAAAACATGAGTTGGAATACAAATACAGCCGAATGAAATGCTTACATTAGTGGCTGTAATCTGTCAAAAAACTCTACAAATCTTATCCTATTACAAAAAACAAACTTCAAATTCCCCCGACTGCAAAGAGTCCAAAAAATGTAGTCTGTTTTTGAACAATGTCCTGCTAACCTGTATTCATTCAATAGTTTAACAGCTTCTTTATTGCTGCTTTAAATACCTTAAAAAATGTGTGTACTGTGAGTAGGCTCGCCTCTCTGATCTGCCCCGTAACTTAGACCTGTGCTGTTTATATGAAGTTAGATGAACCTAATGCCATACTGTAAAACATTCTAGGTAAAGCAATAACAAAACAAGCATGTGGCGGATCGTCGATCAGAAAAGTTACAAGTGCACCTTATTGACAGAAAGTTAATGCATTTTAACTAAAAAAACTTTTACTTCCTACACAAATGACTGTTATAGCCACTATTGTGTTCATTAGTAGTGGCGTTAACTCTCAGTAAAAGGCTTGGTTTATTTTTAGTTACCAGCAGTCCACCATACCAACTTTTCCTTGGTGATACTGCTGCTTTTTTGTTTTGTTTTTTGTTTGTCTCTTATCACTAATGCGCTCTCACGTGTCACCAGCAGATGGCGGTAGAACACTGTTCCTCTGGCCGTGACCTTGACCCGCTGTGAAGGGTCACAGCAAAAGCAGCTGCTGTCCCTCTGTCCAAACCACACAAGAAGCACTGGTCCTGTCCCGTCCCTGGCCCGCTCTATCTGCACTAACACACAGGAAGCAGAGACAGAAGGACAACACAGGACAAACAGTGACTGAATGAGGTAAGCCACTAAGCACTGTGTATTGTTTAACCAAAGGCGTTTAAACACACTTTTTGCTTTAATTTAAAGTCAAGTGTGTGATCGGATTTTATGTTCATTTGTCAACAGAGTTAGGGGTAAGCTAGTACATCTAAGCTTGTACCAGTTACTTTTTCAAATCAGTAACGAGTTCTGGTTAGGTCTCATCTCTTTGCCGGTCTCATCTCCTCACCACAATCCCAGAGCCAGGTTTGTTTCCCAGCCTCACAACACTCAACACTCACAACACTTCAGCGTGTTGTGAGCATGCGCATTGTGCCACTAGAG
Source organism: Chaenogobius annularis (assembly GCA_015082035.1). NCBI lineage: Eukaryota > Metazoa > Chordata > Actinopteri > Gobiiformes > Gobiidae > Chaenogobius > Chaenogobius annularis. The sequence goes on along the minus strand of BJKM01000129.1, from coordinate 754,079 downwards.
ACTCTTGTCCTCACACCAAAGAGTAATCAGCTTTCAGAGGCACGTTTTGAAAAACTCCTTCTCCTACGCTATAACCACTATTTTGTGTCTGAGGAGTAAATGTAGGGGAACAGCCATGTGGTGACAAACATATGTAGAGATAATTCTGTTTCCTAGCAACCATATTGAAAACAAGAGCCAAAATCCATATAAATTCCACAATAGTTATGATTTGATAGCACCTCTATTTTGTTTAATTAATGTTGTAAAATTGCCTCTTTTGATGACATCACAGAGGGATTCTGTCTTAGAATTCAGCACTACATCCTGTAAAGTTTTATTTTTCAAAATGTCTTCACAAACTGCAACTTCAGTGTAAAACTATGATAAATATTCACCACAGGCTGTATACCAGGGGTGCCCACACTTTTTCAGTGTGCGAGTTACTTTTAGTTTCGGCAAAGCCCGAAGATCTACCTGTAGATATATATTACTTTTTTTATAAACCGCTATAGAAACATGTATAGACGTGCAATATAAAGCAGGGGAGAGAAAATCTGTTAATTAACTTGACTAGATCCATTCATACAGATATGAATTACAGAATGAAATACAGAATGACTATTTTGAAAATAAAATAATAATGACTAAATATTAGAAGGTTGAGCTTATAATCACCTCGCTTGACGCTCTTTTTAACTATAATATTAGTTATTATAAGACAAGCTCCATGGTAACGCTGGAAGGCGGGGCTTGAGACGTCAAGAAAGTCAGCTTTCCTTTGGGTCGCGTCAATAACAAACTGTTCTGTGAAGGACAGAAACAGCGCTCAGAACGTAATCCTACCTGTCTCCTCCTGCTCCTCGGCCTGACTCCCTCTCCTCTCTCTCCTCCCTCATGTGAGCATTCTACATTTCTGCGGCTGCTCGGTGTGAGCCGACTCCGAAACTCAGTGAGAAAGCGGACAAAATCACAACTGTAGCCTCCTCTTCGCGCTGATTGTAACTCATTGTTCACTCGCGCTTTTGGGAACCTCCATGTGCGCACCATGTGATACACTCGTTCAGCGTGTGTAAATACTGCCAACCAATAAACTTTGCTTTGGTATCGACTGCCTCTGAGATCAACTGCCACTGCGTCCGAGATCGACTGGTAGATCGCGATCAATGTAATGGGCACCCCTGCTCTATACCATCGAACTAAGTCATAATTAGAAAAAACATGAGAACCTGTAATAGACTTACAGCAGATATTCAGCTTAAAGCCTTTTTTGGCTCCATCACATTAATGTCATGTCACAGCACAAGAAGTTAAGACTGATCAATGATTCTGATTCTGACCTACTCAAGACTGGAAATATGATACTGGTACAAATAAAGACTATTTATTCATAAAAAATAAGCTAATGGCATTGACGATGAGTACAACAGTTCATAGAGAAGATGACTACTTATTAAAAGACTTTAAGAGACCTGAGGTGTCTGTGTCATGTGGTCTGCCATTAAGTGAGATTTTTTTTTTTCACCCTTATACCAGCCTCAAAGTGTGTGTGGGTTAAAAACACTTTTTCCTTTTTTACTATACATTTTTTAAACATCAAACACACACACAAAACATCTGTGGGTCATACAGACCAAAGATAGCACGAGGGTTAAACATGGGCACACATGAGATTTTCTGAAAGTGTGAGTCATGTTTGCTTGAGATTGTGATTCGTTTTGGACAATTACTACAACACTGTATCTGTTTTAGTCAGCACCACCGTTAGTGAAATCACAGGAAAGTTTGTGAGGATGAAGTTAATTTCAAAGAAAGTGCTGATTTTAAGTGTAAACGTGAAGTCATCTGGGTCAATCATAGAGTGTGATAAAGTAGGTCAGCGGTTCTCAAACTCTTCACTTCAAGTACCATCTAAGTAAATATTTGTCTCTCTGCATTCCATTCAGGTCTAAAAGAGGACAAAACCAGGTCTGATCAAGGTCTAAACTAGGTCCCAGATTAGATGAAACCCTGGCTACAGTTGTTCTAACAATGATTTATCCCAAAAGAGAACATAAATGGAGAGACATTTAAATTATTACTAGAAGTACAGAAGAACATAAGCACCACCAGAAGCAGTCTACGTAAGAAATACTAATGTAGGACACACGACTTTTGTGCCAAAACAGAAAGTGGCTTTATCTTGTGCCCCATTTATTGTTGTCTGAACAGATATGAGCGTGGTTCAGGTCAAAGGCCATTCAGACTTTGAGTTTGTTTGTGTTCAGACCTGTTTTTTTTCTGTTTTAAAAGTGGGTTAACAGCTTGGAAGAGATGTAGCTGCTGATTATGGCGGTGTTTTTATGCGCCTTGTGTTTCTTGCCATGACCAATAGATTGAAAATGTCTTTTATCCCCAAGCTTTAACGCCCATCGCTTCATCTGTATTCCTCGAACACACTTTAGGGCTGGGTTCAGTTAAATGGTATTACTGTGGTGTATTAGAAGTGGGATGAGCAACCTTTACCGCAAAACAAGATTTCTTGGATTTCTTTTTCTTCATATTTTTGCTGTCGTTGTAGCACTGCCTTTTCAAACTGCGGCGTCTCAAAATGTAATTCACCAGTGCTTGACATTGCTTTTGTCCGACAAACGCATGTAAAACGAAATCCACAGTTTCCCACATATTTTTTGTAGCAATTTTATCTTGCAAGATCTTGTGGCATGAGATCTAGTCCCATCCCTACAATTATATGACTTATATGTCCTGGTTTGAGCCCTGTTAAGAAGTCCTCATGAAGTTCTGTCCTGTTCTAGTCCTGCTGGTTTAGTCCTGGTGCAGTTTAGTCCCAATTTGGATGTGGTGTGTTCGAAAGTGTACCGAATTGTGTTTAAAAAAAAAAAAGTATAGATTTTATCATATTAAATGATATTAATTTGGTGTTTTTAACAAAGGTAAAAGTGATCCACAGTGACAAGAAGTAACGTGAGTGCATCTTCTCCTTCAAACGCAGTATTTCCAGCAGTGAAGCGCTGATTCTGCGCTGTCAGAGGCTGTGGGGGGTCGTGCATACTTTTTTTATTTCCCAAGGGGGGTGCGCCAGAAAAAGTTTGAGAGGCTCTGCCTTAATGTATTACCGTAGTTAAACTCGTTTAACAGAAACCAAACTGATACTGAATCCGAGCTAATTCAGACTGAAAACTGAAAATCATCAATAAAATCTGCCTTTTTCAAAATGTTTCTTTTTAACAGTAAATTTTTCTCAGTTGAAGGATGTTATTATTATTAGTGCGATATAGTGCGTTAGCCAGCATTGCAATATCGCTACTTCCACTATATATTTTGCGGCCCTAAAATCAGGTACAAACAACTGAATGGTACCAAACCCAAACACACTTACTCTCTTTTGTTGTGGATGCTATTTATATACGATTACTTGGTAACGACAAAATATTGCGATTCTAAAACGATAATGAAGCTGTGTGAAAACAAAGCTTGTGATTGTGACGTCATTGACCATCGCTGAAGAACACCTCGCTCATCGAGCTCTTGATTAAATAAAAATGTCAACAGCCTCCTGGAGTGACAGCCTGCGCGGTCTGCTCTTGTTCACATCACGTCCATTTGTTTCCTATGGACTCTGCGCCTATTGTACCGGAATGATTGTGCTTTGAGAACAGGATGTGACTCACTGTACGCTGCCTCTTCACGCTTCATATCAGCGCATGTTCTTTGGTGATTATTGCACTTGAATACTGCACAAAGCTCAACAATTGCTTACACCAAATGCACCACAGAGAATCTAGCCTTTACAAGTATCATCTTTAACAGATCCAAATGTCCCAAAATAAGGACTATCAATCAGAAATGTGCTAAAGCGTATCTTTAAATGCCAAGAGTGCACGGGGACTAAACCAAGACTACACGGGGAATAAACCAAGACTGCACGAGGACTAAACCAAGACTGCATGGGGACTAAACCAAGAGTGCATGCAGGATAAACCAAGAGGTGGGACAAACCAAGGATGCAGTGGGACTATACCAAGACTGCACGGGACTAAACCAAGACTGCACGGGACAAACCAAGACTGCACGGGGACTAAACAAGAGTGCACCGGGACTATACCAGACTCACGGGCTATACCAAGACTGCACGGGGACTATACCAAGACTGCACGGGACTATACCAAGAGTGCACGGGGACTATACCAAGACTGCACGGGACTATACCAGACTGCACGGGGACTATACCAAGAGTGCACGGGGACTAAACCGAGAGTGCACGGGGACTAAACCGAGAGTGCACGGGGACAAACCGAGAGTGCACGGGGACTAAACCAAGACTACACGGGGAATAAACCAAGACTGCACGAGGACTAAACCAAGACTGCATGGGGACTAAACCAATAGGCATGGGACTAAACCAAGATGCACGGGACTAAACCAAGATGCACGGGGACTATACCAAGATGCACGGGGACTTAAACCGAAGACTGCACGGGGACTAAACCAAGACTGCACGGGGACTAAACCAAGAGTGCACGGGGACTATACCAAGACTGCACGGGGACTATACCAAGACGCACGGGGACTATTACCAAGAGTGCACGGGACTATACCAAGAGTGCACGGGGACTATACCAAGACTGCAGGGGACTATACCAAGACTGCACGGGACTATACCAAGAGTGCACGGGGACTAAACCGAGAGTGCACGGGACTAAACGAGAGTGCACGGGGACTAAACCGAGAGTGCACGGGGACTAAACCGAGAGTGCACGAGGACTAAACCAAGACTGCACGAGGACTAAACCAAGACTGCACAAGGACTATACCAAGAGTGCACGGGGACTAAACCAGACTGGTACGGGGACTAAACCAAGAGTGCATGGACTAAACCAAGACTGCACGGAGACTAAACCAAGACTGCACGGAGACTAAACCAAGACTGCACGGGACAAACCAAGACTGCACAAGGACTATACCAAGAGTGCACGGGGACTAAACCAAGTCTGCACGGGATTAAACCAAGACTGCACGGGACTAAACCAAGACTGCACGGGGACTAAACCAAGACTGCACGGGACTAAACCAAGACTGCACGGGGACTAAACCAAGACATGCAGGGACTTACAGACTGCACGGGGACTAAACCAAGACTGCACGGGACTATACCAAGATGCACGGGGACTAAACCAAGACTGCACGGGGACTATACCAAGACTGCACGGGGACTAATACCAAGAGTGCACGGGACTAAACAAGAGTGCACGGGGACTAAACCAAGAGTGCACGGGACTAAACCAAGAGTGCGGACTAAACAAGAGTGCACAGGGACTAAACCAAGAGTGCACGGGACTAAACCAAGAGTGCACGGGGACTAAACCAAGAGTGCACGGGGACTATACCAAGACTGCACGGTGACTAAACCAAGAGTGCACGGGGACTAAACCAAGACTGCACGGGGACTATACCAAGACTGACGGGACTATACCAAGACTGCACGGGACTATACCAAGACTGCACGGGACTAAACCAGACTGCACGGGACTATACCAAGAGTGCATGGGGACTAAACCAAGACTGCACGGGGACTAAACCAAGACTACACAAGGACTAATACAAAAATGAATTCTTCTAACCTTTGCTACTTGATCAAAGTAATAATGATATACAATTGTCTTACTGCGGCAGATGGTTTATCACAATTTACCCATTTAAGACTTTTTATTGCTTGTTGTTTTGTGGTTTGAGTGACGTCTTTAGTGATGCGCTGACATGTTTCACGTTCTGCGCTCTGCGAGAGCCTCGTCGTACGTGAGTCATCCGTCTGAAGGTAGTCGGTCCTAATCAGAGCGCGCCAGTGACGTCTGTGAGACTCGGGGGGGGGGGGGGGAGGTCAGATTGTAACTGTAATTCTTGATTTAATTTTTGTAAAACGTTGTTTTATTTCAGCATGTATTAATAAGAAGAGCATGTTAACAAATAACTGAACGCTTAATAGCTGATAAAAGATATGTTCTGTTCCCGTCTGCTCGTGGACCTTCACATTTGATAGCAGGGACATAATGGTAACAATTTTAGGTTGGACATAGTCTCATGCTGCAATAAATAGCATAGTGGATGTAGTAATGTGAAGTTGTGCAATTGTGTTTGATCACAGAAGTGGAAAGTTACCAAACAAAAACATGGGTATTCGCTAAAGTAACAATAGTGTAACGCATTTGAGCTTAGAGGCATGTTGTAATGATGCAGAAAACGTGAATGAACCCTAAAACTAACCACAGAAGTCCAGAAATATCACTTTACAGCCTTGTTTGTAAAACAATTATAATCTGCTCTTTTTGATGTCATTTTTACTTAATTTTAACTTAAAATACTCAATATTCTAATTTTCTAACAGTTTTCAATACAGCTCTCACCTCCAAACCATTTTCCGGTTATTTGTTTATGCAACTTAAATTTAAACTAAAACTGTTATTTTCTTAATCTTATGGTTTAAACTAAATCCCATCACTGTAATCATTCAGCACATGCCTTATCTGCTCTATGCCACTATTGCATTACCCCAGTCCCCGGCCCACGGCACATGACTCGTCCTGGTGACGTGTGGACTTCCTACTCTCCCTCCCTCCCCTCCCTCCCTCCCCTCGTTGGTTCACAGGCAGCGCACGGAGCAGTAACGACTCAGATTTCCTCACACTTCTGTCACTGTCTCTTGCAGCAGCAGCAACAACAAACTGAACTAATCCACTTATTAGTAGCACACGAGACTCAAAACTGCAACGCTGAAAGGAAAGACTGTTTAGACTCGGACACAAGATGGAGACTATGGGTAAGAGACTGCTTTTCTGTCTGTGTGTCTTCTTGCATGGATTTGTGAAGTGTAAGTAAAGGAGAGGATTAGTATTAGATTACTTTATCAAAAACATCAAGCTGACATATACAAGTTGAATATTTCCTTTTATACTGTGTAGTTGGTTTGTGGCTGCTCGAAAGACATTTTAGACGCGCAAGACCACAATTTTACCCAGACTAGCGATAGATAATGTACATTTTATTTTATTTTATTGACCTTTTATTGTTTTCAATCACAATATTACTGCTACTACAAGTGCTGTTAGTCCAAGTTGTCCCACAAACAGAATTGACTTTGCACTCACTTCTTTCTATCTGTCCAGGCTGTAGGATCATGTTTAGACCTGAAGGCTTTATATGGTCACTCTGTCATAACCAAAACATTACCAGACATGATACAGGCTAATCTCTTTCCTTTCATACTGTGTGGTTGGTTTGTGGAAAACATTTTAGACTCACAAGACCAGAGTTTTACCCTAATCACAGATAGATAATGCACATTTAACAATATTTCTGCTGCGGGTCCATGTAGTCCCACGCTGCAGTGGTTTACGATTAGAACTGACTTTGCAGTTGCTTCTCTTCTTGTTCTTTCGCTATTGAGGCTTTGTGGGGACTGATAAATTTAGTATGGTGACGGCTTGTTTCTCCCTGTGCCTGGACTACAGAAAAAACATGACTTAAATTTACTAACATTTACAGCTAAATATAGAATACATTGTTTTATTATTATATTTATTACTCTTGTAATCCTTTTTTATTAGATTGATAGAGGAATTTGTCCCCTTTGAATGGTGGTGTCATCTATTCTGGGGCAATGGGATTTTGTTTTCAAGTTTTGACCACTCAAGTAGCAACATTTACATGGGGAAATGGGTTTGCTGACAGAAAAACTAATAAAAAACTCAGATAAATGTATAAAAAAGTGTGTACGAGTAACTTGATTTCAACAACCACTTTCGATAAAACCTTATTATTCCAAGCCAAAAGGACAGAATATACGTTTAGTTTGGTCGAAAATGTGACCCACTTCATTGCAGTTAAACACAGAGAAAAGCAGTTGGCACATGGCAGATGACTGTCAATAAGGTGGGAACTGTGCAAACTCGGCTGGGTTTTTGAGCGTCCTCCATAAACATCTGGTACGACACGGCAGACGTTTATGTGAGCTGAAAACAACAACACTCACTTTGCGCCGCATTTTTGACACAGTGAAATAATTAAAAGCCTTGTATTACATTTGTAAGTATAAGTTGTGCTGCTGTATACATTTTAGCAGTAGTACTAGAATCCGCCTTTGCATGTAGACTTTCAATCTAAAAATAAACAATGTAGTGTTTCTGAAATATGGCGGTGCAATTTATCAAATTAAGATCTGGTTGTTTCAAATAATCAATGATCAGTTTGAGAAGTCATCAACGAATCCTCTGCCAGTAAAAGCCTGAGGTTAGAACTCTGTCTTGTTTATGTTCATGAAGTTAATATTGAAGGCCACTCTATTTGTTTTATGTAAGAAAAAATGTGCCTGATCAATAGAAGGGTGATATCGCCCAGTCCTATTCTCCAATACTTTTTAGGTGGCAATTGAAGTAGTGACACTGTGGTTCTTTATAGTTGTAGTTGTTGCTGGAGTGGGGCTATCATTATTTGGTATTTTTCATAATATTTACCCAAAAAATAGTTGTAATTGTTGTTGGTTGTTTGTCATAGTTTCGTATATTCTTTATTTATGGTCATTTTAACTCAAGTTTTTGTAGTAGTAATAATAATAGTAGTAGTAGTAGTACTAATGGCAGTGATTGTTTTTACTTGTCAGCAAACGTTGATACAGCAGTGGATTTCACAGTAAAAACCTGATCTCATTCTCTCTCACTCATTCTCTCTGCATTACCACGACGAGGGCAAAGTTTAAATGTGTGCTTTAGGTGATAATACCTCACACTTGTGTCTTTGTCCTCAGTGTGCCCGATGGGTGGAGGAGCGACCCGGCTCTACAGCGCCCTCAACCGCCCCCAGGCCCTGCCAGGGCCACAGAGCAGCACAGCCCTGGACCCTGCCTTCTGCAAGGTGAACACCAATGGAGAAGCAGTATAGGTGTAACTATAGCAGTAGCATTAATCGTAAATATCACCTTTCCAAATACTTACAGGGATGGTCCCATATAGCGGTTTTAGCTGATGCAAATATCCAATATTTATTTCAGCGCTATGGCCAATAATCTATATTTGAGGAAATGATCACAGCAAGGGCCACAAATTTATGTTAAGTTGAAATAAAGTCCACAAATGAAATGTTCAGTTTTGTAAAAAATAATAAGATTTGTTCATCTGGGATAAAAAATCCTTTTCATGATTGTGTAAAAATACTGACATTTTTTAGCCAAATTCCTTTTTATTTCATTTTTACTCATTGTCTGTTTAAAAAGACAAATCTGATGCACTGAGGACAAACTGGGAATGAATCTTAGAAAAACAAAATGTTGGACCTATTCGGATATCGCCGATATCAATATTGGAACTGATATATCGCGCATCCCTAAAACAGGAGGCTGAAAGCCATGAACAGATAGGCGTTTCCTTTGAGATGATTTACTTATCACACAATCAGCCATAATGTTATTGCAGGACAAGCACGAGTGGAGGCTGATGAATGTGCTTGTGCTGTTAAAATGCTACAAAGCTAAATGCTAACATGTCTTGCCCCTCGCAGGAGCACAAAGGGGCCGTGGTGAGGAGCGCTGATCCCGAGGAGCTGCTGCGACAGTGTGAAGACGCTCTTCGCAACAGACCGCCCAGGTTTCACAGGAAACTCATCCACATTAACGAGGATGGAGACAGCGCCTCCAGTGGCCATTTCAGGGTGATGCAGTGGAATATACTGGCACAAGGTAGAGACACTTTACAAACATGAAGCTGCATTGAGGGACTGTTTTCTCTGCCGTGTTTGGCATATGCTGTGATTTGTTCATATTCAAAGGGCCTGAGTTTGAACAGTTAGCCCCGCCCACTCAGGTATTGCACCAAGAAGACACAAAATGAAGTGTTTCCCCATGATTCTTGAGCAAACGGTGCCTGATCGGACAAAACGTGGTGTCACTCAGTAGCTTCTCTATTAGTTATTACGCATCAAAATACCAGCAAAAGGCTTACATTATATTTTATTTTTCCTCAATTACTTGCATTTACAATACACTTGCCTTGAAAAAATTTCCAATTTAAATCCATTAAAGCTACATGAGTTTAAAGTAATTCCTACATGGATTGGATTGAACAATTTACCATTTTGGAGTGTCCTGAGCAAACCTCTTGACCAAAAAGCACGAGCAGTATTTAACAGTGACCCGGACAACATCCAAACTTATGATCCACAAATGTTGAACCTTCATTATCCGTTTGGTATTGGCTCCACAAACTTGTCATATTAATTTTATGTCTTAAAAACCTTTCAACTGACAACAATCACATATTTGGAGTTTTTGGGGATGGAAATGATTTAACTTTAGTTTATTTCTACTGACAGAGAAGACGCTGAACTTTGTGCTCAGTAACTACAGCAATATGAACCATAAACCAGGTCGACAAAGCTGCAATCCGACAGTTAAACAGTAAATTTCATCATAGAATTCTGACCTCAAGCTCAACTTTAAACTAAAGAGATTGTAAAACGTTGTGATTTCACATGAAAGAACACTTTACATATTTATCTTAAAAGTGAAATCTACTAGTCTACTAGAGTCATTTTAAAAGCCTGAATAACACCATGAAAAGACCAGAACAGTCTCTAATCTCTTTCTCTCGTCTGCTGCAGCTCTGGGTGAAGGCATGGACAGTTTCGTACAGTGTCCACTAGAGGCGCTGAGCTGGTCCCAGAGGAAATACTTGATCCTGGAGGAGATCTTGACCCACAGACCTCACATCCTGTGCCTACAAGAGGTGGACCACTACTTCGACACCTTCCAGCCCGTGCTCGCCGGCCTGGGCTACTGCAGCCACTTCTGCCCCAAACCCTGGTCGCCCTGTTTGGACGTGGAGGGCAACAACGGACCCGACGGCTGCGCGCTTTTCTACGATCAGGCCGAGTTTGAGCTCCTCGACAACGTGAACGTTCGTCTGTCTGCGATAAGGATACCCACCAATCAGGTTAGTCTGCGTCATGGATGTGTGGCTCATGAAAGTCCTTTTTTGCGCAGCTAGAAAATACACTTTAGTGAGATAAATTGATGCCCTAAAGGAGGAGTTAACAGCCGTTTAAAGTTTAAGTTACAATATAAATGTGATCAAACCATTTCCTTCATAAACGTCTTAATTTCTAAAACGGTGTCCAGACGACTGCCTTTGAACCCTTTTCCACAATATATAACAAACAGGTTACACCTGAACTAGGTAAAGCTAATAAATCATGTACAGAATTTTTTGGGGGGGTTGGGTATTTAAAGTAAGTCTTGCAATATAATTATAACCCTTGGAAATAAAAGACTAACACTTCTTTATTCAAATGGTTGTGTTCCTGAATACGGACATTTTGCTCAGAGTGCGTTTGACTTTGACACCAGCACATTCTGAGTCTGAACGTGACTGTTTCGAGTGTTGTGTAAACTTCACAGGTGTCAGCAGTCTCTTGGGCTTTTTATTCACTCCATGCAACAGGCTTGTACAGGCTTCTCAAAACAAAAGGCACAAAGCAACAAAGATTTCTACAGAAATAAAACTTTTACTCTACTACTTTCTTTTATTTCTGTGATTAATATTCTGATTTGTAAGATGGAATCAAAAAAGAAAAAATATATATATATCTCAAAACGGAAAGTTTGTTTTTACAACTGAACCCTTGTAATAACAAGTCACGTCATGGGGTGCACGGAGGCAGAGCGGTTAGAGCTCTCGCCTCCCGAGAAGGAAATCATGGGTTTGATTCCTGGGCGAACATTACATCACATGATTCCTCTAGGTGGAGTCTGCATGTCCTCCCCGTGTTACCGTGGGTTCTCTCCGGGTTCTCCGGCTTCCTCCCACCGTCCAAAGACATGCATGTGTTAGGTCAATTGGCAACTGTAAATTGGCCCTAGTGAATGAGTGTGAGAGTAAATGATTGTCTGTGTGTCTATGTCTGTGTTAGCCCTGCGGCAAGTTGGCCACTGTCCAGGGTGTACCCCGCCTAAGGCCCAAAGGCACTGGGATAGGCTCCAGTCACCCGCTATCCCTAACGGGAACAAGCGGTAGAAAATGGATGGACCTCTATTCATGCGTTTCAGAGTGCGTTTCACCGTTGCCTTAACAATTCAAAACATAATATCTTAAATAAAATAGATATACATTTTTATAAATAAAATATCACCTCTAAACAGGAAGCAGAAACTGAACTGTCATTTTTTTCCTATGGCAGGTTGCCGTGGTGACCATGCTGCGGAGTCGTCGTAACAACAGGTGCGTGTGCGTTGCCGCGACGCACCTGAAGGCCCGGGCCGGTTGGGAGTGGCTGCGCAGCGCTCAGGGTTCGGACCTCCTCAGACACCTCCAGAACCAGGTGCAGAGACACGGCGCCGACCCGAGCCAGGCCCAGGACGTCACGCTGCTCGTGTGCGGAGACTTCAACGCCGTCCCGTCGGAGGAAGTGTACCGGCGCTTCAACAATTCAGTGCTAGGTTTGGACTCCGCTTACAAAAAACTGAGCCATGACGGAATATCAGAGCCGCAGTACACCACGTGGAAGATCAGGCCGAGCGGCGAGTGTTGCAGCACGCTGGACTATATCTGGTACACCAAAGACTCGCTCCGGGTAGAGGCGGTTCTGGACATGCCCACCGAGGAGCAGATCGGTCCCAACAGGCTTCCGTCCTTCAACTATCCGTCAGACCACCTCTCTTTGGTTTGTGACTTTAGCTTCAAGGAAACGGAGCCGTGACATCGTCTGAATGCAGCGTCAAAGAATCATCTCAATCGTGCTTTCAGAGCGAGGACCTTGTGTGACTGTCATTAAAGGGGAACGGTGTAACTTTTCTGGTAGAGGGTCCACAACATGCTCGTCTCCATGGTGATGTTAGTTTTGTTGGGAATGGTCCACAGTATGACATTCAAAGGTGGTAGAGCAGCCAAACTTTGCGTTCAAGTAAGAGTAACTTTACTACAAAATGTCACTCAAGTCGTGGTGGAGGAAATGAGTTAAAAAAACTACTGGAAACTAACACTCAAGTCAGAGTAACTGGAGGACGTAAGATCTGATTTATAATTTGAAGTTTATGTAAATTAAGGAAAAAACAATGTACAACATTTTTTTTTTCCAGATGGAAACAAAAATGAGTCTTATTTGAAAGAAACAAATCCTTTCATATCATCATCAGAGCTCTTGTCACTTGTAGATTTACAGAGTGGGAAGAGGAAGAAAACTACTCAAGAGTACCGTTACTTAAGTAAAAGATAACGCGTGAAAAGTACTCTTAAACGTTACAAAAGTAACTATAGTGTATTCCGAGCTAAAACTTCTCGTGGTGTCGCCGCTTGCTTGTTGCCATGGAAATTGGTGCGTCTAATGCCCCGCTGCGGAACATTCTAGGGAAAGCAATGGCGGACACGCAAACTGACATTACTGGTGGCACGCAAACCTTTCCGTGATCCACAAGGCTGCTCAGAGTTAAGCTTTTGTCAAGTGAAAAGCTTGGTTTGAGATTGAAGGTTAAGTTTAGTTCTGGTTGAATAAGACTTGACCTTTAACCCTTAGAAGATTTTACCATGAGAAAGAACAGAAAGGTCAGAGAGTTGCTCTACTTGACGAAAAACATGGCAAATGGTAAAACTAGATGCATTTTTGCACCAGGAAATGGGTCCGTTTTAAAGTCACACAGATGGTAAAGTGTTGACAATTTGCACAGGAAGTGTTTTTGTAAATCATGCTCTATATATTATAATCCTTGATAATAAAAGTATTTGTTGAAAAGAATACTGTCCTCAGATGGTTGTGTTCCTGAAAAGTGACTTTAGCTTGAACCAGTTTAAACGTCATGATCTAAAAGTGCTGAGACACCTGCACATTGAGTGTTTGTTCTTTCATCTGTGAACTTTACACAACAAACAAAACAGCAGTGACTTTGAGAGACAGTTCTACTCATTACTTGCTCCCGGCTGGGACATATTTCTCTCATAACAAATGACACAAACTCTGGATCATGTTTCAGTAAAATCTACTTTAATACACTTTGAAACAAGAGTACAACAAAATAGAATATACTTCAAATGTTGAATATACAGTTCAGTCTGAACACAAATCTCTTCCCTCGGTAAAAACTGAAATGTCTGGGCTGAAATGACACAGCGTTGATGCTGCCATGTTTGACCCTATGAAAACTGATCTGATATTTGTCATGATTTGATGACAATGTGAGCTCATTTACAGCAGAACTCATGACATGCACTGGCCTTTTTAATGCATTCACTAAAGTGTGGCTGCGGCGTCTACTGGGAAAACAAAAAAAACAATCTACCAAGATAAATTTGACAAGTCTCAACTCTATTGCGAGTTTTAAAGTGCAAACAACCTGGTTTCTGACCTACACAAAGCTGCTGTTACTAATGATCAACAGCATGATAGAAAAGAGACTAATAAATACATGTATTAGCTCCGTTAGTTTAGGTAATACTGTGCTTGGTTCAAAGTATCAAAAGAAAAACAAAAGTTCATTTTACTGTTCAAAGTATACATGAAACAAAAGAGTTAAAATGTAACCTACTGCTGTTGACTTGCTCTGTAAATATACGTCATATTTACATGATGGTAGACGTCTCTCTCAGAGCTCCAGCTGCACTTCTTCTGCACAGTGATACGATAGAAAAGTGATGCTGGTTTTATCATCCATAAGTCAACATTTTAAACATGCCCTCCACAAAAGCGTCAGTACGTCCACGTCACATTTTGGTTGTGATCATTTGCCTGAATGTGTAGTGTTGTCTAAAGAGTGAGCGCATTCCTCCAAAGTCAGTTTCCTTTGTAGTGATTAGTGTTGGTCCCTTTAGTTTCACCGTGAGTCTGTGTTAAACGCTACAGTCTGAACTGTACAGAAGCTGCTTCTCAACGTTTGAGGTCGAGGACGACAAATGTCTTGTGCAGCAGAAGGGAAAGTGTAAAAGTCTCAAACTGCTGCTGGTTATAACGAGAGTAAAAATGACTTCTGTACAAACTAAGCTCTGCTCTGAGACACTGTTGAAAGAACAGCCTCAACACTCGGGCTCCTCCGTTTTGGACGCCTCTGCGCTCGCCGCCTCAGACGCCACGACGGGGACTTTTCTGGGACTTGTCTGAACCCCGATGGACACCGGCAGCGCTTCCACTTTCACCTTCTCCAGAGTGACTCCCGCTCCTCCGATCAGCAGCTCGGAGCCGTTCAGGACACCGCTGATCACTCGCGGCTGATTGGCTGCGGATAACGTGACGACGCCGGCTCCGCCCCCGGCCTGCGACACCACCACGGTCTGCTGCTGCTGCGGGACAGTGAGCCTCATCACCTGCGCTCCCGGGCCCATATTCACAGGGGCCAGAGTGCGCACCGTGAGGGGGCTGCCCATTAAACTGATGCCCCCTGCTGTGGAGCCCACGCCGTGTTTGGACCCTGAGGTCTGGAGCTGGCACTGGGCCAACTGGTGCGCCGGGATCGTGATGATCTTGGCCAGTTGAACCGTGATTTTGTCCCCGTTTTCAGCCGTAGCCGGCACCATCGTCGGCAGAGTCTGGATCACCACCTGCAGCATTAGGGACAGTGAGCTCCACATATCAGGTTCAGGTGGGGTGACATTTAACACCTTTTTAAAGACCTTTTTAGGATGGACTTGACTTTTCTTGATTTATAACAGGACTAGTTTAAGACCACATAATAATTACATTCTATTTCCTAAATCAATCATGTTTTTTCGCTAAGGACAAATTTAATGTCAGGATAAATAAAAATAATTTGAAAAGAAACACTAATACTCATAAATTATGTGTTGGATACAAAATATATGCATTGATAAAGACACTATATATTATTATATAGGCTTAATAGTAATTCAAATTTAGTCATGGGACATTTTATGCAAATTATTTTTTTTCTAAATTAAAACCTAGTCTATAATTTAATTGCAAATACAAGATTTAATCCAATTTAAGTTAAATGTCTGACTAAAAATATAAAAAATGAATGACTACATAAAACGACTAAATGAAAAGGACCAAGAATATGAGACTATTACACTTGAAAGGTTTAAAACACTATTAAATTTGATAGGGCCAAATATACAAAGAATTACATTTCAAGACCCCGCAGCTCGAGTATAAATATAGTATAAAAGTACGGGGGATAGAAATCCCAAAAGGCAGATACCTTCTGTTGTGAGTTTGCGTTGGACACGGCGCTGATGGGGGAGGAGTTTGTGAGGAGCGTCGTGTGTCCGGCGCTCGTCCCGCTCGGCTGCATGGCTACAGTGGAAATGTTCTGCCCCAGAGACGTCGTCATCATCAGTGGGACCTGCATGGCCACCCTCACCGCCCTGAAACGACAAACAATGAGCTTTTAAACACTATTTAGACCCTTAACATGCTCCGTCATCAGAATGTAAAGAAACACTGGAAATCGGAGGCGACTGGAGGAAAAGTAAAGTCGACCGTCATGACATTTAAGGATTAACAGACAGATATGGACAGTAGATGTGTTCAAGCGTGTCCCTAGATCAGACAAATGTGAAACGTCTCAAATTTATCACAAAAGTGGGAACATTGTCTTATAAAGTTAATTAACATTACAAATATTTGTTTTAATCAGCTCTTTTTGTAAACTTTAAAAAAATACTATAAAAGTTAGATGCAAAATGTTACTATAGAGTTTATCTAAATTCCAATACACTGCCCAGCTCTACTGACTAAAGCTAATGGTTTAAAGTCTTCACAACAAAAAATAAGCAACACTTTTGAATTTACAGGGTAGAAAAGTCAAGTCAGTTTGCTTTTCTATTACCAGGAATGGAAAGGAAATGATAGGTTTTCTAACCTCATGATTAGGTTTGAGCTTCACAAAAATGTTGGTAAAGTATACAATATATCTGTAGATAAAATGAATAACTATTGTGGGCTCAACTTTCAGTCAAAGAATTTCTCCAGTAAAACCTAGAAATCTTTAAACAAAAATGCTAAGCGTCTTTCATAATCTCCAATTAAATACACAAAGAATGCAAAATACAACAGTAAAAGTCTGTAAACCAGGCTCTGATCTCACTCACGTGTGTCCGAGGGGTTTTCATTTACCAAAACCACTGAGATGTTTCATATTTCGCCCAAACTGACCTGGGGCCCGTGGCGTTGGTGATGATGGCGGCGTGAGACTGTGGCGTTTTGCTGGAATCCGCCGTGACTCCCGTTTGAACGGCTGGCGTGACAGGAGTGCTGCCCCCTGCTGGCTTGTTGGCGGCGCTGACTGTGACGCTGGACCTGCTGCCTCTCAGGATGTTGGGTTTGGTTGGCGTCTGGGGGTCGCTCTTCAGCAGGAGGTTCGGCGGAGGCGGCACGCGCTCGTAAGACACCGCGGACTTGGACCTGATCAGATCCTCAGTCATGTCCGCCTTGTTGTCGTCGATAATCACAATGTTTTTTGGCATTTCTTTGAATTGATAGACCAAGCGCTGCCCCTCCACTTTGGCAAGAATTCCTCGCTGGTAGTAATATCTGCAAACAACAAAAACTATGATGAGTTAATACATAATTTACGCAAAGGTTAACCGTGTATTAAAATGTGTCTGCCACTGAAGTAGTGAAGGCAATTATATATTCAAAAAGTTTGATTACATAAACCCAATTGCTTACTTTACTATCCTTTCATATTTCAATATTTTTATCGTTCCTCAGTAAAGATTTCAATATTGTTTGTTCATGGTGTCAAGGGTAAACATCAGATACAGCTCATTTTATGTTTAATAAAAGAGAAGGAACAGAACTAGCAGCGGTCAAAACTTGCTGACTGAACACTTTCTGAGCATTCGAATAATTATTCACCGAGTGCAGTTTATAAGCGCTTTTCACAACTTTCAAGAGGCCGCAACAATAAGCATTAGTTCCTGGTTCTCGGGTCATAAAACGCTTTGTGATTTGATGCACAACAAAGGGCAGTCTCATTTTGACCTCAACAGCTGCTTTTACAATACATATGTGCTGGGGCGAAGCACATTTGACCTAATTACATAAAAAACTGATGTATAATATATATATATATATGTTTAGTTTCATCTTACAATAATCATAAGTGCATGTATATAATCATAACGCAGGACAGTGAACGCCTCTCACCGCAGAGCCCGGCCCATGGTCTCGTAGTTCATGTCAGGCTTGTTCTTGTGTTTGCCCCACAGTCTGGACACGGCTTTAGAGTCCACCAGTTTGAAGATGCCCTTCTCCCTCTGCGTCCACTTGATGTATCTGGGACATGTGTTTTTGTCCTGGAGCAGGTCCAGTAAAAACTCCCAGAGGTAAGTGGTGGTTCCTGCCGGACGTCGACAAGTTAAGCTTACGGACAGTGAAAACAGAGAAACAGACGTTTGTAATTGTAATAACTGAATACCTCGGCCCTCTCTGGATTTCTTCTTGATGCCAAGGTCTGGAGAATCGGGTGAAAACGGCTTTGGCTTTCGTCCAACTACGAAAGAGAAAAAGAAAATGTTTAATTTACTTGATTAGAAGCGCAGCAAACGTTTATGTTCCCTGGTGTCGCCACTAGATGGAGTGCAATAACAAGCTACATCAATGTGGTCCAGGTGGTTGAGGTTTTGGGTCTGGAAAACACTTCAGGACAAAGTTATATGTGAGCGAAACTTCTATTTACGAGTTTGTAAACATGTCACACAGAAAAATGCCTCTGTCCCAAAACCAAATCCACACTGAAGTGAAGATTGTGGGGCAAACGTTTAACTTAAGAACAGTGTGTGCCGCAGGAGAGCTGATTTTGAGCATGTATCATATCATTTCTACCTCTCTTCTTCCTGATTGGCTCGTGGTCCGGCTCAGGCTCCTCTATCAAAGTGACCATGTCCTCGTCGTCGTCTTCGTCCTCGCAGCAATCCTCGGTCGAGATCTCCACTTCTGTCTCCGCGTACATGTCTGGACGCATGGCAGCGTGAAGGAAATCTGCAATAAAAAGAATAAAAAAACAAAGTCATATTTTGACTTCTCAATTCAAAGTTTATATGTTTTATTTATTGTCTAAAACGACCATAATGAACCCCTGTAGTCAGTTATATTTCACTGAGCAATACTGAATGAAATTGTCATAAATACTAAATGTAGTTAAAATATGTTAAATAGGGCTGCAGCTATCGATTATTTTAGTAATCGAGTAATCTATCGATTCTTTTCTTCGATTAATCGGTTAATTTTTTTGTACATTCAGTAAACCATTTAAAAGGCATATTAAATCATTTTTTAGATAAACGTTATAGTTCATAGTAATAAACAAATACAAAATAAGACATTTCTGCTTAAAATAACACATTTTATTCTTAATTTCATATAAATGTGTCCACAAAACAGCAACATTTCACTTCAGTCCAAACTGTTCTGTTTGTATATAAAGAATATATATAAAAGGACTTAATTAACTTGTCATAGATTGTAAACAGTTACAGTCGCTCTGTCACATCACTTTAAATAAGACATTTGTTAAACGTTATGTTGGGTGGGACCAGTGGTCCTGGCGTTTTGAGCTCTGCATTTTGCGTTCTGCATTTTGCGTTTTGCCGTTTTGTCACTTTGGCCTCCGCGTCTCGGACTTTCTGTTTCACAACAGATTATTCTAACATAACCGCGGTCCTCCGTGCTGTTTCCATGTGCATTGGGTGTTTAAAAGTACGACTGTGACTGGGAAGCAGAGTTGTTGTGTAGGGGAGCGCAGGGGTCCGCGGGGCGTGGCGAAGGCGCGGGGGCTGGGGTGGGCGGAGCTAGATGCGGTGTTTAGAGTTGCAGCTCGGGATTATTATAATAGATCCATGGCTCTTTCACTCATCAAAACTCTAATACATCCATGAGTCGCACTCGTGAGTTTAAAACGCACCGCTCTCTTCCTGTTGCGCCTTCGTCAGAGCGGAACAAGTCGTTCCGTGCGCTCCGCGCGTCAAAGATTCACGTGTTTTTGATAACATATGTAAATTAAACGAATCATCGAAGCAATAAAATAATCATCGAAGCTTTTTTGTAATTGAATTATTCGATTTACTCGAGTAATCGTTGCAGCCCTAATGTTAAAAGAAAGTATTTCGACACGAAGGAGAAGGCTTGATACTCTAAGTCTCAAAATGAATGTCATTATCAACACAGATCTAAGTACAGCATCTTTAATGACACTTCAGTCTTACAGTTCTAATTCAGGACAGGTCCAACTTTTTCCTTTTTAAGTCCTTTTTTCCAGTGCCGATACAATTTTTTGACAATCCTAGTTAAAAAAAGAAAAAACAGCCTCCTTAATTATTGAACAAAAAAAGGGTCCAACATTATGTATACCGTATTTTCCGGACTATAGGGCGCACTTAAAAGTCTTCAATTTTCTCAAAAAACAACAGTGCGTCCTATAATCCAGTGCGCCATATATATGGATTAATTCTGGTTGTGCTTACTGATCTCGAAGCGATTTTGTGTGGTACACGGCGCTCTGTAAAAATTTACATACAACAACATTACGGCTACCGTAGCCAGGTGCACCGCGGAGTGATACGTCCCCAAATAGGCACCTATCAAGAGGCACGCTTATGCGGACTTCAAACTTAAGGCTATCAGTCACGCAGTAGAACATGGGAATAGAGCAGCTGCGAGAGAATTCAACGGAAGTGGAGGAAGCAAGAAGATGACTTGCACCAAGTAAAGAAGACCACACAGTTTCCGAGGGAACAAAGCGAGATGGCCACAGTTAGAGGACAACATTGAACAGTGGGTTATCGACCAGAGAGCAGCAGGTAGAAGCGTCTCTACAGTGTCAACAGTGCACGAGGAATGAACTGAAAAAGTGAGTGTATTGTGTTGTTTACATGTTATAACTGAGCCATTTGAGTTATTGTGAACAAGCTACCATATGTTGTTTTAGCGTATCAGAATGTTTTGTCGTAACAATGTTGAGCTGAATGAGTTGAACGCGCTTAATACAGTTCAGCAGACTGACTTAGACTTATAGTCCGGAGCGCCTCGTATATGAAAAATTATCAAAAATAGAAATTTATTGATAGGGCGCACTGGATTATAAGGCGCACTATAGTGCGGAAAATATGGTATCCTATTTAATAATATTTACAGCTGTGTATACAAACTAATCCATTTCTGATGCGTTTTTCACATTATGGCTGTTACCTGGACTGCGATCCTCCCTCAGGCTAGAGGGAGAATCCATGTGCAGCAGAGCCTCCGCCGCCTCGATGGTTTTGTCCGAGCAGTGGATGCTGGTGCCGTGGACAGACGCCTCCACTGGAACAGAACAATCACAACAAAACGGTCAACTCTCTGGGTCGAACAATTAACATGTGATTGAGAAACATGTAAAACAACAATAGATTTTAAACAAAGTGCATTTAGCCTCATGAGAAATTGCATGTTTTTGTCAGACACATGACAAAAACACCACCTGTTGGTTGTTGTTGTTAGTGTAAACAGCTTATTAAATCAGTTCTAAGTGATTTGGAGGTTTCAGTTGTGGAAATGTCACGGAAAAGCCATTGTGATAGATCCACTGCGGCGCAGACCATCTTGACATTATTAGGGGGAGGAAAAACAATTTTACAATTTGAATAATAAGATCTCCAAATAATTTAATCTCATTTATTCAAAAGTAAAATGATGCATCTTGAATAACTGAATCACAAATGCACCAACTGTGCTGCCCGGTGGTCGAGTGGTTAAGGCAGCAGCACACATGCCAGGCTCCACATGCAGCCGGCCGCAGTGTTGGGAGTTCAAATCCTGACAATCTACTGCATTACCTTCCCTCTCATCTCCATTTCACACTGAGCTTTCCTGTCTAATAAAAGCCTAAAAGCCTAAGGGCCCAAAAAAAGAGACCAACTACAATAATTTGCCAATTAATAAAAGGTTATCCAGCCGTATAGGGCAAGACAATTCACTGCCTCAAACTAATAACACAGTAGCTTTCTGTTATCATCGCTTTGCAAAGTAATCATGATATTGTCATATCACACAATAACAAAGAATACACTTCTCTTTTTTTCAGACATGTGAGCATAATTTCTTTATTACATGATTAAGACCCCAGGGACAAACGGAGACTACAGCGCATCGTGCGCTCTTCTGAGAAGGTGATCGGCTGCAGACTTCCATCCCTGCAGGACCTGTATGTCTCCGGGACTCGGGGACGAGCAGCCACTCCCCTCAAGAACAGTTTATTTAATAATATTATTCATTTTATGTTGCACCTTGGCTTCGAAGCAAGTTCCTAATTAGTGTATTGTTCACAGACAATGGCAATAAACATTATTCTGATTCTATGGTCCAAAGTTTAAAAACAAGCTGAACAAAAAAAATTGTTAACTGAAATTATACTTTCCTTGTGGTTTTATTTTTAATACTATATTGACTAAATGTATTCTATAAGCAGTGCCTTCAGCAGTTTTGTTTTTATTACAATTTAATTTTTTATATTGTAATGTGTGTGACCTACTATGTCCAAGTAATTCCCCTTGTGGATCAATACATTTAGTCTCTGTGACATAAAATGATTCAAATATGAATTGCTTGTCCACCAGTCTTCTAGTAGAAAAACAATGTTGGAAACACTGGCTCGGCTTAAACAAAAAGTGCAGGGCCAAAAGGGTTCCCTGAGAAGAAAACCTGCTGTCGCCGTCAGTCACCGGTGGGATATTTGAGCGTGAGTGCCACCCCGTTCTGCCCATGTTTGGATATGGCACTGAGGCAACAGGCAGAGGAGAGTAAACGTCTATCTTTAGATTGAAGAAAAAGGAGGCAAGTGGGGGACAACAAACATGCATAATGGGGGCTACACCAATATCTACACTGAGGGTCCTGCTCTTAGACAAAAAAAACAGATTCAAATGTAAGAAGGCATTCACAAAAGACACAAAAGAGAACCCCAGCCAACAGCATTATAATTTTGGCTTATAAAATAGTGAAAATAAGCATATTTTGACTAATTCTTCCCACATTTGATACGTTCGTCTTTTTATAAGGGTTATTAAAGCTATATTAATGTGATAAACTGTAGCGGGGCCAAGAATAGCAGCGAGTCCGACAGAAAGTAGTGCAGCCACTGATGACTTCCGTGTTTACACTCGATCTTTTTCCCTCCAGTTCTCTTCGAAGTATCGCACCAGTCTTCCTGTCAATCAACGCCCTCTTAGCCTCTGATTGGCTGCTTCAGCGTCTATGATCCCACCCCGTCTGGGACACGATTGGACAGAAGACGACGTCAAACTGCACCATGAGCCAATTGGGCGAACGTAACCGTCAATCAAAGCTTTAACCCGCCCTCGCACGGTAACAATGCTTCCGCCATAGAAAAGAACAAAAATACCTTTACAAATAGCAGTTTAAAGCACGTACAATTGACGCAATACAACAAATATGAGTGCAAATCGGTGTAAATTGTAAGAATATATGAAACGAGTGGTAATCTTGTGTTTATTTAATGAAATAGTCGACGTATTTCAATAGGAAGAAAGAGAGTGCCGAGGCCCACGCTGTAAGAAAAAGGGCACAACAGTAGAGCGGAAGTAATATTAGATAAATACAACAAATCTAAATCAAACGTCCAAGTTTAAACCACTAACGTTAAACCTCTAATAAATTTAAATATAATCCGATACACCGTTATATCGCCACTAATATTTCATGACAATTAATTATGTGCATGTAACGGACAGCTTCCGCACTCATTCTTTTTACATAAGCGCTACACCAAGCAGAGTAGATTAGACTAATTTAACAATATGTATGCATCGTTTTAATTTGATTACAGTTAAAATAAACCCACATGTCCTTCCGACC
The DNA here is from genome assembly GCA_015082035.1 of Chaenogobius annularis. Lineage (NCBI taxonomy): Eukaryota > Metazoa > Chordata > Actinopteri > Gobiiformes > Gobiidae > Chaenogobius > Chaenogobius annularis. The sequence continues at coordinate 730,262 of BJKM01000129.1, read as the reverse complement.
CCAGACAGCGTGGCAAAGACGCAGGAAAGACAACATCCTCGCACTTCCTGGTTTTGCAGAGCCCGTTATTCCGCATGGGCCACGCTGCACATTAAATCTGGTCCAACAACATGTAAAAGTCTGTCCACTAAAGGTTACACCAATTTCGCAATCAAATACCATTGCATTTATTGCTTTTTCCGTCTACTAAAACAAACAAGATTTTTTTAAAAACGGTTTAGTAACGCCATGCAGGTTGCTACCCAAGGTGATCACTTCCTGATTGCCCTCCATTGCTTCTCTATGGTGCGGAGCGGACCGACACAGCGGAGACTTACAAAAACACGCAGCGCTTCAAAATTAAGCCGCACGAACTATATTTTAATCTATTGCGCTACATTACCGGCTCTGATGAGTAGATCGAGTTGATTTGCATGCCCCTCATAATGTGAAGTCGCCATGTTTCTCCCTTGCTGCAGATTCACATTGACTTCTCACTGAATTGTATGGGAAAGCTACGAGCGCGTATCCCTCCGCCGCTAATGGGAATCTCCACTGACTTCGGCGAGCCGCGTCACGGAGACTCGGCTATCCCTCCGCCGCCGACACAGGAAATAACCCTCCTTCTGAGTGGGTTACGTGCACAGACCTCAAATGGCGTAACAATGCACGTTCACTCCTCACGCTTTTCACTTTTTGTAAAACGAGGGTCATTGACAATGCAAAGTCGCTTTCCAGTTATTGAAAATGTAGATTGTGTAGTAGCAAAGAATTTCAAGCAATAAAACCTATCGTCTAAGATCGCAGAACATAAGATATTTAAACATTTTAATTGTATAACCAGGTGCCTAAGAAGTTATTTCTAATTATAAAGTAGTAATAAATACTATTTTTAACCAAACGCAGCCCTAGATTAGACGATGGTCACAACTGGGAGATTAATGAGCGATTAGAGACCGATAAAGCCACTGAATCAGTCTGTAATCGAGATTTACTTCAGAAACTATCCACGAGGGGGCAGTATGTGCTTAGAGCAGGGGTGTATAAACTATGGTCCGGCTTCCTGCTAAATTTGCTTGAATAACCTAAAGTAGTACTTTTTACAATACAATTGAAAACATTCTGCCATCATAACCTTCACAACAATATGTTTTATGTTATACAGAAGTCTGTGGCCCTCCATAAAGGTTTCAAAATGCAGCCCTCCGTGAAGAAAGTTGGGACAACCCCTGGTTTAGAGAGTCCGCAATGCTTCATGGGACATGACATGATTGTCTTCTTAACTATACTATAACACCACCACCAAAGAAGAAGATTATAATAAAGTTGTTATAATATAGTTAAAAAGACAAATTGTATCCCTAATAAAGAGCAGATTTTGTTAGGAGGAGAAAAAAAAATCAAAGCTGGGGCACCCAATTCATTTCTTGTGAGTTCTAGATAATATAAGCGGCACTTTCTGTAACCAATTATATGTAAGAATTTAACAACTGCAAACTTCACGATTCACCCTGCTTCTTTGCCGTTTTAAAGTTGTACACACAAAGACACACAGACAGACGATTATGCATGAGAATTAGGGCTGCTGGATATAGCTCAATCAAATCAAAATTTTAATGGTCACAATCACACAATCATAACTACTGCAAACAACAAAATATCCTGTATTCTGTTTGAAACCTTGTAACCCTGTCGTTTAGACTTCACGTTCTGCAATACATGCGAGTCTTGTCTTAGTTTAGAAGTTCAAATTTGCCTTTTCTCACAAATGCTAAAGTAAATGCTCTTGGACATGCAACAATACAGTTTTGTCATGATTCAATACATATCTTGAAACATGGGTCACGATATTGATTCGATTTTTTCAAGTTTTGGATAAGTAAAATATATTATTGGTGTAAAGTGAAGAGAACCAAAAAGCAGGACAAAAGGGACAAAAGGGAAACAGAACCAAGAAGAAGGGGTGTCTCTATCCCTTATGTCTTGGGACTGTCAGAAAAACTGCAAAGAATTTTTAGACAACACAAAGTCCCTGTTTATTTCAAACCAGGCAACACGTTAAGACAAAGACTGGTTCACCCTAAGGACAAGATGCCGACACAAAAACAGATCAATGTAGTGTATTCTATCCAATGCAGTGAAGAAAGTTGTAAAGAGCGGTACATAGGGGAGACTAAACAGCCACTTCACAAGAGGCTTTATCAACACAGAAGACACGCGAGTTCAGGACCACAGAGCGCTGTGCATCTTCATCTCAAAGCCTCAAAACCACTCTATTGAAGACAGTGACATGGAGATTCTGAGCAGGGAGAAAATATGGTTTGAAAGAGGAGTTAAGGAGGCCATCTTTGTTAAAAAAAGAGAATCCTTCCTTAAATCGTAATGGAGGTTTACGAGTCAACCTTCCAGTTGTTTATAATGGTCTGCTGAAACCCTGGAGACGCCCGAGGCATTCTGATGCTAATCAGGTACTCAAGGAGAGGGAGCCAAAAGTCAGAATAGGATGTAGACGGCCCATCCCAGTTAAGTTTCAATGGGCCATTATCAGGAGGTCCCGCCCTGTGGGCAGGGCTTTCACAGAGTAGGATATAAACAGGAGTTCTCAGACTTGTTTCACTGATTGAGAATGACTCTTGGATGAGAGTCGAAACTTATCGTTTTTCTAAAATGGAGTCCAGATGACTACAACTGAATCTTTTTCTACATTAAAACATCTATGATATGATTTACAGCTCTGACCCTTTAACCTGTGGATTACTTTATAATGTACTTAATATGGACTGCTGGAGAAATACTCCAAACCTTTCCATTTTGTGCATTTCATGATTTATTTCTTCATCTAATGTCTTTTCCTCCTGATTCTCATGTCTGTGTGTGTTGGTCTCACTCGTCCCTCCCACAGTCTCCTGCTCTTAACACACATGCACACACACACACACACGACTCCTCTTCTCCTGTTATATTACAACTACACTTCTGAGTAAAACTTTTAAGATAATATCTGAAAAGAAGATCACAAAGGCGAGTCGCGAGTGAATGTCTACAGTACGTCATCTAACGACGTATAAAGCCAAACGTGATTCTAGAGTCTTTAGAAGTTCAGATTTTTGTCATTCTGGGCCTATTAACGTACAATAAAAAGTAACTGAAAGATAAAACCCACTTCTGTTAAAATGTAGCAGCTGTAAGTCTGGGGGGAGACGTTTACTTCCTGAATGTGCGCAAGACGGACAGCACGGCTTAACCTTTCCTTTCCAAACCTAAATATATGACTACACCGCGTGATGGAACGTGTATCGAGCCAACACGTGTATTGAATCGTGACATCTGTATCGAACGATTCAACATTATATTAAATATTGTTGCGCCCCCAATTAAAACTGAATGGGAATATCCTTATCACAATGTCAGAAATATGGCAATTAAGACACTGGACCACTAAAAAAAATAACCAAATAGGTTGAGCCTTACCAGTCTCTTCTTGTGGCTGCACCAACTGCTCCTCCGACACCTCCTGGATCATGTAAGTCTGTCCATCGCACACGTACAGCTGACCGGACTGTGCAAGGCCCCCCACCCCAGGGTCCTCCTCCACCACAATGACCTCTGGGTAATTGTCCTCATCCTCGCACGCCCCCTCTTCCTCCTCCAGCTCAATCTCCACCTCACATTCTCCATCCTGCATAAACATCATAAGTATTGGTCATCACCTTTTAAGCAATACGCCGCAGAAAATCTTATTACAGAACAATTAGACATAATAGCCAAACATAAATTAAATCCTTAATTGTCTTATCCGCAAACATTTGACCAGTTTTATTAAATCAAACTTTCTGAATGATAGTTATATTTTAGGATCTGAATAATCATGATTAACAATTATCCGGTAAAATCTTGAACTCAAACCTAAACATACAAACTAATCAGTTACACACACAATACATTCACACAGGAAATTTGTGTAAAGAGTCTTGGTCAAGGATATAACAGTATGAACTGGTTAGTTCTGGAATATAACTCCCAATTCTCCAGTTAAGAGTCTCAACCACTTGAGTAACTTTCTGTTAAAAATATTCATTTTACAAACCAATCTATCCAATTAATAAATAGTACATGGTGGCTCATCATGTAGTGTCTTATTCACAAATTGTTTTAACAACATATTTGAGTTGCAAAAGGCACAAGGATATTCTATTTGTTCCCATTTCAGTCTTTTCTGAAATGTTTCTGTTCATGTTTATAAATGTATGCTGTACTATAATGAACTGAATCTACCGGTAATCTTTATTAAAAGACCTTGTTAGGGGGAGAAATAAAAATGCAATCAGACGATTGTTCCAGAATTGTTGGAGCCTAATGTGATGTCAGACGGTTGTGTGGGAGTGGGAGTGGGCAAACACCTGCTGAGGGTCTTCTTCTGCGGTCACGTACTCCACCACAGTCCCTCCAGACTCCACCAGCACCACGGAGCTCATCACTCACGAGCTGAACATCTGCCAAGAGCACCGCGCCCTCCTGCAGGAAAACACTACATAATCAGAGCATTTACAAAGACGAGGGCAAATGAGCATTTCATAGACACATTTCAATCCATCTTTACTCACTATGAAAATTATACATTGCGTTTGCCTGGAAATTTGTAATCCCAAATGTATTTTAAAATCTCCCCTTTGGTCTTGGCCAACAGGAAATCTGTTACAGGAAGCACTGGTCGCAACAGGAAAACAATTCATTCCATGCACCACAATCACACACGGCGGCTTGAGGTGAGACACAAATGAGTAAATACGCTGCAAATGCTTATATTGCAATGGAATTGATAGGAAAACTGAGAGAACTGCTAATTATATATATTCACTGTGATATTATGAAGAGGTCAACAGAGCTGCGCAGTGGCTTTTTCCATTGACAAACCTTTAGTACAAATAATTACTGTGGTATTTCAAAGACAAGAAAAAAAAAAGTCATGTTGTTTGCGCTGTAATGGAGCAAAGGATCATGGCCCATGTCAGGGCTATTCAACTTCTTCCAAACCCATCTTCCAAATATAAAAACAAAAATGACTGGTTTTATTGTGGATAGCACTAGATTAGACCTAGTTTGGTCCTAGTCTAGTCCTAGTTTAATTCTGGTTCAGCACTGGATGAGCAATTTAGCAAAGCCATGTTGGCATTTTGTTTGTTATTTAAAAAAGCAGTATTTTATTGTATTAACTCAATTTATTGTGAAATAGTGTTGGGAATATTTTGCACAACCCAAAATGTTGTTACAGTGGTGCACCTCCGGCCCAGAGTCCTTGGCACTCGGAAAAATATGGCCCTCGGGAAAATTAGTTTAATAGCCCTGTTCTTTGTAGTTCCCGCTGTCTCTTTAGCTGTGGCTGAAACAAAATAATTCATTTAAGAAAACAAGCTTGTAATTCGATATATTGCGATATTATTGAGACTTTTGACGATACAAAATCATTATATTTCAGTTAATTTCTACATCTTTAGTCATAATTAATCTTTCTTGGTTATGCATCTGACAATTTTGCAGTAATAGTATGTGTATTTTTGTGTATATATATATATATATATATATATATATATATATATATATATATATAAAAATAGCATGTTCTGCTCAAACTCTGAGTCAAATGGCCAAAGATAAGAACATAACGTGGCACACTGGTTAATCAGTCACCACTGAATTCTAAAACATGGCAAATGAAATAATGGATGACAAATGCTTTTATCAGTTCAGCAGAGGGCTGGGCGACTATTTCAATTGTCAATAGGAAATTAATCAATATTAATTTCCTGAACATTAACAAAACAGCCATTTAACAAAAATATACTGACATTTCTTCTTACAAAGTTTGTGACAAGTCCGATTCAGATTTTCAAGCACCGTTGATATTTTGAAGCCGAAATGTGAAGTTCACTGCTACACAAGACAAATATACATTAATTTAAACCTATATAATCATAAGCAATGAGACTCCTTCTTATGGCCGATAGCAGAAAAAAGAAAATATCTATCTCTAGATTTGACATCTCAGTCTAAAGACAGCAACAAAACTACATTTAGGCCTAGTTACTGCAAAAGTCCAACCTCGTCTAACCTTCCCCCCTCACACGTTACAGTATATTATGATGTAAAGCGGTGAAACTAGATACAAATAAAAGTGATTTCTGCATCTTCACTGCAAATGCTCAAGACCAGAAGGCAAATTATACAAAGAGCATAATGTAAATAAATCTCTCTATAAAAACACACTTGCTTGATGTGGGAAAATAGAATACACTAGAAAGAATTTAATGAAATAGAAAAATAACCTGGATGATTACATTATTCTAAATAGAAAACACACTCTCTGGTCTTTGTTACGAAGAGAAATCCATATCCCATGACCAGCCAAAGGGGACAAAAAATGTTGTTCTATAATAAAAGCGGATTTATTTAATCATTAACCATCATTTTACTACACTTAACTACACCAGGCAAGAACCCATTGAGACCAGTCTTTTAAAAAGGGTGAAAATGTAGCAATCGATTCGATTCACAGATTGAGAATGACTCTTGGATGAGAGTCGAAACGTTTTGTTTTTCTAAAACAGAGTCCAGATGACTACAACTGAATCTTTTTCTACAATGTAGTAATCATAAAAACATTTACATATTTATAAAGAGAAAATAAAAGCACAGACAATTTATGTAGTATTCTCACCCAATGTTTTTTAAAACTGAGTGAAAACTCCCAAGCGAGACCAGTTCAGGCAACCTCAATTCCAACTCAAAGGAGCCGTTATGTTGTCATTTAAGTGAAATCTTGTTTGTGGAAAAACCCATCCATCACTCAGAGTTGGACTATTTGGCACAGGTTTTGTTCGCTGGAAAACCGACACGGCGTTCGCTGGGTTGGAGTTGCCTCAAACAGGTAAGACAGGACTCGCCAGTCTCTGCCACCATGTGCTCTAAGCCTCGACACAATAGATACCAGCGGTGTACTCAGTTTGGTGTTCTGTGTCCTGCTAAAATGGGGCATTAAAAAAAAAAAAAGATTAAATAAAGTTACAATCTTTATCTTCCTTATGCAATCTTTATCTTCCTTATGATGACAGTTAAAAAAAAAAAAAAAAACACTTGTAAAAATAAAAACAGAAAAGTGATCAAATATTAACTAAACAAATGAAAAAAGAAAATCTGTTTTCTGTCATGAATACTGTTAATGGACCGAAACACCAATTCATTTGGATTTTAGCAGGAGAATTAAAGCAGCTGCTGATCTTCTACTGTTTCTTTAAGTGGACACATTAGTCATGTCTTGAGGCGCTCTTGGATTTTGGCAAGTATAAACGCGCAATGAATCAGCAGGAATCATAGACCAGACATTAATCTGCCATAATGTAAGAAAAGAAAAGTTTGCCTTGTGATTATCTACTTACCGCTTGTAACATCATAGTGGAACATCTTCACTTGTTGACTTTTTAAATCCACAAAATGAGAGAGATTACAGTTTCCTTGTCCATATGAAGTCTTTTTCTCCACTTTAAACACGTTTCCATCTTGCCATCCGCTCTCTTGTCTTGTCCATGCATCTTTAGCCCTCATATGTCTCCGTCTGCCTCTGCTCTTGGTTGCCTGCTCAGAGCGACTCAGCAAATCCAGGCTCCTGCCCTGGTTTGTGGTCACATGACGAGGGTGGAACACAAACGGTCACATGATCGCTCTTTCAACAACAAGGCTTTTGTCCCAAGTAACTGGCACCAACACTCTTCTGCTGCTGCGAGGGAAAGACACAACGCTCTGCCTTGTGCCGCCTCCATGCCCACCTCAGAGAGAGACAGGGAGGGAGAGGGGGAGACAAGAGAGAGTAGGGGAGAAAGAGAGAGAAGGAGGGTGAGGAAGAGAAAGCGCGAGAGAGAGCGAAAGGGCCAGAAAGAAAACAGAAAGAACGAGAGACGACAGAGAGAGGGAGAGAGGAGGAGGAGCGACAGTGGGAGAGGCAGTGAGGAAGAGAGGGGGAGAGATGAGAGTGATAGAGGGGGAGGCAGTGACAGAGAAGAGGGAACATGGAGGGCTTTGCACAATGGCCTGGGGTTGTAAAAACAGCAGTGACTGATATGGGTTCTTCTACAGCTGATTTAGACTTAAAGCACAGTAGGACGTAGAGCCTTTAGCTACCAAGCTCCTGTGTTGTGGAATCAGCTTCCTGTCCATGTTAAAGGGGCCGACACAGTCTCTTCATTTAAGACCAGGCTTAAAACGAGCCTCTTTGAAATCGCTTATGGTCAGGCCAGGTAGGAACAGAAATTAAAACCTACAGTTCCCAGCTATGCTGCCCTAGGAGCAACTATGCTGGGGGAAGTATGGCAGCTTGAGCACTATCATCTGCTTCTTACTACTTTTCTATTAACAATATTTAATTTCACTTGCTATCTGTTAATTGCTTTTCCTTCTTCTCCCACTTCCCCGACAGAAGTGGAGCAGGCACATCGATGACCTGTGGATCCAGATGCTCCTCAACTGCCTGAAGAAACGGTCTACCCCATATGAACAGTTCTTCATCTGCCTCAAAGAACTGGTTCTCCTCCTGAGTGGGTCCAGCTCCACTCTCTATCTCGCGTCCGCCTGTCCGTCCGACGGAGTCGGATCTCTCCTTCACTGTGGAACTTCTCTAGGTTTCTACTTTTCCCCAAAGAGGTTTGGTAGTTTTTCCTTGCCGAGAAGCAGGGTCTAAGGACAGGGGAGCTTGGGACATTTGTCCAAGGACACAGGATGCTGGGACATTACCAAGTCCCGATGAACATTGTTTAATCCGTTTTTCACTGTTGCCCCTCGAGGCAACTGCTGTTGACATTTTGGGCGTTACAAAAAAACATTGAATTGAACTGAATAATCATGATCATTATTTTCTTTGAAGCTAGATCATATTTCATGTACACTTACATTTATATTCCTTTTAGGATATAGCTAAAGCCATTTGCTGCTTCTGAAAGTCTGCACTTCACTGTGATGATTAAATCTTCCTGTCACACACTCAGTGAAAAACAGTGGAAGTAAGTGTGGAAAAGTAGCTGAGCTTGCCCTTCAGATTGAGAAAGTCCAGATGACAACCCTAAAATCCTTTTCTACGATTGAACACTTCTGGACGAATGCGGGATTACACCAACTTGTTGCTAGATAAAGATATTTAAAATACATACATATTTAAAGTCGATGGTTGATTCATTTTACAGAAAATATAAACTTATGAAATAACTGTATGTCTCTGTAACAATACATGCAGTCCAGTAAGAACAATAAACCACACAGCGAGGAGACTTTACAGGAACTATAGATCTCATCGAGAGGTAGAAGTTCAATCATTAACCACAACAAAGCACAGCCCACACCTCGGCCAACCACCGCAATGTTCATTTTGTATCAAAGACAAACAATTCAACTCCATTTCAAGAAGTAGTTTGTATGACTCTTGTGTTTGTTTTATATGGGTTTGTTGATACTGATATGAGCTTTAAATTACCATTAAAGCCTAAAAGCATTAATAGTTTAGAGTAAAGTTGTGTTTTTTGGGTGTGCAGTGCATCAGTTTTTCCACATATTGTTATGGTATAGCCTTTTTCCAGAATTGATTAAATTCATTATTTGCAATACCCCACAATGACGATCAAAAAAATAATAATTAGTCTTTTTAAGTATAATGCTACAAGCTTGCTACACCAATTCTTATTTTCAGAACCTCTCAAGCTCCATCAGGTTAGACGGTAAGCGTTTGTTTAGTCATTTTCAGATCTCTACAGAGATATTCAGTCGGGTTCAAGTTTGGGCTCTGGCTAGGCCACTCAAGGACAGTCATAGAGTTGTCCTGTAGCCACTCCTTTGTTATCCTTGCTGTGTGCTTAGGGTCGTTATCTTGTTTGAAGATGAACCTTCACCCCAGTCTGAGGTCCGGAGCGCTCTGGAGCAGGTTTTCATCACGGATGTCTCTGTACACTGCTCTATTCATCTGTTGATCCTGCATAGTTTCCAAGTTCCTGCCACTGAAAAACATCCCCACAGCCTGATGCTGCCACCACCACACTTCCCTGTAGGGATGGTACTGGCCAGGTGATGAGCGGTGCCTGGTTTCCTCCAGACATGACGCTTGCTATTCAAGCCAAAGAGTTAAATCTTTGTTTCATCTGACCAGAGATTTTTGTCTCTCAAAGTCTGAGAGTCCGGTGCCTTTTTGCAAACTCCAGGCGGCTGTCTAGTGTTTTTTACTGAGAAGTGGCTTCCGTCTGGCCACTCTACCATACAGGCCTGATTGGTGGAGTGCTGCAGAGATCGTTCTTCTGGAAGGTTCTCTTCTCGCCACAGACACGCTGGAACCCAGCTCGAAGGAGCGTCTTTGTGGTTCCAAACTTTTCCCAATTACAGATGATGAAGGCCACTTTGCTCATTGAAACCATCAATGCTGCAGATGTTTTTCTGTACCCTTCCCCTGATCTCTGCCTTGATACAATCCTTTCTCTGAGGTCCACAGACAATTCCTTGGACTTCATGGCTTAGTTTGTGCTCTGACAGCACTGTTAACTCTGAGACCTTTATATAGACAGGTGTTTGCATTTCCATATCATGTCCAACCAACTGAATTTACCTCAGGTGGACTCCAGTCAAGTTCTAGAAGCATTTCAAGAGTATCATGGCAATACTTATATACAGGTGCTTTTGTTGTTTTTGTTTTTTTTAAAACACATTTACAAAGAATTCTAACAACCTTCTTTCACGCAAATAATTAAACACATTTTGCAATAAGGCTGTAACACCCAGAAGTGGAAAAAGTGAAGAGCTGTGAATACATTCCAGATGCACTGCATAGGGCTGGACAAATTTTTTTTATTTTAATTGAGATTTACCAATTACTAAAAATCAATGATCATCTTATCTTTTAAATAATCTGTCAGTAAATGTGGTTTGGAGCACAGAGTAGAAGAAAAAAAAGAGACTGTTTTACTCCTATTGAATTATTATTATTATTATTTTTTGTTAAAAAGGGGACACAAACACACTCTAGCTTTCCGCAAAATATTGATACAGTAATATATTGTAAGTTCTTGGCAATACAAGTATTGATACAGAGATGCTTATTGCAATACGTTTGTACAACATAAATCCATTATAAAATGCCGAATTCTACACTGAGCTTCTTGCTTTATGCAGTAGACATTAAGACTTAACCTTTTGGGCTGGAAAAAAAAAGTAAACTTAAAACATTTATGGGGATATGCATGTGTTGGGATTCAGTTGTAGTCTACAACTGAATCTTTTTCTACAATGGAACACTCCTGGACAAACGAGGGAGTACACCGACATCACGACATGTGTTGGATATGCATTGTATCATGATCCCTACTATTTAACTGAGGTTCTAGGCAATACCCAGCTTTAACACACACACACACACACACACACACACACACACACACACACACACACACATACACACAAAGTACAAGTCAAGAACATCTGCTAGTTTTCAGCCTTTTGTACAAAAGGCTATTGCCAACAGGGTTTAATAATAGCCTGAAAAAGTCCACAGAATCAGTGACCTACTTATCACCACCTGTTGCCCTTTTACCGAAGCAGGAGCTTATTATTAAGTGTATTGTATTCTGACATAAACATATACTTCTGTGTTTTTAACCATAAAACACAATAGAGGTGTGTCTAACTTCCCAGTAGATCTGGCCTGTTTACAAAGAGCATTCATATTATGTCAGACATGAAGCTCCTGCAGCAGAAGCGTGGGGAGTGTTCAATGTTCAATGATACCTTTGCTCACCCGTGCAGCTAACCTTATCAATGAATGATGATTAGCCTACTATCACATTTACACAGGATTAAACAGTGCGAGGAAGATTTGGCTAGAAATAAACCCATCCTAACAGATATATCATGCGATAAAAGACCACTATCCAGTTGTTTGAACAGAAAGCATTGGCATAAACTTGGCTAACAACATTAGCATGAGGTTAGCATACAAACTAATGCCAACAAACGCACGGCTAATGCGTCCTAGCTTCGAGTCACTTACCGTTTCTTTGTTTTGTTTTTCCTTTAGATTAAAAACTTGGATGGAAACTTGTAGTTAGCTCGTCTGCTAATAAAGTGTCTGTGTTTATGCGAGTCCCTCCACCTCTTTTCTTTTGCTCTGGAGAAGCTGCTGAAGCTCCGTGTCGCCCCCACCGCTCTGCTCTGCTCTGCCGCTCCACCACCACTCCACCACCGTTGCTCTCACGCTCCAGAGTCCGCCACTACAACCCCAAATCTACGGGGTTCAAAAGCTACATTCACCGACCTGGGCCCAGTGACGAGAACAAGGGCATCCAGGCATCTGATTTAGTGTTAAGGGTTAAATATTTGAACCCGGGCAGTAGGCGGTTCGCTCATGGACGGAGACTGTTGTGGGGGTTTTTTTTTTACGTCGCGCTTGTTCGGCAAATTACACCCGTGACGTCAGCGCGTACAATAAACTCTAGCCGTGCAATTTCCAGAAGCACAGACTGGGTCAAATTAAAGAATTACTGATACACTTTTCTGGCAAAAAAAATTAAATAAACAAAAAATACACATAGAACTACCCCAACTTGAATATTCGAATGTATATGCCTACTTTAAAAGTTAAAGGTGCACTATTTGTTGAGGACCGCCACCTGCTGTCTCCATGGAGATGTTATTGCTTTGCCTGGAATGTTCCAAACAATAGAATTCAACTTTTTCAGGCTACGTGAATTTGCTCATTTACAGGTGTTTTCTTGCTCAAAACTACAGTGGAAAAAGATGAGGGGGCTCATCCTGCCACAGATTTGATTTATTTCTCACCTGAGTGTTTCCATAGAGAATCACAATCAGAAAGGGGTTTATTGCCATTGTCAGTGAACAGAATTCACAAACTAGGAACTTGCTTTGGCATTAATGTGTAACATATAACAATGAATAATAACAGTAGCTACATATTTCAAAAAGGGCATGCATAAAATGGAGAATTTACAAATAAAATAGACATGGTCTGAATAATATACACAATTTACAGTTGGTCAGAGTAGTACAAAAAATGAGCAGTGAAGTGAGAGAGATAAGTTTAAAATTCCAAACAAAGCAATAACATCTCCTAGACAAGCCTCTGAGTCTAAAAGAAAAGTTACACAGTACACCTTTAATATACAAAGAGGTGGGAAATATTCTCTTATAAAATACAGTGCAAGTAAAGAAAAAAAAAGAGTAAAACTGGTTATGACTATGTTTATGTTGGCTACATGCAGCATATGAACGAGAATAAATAGCAGGTAAAGTGACCAGTTTATTGTACCAGTGGTGATTCATGGTCTCACAAACATTAACGCTTAGACCATTGTAGTTTATACCAGTGGTTCCCAAAGTAGGGGTCTCGAGATGATTTCAAAATACAGTTTACAACTCATGACATTGTATTTAGGCCTACTCAAGTATCTTTTTTAATTGAAAACCGTATATTATAGTGAAATTTGTTGCAATAATGAGCAAAGTTATTTTTTTTTATTTTTTTGCCGCTGTTAATTTTGCAGTGTGGATTCCTAGTTTTTTGCATTGCTTGGTGGTCCCGGTCTGAAAAGTTTGTCCCAGCCCTAGATCGATATAAATGTAATCCCTAATTATAAGCCCTAGATATCATTACCAAATATAAAATGTACATACAGCCAAAAGTAAAGGAATGAACATTTACGTGGCAGGCTTAATTAATAAATGAAATACATAAATAAAACATAAATAATTGTACACAAAATCAACTTCCTCAACTGTTGAAAAATATTACACCAGTGCCACCTAGAGGTACAGTGTATGGTCCTGTTTCATCCTCTACACCTCTGGCTGATTGGTCCTTATAAAATTGTTTTCTTTGAGTAAGTTTTGTGAAAGGCAGTTTATGACTACTGTCCACAGAGCTGCAACACAAGATATGACAACAGTGATATTTTGTTTGTAAACTACTGCCCTTAATGCACACACTTTATGACCTGCCATTCATTATACTATATCATATATGGTATATTGTGTTGACTTTACACATCTGTCTGACCTTGCTCTCCGTGCTCCTTCAGTGGGACAGGAGTGTCCTCTTCTGTGGACAGTTGGACCTCTGCGTCTAAATCATCTTCAGTAGAGTCTGATATACAATGTCCCAGTGTGCTCTCATGGAAATCTGTGTCCAGAGCGTCACTGGTGATAAGTGCCACCACTTCCAATGAGGTAACTGCAGCTTCAACTGGATGACAAGACGAAATTAATCCTTAGAATTAGGTCTAATCATGCTTTTATAAACTATATTTTTCATGTCACTCCAAATTGCTGAACCATGTCTATTGGACTGTCTCTGAAACAATGCATTCATACAGACAAATTGAGTGCATTTCCCACAGACACAGACAGTATGCAGTGAAAGAAGAGACAGAAAATATAGGGGAAATTATTTGTTGTCGATGATTAATAAAAAGTAGTTTTCAAAGTTAAGGGACTGGTCTGGGGTCTCAGTTATAAAGCATGTGTACATACAAACAATTAACGTAATTAAAATGTTTGTAATCTATAAAAAGACAAATTGTTCAAAAACTTTGATTTGACCTTTGTCAAAGATGAGGTAAAGATTATGAATTAGCAACTTTGAAGAAGTTTGTAGAATTGTACTTTTTTCATGCATAGATTTTCAGTGAGAATAAATCAGACCCCTGGTGTTGTGGATTGGCCCAGGCTATACATACTGTGATAACAGCATAATTACCATTGTGAAGCACTTTGAATTGCCTTGTGTACGAATTGTGCTCTACAAATAAACTTGCCTTGCCTTGCCTTGCCACATGTTATTTTAAGTTTGTTGATCTATCCCAATCAAATAAATAATACATTATAAAGCTACAATTTATTCAATTCAATTGTGACATACCCTCATTGTTGATCAAGACATATTCTTATTCACTGCCTTTGTCCCCTGTTGTAGCAGGAATAGACATTTCTCCATCAGCAACAGTCTTCAGGTCTTCCATGATATTTACCTCTTCAAAGACTTCTTTAACTTGCTCAATTCTCCTCCTCATCTTCATTGGTCGGTCTGGCACCCTGCAGCAGGTCTGAGGTCTGAGCCTCTGGCAGACGCTGCCGCCATCTCCACATCTGTGAGCACATCTGGAAAGTAGAGTCTACAGACACAGGTAGTGTCCAGTGTTTTTTCTGACCAAGTATCTTTTTTACATTTTCAAATAAGCAGTTCCATATATTTGAAGTATAATTAAAATAGATATTTAAGGGTTGACTATGTGTTAGTGAGCTTTAGTCGACAAAATGTGCAAGAAGTGTTGCATCTGAATGAAACCAAATTGGTAAGTCATGATGAACTTTAAAGCAGTAACAATACAACAACATATGTTTCCTTTGTTTCCACTTGTCCAAGTCAGAAACAACCTTTAAGCCTAAACCCAGTTTCTATGAAAATGTAAAGAGTGAATCGCTCAGATTCACTCTTCATTAGTGAAATCTAACTTCATTAGATTTTTACTAATGTCAATTGGAAAATAAAACTGTATCACTACATTTTACTGCTCAACCAACACAACAAGACAAACTACAATAGATGGCTGTAAATTCATGGTCCCATTGCTCCCTTCGCTGGTGTCAACTGTGATGAAATGTATAAATATTTATGTTCTTAAGAAATGCATGTGATTTTGTGAGAAACCAGACCATACTTTTACATATGTGAAGAAGTTTACCGGCCCAGTCCCCATCCAGGAAACCCTTTGTCTGTGACTGTCTTCACGTGTTAAAGTTGATCAATACATGGCTGTGAACTAAAGTCACACTGCTTTGATATGTATGACGTTTTCTACTGCAGGTATAAAATACTCAGACTTTAGTGGGAAACCGGGAGGCTGCCAGTCCATGGCCAGGCCTGGTCCTATCCATATCTCTTGTAACAAAAAGAGATATGGCTAGGACCATATCTCTTTTTGTTGTGGTTGTGTTGTCCACAACACAACCATTATTGCTACTCTCCCTATACTACTTAATTTGAGATTATCATAAAGAATATTAAATATAAAAGACATATTAAATTAAATAAAAGAAGAAAACAAGATGATTTTTATACATTCACAGAAGCATGGACTTAGAGAATAAGGAGTAGGAGATGTTCTGTTTATATCTACAGGGACAAAAACCATTGCAATTTGAATTCTTCTTGCCTTATATTTATAAATATGCACCATACTGTGTATGTAAAATGACATATTACAATTCCATCATCCAGTGATTTTATTATTTAAAGCATTGATATTATTCATCATCATGACAGACTGAGATGCCCAGTCATCAATGTGATTCAATTGTACTGAAGTGTGACAGGAAATGAACATCTGTAGAACAGAAGTGAATAGTGAGCATACATTTGGATGGTGTCTCAAGCTGGAAGACTGAAAACAACTGATTTAATCAATTAATAACTGTTATACAACTGAAAATAAAGACCTCTTACAGTCAAAACAAAACAGATTGAAAAAACTCAAACACATTTCCACACCACTCATTCCTATGTTGAATTATTCACGGTCTGATGGACTTCGTTCAAGGGCACTTAAAACATTAGAGTCCTTCAAACAGCTCTTTCTCTCCCTTGCAGGGCCACAATACTTTAACTGTACATTAGATCAGAATAACAATGATAAGGGTTCATGAAATCACTTAATGCCAACGCAATGATTTTCAAGGAGGGGAAAGGAGGGAAAGCACAAGAAATATGGACTCATGAACCACTTAAATTAACAGCTGGTAGCCATACTATTTGTATATGTTTTTTGTTTCCCTGTTAGTGCCTCAAAGTGTATTTTTTTTGGCTCTTTAAGGCAAGGACCACATCTCTCCACCTCTATGGTACATTAAAGACAGAAGGGTATACCCACAGGAAACACAAAAACGAGAAACGAATGAAAAAGACAAGAAGCTATTTATAGCATTTGACAGCAGAAAGAGGTGGGTTTGAGGTGTGGTCCTGCTCTCCAAACTTCAGACAACTAACGTTTTACTCCACTAATGGGAGAACATTCAAGCCATCTCAGATCTATGCAGCCACATCTGCGGCTGGAGCAGCTTCAAGGGCAGGGACCGGGGCCGTACCCTCAGCGCTCTCTGGGGCAGGGATCTCTGCTAGGACCACTGCTGCTGCCTCTGCCACCTCCTCTGCAGCTGGAGCGGGGTCCTCTGTCGCCAAGACATCAACCTCGGGAACAGGAACAGTTTCAGCGGCTGCCTCGATGACGGGTTCAGCCGCAGTCTCAGCCACTGCTTCTGACACAACTTCTGCTGCCGCTGCTGGTTCTGCTGCGACTGGTTCTGCTGCGACTGGTTCTGCTGCGACTGGTTCTGCTGCTGCCTCAACCGCCGGCTCAGGGACAGGCTCTGCTGCTGGGGCCTCTGGGGCTGGTTCTGTTGTGGGTTCTGGCTCGGCTGCGGTGGGTTCAGGTTCGGCGGGGGCGGGCTCCGGCACTACCTCGACCACTGGGGCAGGTTCAGCCGGAGGGGCCGCTGCTTCTGGTGCTGCCTCTGGAGCTGCACAAATAAAGTGAGATGTTTTCTGGTTCTAAAATGTGGTGACGTCACTCACAAATGAGAGACAATGTACCGGTGTTGATTATATAATTTTCCCGGAATGTCAAAATGTCGACTTAATCGTATAATGTGAAAGTTATATTAAGAGTCAAGTCAGTGTTTTCCATTGTAGTGAGCACTGTTTTTCTAAAAACAGTGTCCAGATGATTACAACTGAATTATATTAAAGGTATTTCTGCCATTTTAACTAACCTTTACCTTGACAAAAACAAAAATACATCCAGCCCAACTTGTACTGAAAGCACCAATCAGCTTTACTGTGGATTTAAAACTTCCTGACAGCTTGCAGTGTCGCTTACGGCATGTTGGAAACCAATGTTCACTGGAACAAGTATCTTTGGGTGTGAAGCCAGGGCTCAGTCTGACTGAATAGACAAATCATTCAGTCACAGAAATCTGAACAGACAGCCCAGACTCAGCTATTGAGAGTGACCACTCAACCATGTTTGATATTTGGATTTGAGGTATTGGGCGTATAAGGTCAGAAATGCAGCCATTATTACAAAAAAATTGGAAAAGGATTTAACTTTTAAAGAAAATGTTAAATGTTTTTGTTTAAAAGAACTTGTGAACTAACCTTTTGCTGGAGCTGCATTCTCCTCTCCATTCACTGACTTGTACGCCTGCAAAAGTCATAGATATGCAGTTTAGCATTCTTTCACACATCCAGTGATAGCACAATGAAATGGAGAATATTGTTACAACACTCAAACAAACTTCACTTTGTCCTGCACAGACTAGATGATAAACCTTGTACATTTTTATTCAGTGCTCCAATGCAGATGTAGCTGAAAAAATAGAAATGTTTTATGTTTTAAAGCCATGTTTTCTAAATAAGGTTTACTGACATAGACGGCGGCTGCAGTGAGGCCTCCTCCGCACAGGACAAAGTACGCCAGATTAGTGGATACACCGGGAATCCCGAAGGCCATGTGTCGCACTGGAGCTGCAGAGAAACATGTTTATTAATCATTTGAAGGGCTGAGACTAAGGCTGGGTAATATATGAAACATATTTTCCTCTTATTGATCTATTTGAATACACAAATTAATAAAACCCAATCTGATCATTGGCAATTGAAATGATTGAATCTCTATCTTTTAACATTAGCTGTATCTTCTTAGGCAAAGTATGGTGTCACTCATCTAAGTCTTGCTGAGTATGGGAAGATTTAAGGATTGCCAGTTGTTCTCGCGGATCAGCCAATAAATAAAATCATCCTCAAAATCCTCAGTGTAATCTCTTTTATACCTCACACACGACCAGATTAGGCCCAGACGCCGTCAACAGTCATGATTTACCCGAGAGAGCATGTGGTCTATGACATTTGTAATAATAAAGTTATCGAAAAGGTGTAAACTCCCTCGTTAAAAAAAAGTAAGTAAACAAGCAAACAAACAAATAGCATATCAATTTTTTCCTCATCCGTAATCTTGTTTAGTCAAGTGGAGTAGTACTTAAGGGAGTTGTATATTTACTATATTGTATACAATTCTAAATTGACTTTTATGCTTTAGTGAATAATGTTACTGAATAAAAAAATGTGAGTATAAAAAACAAATTAAAGATGAGATAAAGTAACTTCCATACATTTATGCAAAATGTATGCATTTCAATACCATTCGATTTGAATTCTTAGCTTGTTATAGACTATGGGGACAAAAATGTGTAATCTTCTCAATGAATGAGAAACACACCCTTTTGTCCCGGAGCCACACCTGAGCTTCTTATAACCATGACACGGCAGTATGAGGACACAAGTCCAAATCCAGTTTATTTATACTGCAATCAGCTAATCCTTCAAAATCAGACAACAACATGGCTGCAACAACACTCTCCTGCAAAGGAGCGTGCGGCTGTTGTGCACGTGTGTTACTGCATGTCTCTGCTACTGTCTGTCAGCTGTCGGCCCCATCAGAGTCCAGTGCAGAATGCATGCTGTACAGGTTATGGAGGAGTCACATGTCTGCACAATGTATTTGAGTTGTTATAAGGGGGTGGTGATTCTATTTAATGCACATGTCTTGGCCTATAGGTGGAAAGTTAACCAAAAAGGTTAACCTTAATTGCACTTAAGGTGATCAAATTTGTCAAAAGTACTATTTAACTGTCTAACTATTTGAACAAGTATTAATAAAAATATAAAAAAAAGGACAACATTTTACCTTTTCTGAGCAGTTTTAGAATGTTCTTTAGCTTTGTCAGAACTAGTATCAGATCACACGATAATACAAATAAAGAACCTACAGTCTATTGTCTAATAAATAGCTTTTTTATTATTATTGTGGTATTGAAATCGAGTCAGTTCCTTAATATTGAAATAGAGTTTGACATGTTCGTATTAACAATAACGACACAACTTGCACTTTAATTAATTAATTAATGTCACTCATTATGTAGGCTAGATTTAAGTTTCTTATACAATAGTCTGAAGATGCTCTTATTGAAAACTGGTTCAGCCTGACTTTTCAACAAGGAAACAGCACTGTGCCCTCCAGCTGAACACCACATGCTCATAAATCTAAGAGGAAATTAAAACTATGTTTAAACTAACACAGGCGTGCAAGTATTGCAAAAATAACCAATGCAAGGTGCATTTTTATCTATTTATTCTACATCTTCATGGACTTATACAGCCAAAAGCAATCGGAAGACAGGTAATACTATGAAAACAACTATTATATAAGCGTGCGTAAATCTTTCCAAAACGCGTATATTGACTTGAAAATGAAATAAATTATACGACGTCTGCTTTCTCTCGCAGCAGAGGACTCCGTGTGCAGAACTGGATGTTCCCAAAGACGGACACGCCCCCTGTCCTCCGCGTGTCATTCCACTCTGCACAATTAAACTATTAGGAAGATACACTGCAAATAAAATATCTAATCAGACAAGATGGGATAATTTAACAATAGAAAAGTCTGTGCAATTATTCAAATACTCGTAAATCTATGTTTAAGAGTCTTTGGAAACGAATTGTCAATGTCAAACCAGTCAAAACGCACAAACTCGCGCAGAAACGTGTCAATTTTAATCCAAAGGCTTGTAATAAAGTCACAATCTGCAAAAGTTGGTGTAGAATGTCACAATAGCATTTAAGTGTTTGATCTGAAGAAAACTCACTGGTGGTGGTCGTGGGTTTGAGGGCGCATCGTGCCAGCGGCCCCACTCTTTGCCATGCCCGTCTGCAGAACATCTTTCTCGAGTTTCGACAGCAGCGGTGATCGGTGCGTTTCCTGAAGCTTTCTGGGATAAATGCTCTGCTCCTCGGACTTTAAATGCTGCTGATTAACAAGGGAACGGCCCCCTTCATCGTGTGCGCCCTCTAGCGGTAACAGTGTGGAACAACAGTGTCCAGTGTTTTTACTACAAGGTTAAATTCAAGTTTTACATTTTACACATAAAAGATTGTAAACTTACATCAACACAAATTAATAATTGTATCTGTTGCACTAGTTGCCAGTGGTGGAAAGAGTAGTGGATATTTGTACTCAAGTAAAAGTAGGCACATGAATAAAAAGTGCACAGCAATTATTGATGCAAAATCTGTACTTAAGTAAAAGGAAAAAGTATGCACTAGTTACTAGTTACTTTTTAAAATGGTTTCAGCATAATTTTAGATTAGTCTTTTACATAAAACTTGATCAAATAAACAGTTTAAAGCAGAATTAAGTTTAATGGCAATTAGCATATTCTTTCAGACCAGACGATGCAGCCATGTTTAGGGTGTTTGTAGGTGTAGGAAGGAGCAGAGACAGAGGTAAGACAGCTGTACACTGGGACGATTGGAACTAGTATTTTTACTTAGTGCTCATAGTGATTTTAAAATCTACTGCAGTGAATTTATGGGGTTCAAAAGTATCACGACACACACATCTGTATCGATATATTGCCATATTGATATTTTGAGTACAGGCCCTACTTCCTTCACAGCATACTGATGTTGTGCTCTGTCTTTGGGAAAACACTTTCCATCATTTGCTTTTAATGTTTATTATGGTATGTGTTTGGGATTGGGTGTAATCTAAATATAAAAACACTAACATTCATGGTCATCGCCGGATGTTGCCAGCGATCTAAAAAGAAAAAAACAAGTCACAATGTATTTGTGACTGTGGTCAGCCACATTCTTCATTTGTGTGATGTTCATTCATACTGTTTAGTCATAGAGCCTCTTATCTACTGCATAAAGGGAGATTTAGTGTAAAAATCACAGGAATGCTCATCCAAACCACACTGACGGCAGAGGTCATGTCCTGACTGCATCTCTACCACAGTATTTGTCTTTAATTAGAAAACTTCCTCCACTCTTCGAAATTAAACACATGTAACATTTAGCTGCAAAATGTGGCACTACTGTGACCAAAGACTGACTAACACAGCATCACTGATGATCTCTGGGAATGAGCTTGAACACTAAACACACAATTTATTTCTCCAGTAACCAATATATAAAGTTATATTTATGAAAACACCATAAAAACAGTCATTTCAATTAAGTTGTTTGTTTCAAATCAATTACATTTATTTTTGTAACACCAAAAATCACAACAGCAGTTTCCTCGCGGGGCGACAGTGAAAAACAGATTAAGCAATGTTCATTGGGACTTGGCAAAGTCCAAGCTTCCTGTGTCCTTAGACCCTGCTTCTCGGCAAGGAAAAACCAAACCAAACCTTTTTGGGAAAAAGTAGAAACCTCGAGGAGTTCCACAGTGAAGGAGAGATCCAACTCCCTCGGACGGACAGGCGGACGCGAGATAGAGAGTGGAGCTGGACCCACTCAGGAGGAGAACCAGTTCTTCGAGGCTGATGAAGAACCTCGGGCAGTGTAGCCGAGACACTGTTGGTTTTTATTTCTGTTCCTAAATGGCCTGGCCATAAGTTATTTCAAAGAGGAACGTTTTAAGCCTGGTCTTAAATGAAGAGATTGTGTTGACCTCTATAACATGGACAGGAGCTGATTCCACGACACAGGAGCTTGGTAGCTAAACGCTCTACCTCCTACTGTGCTTTTAGAGACTCTTGGGACCACCAGAAGTTCAGCATTTTTAGAGCGAAGTGCTCTGTTTGGATGATAAGGTACTATAGCATCTTTGAGGTAGGATGGGGCCAGGTCATTTATGGCTTTGTAAGTCAGGAGGAGGATTTTGAATTTGATTCTAAACTCAACAGGGAGCGAGTGAAGAGACTCGAGCACCGGCGTAATGTGCTCTCTTCTTTTAGTTCCTGTTAGTAATCTTGCTGCTGCATTTTGAACCAGATGAAACCTTTTTATGGAGCTTTTAGGACAGGCTGCGGGCAGAGAGTTACAGTAGTCCAATCTAGACGTTACAAACGCATGGATACGTTTCAGCATCGCATTTAGTTTGAATGAGAGCTCCTGGACAAATAAGACTTCACACACCAATGTCCCTTCCCTGGATGTTCACTGGTGAGGGGGCAGCAGAGTGGCGTCTGCGGAAGTCCACCATCTCCTTGTTCTTCCCCACATGAGGAGGTGGTTTTACTGACACTACGCGAGTCCTCTGTACTCTGCATTGCTGTTGTCCGTGATGAGTCCGATGATGGCAGAGTCATCAGTGAACTTCTGCAGGACACAGCTGTCCGTGTCGTGTCTGAGGTCTGCAGTGTAGAGGGTGAAGAGAAAGGGCACGAGGACGGTGCCCTGCGGCGCCCCCACACTGCAGGTCCGAGTGTCAGACACACAGTCCCAGGCTCTCACAAACTGGGGTCGGTTTGTGTGGTAGTCCAGGATCCACTCTGCCAGGTCGTAGTCCACCTCAGTCGTCTCTAGCTTGTCCAACAGGAGCAGCGGCAGGATGGTATTGAAGGCGCTGGAGAGATACAAAAATAGGATCCTCACAGCGCTGCCAAGCTTCTCCAGGTGAGAGAGAGCGGTGCAGCAGGGAGATGACGGCATTCTCCACTCCGATGCCAGGCCGGTAAGCAAACTGCAGCGGATCCATGGCTGAGCTCACGGTGGAGCGGAGGTGGTCCAGGACCAGCCGCTCCAGTGTCTTCATCAGATGGGATGTGAGAGCCACTGGCCTGAAGCTGTTGAGGTCTTTGGCGCGCAGTGTCTTGTGCACTGGTACCACACAGGAGGTCTTCCAGACCTGTGGTGCCACCCTCAGCTTCAGGCTCATGTTGAAGACATGATCCATAACTCCACACCTCATCTGCGCAGCACTTCAGGAGCCTGGAGCTGATGCGGTTAGCTCCCTCCTCAGATAAATTATTGGTGGCAACAAAACTGTTTAACTACAACTCTTTCAAGGAATTTAGAGACAAAGAAGAGATTTGAAATAGGTCTGTAGGCTTTTTCAATAATGGCTGCATGTTTGAAGGACTGTGGAACATAACCACTTTCTAATGAAGTATTTATTCATCCAACAGAGGATGTACTTCCTGTGGCAGTTGAGGAAAGCCAAGCTGCCAGTGCAGATGATGGTGCAGTTCTACACGGCCATCACAGAGTCCATCCTCACCTCCTCCATCACCGTGTGGTACGCTGGAGCCACAGCCAGGGACAAACAGAGACTACAGCGCATTGTGCGTTCTGCTGAGAAGGTGATCGGCTGCAGACTTCCATCTCCATCTCTGCAGGACCTGTACGTCTCCAGGCTCTGGACGAGCAGTCGGATCACAGCTGGACCTTCACCTGGACCACTCCCCTCAGCAGGAGGCTACGTCCATCGGACCAAGACCTCCCGCCACAAGAATAGTTTCTTTCCCTCTGCCGTTGGACTCATGAACACTTCTAAACACCTGTCACTTTAACTGCAATTCAATCAATCACTCACTTTCTGCACTACAACTGTAAATTTAACTGTAAATTCTTGTGTACATAGTAAGACTATTTCTATTTTTATTTTACACTATAGTCATTTTAAAACAAATACATGCCCTTCTGATTTCAGATATGTTGTTTTTATTTTTGCTCAGTGTTTTATGTTGCACCTTAACACCGAAACAAGTTCCTATGTTTGTGAATTCTGTTCATAGTCAATGGCAATAAACCTTTTGCCGATTCTGATTCTGATTTCTAGTGTTACTGATGGATTTATATGGGACACTAGTTTTACAGCTTAGGCTTGTTCAGGGCTAATAGTGGGAGTAATTTCCTTTAATTTATCTCTGATTGTTTTTTATTTTATTGTTGAAAAACAGAAGATAATCATCAGAGCTGAGAGTAGCTGGAGGGCTCCACTGCGCTGTGACAGTTTTTTATCCTGGCTACAGTGCTGAATAGAAATCTAGTGTTATTTTTGTTTACTTCTTTTAAATTTGAATAGGATCTGGTTTGGGCCTTATGCAAAGCCTGCTTATAGTACAGTAGGCAGATTTTCCATGCTTTTAGGGATTCTTCCATGTTGGAGCGATGAAATGGTCTTTCTAATTTTCTAACGAAGTATCTGCTGGAGACAGAACTTTTTTTCTGTAACTCAAATCAGGAAAGGGGTCAAGGAAACAGCTGGCATCCTGTTTTGCTGGGACCTGAACATCTGGTCAGCATTAGGAGAGGTCAAAGGGCAGGCAAAGGGGTGATCTGCCTTTTGTGAACAGGGTTGGGACTAACTATAAAGACTGATGTAAAACCATGATCAGGGTGACTCCAGATCTGACCATAGAGGACTTCCCAGGCAAATGTCGGCTTGTCAGTGTATTGATGCTGTTTCTGTAAATAAACATAATACAGAAGCTAGTGTCAACAAGTTCTTCTTCTGCAACCCAACTACCTCGACCAAACCCTTGAGAAACCACACTTACTCTTTGTTTATGTGAACGCAGATCTTAATTGTACCATGGGGAGGCACGTTTTGGCCTAATGACCTTCTGTTTTAACGGCGCTGCAACATCAAGAGCAGACTTCAGAGAATTCATGGTCGACAAATTGATCACTTACACTGAGACTAAAGCTGTTCTCAGAAGGACCACATGACATGTCACTGAATATTGGCTCTATTATTTTGAGATAGATTTCTCAGATATTGTTCTTTTCGTAATAACTTTATTCTATGGGGTTGGATAATCTTTAAAACTAAACTGAAAGGTAATTATCTGAAAATATAGGGTTGAGGGAAGACAATGAGGTCACTAATCTCTATTCCATGTTAGAACAAGATCCAGAGTGTGCTTGTGACTGAGTCAGTTTATTTACATTTTGAGCAAAACCAACGCTATTTAACAGGACGCTGAAGAAATTACTGAGAACGTCATCACTCATGTTCACATAGATATTGAAGTCTCCAGCTATCACTACTTTATTCCAGTCCAACACTTAGTTTAGTAACACTTAGTCAGAGAACTCTGTTGCAAACTCTTAATCGGGACCAGGAGGTCGGTAGAGAACTATGAACTTGGTTTCTCCAATTTGGACACGTAATTGATAGCATAAAGCTTTCAAATGAGCGAAATGCATTGTTAATTTTAGGATTCAATTTTAGGCTTCAGTGTGAGATCACTGCCACACCACCACCTCAGCCTGTGCTCCTCACTTGTTCATTATGCGTTTGATGGATTATGATTATAAATAGTTTGGATTGAATAGGAAAGATAAATTATACCTTTTGCCTGAAAACATGTACGGTACATTAAAAACCTAAATTAATGTTATTAAAAGTATTGTGACCTTAATGAAGTAATAACCTTATAATAGTACTGGTACTTATGAAACAGTGTTGCACTCACCATGTGGCTCTTAATCACAGATGTACAATGACGGCACATGTGATACTTTAGTTCTACCCACACATTGTTCACACAAGAGCCGAACACGACGTTTTTACAATGTTTTGGACTGGAGAGCGCTGGGTAAATCTAATACATACATGGACATTTTACCACTTTCTGCAAGATGGACTGACTTTTGAAATTGGGACATATCTAGCTACATAATCTGAATATACTAAAGGTTCACACAAGATCAAGTTTCAAGGCCAAGAAACAAAACAATTTACTACCTTTTTAAAAACAGGAATTACATTAGTCTTATTTTAAGATCAGAGAAGATTATTAAGATTTGAAACATTCAGGTGTTTTTTTTAATCCATATTACATAATAAACATTTTAAAAGTCTGCAATTATAGACTTATTTAAATATCACACACTGGAGTGATTCCATTTTTTTTTTAATTGCATTTAAACAAAACTCAAACATACTATATAATACAATTAATTATTGACAGGGATTTCCTTTAACAAGATTCAATGACAATAGCTCCAAGTAAAAAGGCTCATGTTGAGTTTTCATCTTTAATGCTATGTATCAATCTCGATAATCTATGAGACCAAGCCTTATTACAGTTTAATGTTCACATCATTTTACAGCTGCTATTGGAGTGTACATCTCTTAGCAGCAACTCCAACTTTCCTTCTCCACTCCTTTCTTACTAGTTACTTTGAACGACCCATTGCACACAGAAATATTGTTAACAGTTTTGTGTCTTTTGAGCTTTTCAGCCACGGTGAGCACAATGTCTTCAATCTGATCCTGCTGAAACGGCACGCCTCCTTCCCTCTGCGACATCTTTGAAAGTTTGGTGGGTGACATTTTGGCTGAAGTTTCAAAAAACATCATTCTATGGGACTTGGCGAAGCTCATGGCCATCTGTTGGTTCACCTGTTGGTCGGCTCTGCTCGGATCACGCAGGTCACTCTTATTACCGACTAGAAATCTGCAAAAAACACATGATGAATAATTAAGATGTTCATCATAGTCAATTTATTTTAGTCAAGTTTGTTCAGGTACTGTTTTAGAACTCTTAACCAGCTTTGTCTGAAAAATGTCTAAGATTGTGGAAGTGAAGTCGTTCCAATTGTCTCATTTCCTAGTTTCAGTAACAGGACCAGTACAGTGCACATAGTTTGGACTGCAGAATTTATGGCTTAGCGTTTCATTTTTAAATATGTGCTTCAACTATACAATCCTGACAGATACTGGCTCCAAATCTGGATGACAGTGCCATGATGCTCCACTGCTTCTATGCACTTAAGGGTGTACCAAAGGGTGTCTGTTTTGGTAGTGAGTATTTAGATCAGTCCACAACTTCTATGTTTTAAAGACATAAAAAAAACATATCAATAAATATTATCAACAATATTTGCACACTTACCTCATATCTGTGGACACAGATAGGCCATGTTTAAACAATTGTAAGTATAATTTCTACATACCCTTTCTTCAATTTTTTTCTTTTTCTTTCATACCAATAAACAATATCTGGTTAGGAGACCAGTAAACTTTTTATGGCGCCTATTCCTGTTGTAATCATCGTCTTGAATGACAGAAAGTCCAGAACTTTCACTGAATACCACTTTTGGAGGAAAACACTGCCTAGTAACTTTATATTCATGGGTTTTCAACTTCCTGTTTAAAGGCAACTTTTTGAAGACTCTTCCCCATTCAAAAGATATAATTGCTATGGAGGCAATTCATTTTAAAATAATTCTGAAACCCCTGTATAATCCCACCAGGCATTAAACTTGTTTCTAAAGAGATCCATAACTTCTTATGTTACTCGTACTGATACATTTTAATGGCACCCTGACCTAAGTTTTTCAATATTTGAATTAAGCAGTCACCAGTCTCGTTTCTCTAGTTTTGGCTGTAGTCCTATGCCATCACTATTTAAACATGCAAAACATGACCGGCATTTATTATTTACCTTGGGAGGTCCTGGCCCAGTGAGTTCTGCCTACACTCCTCTATCCAGGAGCTGAGTCCGCTGAAGCTGGAGGGACAGGTGACATCATAGATGAACAGAACAGCGTGGACGTTCCTGTAGTAGTGCTGTACCATGGACTTACGAAACCGCTCCTGTCCCGCCGTGTCCCACAACTGCAGCTGAAAGAAAATATGTATGGATTGGCCTCATTTTCAACCAACTTTATAGTCAATTTACCACCAGATAACTTGACCACAAATGGGACTGTAAAAGGTGACTGGAACCATGATCAAAACTAAATACAGACTAAAACAAAGCAAGAACAATCTAGGAAGGATCAGTGTTCCTCCTGTGTCCACGCAGGTCAGGATGCACTTTCTTTTCACTTAGAACTACCGGTAGAAGGTTTTATTATTTGGCAAGATCCTGTTTCTCACGTTACAGACAAAATCATAATAAAGCTAGGGAATAAAAAGTTTTCATTGGGTTTTCTACATAGTGCCTACCTACATCAACACAGGTGTCATTACTTTTTAATTATTGGTTTATTTTTAAGAGAAAAACATTAATTTAGAATAAACCTGCTTGCGTTAATGTAACTGGCAGTGGCACCACAGCACACGCACACAACATCGTTGTGTGCGTGTGCCAAATTGTAGGAAGAAAAGTCAAGTGTTGAAATCAGGCCGAAAAATACATTTGAAGCTCACACTGAGTTATCCCTGAGCACGAACCAGGACAATGTAAGACACTGACCATGGCATTCACAAGACTAAGGCCTACAATAGTTAGGTACAAATGTTTATGAAGCTCAGAAGTTTTAAAAGTCATTTTTTTGGGAGTATCTGTGTAAATCATGATGTGAAACTGTTCCAAATATTTTCAGAAAATTTGATCAAACCAACCTCATAAACAAAGCAAAATACTTCCTCTTTCAGTAAACATTTCCTGTGCCTTTTGTCTCAAGTCCATTAAAATCATAGGTCTAAAATGGAACATGATCCCAACCTATTGAGTGACATAAAATGCAAATTCCACTTGTAAAGCATTTCACGCGTTTTCCATTTACTTGATTAGACTTTTACGCACCAATCTAGACTTCGAACCGGCACACAAAGTCCATCCAACAGCATGATACGTTGGCGTTACTACTTAAATTGCACCAAACAGGCAGGGAAGTACCTTAATTTTCTCTCCATCGATCTCCACCGTCCTTTCTCGGAAGTCCACGCCGATGGTGGCCTCGGCCCTGCAGGGAAACTCTCCTGCGCAGAGCCGGTGCGTGAGGCAGGTCTTCCCCACGCCCGAGTCCCCGATTATCAACACTTTGAACGTCCTGTGCCGGGTCAACAGCGACGACACGCTCCCCAAAGAGCTGGAGAACTCAAGAGAAGACTCCATTTGCGATGTTTAATGGGGCAAAGCTCATGGGTGGCTCCAGGCGTGACTTCAGGTTGGAACAAGAGGGTCGGATTTGGGCTCAGTCATCCTCCGTGCGTCTTGTGCAGGGCAATAAGCAGAAGAGGCCTGGCGTTTCCTTCCTGGGAGGGCGTAAAGTGGAGGAAGTGGCTGCATTGTGAAAGGATTTTACATTGGAAGAATGTGTCTAAATCATGAGGTTACTTATGTGCAGAAATGACACAATGTACAGATTTATACAGGCCTATTCGAATTGGCTTTTTGATTAAACACCAGAACATTTTAAAGTGGCTGTAGCCTTATTGCCAGCAGGAGTGTAATTTCATTCCTTAAAAGTGTTGTGTCCTAAACATTGACAAAGAAAAAGGCATAACTAAACACAAAAAAAAATCAGTTCATCAAAATAGAACCTGGTCAAACATTGAAAGGACTCAAATCAAGCATGTTGCTGCCACCTACAGGTAAAAGTACAGCACAGCCATCAGGTTGTATTGTAGGCATTGAAGTATAGATCCATTTTTGCAGGTACTGTATACAAAAAAACCTCTCTTCTAAAAAATATTTGCCTTCAATGGTTCCAAGTTGCATAATGATGAATAACTCTAACTAAGTCTTGAATTAAAAAAAATCATTGGCACAATAGTTTTGTTTGGTTTTAATACAAAAATCCAGAGATATCATACATCGTCATCTCATTATTCCTCTTTCACATTGGAACCCAAATAATAGGAAAAAGGGGAAGAAAATAGATTAATAGAAATTAAACGAGAGCCAGACTTTAAAATTAAATCAATGCATTTGTGTTTATGAGCGTTGTAATGTTTCACTACAACTGACCATTGTGGGTGAAATACAGATATAAAAACAGCAGCAGAAAAGTGGCTCTGTCGGAGCATAAACGTCAAATCAGATTCAAAATTTCCTAAGTTCGTCCATTTTGCACAAAGTGGTAAGATGTCCATGTATTGCTTAAATTTACCCAGCACTCTCCAGTCCAAAACGTTGTAAAAATGTTAAGAATAGCAGTGTACTTTGATGGAGTGGACCATACAAACACAATCTTTACAGTTATAACCTGTGCTACAAGCTGCTCCATAATATGAATTAAAAGGGTTACATTATTATTCCCAAAGTTTAACGAGGAACAAAAGTGGGAAGCACAGCCCGACCTGAAGTTTCTTGTTCAGAGCAATAAGTCCTGACAAGCGTCGTCCTCTTAGCATGGGCAGCAGTGCATAACACGTATTTCAGAGCAGGTGAGGGGTACAGCAGATTTGGATACCTTACGCTGGATGTCCTCCGATTGACATTAGGTCCTCAGTAACTTCTTTGCAGCTTCCTGCAGATCTCTTAGATCTGGTCAGCTCAGTCTCCCATTACCCTTGGAGAGATGTGTCCTACTTCTGTTAATTTAGCATTTCTTTTAAAACAAGGGTAGCAGTTTGATGTTGCAGTGTCAAGGGTGAAGTGACATCCACGTCCATCGCAACTCCCTCCACTTTTCCGAAAAAGTTAATTTTAGCTGGAGACAAAAATGCCATTCCTTTTGTCGTTCTGTTTCTCCCCCCTTTTCCACAAATATACACTCAACATGCACGCAAACACACAAGCGCACTCTTGAACACACACACAGTCTTGATTTTCACCAGTTTGGGAGGGAGCCAAGCCATGCCAGGTCAAACCAGATTGAGCGGAGCCAAAAGAATGAAAACGCACATTTCGGTTCCTGTGTCTGACTCTACAAAATGGCTGCCAGGCGTACCACAAGGCTCCATACTAGGCCCGATTCCTTTTTGTCATCCACAGTCGTTTTCCTGTGCTCACATCTCGTTACCGAGTTCCTCCGTCTCCGTGGAAAGGTCTCCGTTGGCGATCTTGGCGTTTTCCTCGTATCCAGGGGGCATGAAAGCTAAGGTGTAAGGATAAAGCTTGTGACACTCGGCACGGTAAGACTCTGCTCGCTCTTTACAATCGCCCAAAGTGCCGTTCCGAAGGTTCTCCAGGGTCTCTGTGCAGATCTGAGGAGAAGAGGGACATGTTTTTAAAAAAAAATCTTATACATTTGTAAATACTTTAAATTGAGAAGTCTACAGCCAATCCTGTTGGTAAAAGCATGTGGTTTGGAGCAGAATTCAGAGACTGGGGGAAAAATTCACAAATTAATTTCAAAATGGCAGTTATCAAATCTTTGTTTTGTTTATGTTCAAGGAATCAATAGTGAAGTTTTTTTTAAAAAATGAATATAAAATTAAATTGTCATTCCGATGTGTCAGTGGTTATGATTTACCAAACTGGTGTCAATGGCACACAAAAACTGAAAATAGAAGTATCCCAAGCAATGCCCAAACGCATAATCGTGACTAGTGACGACAATAATACCTGTATGGTTCGGTTGTCAAGCGATTCGTCAAGTGATGTAGCCAACTCTGCGGCTTTAGTTTCCATAGATGGGTCTAGATATACCATCATCTTGGCAGCTACACAACAAGAAAATGAAAAACAATTAAACATTTTGAAAACACTCGTATAGCGAGTATAATTTCTGCAGTAGATCCAGAGGCCTACCAGCCAGTCGATGTGGTATGGAGTTGCCATGCTTAGTGAGGTAGGCCTGGTTGAAGCTCTTAGCATTGCTGTCCCCAAACAACCGGGTAATCTCCTGCTTCAAAACCGTTCGGACAACATCCGGTAGGTCCTTGCTTTCAGAGACTGGAGACAGGATTAAAATTATTACATTTTAGGAGTGTAAAATGTGTATAACATTTCTGGCCTCCTGCTTCACGTTTCAAATAGCTAGTAAGCAAGCTGCCATACCTCCTTTGAAGAAGCGTACAAGACACTGGTGCAGCCACGGATTGTCTGGGTCAATAGCCAATGCTCTCTTCACCGACTGAAGCATTAACAAGTACTTTTCTGGAACCATATTTAAAAACATTAGAAAGGTTTACAAATCTTCGTCTTTGCAGATTGTAGTGTCGTCATTTACCTTTCCTGAAGTAGATTTCAAAGGCCAGTAAGTGTGTATCAATTTTTTCTTTGACCAGGTGCTTCAAAGGCATCAGGAACTTGACGGCTTCCTCCAGTGGATTTTCTACCTGCAAATAACAAGTAAAAAGCAATCGTTAGTATCACAACATAAGTGTATAGCATCAATGGATCAAGTGCAGACATGTGTGCATTAATAGCCATGTTTTATTGGGTATAAAAAGAGAACGCATAATAATTAAGGAACATTGCAATGAACCATTTAAACTCAAGCAAACTCAGCTCATGGCTTTTTCCCAACTCTCACCTTCACCAGTTTGTCAGGGATGAGCTCCTCTTTGGGACCCCCGATTTCCTCGTCATCGTCTTCTTTCTTCTTTTTCTGGTTTTTGAGCTGCTTCTCCTTCTCTGCGTTCTTCTTTTCCTCCTCAAGCTGCGCTTTCTTCTGGGCTCTCCGCTGTTTGTTCCTAAGCTTTTTCAGTTCTTTGTCTGACAGATTAGCTACGCCAGAGGAAAGATTTTAAAATGTTAAGTGGTCCAAGTCATAACACATATTGGCGCAGTGTGGATAATGTCTTTACCTGTGTCAGCCTGTAGTTCTTTGCTATCATCGGTGAGGGGATTGTCATGAAGGCTCAGGTAGATTTGAATTGCTGTGATGGCAGCCTTGTAATAAAATGGATGCAGCCGGAGCACGTCCTCCAGCTTTAAAAGGTCTACATATGAGCGCAGCGTCATCTTCCTCATACAGTAGGTGTGGAAGTCAAACTGGTCGTCTGTGATCTCCACAAAATGCTGAAACAAAGACAAATCATTAATAATGGGACTTTTATCTATACATCAGCTCAAGACATTTAGGTAACCATCTATATTACGCCAATTGAATTGGATTATGTTTGTTGTACCTATTGATTATACATAGGGTAGAGAGTAATGCATTTTAAGAATATAGAACTTTTTACTCGACTGCGGTTCAACTAAATGATGATAATTTCTTGTGCCGGAGTGTAGAGAATGAACCATAGGAAGTAATGTTTATGAAGACACTATGCTTTTATCTGGTGCTTAGTATTGAACTATAACCTATATAGATCACCATTTTACATTTTGTTCAATGTAAAACGCAACATTGATCTAAAACAGCTTAATATAAATTGTACGGCAAAACTGCAGAATTGGCAGGTCCCGCCTTTCACTGTAGAAGGCAGCGAATTTTAATTTAGCAGTTTTTATTTTTGAAAAATCGCTATGCAAAATGTGTGTCATTTTAAAATAATTGCAACAAAGTACAGCGCTGTGGGCGAAGGATAGGGGTTAGGTGAAAACAGAAAGCCTTACCCTTTCAATTTCATGGCACTTTTTCAAGGCTTCACCGAATTTGTTCATGGCCTTATAGGCAAGTGCACACTCCGTCTGAAACCACATACACTGCATCTCATTGAGATTCTCCACTGCCGACGCGCCCTCCTGTGAACACATCAAGACCAAAGAAACATCAAATAAAAATTATCTTCAAATGTCAGTTTTGAAACAAGGAATCAAAATGACAATATGAACCCTCTGTTATATCAAATAGAGAAAACATGGCCCGAGCATTTACAACGTTAAAGCAAATCTATAAACCTCTTTCCAAAGATCTTCCCCTCTTGTCAAAATGCCGTTTGCACCCACCCACACACAGTTTTCTCACCCGTGTGAACTTTGAGCACATTTCCTCCGCCTCTTTCACCATGCCAGCTTTCAGCATGTACTTCGCACACTTGGAGTTGATGAATCTGTCAGCAGTGTCCAGGGCCTGCGCCTCGTCCATCCACTGAGCTGCCTCTTTGATGTTCCCCGCGTGCTGTCAGAAGAAAAAGGTCAACACAACATGCTTCGCGTTAAAACTAAAGACGAAATACTCAATGTGCACTGGGGTTTTACCTTGTAGATCTTCGCCTTTATGAGAAAGAGTTCGATGAGTGTTGGCGTGCTTTCAATGGCTGTGTTGATGTACTCCAGGGCCAGTGTCTGTTTTCCGATCATGTCGAAGTGCTGCGCCAAGAAGTATTGCACCCAAAGGAGAGTGGTGGGTGGCTCCTCTTTGCCATCATCTGAAGAAATTAGCACATGAATTAAAAGAGCAATAAATCAAACACCTACATGACATTAACCTCCCCAGCGATCAAGGACTAGACTGACATTGTAATGGACACCAGGCAAAAAAAAATAAAAATTTAAAGTGCACTGTGAATTTTCAGGTGAAGGCTATCAGCTTGTCTCCATGGAAAGGTTACCGCTTTGCCTGAAAAGTTTAAGCCGTTCCTCACCATTTTGACTGAACATTCGACAGGTTCTTAATGTCGTCTCGTAGCCAACCACCATTTCTTCTATAATTGCAACCTGCAACGTTGATGAACAAAAAGATTTGTCATGCCATGAGTTTTAGGAGGATTGCAAAAATGTAATGTAGTAGTCACCTTTTCTTTGTCGTTATACAATGATTTTAAAGTGGTGAAGACCGGAGGGCAGCCTTTACTGAAGTTCATCCTCAGATATCTGTCCAAACACTCCCTGAACCGATCCCCTGCAGAAAACATTTAAATTGTACCACATTTTAAAAAAAGGACTCCAGTAGTCAATGGTAATTTCAGTAAAAGAACATTTACATACCGGATAGAAAATTAAGAGGCAGTCTACGTGGGACAAGCCCTTTAGGAAACTTCTCCCATGCGTCCTCATAAATCTTAGATTGTTCTTCTACACTGCCTAAAGAAAAACAGTTTATGACATTTAATTACCTCATACGAACGCATTTACCTCAAGAACACACTTAATAACATACTTGGTTTGAGGGACTTTTCCAAACCGTGGTAATAGGACCAATTCTCCGGGTTCCTCTCCTGCAGGCGCCGGTACACAGCCGTCGCTTCTTCATAACGCTCCAATTTTAAAAGCAGCTCCCCTGAAACGACAAAAAAACAACAACAAAAAAACATGTTATTTTAAGAAAGGTTTGATATGGATTTTTCCCCTCGATGTGGCCGAAACATACAACCAGTAAAAGCTCCTTTGCCCTAATATTACCATGTCATTTCTAATAAACATTTTTAGGGGGGAATATAAATATTAGCACGGATTTCTTGTCCACCCCTCCTTGCTTATCATTAACTTTATTTCAGACACAAAAGGTGGTCCATAATTAAAAGAAGACGGATACAAAAACCCCCACGACATTCAGATTAGTCCATACAGTTCTGGATGATTATAGAGGCTCTTGGTCCAGTGTTTTCACTTCCAGGTGCTTCATGCCAGCATGTTTGAACCCCTCTGTAGATCTACCTCCTTGTGTGCTAATATTTTGTCTGACGTTTACTGCAGAGCCCAGTGACCCACCTCTCGTCTCCTCCACTGCCAG
Source organism: Chaenogobius annularis (assembly GCA_015082035.1). Taxonomy (NCBI): domain Eukaryota; kingdom Metazoa; phylum Chordata; class Actinopteri; order Gobiiformes; family Gobiidae; genus Chaenogobius; species Chaenogobius annularis. Next base: position 694,150 of record BJKM01000129.1, on the reverse strand, counting down.
CTTGTCACAGATCTGTTTCTCGTAGGTAGAAAGGTGCTCGAGGGCCTCTCTGTACAGACCAGCTTCTCTGAGCACCTGGTTCTGGTAAAGCAGCAGCTCACTGTATTCATAGTCCACTTTGTCTGGTGACGTCTGGACGAGAGAAACACACACAGAAAGCAAATATTACAACTTTATTAAAGGAATAAATATCAGGGACCTACGTCAAACATGAACTTTAGTGTAGCAACGAAAGATTATATTACATTTGAAAGCAACAGCACTGTTCAAAAATAAGTCAAATCACAATTTCAAATATTTTCATGAAACACTTTCATTACTTCAGCTCATAAATGTTAATTTGCTGCGACAAGTTGTTACATGTGAACTGTACATGAAAATGGACATATTAAACAGGGGGGGGGGACCACACACATTTTATTCCAATTTCAACACGTCCATTACAATCACAATTGCATATGAGTGCTAAGCAGTGTTGGGCAGTAATCTGAGTAATTAGATTCTAGTTACAAGACCTAGTAACTTTACGTTACTTTATCTGACCAAAAAGACATCTTTTATCCACATGAATCTGAATAAAATGATTAAAAAAATAGAAAATATAAAAAACCATGATGCGCATCAATCATTGTGTCACTGTTCAGCTCAGCAGTGAGCCAAGACAAAAGTAACGTGGTTCAGTCGTCTCACCTCTGCGGCAAGAGATGGAGATGTTCCTGAGTTTTACGCTGTTCAAGACAAGGCAAGAAACAACTACGGTATTCACAATGGAAGTGTTTAAAGAAGCAAACTGTGTCCAGAGCAGCGCGGTGAAAGAAACAAGATGTTCATTTGTATATTTTATGAGAGCGCAGCCTCTTTTACTATATTGATTGGCTTCATCTTTGCTGCTATAACAGGTCCGCAGCCTGTTCTTGCATCCCAGCGTGGACCTGTCTATTCCTTTTGCGTTTCACATCTGAACTCATTCAGTTTCTATTAAACAGTGCAAAACACCACAATTACAATAACCATGAACCAAAATAAAATTAACAGGACTGAAAAGTTGAGAGTTGCTTTGTAAGTTCATTATAGCAAAAAAACACTGGGCGTTAAATAATGGGAAAGATTAACATATTTTAGTTTCAGTAATCTGACTATTTTGAAATTAAGTAATCAAGAGTAGTCCTCTGATTGCTTTTTGAAGTAGTAATCAGTAATCTGGTTTCTTTTGCTAAGTAATCTGACCAACACTGTTCCTAAATCAATAAAGAGCTAATGTTTCAGTGTGTTACTGTTTATTCAGTCAATAGAAGCCCCACCTGTTGCGTTTTTCTGAACTCTTCAATGATCTTCGCTGCCATCTCGTAGTCTTCGAGCAGGTGATAGGCGATGGCATAACCGATCCAGGAGGCCCTCTGTGCCGGTCTCAACTGTAGGAGCTGGTACCTCGTCTCCTACATAAACAGAAGGAAAATAAAAGGGTGAAAATCATGCTTAAAATGCTGTGAACCAGCTTTCATAATGTGTTTGAGGAGGCCGTGAGAGCAGGGAATAACGTTTTTTTGCTGACTCAAGTTCCTGATGCCGTGTAGTCATTATCACCAGCTCCACACCCTTCAAACCTTTACATTAAGCCATTATCCTGGCCTCGAAAGGAGAGTTTAAACCTGGGCTGTGTCCCGTGAGGGCTGTTCCACATCATCAGAACCAAGTGCAACCTGACACCCGCCTGCTGCTGCACTCACTCCCTCCTCTCTAAATCAGAGCCACACGTCGCTCACAGAGGGAGAGACAGATGGATGCAACATTCACTGGAAACATGTCCCAAAAAGTGTTAGACTCATTAAGCAAAGACAAGCTGCTAAATATCTGCTCAATGCAAATACGAGTAGATTTAGCATTATTTTTACGTTGCATTTGGTAACGTTCATGTCTGCTGGGGTAATAATTTGGTTTAATATCGTTTACCATTTCTTTTTACACAGGCCTTCATTGTACTTAATAGACAAACATTGTCAAAACAATCTCCTAGGGCTGCAACTAATTATTTTGATAAGTGATTGTTCTTTCAATTAAGTGAATTGAGATTTTTACAAAATATGATCAAGATGACGCACAAGTGAAGCCGCATGGGGACATCCTGGTGGACACATTTACAGTTCAAAGAGTTTATGAAAGAGTAAAATTGCATTGTTTGAGTCATAAAACCTCTCTGCTCATGGCACAGTTTGGAGCTTCGACCGGTTCAAGATTATTCTATTATTGAAATAATCAGTAACTGATTAGTTGCGAGTAACCCAAATCTACTTTCAAGTTAAACCTAACTATGACATGACATCCCCAAAGTAGGAAAACTTCCATACATGGCCAGTAAAAACAAGTCTCAAAAATAATAGGGAAGAGAATGGGTGATGCGGCTTTTGTCAATTACGCCCCAAAGCTTTTCCACTCGCACTCTTTTTACATCGGAAGCTCCTGCTCATTTAGCACTTTTAAAACGAATGACTGTTTTTGTTTTGTATTGTAAGTTTCTTTTTCTAATGTTTAACACTTTGAATTGTAGTTCTGTACGAAAGGTGCCCTATATATAAAGATTATCATTATTATATTCAGTTAATCAGGACTGCATTTAAACCATTTGACTCCTTTCCATAAAATGAAACAGCCCAATTGCATAACTAATCCCGTAAAAGCATATGCAGTGTGAAAAGAACTGTATAATCTTCATCATCTCAGCAGGTGCTCACCCTGTAGCCCTCCAGGTCCCTCATCTGGATCTGCAGCAGTGAAAGGTCCCGGAGGATCTGCAGGTTGTCCTTGTCCCATTTCAGAGCGTTTCGGTAACATTTGATGGCCTCGTCGTACTTCTTATCGGAGCGCTGCAGGAGGCCGTAGACGTGCCAGCCTGGGACGCAGACGGTCAAGGAAAATGCACACTTTCTGTGTATTAAATATGATTCACTTACAGGAGCGACAGGAGCTGTGGAAGTTTGTGTAGGCTTTACTTTTATAAAATGGTTTCTTTAATCATGCTTAAAAAAAAATACAACTTTTTTCATTTCCAAGCTTAACCATAGTCATAAATAAAACCTGTGTTACTACGTTATTACCGCAATACAATTTGATCCAATATGTTTGGCTCATGTTTATAGACTGTTTATACTGACTGAAGGTAATTATTTGTAAAAGTGTGATGCTGCCTCTTAGCTAGGTTGCTCTAGAAAAAGATTGTTAATCTCAATGAGTTTCAACCTGGTTAAACAAACACACAATATATTACACTAAAAAAGGTGATTCATGCTTGTGTCAGAAACAGCAAATATACATCTATAAAACAGCATTTTTCAAGAAGTACTAAAAATAGGAGGTAGATTTTTGAGTCAGTCTCTTCTACTTTGTGATCCAATGCAGGAGGATCTGGAACCAAAGCAGAATGTGTGCCAAACAAGCATCCAGTTTTGGGACGGTCCAGTAGCACCGCCTATCAAATGTGGAAAACATCTCTTAGATGTCGTCGTATCATTCAGAACAAACTCTATAATTCCATTTACATCAGGTTTGCAGTTTGTTGATTCCACAGAAATCTGCATTTTCTCTTGCTCCTGTGTGTCATTTTTTTCTTTCTTTTTTACTCGAAAGCTGCCATGGTTGTTTTGACACAAACTGACCATGTGTTGTCTGAACGGTTAATCTGTTTGTCCATCAGAAATCAGGAGACAGGACACGGTTCTAGAGCTTACATTTGCGTAAAGAATCGCAAAAGCGCGTGGTCTTGTTTGTGAGAATGGAGCTAAAAATAATTTTGAGGCGATTGTATTGTTAAAGATATACTATGACTTGCTAAAAGAAATTCTGTTGAAGTAAAAATTGTACGCTGTGTTGCTTGGAGATAAAAAGGAGCTCAAAAGGGCTGGCTGTGTGTTATCAGCACAGTGCGTTGACTCGAGGCTCCGATAACACTTATCTTCTGCAAATGTGCGAGAGATTTACTGTGGCAAAGATTTAAACGGAACAGGAGACGAGATTACAAAAAGGAAACCCAACATTTAAGGATACAGACATGGCTCCGGAGGTCGTTTCGAAGGCCCCTCCTCACCAGATCGTAGGCTTCTTCCTTCTTCCCCAAACAGTTCAGAGTGAGACCCTTCATGGCCAGAGTCTCTGTAATGACAAACGAGCAACAACCAACCAACAAACATGAGAAAAGTCTGTCACAGGCCCACAGCGCATTCCATTTTCTCAAACGTTCATACATCAGCTACTCACCGCCGTGCTCTGCAAACTTGGGGTTGGACAGGATTTGCTTGCAAAACTTGAGACCATTTCTGTATTGTTTGTGTTCGTAACATCGCTGGAAAAAAAAGAGGGAAAAACGTTTAAGGCACAGGCAAATTTATCCCAGCATTATTCACAAACGAACGAAACAACAAAGAGCACTGCAGCAAAGATCATTTTTCTATCTGGCATCTATTCAATTACAGGTGTTTTTATTTTTATTTCAATGGATACCTTGAAAAACAGATCTGCCCTGTAACTTGGCCTGGTGCTCGTCTCAATGGAGATACAAAAGTTTAATGCCATAGTGTGGAACATCCAGGAAAGGCAATAGGGCTGCAACTAACGATTATTTCAATAGTCAGATTTCTCAAATACATTTTTAAACTGATAAAAAAGGTAAAGCTTCAAATTGAGAATGTTTACAAATAAAGTGCATTATTGATTAAAACTACATATAATCGTTTTGATTTATCAATTCACTTTGTTATAAAAGGTCTTTTGGCATGCAGGCGTTTAAGAATCCATTTAGTCCAGATAACAATTCAAAAACAATCATTTTAATAGTTGATTTATCACTATTCTGATTAATCGTTGCAGCCCTACAACACAATAACAATCATGGAGACAAGCGGGAACCAGAACGGTTACAAACGTGCACGTTTAAGGGAATCTCTTTCAAAAGGCAAGAAATTAAGCACTGTGAGATTGGGACACCATACAAACCACAACGTAACCTTTTAAAAGCAAAGCAACCTCATATGTCACACTAAATCCAAATATAATACAGTTCATGGCATATTTTCCCCTATGTCAACATAACCAATGTCAGCAGTACCTGCCTCTATACCACAGGCTGACGGTGCGTTGTCATTTTCTTACAGTAGACACCAGCTTCAAAGACATGACCTGCTCTTTACCGTGAACTTATTTTTAGCCCCAACGGTAGAAGGACAATCAAGTTCACCCTCGTCTACAGGATTTAAGCTGGTCACTGAACGTCAGGAGATAGTCTGACACACAACACACACAAGCTGCCATGATGCCACGGAGAGAACAGATCATGTTTGAGCCAAGGTCAAGAGGGGCAGAGTATTGGAAATTTAACTATTAAAAATAACTACATCCATATTTTTTTGTGTAAGAGAACACTATTTACACCCTGCATGATTTTGAACATTGCATCATGTATTACATTTACATAGATGTTTTACTTTGGGTTAAAGACATTTATTAAATTGAAAATGTATGATTTATCAATTTACAAATGGATACAATACTACAAATTAAAATGTTGTTTCAATCAATGCAACAGACTGTTTGTTTTTTACACACAAAATCTGAATTTTACCATGTGGTCTCGCCATACTTTTGATGAAGATCAAAACATTCTTAAACTATTCAATAAAGGTCACAGTTTGTGATTTATTATGGTATACTTGTTCAAGTGAGTATCTAGTTTAACAGTCTAGTGTGGATTAATATCTGTGGGTCAATTCTTACAGCCTTATTTTTTACAAGTAATACATCAACGTGACAAGGATATTTGAAATTCCAACTATGTTAAACTGTTTGGAGGACTGAAGTCTTCTTGATGAGTTACCCACCAAAGTAGTAAGTACCTGGTCAAACCTGTGCCATTTTCTGGTCTGGACGACCCACAGGAGTATGTAGTAGAACGCCTCCCCCCTCCTTCCAAAACATTTTTATGTTTGTTTTATGTTCAAAACAAATAGTGTCCCGTTTTTAACCTGCGCACTATCTTTGAGGGTAGCACAAGGGTTAGAAATTTTTTCAAGAACCACCATTGTTTCAAAACAGGAATACAAATGATGACAATGGCATCAGAGAGGTGTAAGTATAGAGTGTCTGATGTAATGTTTACTTTAGGTACTTGGCAAACTTAAAGGGGACGTAACATTGTTACAACTGTGTTTCCTCCCCATTTGTTTCTGCAAAGCTGTATTTTGATTGATTTATGCATGTTTGAGTAATCTTTTATTGCCCTCAACTCAGAAAATCAGTTTTCACCTACTCCTATGCCATGGGTGTCTAAACTCCCCCCCACCATTTTATTAAGCTGTTTTAAATAAACATCACAATTTATAATGAACAAAATGTAAAATGATGATTTACTTGAAGTGTTTTAGTTCAATACAAAGAACCTGAAAAAAGCATGATATGTCTCCCTTAAATATGTCATTTTGTTTACAGTATATGAATGAAGAACTTAACAAATGTCAATCGCAGAGAGAGAAAAAAAAAATGGTCACAAGATCAAACCACTTCTATAACACATGTCACAGTAGTCTGTTAAATCTACAAGTGCATTTAAAAACAGTAGCTATACATTTGACAGCGACAACATTAACACCACCAGCTGTACTTCTCTTTTATGGTCTGAACTTCACTCAAAATAACTTCAGATTTACTCCATGCCAAAGCTTTAGAAACTGAGAGTCAGTGCTCCAGGGGATTTTGTTGCGAATGTGAACACTATCTGGACAAATTTCAACCTAAAAACTCTTTTGCCTTAACTTGGAGAGGACATTCATTGTTAAGCAAGTTACAAACATGGATCTATTACGTTTCTTTCCTAAAACTGCACTTTGTTTGGCACTGTACATACAAAATCATACTACTTATAAATGGTCTGAGATAAGTAGTTTACACATGCAAACAATGTGAGACTTTACTGAGATGCAATCACAGGCAAATCTGTAACATGGAAGTTCCCTTAAAGTAGGGAAGAACAAAGTGGTCCTTCTCCACCATTGAAATAAATAGAGCAGAGCCAAATTGTTAAAAAACATTTAGCCACCCAGCACTCTGGAAAGGGGTGTGGTTGGTGCCAACAGAAGGCTGAGAGAAAATACTGAATCCAAATCAAACATTGATAATGACAAATTTTTGTTACAATGAATATTTTCAGACACGAGCACTGTCCAACACCCTGGCCTGGGGCAGCAAAGTTTTGGGTATTGCAACTACATTTGTTACACATGTTTAAAAAGTAGGACTCTGTTCAAAGTGCTCACAGTAAACAACTTCAAGACCATTGCATTTGAGAAGATTGAAATATGAAGTGAAAAACTAATACAAGAATCCATGTATTTCAGAATGGGTTTGTAGAGGTCTAAACTACCATAAAACCATTTTGTTCTATAAAAGCAATACTTTCCAGAGGACATTCTATTATCTAAAAAATATATCTATAAATAGCTATATAATAGATTGAAAATTGCAGCCGTTGCGATTTGGTAATTGAGCCAACTGAAATTGTGATATATTATTGTGCAGTCATTCCTTGGCCCCTGGATAATTTATAAAACTGAGAATCGGAATTGTCCAAGAGCCGGACCATGAGGAAAAGGGCCAGTTTTATATAATGCTAAATAATTCTAAGCATAAGAAGGCAAAATAGAGGTGAAATCTAACCAGGACTAAAACAAAGCAAAATTGTCATGTAAAATGTTGTCAACTAAAAGTTCTACTTATAGTTGCACTATGATAGGAGGATTTGCCAGCTGATTATCTCCATGATGTTATTGCTTGGCCTGGAATGTTGCACAGTATGGCACTAAATGCACCTTTCTCCATGGAGATAAGGAGATGGCGACACCAGTCAAAGTTACAGGTGAGATCTGTGGAGAGGCGTAGCAGCTTACAGTACGAATGCATGCTTTTCCAAGGTATTTTTGAGCAATAAAAACACATGTAATGAAATAAATGCTTGATAGATACAATTAATCCTATACTGTTGAACATTCCAGGTTTAGCAAAAACCAGCATTCATGGAGAGTAGCTGGTGGAGGACCTTCCCCACCAAAAAAAGTTACATAGTGCACTTTAAAATGATTGCAAGACAGTGATGTAAAATAATGTAAAATAGAGTGAGGTCTGAACGCCCCGTCAGAGGCGCCGTAGAAAGGGCTCTGTGCCAGCCCTGTGCAACACACAGATCCCACACAACAATAGTGTTTGTCCAACTGCCCGCTCACATTAAATTGCAAGTGACTTTGGCCAACTTTCTGACAGTGTTTCTCAGTTCACACTGCATTCTTGCACAGAGGCAGTCGCACAAATATGCTGCACATCAACCCAACTGGACAAGAAACAACCAGCAGCAACTTTACACGAGAAGTGCAGAGCAAATAGTAGTTCTCCCGCTTCAACTCTGATGGACTGGTTTTAGCTCGAAACATATGAATATTTGCCGATAAGACAACTTTCTGTGTTTGCCAGGCAGTAACACTGGCCATGCAAAACGTTCAAACAGATTAGTAAAAAAACAACAACCATGGAATAAAGTAAACAAAAGAGCTGGTGGTCATTACTGTTAAATACATTTATCATACAATAGAGTAGCATTACTTTTGAATGAACTTGAATTCTCCATTGGTTCAACATTAGGCTGTTTAAATCCCCAGGTCTATGGAACAATTTAGGGGTGATAATAGCTATGCAGAATGACAGCAGATTCCTAAATCTTCCATTTAGGGGAGTGCAAAGATGCTCACAAACACAAAACAGCATACCGTCAGTATAAAAATAAATTTACCAAAATAAAGCACACATTAAATCAGTTTTATCATTGGTGGTCCAGCTGAATTCTTAATATCAATTAATGTGGAGGTGTGATAAGAGTGGGCAGAAGCATAACTGAACAAGGCCTGAGGCAGCTAACTACTGATCTGCTGACACCATTACACCACGGCCTTAATCATGTTTACATTAAAATGTATAAGAACGACTACAGTTCATACTGATGCAATTTACAGGAAACCATAACCCTGGCTACTACAACCTCTGCCAAAAGCCTGCAGGATGTCAACAGCTTCATTAGTGTTAAAAAGACAGGAGAGTTAGCTAGCGTTAGCCGATTAGCTCTTGTCAAATCAAACAGAGGAGCAGGTTGTAGTTGTGTAGCATGAGCATCTGCCACAAAAACAAACAGTGGGGTCGCGTTAGTATCATACAGTTGTCATCTGTTCAGAAAGTGGTAATAGGTCTAGCATAAGAGCAAAATTAGCACGCAAAGCTAACAACAACCACTGCAAATCGTGTTAGCGTTGATAAGCTGAGCGAACTGTCCTCCACAAGGCCTTCGGTGGATTTAAACAAAAGTAAGGCAATGTAGTCAATCCCGGATGTAATTGTGTAAGTAATAAATTATCGTCTTATCCGCGTTTTGTTTACAATCACAATAAAGTCATAAGAAAGCTAGATTTGCTTCGCGTTGCAGTGACAGCGCAGATCCCATTCAATTAAGCTATTTTGCTAATAAACCGAGGCTATCGTCAAAAGCCGCAAGAGTTAACAACACCGAAGTCTGTTTTCACACTCGTGCATGTTCGTATCCGTCTCCTTCCAGCGCCACTCACCAGAATCCTCTTGAACAGGGCGTTTTCTTTCGGTGGTAAAGTTACTGTCGGCATTGTTGCAGCAGAGATGTGTGTCTCCCGGAGCTCAGCACATGTAGCTAAAGTTAGCTTCCTCCCGCAGCCCGGTGCAGCCCGGCGCAGACCAGAGCAGAGGAGCCGGGGAGAGGCGGCCTGCTCCCGTCACTGCGCCGCTCGATCATTCTGCTCTCCGATCTACACTTTACCCTCACACTCATGACAATACACCCATGAAGGTTAGGCCCTCACACCGTGGAGCAATGGCTCAATAATACACATTCATTTTGTTAATGTCAATTATGATGGGGAAGACAAACTATTATCGTGCGAGGAGTCGGATAAGAGGGGTTGTTTTTTTTAGAGCTGTAGTATTACTGTTTGTGGTACTAATGTCATTTTCAACTTTCTGGATTCAACTGGATTCTGCCATTTGACTTGACTGATGTAAAACTATGATTAATTCACACTTTAGTGTAGTTCAATAGACTTAACTAAAACAGATATTCCTTACTGTAAACAACTACCTTTCAGTATAGTTAGCTCTTCCCTTCAGACAGATATAATAAAGCAGTGACTTACCCGAAATCAAGAAGCTACTCTGATGAGTGGCGAAACATATTCACTCTTAAAACTTTTTTCCCCCAGTTGACAGAATAAAAAATGATTTTGCTATGCGGAACCTGCCTGGACGACAGTAAGATTACACAGATATCAGGGATTTATATTCATTTATCCTTGGTCCTATCACGCCAAATAGTGTGATAATTACAAAACATATGCACTTAAGATTAGACCCATAGCCACTACATAATAATTTTGTTACCTTATATTTCACTCTTCTTGCATAGGTCTGTATTAAATTAACTCTCCAAGGAGGAATGGTTTCACAGACTCCCTCCTCCTCAGACACTACATGCAATTCCTCCGGAGGATCCCATAATGTTCCCAGACAAAGTCTCTAAGAGAAGCGTCTTCTTTTGTGCAAATAATATTTGGGGTAAGGCCAATAATATATTTTTATCGGTGAGTAATTGCGGTCTGTGTTTTTAGGCACATTTAATTGATGGAATTCCCTTTTTTGTTGACCGTGGAGCATGCAGCACTCATCCATGGTAAATTAACCACAATGGGGAATATATTGCTCCAAACAAATCACATTACATTGAAACAAAAACAATATCCCCAATGTTAAATTGTTACAACACAAAACGAGCAGCTAAACCTCTCAAATAGACGTTTTCCCGACTCAACCTTTTGAAACTGGACCAGCCCTTCCTTAGCCACTAGAGGGCACCATAGTGCTGGATAAACAGCGTGCCAGATCCATACAAAGAACTATATTTTGTTAATTAGTTGTCAACAGGCAAAGGGTAGCTTTAAGTAAGAAGTGTATGTATTATAAGCTATTTGCTTACTTACTTCTCTACCTTGTTTAAACTCCACGACTGTTGCTGTTATAGGCCCCAGAGAGTCTTAGCCATAAAGAAATATACTATTTTAAACATTGAAATAAACAGCTCAAGTGAAGTGAGCATAATAAGGTATCTTTGTTTGTGTGTGTGCTTTATTCATTGTTGGAGACAGCTTAGGCCTTGCTCTGCTGTTATCTGGTGGCCTCCTACTCCTCCACCACACTGGCTCCTGCTACAACATTAATCAACTTGACACTACACACACACTACGCATACACACTCACTACTGAGACCTTTGTTGGGTGCCTATAAGCTAGGATGGAGAGAGAGAGAGAGGGATAAAGATAGAGGTAGAGAGAGATCTATGTCCCTGCAACATAACGCAAGCAGAGCAGTGCGCACAGCAGTAGCCCATTCCCTTGCTGTGCGCTCCTCCACGCCATACGTCACCCCTCTCCCACTACATTTCTCTACCTTATTACTCTCCAACGGGGAGGGAAGAGTGAGTGATTCCTCCAGCTCATCTCCCACTCTTTGTGACACATCATTTGTCCTTCTGATTAGAGCCCATAACACTGGTGCCTCCAGAGTGCGCGCAAGGCCGATGGTGTGTGTCTCTGAAAAACGCTTCACTGGCAAAAGGTTTGTCATTAACTGGCTGTTTGTTGTTGGACTAGATCTGTAGAAGATGAGAGTATGAAACCAATTGCCTGCTCTTACCTGTGCACTCATTAAATCAGATCATTTTTAATTTGCAACAAAGGAAAGACAAAAGAACGGCTTCAAAAGTGGAGGTACAAACTGTATGGTTCAATAATGGTTCTACCTTTACCTTTCAGTTCACGTCTTTAATCTTGATGTTGTATTGTCTTTGAAAGACAAAAAAGCCTGTTGAAACTTCTCATAGAACACAAATTCCTTAAAGCGATTGGATACTAATTCTTAAAAAGATTTATAGCTTAGCTTTCACTATTCATTTCAAAACCAACAGGCTATGTTGTATATTCAGTTCAGCATATCTTTACACTCTAATTGCACTTAAGTACCTTTTTCTCCAAAATTATTTGCATGGATTATTGAAGCATGCACAATGACTGAATTCCTTTCATCATATTCAGACCCCCCCCATAGTCCCTTCTCTCTTTCACACTGATAGGGCTATCAACAGTTGCTCTACTTTTTCACACAGTAATGAACACCTCAGTGAGATGCACTCTGGAGGTGTTCAGGTGTGGGCTTGTGGGTGGATGGTTGTAGCATATATCTCTCACTAAAGCACCTTCTCCCTTCCCCCTTTTGGCCCCCCACCAATCTTCCCTCTGTCCTGTCCTTCATCCTCTCTACTGGTCCCGTTTTTCTCTGTCCTAGCCGATGTCGCCACTGAACATGAGTAATGATGTTGTCATCTCTGTTAGTCTCCATTTATCAATGTCAGATGGAAGAGCAGAAGCGTGGTGCTTGTGCGTGTGATGCTGTGGTTTGTTGAGGGGTGGAGGGAGTTAGGGGGGGAACAGGGATACTGGTTAGGATCAGGGAGCGGAGACAGCAGTGAGGTAAGGAGGAAGAGGAGGCAGGTGTGTAAAGTAGATAGATGGAGAAGAGGGGCGGTCTGACACAGTGAGGAGGAGTGAGTTTGAAAGGGGTTGGCTGAGGAAAAGATGAATTACAAGAAAAAGGTCTTGGCCCTGCGTGTGGTCCGTCTGTCTGTCCACCGTGATTCATCGTTGCTGTTACATGGAGACAGAATTAAGACTGCTCTTTAGCATATGCACGTCTAATTATGCAAATGGAGCCCGTTAGACAAAACATTACTGGAGCAGTCTGGATTTTGGGGCGATGTGAATGTGGGCGCATTTGTCTCTGTCAGTCATGTGACCCTGAAACTAAATGAAATTGCTGCTTGTCATATTACGGCATAAGTGCTGCAGCCGCTTGTCCACGGTCTCAGTGATGAATCCCAAACCCAGAACAAGCATTTATACGATCCGTGAGAACACCCTTTCTATTGACAAAAAATCAAAAAGGTTTTGTAATTCTCTTTTTAATTCTGTACAGGATAAAAAGAAATAAGCACTGCTTAAGACCAGAGTCAAATCTCAACTAGAAAACAAATGAAAAATCATAAAAGAAGGAGGTTTACAATACAAATTAGTAGTAAGACATTGTCTGAAGTGCAATGGCATAGCTCAGATGGGTTAAAAGTGAAACCAAACTTCAAAATAAAAATACTTCTCTATTTTCAACAAACAGTAAATTCTTTACAGAGTAGAGACTGTCTTATCTGATGTATTTAAACCTGTAAAAACATATTTACAAATAGCCAATATCTTTTATATATTTTTCTCATAATCACATATATGTCAGCACCAGTAAAAAAAAAAATCAAACAATAAAATAAACAAGGAACATCAACAACAACCATTTTGTAAAATGTTGTCTACAGACTTGGTCCCGGTACATCATGATATTTGGAGGAAGCTTCCTGTCTCTATTTTACCCTTCACATAAAAGAGGACAAAGAGGTCATGACCTTATGTGACCCTTACTCCAACCTGGAAGAGTTTCTCCATCTTGCGCCTCAGTTTTGGTGAAGATTTTCTCTTTTGAACAGCTCCCATATTGAGTTTCATATCCGAGTTTGCCCGGAGTCAGAAATTTTGGAAGAATTAGCAGTGGATTCAGGGAAACTGCAAATACTCCACTGCGTTTCTTGTGCAATAAGTCTTACACAAAGGCGTGTTTTTTTCCTAGCTAAACTCAGACACTCAATATGTTAGCTTAACATTTTGACAAGAACATAACTTTTTCAGGGTGCTAACAAATAACACATACAGGGACAATGGTCATGTCTAAAGTTTGGATTAAAGGGTTGTTATACCACACCAACAACCATGAGAACAAATGTTACGATGACACAGAGCTAGTTTAAGAGAAAAAGGCTTTTTGGTTTGTTGGATTACAGCTTTGTCCTTGAAAACTCACATGCAGACACTCTTCATTCATCTTTAATTTTACAAAACAGTTTGGGAGGGAAGGTAGGTTACCAGGATGTACAATTATATTCAGTCAATACGTAAACAGATGGATACACTTAACAATAAGCTTGGAGAAACTTTGATAGACTTGCTCAAAGAAGGGAAATCCCACTGGAAGCACTAATTGTCCTAATGCTAACTGAGGCTAAACATTACTTGACCCTTAGCTGTCACAATATTTAAAATCAAGGCTTTGCAGTGGTTCTAAGCAACAATTTTCTTCACAGTAGTGTTAGCACAGTTATGTTGTAGCTTTAGCGAGATGCGGTACATAGTAGAAGCCTATTGTTAAGCTATGGGCCACGTTTTGACGTTTTTTTTTTTAAGACAACACAAACTAAAACAAGTGCATTTAAAACATGTACATATAGGACACTACTAACATCATTGAGAACAGCAATGTAAAAGTATATGGGCCTTAAGTGAGTTATTTAATTATAAAAGAAGAAGTCACTTGTGGTGCTTGGATACATTCAGTGCCCAGTGATGGTATAGCTTTAGCGGATGCATGCAGAGTGCTTGTGCCAGGCCATGACAGGGTTGGACACACATTACTGCTGTTATTGTACATGGCAGATATGTAGCCTATGTGTGCGTACTGCTCGCTTAGCTGCCTGTTCCCTGTCATTGACCCTCTTCATGTGTAGAAATGAAGGCAAGCAAATGCACTAGAGGGCAGCATTGAGCACAGCAAAAAACGCATCATTTGTTCTGCTGTGATGTTCACAATTTAAACAGGGGAAGGGAGTGTGGAGTGTCCCTGGAGACGAAGGGGAAGACGGGAGGAGAGGATGACAGAGAGACAGAGAGACAGAGAGACAGAGAGAAAGATCAAGTGAAGACAACAGTGTGAAAAAGACACGTTTGAGTGGTGTGTGTTCGCCACAAAATCTGACAGAGGAAATGGGAGCGTTGAGAGTGCTTTCTAGTCTCTTCAGCATCTCACATAGCTGAGAGATCTAAAGCATGGGGCCGGGTGACACAAACACGCAAACACAAATAAATTGTTGTCTCGAGAACAAGTTTTCCTTCCCCTTCATCAGTCTGCGATGTTCAATCATCCCCACTGAAGCTCTGGCTCAAAGCACTGTTTAAATGGGCATCGCTTTCAAACATAAGAATAATTCATTTCAAGGACAGGAAGGGAGCTAATGGAACACACCTTTAATCTCTATATGGGTTTACTTTAAATGCACAAGACAGAATGGTGTTTCTTCAGCACTCACTCTCACACACAGTACACAGAACTCATCAGAACTAGCTCATGTTTTACAAAACAAAAACATGCCAAGAGCTGTCCTTGCTGTGTCATGTCCCACGTTTAGTTTGTCCAGTAAAACTCTGATTTCGCCTTTGGCTATTGTCCCGGGAAAAACTCCTCCATCCAACCATCGCTCGAGTCCAGCTCTGCCCCTGAGCCATCGCCCAGACCGAAGGCTGCCCCACCCGAGGGCCCGCCCCCGTAACCGTACGATGACATGTCCTGATTGGGTGTCCTCTGGTAACTCTGTGGCTGAGCCCCGACACCCCCTGGTCCATATGGCCCTCCCGCTCCTCCTCCGGCCCCTATGCCGGGACCCCCAGGCCCAGGGCCAAACCCTCCCATTGAGCTAATGGCCTGCCCCATCACCCCCTGGTTCATGCCCTGGTTCATGACCATGGGCCGTGGCTGATTGGTCCTGGGCTGGCCGCTCATGTGAGGGCCCATCATGGGGCCGCCCATTGCCGCAGCAGGGTTTCCCACCCTAGGGTCCATGGCCTGGCTCATGCCTTGTCCCGGGCCCTGAAAGTGTTGTTTGGCCATGCGTGGCTGTCCCGGCTGCATGTAGCCCTGTGCAGAGCTAAAGCCCACCATGTCCCCTCCTGTAGTCCTGCTCACCAGACCCTGCCCCTGCTGCTGTGGCCAGCCTCCAGCTCCCATACCCGCACCACCGCCTCCTCCAGCCCCCAGCATGCTTTGCAGTCTCTGCGCCTGTGCTTTGGCATTGGGAGGTCCTTTAAGGGACTGCTGCATCATCATCCCCTGGCCTCCATATCCTTGAGCTCCCGGGCCTCCGGGCATGCCCCCCACTCCTGGTCCTGCTCCTGCCTGCCGAGGAGGCCCTGCCGCTGGGTTGTGCTGTGCTGGAAGTCCCATGGGGGCTTGGACACCTTGGCTTTGGTGCTGCTGGTGCATCATTTGGCTCATGTTGGGGTTGAGTCCATAGAGAGACCCCTGATTAGATCCTTGGTTTCCGTATGGTAGGCCCATATCAGACTGAGGTCCCACGGAGCCCCCTTGGCCTTGGACCGATCCCATCTGGACCATTTGCTGCTGGTTCTGCTGCTGGAGGAGGCGCGCCGCACGGATGCTCTGGAGGGCCTGGCTCCGCGATGCCAGCTCCTGGGGAGGCCCTGAAAACAACAAAAGAGTTTCAGTTAGTTCAAATAAGAGCACTCTTCACCAAACCTCCACAGAAATGGGAAGTGGCTAAAGTGAGCCGGTCTAGCAGCAGGGAATATGTCTAAATCCTTTAATGAACACATAGTGCCATCCCTGAGCTAATCCCTCATCTCACAGCCCGACTCTGGCTGTAACTGAGCAGCTTGGATAAACAGGAGAACCCTCTCCAGTGCTCAACTGTGTGTGCAGCCAGTTATAGGTAATTGATCACCACCAAACAGCCGCATCCAGCACACTTATCACCTTGTATGAATCTGACTAAACAGTGGAGCGTGAGCAGGTTCTGATTGCAGGCGATAATAGCATAATCACAGTGTTTCTGATGCTCCGCGGACTAGAGCCACTGTGTATTAATAGGCCTGAGTTTTGTGGTCTATTCTTCTGTTATTATCATTTTAGCCTTGGAGAGAGAGCTAATGGCTATAAATGGATTTTCTGTGTCCTTGCCTTCCTCTCTTCCATGATACCTCTCTGTTACTAAATTATATCCTTTCTCTTCAGTCTTTTTGCATCCTCTTTCTCACTCTTGTGCTGAATCTTTGCATCCTTGACTCCTTGCTTCTTTCCTTCCTTTACAATTTGCATGATGTCTCTATATTCCGTGATTCTATTTCATTATTTTAAGATTTTGAATTAACAACAAACCAAGGGGCAGCCTACATTATTATAATTTTTGTTGTAGTTTCTTTAAATCTCCATAGGTTTAACATTAAGCAAACTGAAAATTGTGTGATTACACAATTGTCTCCATTATTAATAGATACAATCTATAGTAATTGTTATGTGTAGGCAATCAAATGTTTTACAAAAGCATAGTGCATACCTTGTGTGGCTTAGAATCAGCCAAAATGCCATGATAGTGATTTTTCATTCGTTCTTTCCTTGAACCCTTCCTTAATTGGTTGCGTTCACGTGACAACATTATAATTTTTGTAGCAGTAGTGTGCGGTGACTTTTTTGGATGGGCAAGAAGACTTGGGGTGTCAATATTTAGTGGATAACATTTGCACGCAAAAGTGAAAAAAACCCTAACATGCAAGGGTGAGTTTCAATTCCTGGTTTCCCGGGTGAAGGGCGAATGCCTACTGAGATAAACTCCCATACCAAAAAAACGATCAATTCATAACACAAATTAGCGCTCTATGTTGCTAAATGGCTGCATGTATTTCTGACTAATGTCTAAACGTTATAAACGTGAACAGAGCCTTAACTACAAATACTTGTAAAAGATTTTCTGAGTCACTAGCATGAAACATGCTCAGTTTGTAGCAAAACCTTAAAAAAACATCCAAGATTCCCACACAGGTTTATTCAGTGTGGTTTGAGGCTGTGTGGTCCTCATGCGCAGACCTCAAAAGAAGCTGCTGTCCGGTCTGGTTCTAAAAGCTCAGGCTGGAGAGCGGAACATGAACGGGCCTCTGAACACGTTCACAGACTGAGCAGCTGCAGGAGAAGAAGAATCAAGCTTCCCACGCAATACAGCTCAGCGGCCTATAGAGTCCACTAAAAGCCACAGTGACTTCCAGCCAAGCTTCAGCAACAGAAGTGAGGGAAAATTGGCTTAATTTGGATATATTTCGGAACAAGATAAATATAGTTGTGACACACGGTAGTTTTAATTTTATTGGTCAGTCACTGTGTTGTAGGACTGTCTTGGTTGACACGTCTCTGCAACATCGCGTGGCGGTCGGGGACAGTGCCTCTGGACTGGCAGACCGGGTTGGTGGTCCCTCTGTTCAAGAAGGGGGACCGGAGGGTGTGTTCCAACAACAGAAGGATCACACTCCTCAGCCTCCCTGGTAAGGTCTATTCCAGGGTACTGGAGAGGAGAATCCGACCGATAGTCGAACCTCGGATTCAGGAGGAGCAGAGTGGTTTTCGTCCTGGTCGTGGAACACTGGACCAGCTCTATACTCTCCATAGGGTGCTCGAGGGTTCATGGGAGTTTGCCCAACCAGTCCACATGTGCTTTGTGGATCTGGAGAAAGCTTTCGTGTCCCACGGGGTGTCCTTTGGGGGGTGCTGCGGGAGTACGGGTTCCGGGGCCCTTTGCTCAGGGCTGTCCGGTCCCTGTATGACCGGAGCAGGAGCTGTGTTTGCATTGCCGTCAGTAAGTCAGACCTGTCCCCAGTGCATGTTTGGACTCCGCCAGGGCTGCCCTTTGTCACCGGGTTCTGTTCATTGGTTTTTATGATGACAGAATTTCTAGGCGCAGTCAGGCTCGGAGGGTGTCCGGTTTGGGGACCACAGGATCTCATCTCTGCTGTTTGCAGAAGATGTTGTCCTGATGGCTCCATCAAACCTGGACCTGCAACATGCACTGGGGACGGTTTGCAGGCCAAGTATGAAGCAGGCTGGGATGAGAATCAGCACCTCCAAATCCAGGCCATGGTTCTCAACCGGAAAAAGGTGGGTGGGGAGTCCTTGCCCCAAGTGGAGGAGTTCTCAAGTATTCTCGGGGTCTTGTTCACGAGTGAGGGAAGGATGGAGCGTGAGATTGACAGGCGGATCGGTGCAGCGTCTGCAGTGATGCGGTCGCTGCATCGGACCATTGTGGTAAAAGAAGGAGCTGAGTCGAAAGACAAAGCTCTCGAATTTTCCGGTCAATCTACGTTCCTACCCTCATCTATGGTCATGAGCTTTGGGTAATGACCGAAAGGACAAGATCGCGGATACGACCACGGTCGAAATGAGTTTCCTCCGCAGGGTGGCTGGGCGTTCCCTTAGAGATATGGGGAGCTCAGTCACGGGAGGAGCTCGGAGTAGAGCCGCTGCTCCTCCACGTTGAGAGGAGCCAGCTGAGGTGGCTCGGGCATCTGTTCCGGATGCCTCCTGGGCGCCTCCCTAGAGGGAGGTGTTTCGAACATGTCCCACCGGGAGGAGGCCCCGGGGAAGAAACCCAGGACACGCTGGAGGGACTATGTCTCTCTCGGCTGGCCTGGGAACGCCTCGGGATCCCTCCCGGAGGAGTTGGAGGAAGTGTCTGGGGATAGGGAAGTCTGGGAGTCCCTGCTTAGACTGCTGCCCCCGCGACCCGGCCCCGGATGAAGCGGAAGAAGATGGATGGATGGTCTTTTCCGTCAGAAAAAAATACTTTTTCATTGTAGCTTTAGAAAGCGGGGCCATTATTCTACACCAAAGACTTGATTGTTGTCAGTCAAAATGATTTAAGATGAATATGAAAAGTTTGTGGAGCCAATCCCAAACAAATAATAGTAAGACATTTGTGGATCCTAAGTTTGAATATTTCTTCCAAAAACACAGTGAATCTTTATAGACTCATGCTCTCCATCTGAAATTATGAAATCACCACATTCAATGTGAATGCAACATATTGTATATCTTAACCCCACATAGATGCTTCCTAATGCCATTCCTGTATTGATTATCTCCTTATATCATTCTCTTTATCCGTCTGTTGATTCATTCTTTCCTTCTTTTTTCTCCTTCTTTTCTTCCCTTTTATTCCTCCTCCACTCTATCCATATTTTCTCTGTTGCCTCTTTTCCTACATTTTCGCTTCCTTCCCTCTCTGACTCCAGCCGAACTCTTGGGGGATCCAGGACAGACAAGTTGCCGTGGTAACAGGCAGAGCACGAATATTCTATATTTTTTTCCCGGGGCGAGCGAGAGATCGCGAGTGAGAGAGGCAGAGCATCTGAGCATTGAAAACTGACAAATCTGACAGCGTCTGGCAGAGAACCGGCTTCAATCTCAAGGTTAGGTTTCACTATGCAAAAATATGGTGCACAAGATGGTGTAATGTGAACCGAAATATGTGTACAATGAATGAGTACAAATAGGTTTCTTTTTTGAATTGTCTTAAAGGACAAAATCGACCATCGACCACTTTAACCACCTGTCACTTTAACTGCAATATTCAACCACTCACTGCACTGTCACTTTCTGCACTATAACTTTAAACATAACTGTAAACTTGTGTACATAGTATAGAAATGCCTATTTTTTTATTTTTATGTATAGTAATTTTAAATTGTTTCCTAATGCATGCCCTTTTTTGATTGAATTGAATATATGTTTTTTTATTATTACTCAGTGTTTTATGTTGCACCTTAAGGCTGAGACAAGTTCCTATGTTTTTGAATTTTGTTCATTGACAATGGCAATAAACTCTTCTGATTTTCTGATTCTGATTCTGATTCTGATTCTGAAGTTCAAAGTGCAACGCGCACTGATTTGATTCCTGGTTTAGAAAACAAGCTTCACTGAAGTCTTGTTGCCAGGGCTAAATGTTAAATAGTAAACCCAACAAAACAAAGTCATAAGTAACTATGTTGCAAAAAATAAAAAAAATATTTTTCATCAAACCCTATGAGAATAAATTGGAAATAAATGTAAAATAATCAAATTTAGTTTAAATTTAAATGTTCTAAATTTGTAATTACATTTGATTGTTTTGGCGTGTAGGATTTGGGATTAAATGGCAAAAAACGAGATGTTTCTGATCAGACATGCAAGACAATACATTAGCAGAAACAATGTCAGCTGTGGAACAACCTGATAAACTGCTGGATAAATTTATCACACCAACTATATGCCAATACTTTTGGATTAACAAGTATTTAGCATCTTAAAATTTTCATTGGTTTAACTTTACTGAACATCCTCTGATGTTTGATGGCAAAAGCTTGAGCTCTATTGACTTACAAACCATCCAAATAAAAATTATACATATATACATAATTACACTATGGCCAATCTTTTATTTCAGTATATTCAACATAGCTATTCTTCTGTATGTAAAATATATTTGCTAAAGTTATGGTTGCAGACAATGTCCACTTCAATGACTTTGTGATGAGAGGCAGCGCCACTGTAATTACCATCTGGAAGATCTGTGAAAAACTTTAGCCGATGATACCAAAAATCCATTCACTAATGTGTCCATCAATAAAACCCTGAAAGAAATTAGGTCAGGTCTTGACTTGTGCAAAGGAAAATCTATGGAGGATCTTCCTTAAGATTGTCCTGAATATAAAATGCACTGTAGCAGATATGAGTGTGTTAAATGTGTGATTATACCTTGGTACTGATTGACTTGGGGGTATGGATTCCTCTGGCCCTGCCCCATTTGCCGCGGAAGATGCTGCTGCTGCTGTTGAAGCTGCAAACACAAATATAGTTATAGAGTTAGCACTTAGTCCAGCGTAGTGTTGAAATGTACAGGGTCAATTTGTTTGTTTTAGATGGATAGACAGATAATTCATTGATCCTGAAGGAAATTCATTTTCACTGCACTTCATAGTTGCCTTTGTGGCTCAGTCAAAGGTCTCAGTGCAGCTTAGCAGGATAGGATTGGTCAGGGCTTTAGTTTGAGGTGAGTAACAGTTGCATCAGGACAAAAGATGTACGTGTCTGGTAGCACAGGCATGACATTTTTTAGTGCTTATTTAGCTAAAAACCATTCTAAAACTATGGAAAGGTTGTCAGGTTTTGTCCTATAAATTAGCGTTTTGGGAAAATCACCAATGAATTACGTATAACTCATTCGTATACAAATCTGGTTGGAATATGTCTATTTTATTTAGATTTAGGTTTTAGGGTTGATGAGAATCTGTGTATCGAGTCGTTTTGACAACCCTGAGCTTTGTCAAATGTCACAGGTACACTTTCTGAGCCATACATGTTCGAAATGTATGGCTCAAAAGGTGTACAATGACATAATGCAGGGTCCACTGGCATCCATTAATGATTAAGTTTGTCCAAGTGCTAGTGTGTTTAGAAGTAGTAGCCTTTTGCGCTCCAAACAAATAAATGATTGACCAAAAGAATAACTGCTAGAATAATCAAATGGCAACAATAATCGTAAATTGCAGCTCTAGATTAGTATATATTTGATCCATTATGGACATAACTCAAACAAGTTATGTGTCAATGTGCTACACTCACCACAAATGCTATTGTATAATCGCTTAGATAAACCCTGCTTCGGACAGATGTTACATGGCGGCACATACATGATCCTGGCAGATGAGCTCCTATCAGTAACAGCTGGTTTTGGAGTGTAATCAACACATACTAAATGCCGGTGCGTGGACGACATAAGGTGCTGCTCATTTAAATGAAACGTATGATGTCTAGTTAACGGCACGTGGCACGCCCCAGCAGGGTGCGGCCCTCCTCTCACACACACCTATATCTGCATGGCTGTATGTTTTTGCACGTCCAATTAAAAGCAACATGGTGGGTGGTGACTCCCAAGTTCAGGACTCTTTAACACTCGGTTCACTCACAGAGAGAGAAATAAAAAGAAAACACTGCATTATCACAGCGGGGGGCATGTGGCAAAAAACACGGGTAAATTACACATACGCTGGTGCACGTAGTAGAGGAAATGAAAATTATGTAGTGGAGAGGGGAATGGAAAAGAGTAAATATACAACTGTAAGAAAAGAGGGTTAAGAGAATGAGCAGTGAGTTGGAGGCAAACCGAACCAGCAAAATCACGGGGTATGATCAGATAACCTAATAATTAGACCTGATTATTGATGTGTGTTTATATGCCCACCTGATGACACATGTTTAGAGTAACTGCTGTATTTGGAAGACAAAATCCAATGCATTTAAAAATAACTATTTCCTCTTTCCCACATTAGTTTGCAGTTTTTGCACTATTTTCCTGCACAGGTGTGAACAATTAGAAATAAATCAGATTACTCACATCAGAACTGTTTACGTAACATTTCAATAATCTGATAACTGAAATCAGATCATGATCAGATTTATGTGCATGTACACATAGCCACTGAGTAAATTGCCAGGCCTGTTAGGCATTTGGTTCTAAAGGCTTGTAACTGATGAACCTTCCTACTTGTACTTTAAGTAGACAGACTTTCATATACAAGTGGCTGAAGAATGATCATGCAACTATGGGCCTTAGATGGGGTAAACTCAGGACCAAGACCAGGACAGACACTGTGACGTTCACAAAGAATTCCCTCAATTACATTTCGATTGAAGATAATTTAGCGTGAAATATGTAAATCAAACATGTCAGGAGGGCAAGTATATTTTACTTACTCTTCAGGCAGATAATTTAGCTTGAGATAAAATAGTACCTTGAAAGATGTCAAGAATTGAAAATTGGCAGATAATATGTCCAAGAAGTAAATTAATCCATATTAGTACTACTCAATTTAAGATAATTTTCACTTGGTCATTTTAACTTGTGTAGATAATAGCTTTTTGCAATTCAATTTCACTGGTTCAAAAACAAAACAACAACTATAATTTTGATACTAGTTTTCATATTTATTGATATATCTAAGTAGATACTTAGTTGCTGAAAAAAATAAAACTAAAATAAAAAGGACAGAATTTGACCTTTTCTCAATAGTTTTCACCGTAACTGTTCTGTCTTGAAAATTGCTTTCTGTCGACAAAAAAAAAAAAAAAAATGACTTGAAAATTGCTTTCTGTCGACAAAAAAAAAAAAAAAAATGAATCATGAAACAAATTCATGCAAACAGGAATCCCCAATCTATATATCAATAATCTGCCTGATATCTGTCCAGAAGTCAGTTTGCAAATGTATGCTGATGACACAGTTGTTCATGTCAGTGTTTATGTCGGTGAAAACTTGACACAAAATCTGAAAAAGATTTCCACTTGGCTAAAGGAGTCTTGCCTAACTCTTAACATGAAGAAAAGCAAGTGTATATGTTTTTCCATAAAAAAAGCCCCAATTACTCTCCTTCAGGTTCAAATTAATTGGGTACTCATTGACAAGGTACCAGAGGAGAAATATTAAGGAAAAATTCTAGACATACAGTTGAATTTCAAAAGTCAAGTTAAAAAGTTTTATTTTACAAAAAACATTAATTGTTTCAAGATAATAAGAAAATGCCTGACCCCTGAATGTGCACACATGTTTTTAAATTCTATGATCTTCTCCCATCTGTCCTTTGGAGCCAATATCTGGTCACAGACTTGTCACACTACGCTCAAGCCAATCGAAAGCCTATACAACAAGGCCCTAAAGGTGTTTGACCAAAAACCAATTAGATTCCACCACTGGAATTTTTATCATTCTCAAATTAACTTTAGTATTCTTAATTAAAAAAACAAAACAAAAAACACGTGTTAATGGTTTGGTTCCAAAGCCTTTGAGCAGCTGTATCTGTAAATTACAAAACTGTGGCAGGTCAACCAGTGCAGCCTCATCTGGAGACGGTAAAGTGCCTTTGTGTAAAACATGCTTCGCCCAAACAGCCTTTTCTGTGAAGGGTTCTAATCTCGGAAATATGCTCCCTGTGCATTTAAAATCTATGACAAACTTTAGTATCTTCGAAAAAAGAAACAAAATCTTAGCTGTGCCAGAAGCAGCACTGCCTTCACATTTAATGTGTTTCTAATGTATCTTTTCTTGTCCATGTCCTAATGTTATACATATCTCTGTGTCCTTTGTTTATTGTATGTGAAAGTGCTGCAAAAAGTGCTGCAATAAAGGACTATGATGCATGCATCAGGCTGCTGTGTTACAGTTAGTCAATGTTTTTTTTATCCGTCTGTACTCAAATAAACAAAAACAAAAAAAAATCATTGCGGTTTTGAAATTTTAGCTTTGTGACAAATATAGAAACAGTAATAGCTTGAAACAAGTCAGTAAGCTATCACAAACAAATGCATTTCATAGAATGAACCAGTTATCAACGACTGGGCTCAAATAAAAATGGACATTTAAAAAAAACGAGAACATTTTCTTTGTAATTAATTTGAAATTGCGAAACCGTAAACTCACTGGTATATGTGGGATATGTGCCAGACTTGGGATGATTTACTCCTGCTACACTTCTGTTTTATAGTTTTGTATTGTTTCATAAACAAATAAACACAGTAGTGAAATGTTACAAAAGTAAATAAACTAGTAGATCTCAAATTAAGATAAATCTTTTGATTTCAAATCATTTTACTTCATTGGCCATGTCTTTAGTTAAGACCTCACCTGTTCAGCCAGGAGCTGCTGCTGCTGCCTCTGCTCCCTGAAGAGCTGCTGTTTCTGCTGCTCCATCATGTGCATCTGGACCCTCTTCTCCTGCTCCATGGCCATCATCTGCTTCATCATGGCCTGCTGCTGGTTGCCCACGTAGCCTGGAGGGGGTCCCGATCCCTGGTTGGGTCCTACCCCCGAGGCCACCCCTCCGCCGGGGTGAGAGGGCGGGATGGCACCGGGCGGCCGCGACATTCCCACCACACCCTGTTCCTGGAAGGGAACAGATAACAAGCAGGAAAGGGTGAGTCAGGTCAAAGCACAGAATACATGTCAGAGGTTGTAGAGGAACGTTTTCTGCAAGAAAAAGTACATTAATATACTATTTTTAATATAGAATAGGAGTAGTAAAACGTGAAATTTTAAAAGCCACCAATCAGTTGTGTTTTGAGTTTTTGGGGTGTATTAAAATTGACTAAGACTAACTAAAAAGAAATGGAAAACACAAATTTTTGCACATTTCCTGATGCAGTTACCAAAAAGCCTCCAACTTTACCTGGATTCACCCTATTTTCTTCCTTATACAATTGTTTTAGTTAGGTACTTCCATGAATATGCTGTGTTGTTCTTGCTCCCAATGGATCTCCGGTTAATATTCTACACACCAAAACAGAATATTTAGTTTTGACTTGCTTTGGCAAAGGTTGTCATTTTTGTTTTGAAATCCATTGATAGACAACTCTAACACGACACGAAAACATTGAGTAGAATTTATTTGTGCCACTAATTGCCAGTTAATTGAACAACTTAACTAAACCACTTGATCACGGAACGGAAAAAGAAGCAAAAAGATCTGTGTTATTCAATATTTGCAAGATTGTTGAATATATGGGGCAGATTTTCTGTTAACTAAAATCATAAAGTCCAAACGTCCTTCTTGAAAACGACTGGCTTCTTGGCTTCAAGAAGAGTATTCACGTTGGAGTTCTGGGATCAGGCACTGGTTGGCCCTCACTGCATATATTATTTCCTTATTAACATATAAAGAGCACATCCTCCTCCACTCAGCCATATGCTAATCACTAATAGGATGAAATGGCTTGCTCCGACCAATGAAAGAGGAGCGTTTATGAATCTATAAAGATTAGACAGTGAAAGGAGAGTGGACACCGTTTAGTTCCCGAGCGACAGAGCAGAGGAAAAGACACTAGAAGATGTGTGAACAAATATAAATCAATATTTGAATAAATAACAGGAAGGTATTGTTATTTGACACATTTGTAAGGTCACAGGTTTTTAAAATGACTATTAATATAAGGTAATGGGTAAATCTGGCCATTGGAACAACAGACTACCATTACCACAAATAATAATATACTTGACGTGCATGAAGACTATACTGTACACCTGAAATGTACTGCTTCCACCACCACAATTACTTCAACTACCACCTTTGCTACAATGATAATTACTACAACATTATACCACGTTGTTTACTGTCTAATACGTACATTTATTGTCATGCATGTGTACTTTAGGAGTGAACAATATTTCCAAAATGAATATTGTGAAATTTTTTTGAGAATAAATAACAATATTCAGACAATATGTCAATCCAACGGAAATGTGTTAAAACATATCGTCATAAATCCGTAAAATGAATCACGGCTGCTGCTGCTGCTGCTAGTACAACTGATACTATTACCACTCTTTTTCAGTGATGGAATATTCACAAAAGGCCACACGCACACACACACACACACACACAGTGAAAGAGAAAAACCCGGTACAAATCATATTTAACTGCGGGCTAAGAATGAAAGCGTCACAGCAGGATTACAGCGCTGTAAAGTATAGCCGTGGCTGGAGTCTGTAACACAGTACTACTCAATATGTTTTCAAAGGGCCAAATCTTATAATCCGCATTGAAGCTACGCTGCTCTTAGAAAGGCGTTAGGTAGAGATAAAGCTGGTATATTAGCGCACAAAGAACCCCGTGGAGCAAAACAAAATCATCTGCTTAAACTGACTCAAGCAGACCAGGCCAGACCAGACCGATCGATGTTCAGAGCTACGTGTCTCTTCGCCTGCGTGTGCCCGGCGTACGTCAAACACACACAGTACAATAGGTGAGAAGAGACAGACACTTTACACTACACTACTAATACTGCGATTACTACATGTACTACTATTACTACTGCCCATAATACAGCTATCACTGCTACTACAAGTACTACTGCTACAACTCGGCATATACAACCACCACAGAGATCACAATAGGGGAGACTGTAACTTTTATAATTGCCTCTGTTAAGAAAAAATAAGATAACCTTTGTTTTTCCCACAACAAGGAAATTCTAATGTTGCAACTCAAAGTTCAAGAACAGCAGGAGACAAAAAAAATCAAAAACCAAGAAAAAGAACTGTTTAAAAAGAGACTTTGAACAGATTTAAGATACAAAAATGCGTAAAGATATTAAAATAGCGGGAGCCGAGTCTCATCAGCGAAAGTAGTAGTCATAGTTTTTGCTTGTTGTATTACTTACTGCGGTGTTCAAATAAATAACATTTTAACAATTAAATAAAGGCAATAATAAGGTGGGAAAAGAGACAGAAAAATTACAACTTCTGCGAAGGTATATTAATAGTAAATGTGCGCTTTATTTAGCACTTTTCTGACATTAAAAGTTGCTTAACATTGCATTAATTCACTTTACCCATAGTGGTGATGTGATAACCATCTGCTATTACTTCCAATAAAAGCAGCTACAACTACTACTTTTATAACTTCTACTACTACTGTAATTGCAGTCAGGAATATGGCAATCACAGCAGTGCCTGAAACAGGAGAGGACAAAGAAAAGGAGAAGTATCAAACCATTACAATCACTACGACTGTTACCGCTAAAACCAGTACACGAAATGCTACTATAACTGCTTCTTCTACTGCCACTATTACTGACCCGAGGTAATACAATCTAGTAATGCAGGCTGCACAATGAAAGCAAGGAGCCTGGGAAGGAGAGGCGTAGTGACAAGCGGTGCCCAACGGGTGGCAGTGGTGATCTTTAAGCACTCTTCAGTCTGTGTGTGCGTGTGTGTCTGTGTGCTTGTATGGCCTCAGCAGATGGCTCAATCATGACGTTCTGATCTACGATTTCTCCTCAGCTCCCCCACTCAAACTACCTCTTTACTTTCTCTCTTTCTCAAACACGCGGCCATCAAAGTCCTCGCCCGCACCGCACTTTCTTTCTCCGGTTCTCACTCTTGTGCTGTGTGCAGACAGGCAGCCCTGAGTCATGTCCGCACAATGAAGGAGGGGAGGGAAGGCAAGATGGATTACAAAGGGACGAAATGGAGAGGGAAAAGTCAATTTTAGTGAAGGTGGCTCGGCTTGAGACGCCACCTCGTTTTAAATGAACGTAAAGCATGAGATTTTCCGCTTACAACTTCATGGTAAATTGTTCTAGTGATGACAAGACTTGCAACTACTACAACTAATAATACTACTTCTGCTGCTTCAAGTACTGCCACAGTATATGGCAAACATCAAGGAAAACGCACAAAAGGTGACTCATTTACGTAAGAATGTAACTGCACAATGTTGTATGAAGTGACAGTCTTTTTCCCCCCCTCGTATGATGAAATTGGCTGTAAATAAGACACAAACTACAAGCCAGAAATACTGTGGAAAAGTCGTGTCCAATGAAAGTAAGGGTTGGAGGAGAACAGATGGCACAGAGTAATGTCCGCTCTGAGAATTCAACTTTATAACTCTGAAGCAAAAATCGAAAGTTTTATATCATTCACAGGCCCAGCAGTAATATCATCACTGGTATACAGCTTTTTCTGCTCTATAATCTGGTAATTCTCCATAGATATACTATATGTAGGCTTCCAAGAATGTCCAAGTACTTTTTTCACGGTCCAGGAAAGTGCGTTTTTCTACATCCAATTATATGTTATGGGGCAAAAGAATGACTACTACCAATACAACTACTGCTATAACTTGACTGCAACTTTCATCATGGTAAATTGTCACATCGTGCTTTTCCATCTCTATTGGGATTTACCTCGCCTACAGATCTTGTGATCAAACTCCAAAAAGTGAGATTGATGTTTTTTTGTCAGCAGAGCAAAACGTCCGCAGAGATACATTGGCCAGACTGACGTTAAAATGTAAGCGTGAACTGCTGGGTCGCTACTCGTAAATACGTTTATCTCACTCTAGAGTAGTATACAAAAGTATAGAAAATCAGATACTAATCGATACTAGATACTCATTTGAGCAAGTATTGATACTCCACAGGACACAATTTGAATTTTCCTGAATAGTTTAGAATGATCTTGCATTTATCAGAACTAGTATAATATCAGTGGTGGAAAGAGTACTGAATATTTGTACTCAAGTAAAAGTACAGTAATATGACAAGTACTGGGACTAACTCTATACTTAAGTAAAAATAAAAAGTTCATAAGACAAAAGTTGGCACTAGATACTTTTAACCTGTTTTCAGTATAATTCCGGATCAGTCTTTTGTACAAAACTTGATTAAATAAACAGTTTAAAGCAGAAATAAGTTGTCTAATACCACATAAAGAAAGTACTTTCTTAGTATTGTGATTACATTTTAGTATCATGATAACACTACTCTAGCAAGAATACTACTACTCTCTACACAGCGAGGCAAGGGTTAAGTATCTTGCCCAAGGTCAGTAACGTATGGACTGGTGGTGGCAGGGATTGAACCACTAATCTGTTGGTCAGTGGGTGAACTTGATACTACTTCTGTCACTGGGGTTTTACTACTATAGAGATTGGCTCCTTTATGCTCCATTTTTGTACATAAAAAGCTCTGCCTTTGAAGCGTAGTTGCCATAACTTCATTTATTTTTCAAACCGCTTCTAACGTCAACACTCTTGTAAATAACCACCAGAGGGCGCTCAAAATCACTTAGAGAATTGACAAAACTGATGAAAAAGAGCAGTTTTTTAATCCTGTTTGTTGCAAAAAAGACCAGAAAAAGAGGTGAGAGCAGCCATTCTTTGTTTTGCAGCTTCTTCTAGTCACTTTAAACACAAATTTGAGCTTCCACTGTTGAGCTGTGCTCACTACTGTCCCCAGTGGTCATCAGATGTACTGCTCCATTGCTACGCATCACTAAGCTGTGAAAAAATGAACCGCATACAGACCAAATAACAGACAGAAGACTATGTTTATCCATATGCGTGTTGAACGTAGAGCATAAATCAGCATTAATTGTCAAACCAAAGATGATTTTTAGATGTGAACTACCTTGATGTTCATTCAAAAGTATTCTGACTATAATATAATTATTTACCAGTAGTGACCCAGCAGCGAATCGGTTTGTTCCACAGCTCTTTGGTTTACTTTTTTTATAGTGTTTTTGCGCTTGCATCTCCATGGAAGTTTGGCACATCTCATCAGTAATGTAAAGCTTTTGGTGTTCAACCCTGAGCTCTATTGAGCTACTCCTAAACTACAGAGTCATCATTGCTTTTAGCTTTGGCTTTTTCAATCAGTGCTTGTTTCTAGCATCTCAATCTCAATACCCCAAACCACTGAACAGAAATAGTCCAGTTCCTAATGAGCCTCAATGGTCAGTCAGTGACTACAGTTGGATCCAAACTGGGTCTTTCCAAAGGCTAAAAAAGCTACAGTCATCCATGGCATGAACAAGCGGGTTAAAAGCACGCAGGGGATGTTAAAAGTGAAATCGCGGTGTGATTTGAGAGCACACTTTTTCCGGAGGATGTTTGTTGTCTATGTAAAGGTGAGCTTGTGTGTGTGTGGTGCTGACTGTCAGTGTTATTGGGTTAGGAAGCACGGAGAGAGCCCAGGTGATTGCATTACACCAGGCCTGAGTGCAGACGCAGGCACATACAGGGAGTACAGGGAGGAAGAGACGTATCTGTGAGTGTTATGGCCAAAAACACAGGATAATGACACGCTTGAAACCAGCTTGGACCAGAAATATTAGAGAAGACAAAACTATATGCATTGAGGTGGGTTGCATTTATGAAGAGAATTTTGAAAATGTATTCACATGATTAGTATTTTCTAGTCACCTAATCAGAGAAACACTTTTGAACACTGCAGAGAAAAGAAATGCAAGAAAAACATTCATATTTCTTTGACCTTGTGAATAGATCTAAGTGTTCTTACAAGGCTTAAGTAGATATAAGATGAGTTAAGTTAAGGTAGTTATTGTCCATATAGAGAAGATTTCCCTCTGTATTTGACCCATCCTTCAGAGCTGCTGGGGAAATCTGTCAAGAGCATTGAGCAACCACAAAGTTGCACCAGGGGACCCATTTCAAGGTCTTGAACTAGACCTGGTTGTTGTAAACAAACCGGAACAAAAAATAGCTGATGAGAATAGAGAATTCAAGGATTGTGGGATATCACCACTTCTGGAGAAATTAGGAGTGCAAAGATAGATTTAAGAAGTGGATTGCATCTCCAAACTCCACTACTGCTGCTAGATTTGTAGCAACGCGGGAGATAATAAAGCGTGGAAAACCGTTCACAGATGGTGAGTACATGAAGGATTCTGATTTCTATATTTTCATCAATGCAACAATACATTATTACATTGTAATGAACGTTAAACTTAAAGCACCAAATATCTATAGCAGAAAAGTCACGTGGTGCGTCATCTCTCCAGGGGGCGCTGCAGGGAAAATACACATTTAATCAGGAATGCTCATTATGTATTTGTAGCCTCGTCATTTTGATAGTAGGCTAATAGAGCTAATATACACTTACAGCCTGTGTTCCCTTCATATAAGGCTTATATAAGGCTTTTATTTTTTAGCGGCTCCAGACAGATTTGTTTTTTGTCTTTTTGGTCCGAAATGGCTCTTTGAACATTTAAGGTTGCCGACCCCTGAGCTAGACGAACCAGCTGGGGGATTAGAGTGGTAGGCTTTTAGGTATAGGTGTAAGAAAGGATAGATTAGGGCTGGGCAATTAAACAATTTTTCGAGATTTGATCATTTCCAATGATCAATGATCAGCTTGTGTGAGACTTTTTAACCAAGAAGTCTACAGCCAGTCCTCTGTCAGCAAAAGAGCAGAGTTCAGACTTTGGAGAAAGAGGTTTTAAAATGTTGTAAGCAAAATAAAAATGAATACAGACCTCCACACAGAGAGGAATTAAAGGGAAAAACAAAAGACATGCTACGATTTTTTGTGTCATTGACACAAAAAGACAAAAAGTCTGTTAAGGAAATTAATATTTTTTTGTTTTTAATAAGACAGGATCAAATTAAAAAATCGTGCTTGATCAATGCGAGGAAATAATCCAGATACCCTTTTTGTCATATATTAATGTTCTCACCAAGTTTTTCACCATTCAAAAGACAGAATCGTTTGTTTTAAATTGTTATTTGCTATGGCACCTGTCTCAATTGTTCATCAGTCTGAAATCCATGGATAGACAATATACTCAAAATTCTAATCTAATCTCCAAAACAACAAAATCCATTTCTCGATTTCCCCCCTCTAGTTGTAAGTAGACTAGCTTCCCGGTAACTGTAAAACTGGAGTACAGTACAATTGTATAATCAGACCCAGCTGGGATGAAATCACCTGCTCTTCTCGGCGACCACAGACGGCAGATTAAAGGCTGCGCTTGCTACACAACACATGTGTACCCTTAAAACAGGTCTAAATACAAACGGCACATGGAAAAACCACAAGGCAAACAGACTGCGAGAGGCGACGCGCGAGCTGGTGCATCAATGCATCGAGCACAACGCAGTTACACATTGTGCTCCAACACACACACACACACACACGCACAGGAGGGAGAGAGAGAGTAAAAGAGGAAGAGCTGGCAGCAGAACGGTGTGTGTCTCTCCAGAGAGGATCACATCTGTCACCCACTTGTGCAGGAGAGCAAGGGAGGAGGAGTGGAGAGGGTTGGGTGGGAAGAGAGGAGAGATGAGAAGGGGGAGAGAAGAAGAGAGAGGGGAAACGAGTGAGAAAAAGAAAAGAGGAGCGAGGGAAAAGGGGAAAAAAGATGGGAGGGGATAAAGAGAGGGAGGAGCAGAGAGGAAAGAGAGGAGAAAGAGGAAAGGTGGGAAGGGAGAGAGAAACAGAGAGGGGTAAGCAGTCGGAAGAGAGAGGAGGAGGAATGAAAAAGAGTTGCAAAGGAGAAGAGATGTGTGAAGAGAGGGAGGAAAGGCAAGGAAAAGAGGAGAGAGGAAAGGAGTGAGAGGAGAGGAGTGGAGAGAGGGAAAGGAGGAAAGAAAATAGCGGAGAGAAACAGGTGAGCGGGATTAGAGTAGATGAACGATAGAGGACAGAAGAGAGGAGATGTGAGGAGAAGAGACGGAAGGGGGAACAGAAAGGTGAGCGTGGGAAGGCAAAGAGAAGGGTGAAAAGGAGAGAGGGAGAGAGTAGAGGAAAAAAAGGCAAGAGAGAGAAAAAAGGGAGTGAGGGAGAATTGCGTGAAAGGAGGAGGAGAGAAGGAAAAGGAGAAGCGAAGGGGAAGGGGAGATAGGAGTGAGACGAGAGAAGGAAAGAAAAGAGGGCAGCGAGCAGTAGAAGAATGACAAAAGAGAGAAAGACAGGATAGGATGACAGAAGAAAAGGAAGAGGAGAGGATGCAGAAAAGGAAGAAAGGGAAGACAGCGGGGAAAAAGGAGTAAGGAGGAAGAGGGGGGGAAGCGTATAGGAGAGGTGGTGCCGAGGCAGAGTGGAACAGATGAGAAGAGAAGAGAAGAAAGAAGAGAAGTGAGCAGGTAGAGGAGATGCTTCATTAGATGCTCACCACAGACTTGCTCACAGTAAGAAGAACAGTCTATCGGAGCAGCATGGTTAGCCGTAAAGGCACGGTGAGCACAGACCGAACAGGGGTCTTTACTCCCAATAAAAACATTACTAATCACTTTGTCGGACGATTACTACAGGCTCCGTCAGACCAAGAGACCCGCCAACAACTAAAACATGCAGATTTTGTTCGAAAAATAAGAACACAATTTGTAGATCTCATTTACTCCCGATAAAATCACGCTAAGCTTCGGCTGATGACTAAGATGAGCAACCAACGTCCACTTAAATGTCGCGAAACCCTGTTGTCTTGATGTGGGGGTTGACTCGTGGTGTGATTAACAACTGTCTTCACTGCTACGAGCACAGTTCTAGTCTTTGAAAAGGTATACATGTGTAATTTATTTTGATGTAACTGCACTGCGTTTAGCTTCAAAGCGTTGCACTTCACATTACTGATCGCAACGTCAAAAATGCCATGGACAGACAATATTTTGCTCTCATCTGAATAAAAGACCTTCAACATGGTGTTTCAACCAGATACAATCTAGATTAACTCGAGAACTGTAATGAGGATATGAAATTTAGAACATCTACCCAGAGAACACAACATGTCTTATAATCTTTGTGCTTTAGCGTACGGTGCGGTGGCATGGTTTCCGTCCGGGCAGCAGCGGAGCACCAGAAGGTCACAAGGTGGACTCTCTATCACAGTCAGAGCTCATCAACGTCAGGACGCTCTTCTCATTCACACCCATTGTCCTTGCACTTTCACCGAAGGCCGATAGGTGCAGAAGGAGGCTAATTTAAAAAGCTACCGCCTGCAAGTGAGGCTACGCTGTGCGCGACACTTTCTGTCCGGATAATTGTACGCATCTATGCATCCGTATTTGCGAAACTGTATAATAATAATAATAATAATGCTCCCACTGTTTGCGATCATGCAAACATAACTCAAGCACACATTTGTAACATTGATTTTGATGCTTAGAAATAGGCCAGTCATTTGACACAGTCTTAATCTAACAATACAACATCATTTCACTTCAAAATAGGAGCCATTTCTTTAATATTACCACGTGGCTTCATATAGATTCATATAGATCCAAATCATTCTCATACTTTGCCAGAAAGGTCCAATTTTGTCAAATGTGTGCATTTTTTTGGGCATTACCACTTCATAAATGAGAATTCAATCTGGATAATAGCTTCATGACCGATTAATATCTGGGTTAATGATTTTTTGACAACCCTTGTGTTTTCAAGTAGTGGTTCAGCTGGCATGAGTGACTGCTGGCTCTTTTTGGAGGAATTATGGACTCCATACCATCAACCCAATATTGATAAACTCACAACCAAATGGCACACCCCAGACCCAATCATAGCAATAGCTTCTAACTGAACAAACTACAATAATGTGTAGAAATAGACCCGCAAGACTGGGCCGATATTTTACTTTTAAGCATATTGGCTATTGACATTTTTTGTTCAGGCCAACCAGCTGCCTAAAGAATAAGCATGTATTACGCTATTATAACACGTGTGAAAAGGTCACTGCACACATGACTACTCAGCACAGGACTTAAACAGGACTGCGGACGAGTTAGCACATTCAACCGATGCAACAGAACAGAATGATACTGCCAATCACCACATTATTACAAGGCGCCTGAAGTGTCTTGCCCAAGGACACAACAGCAGCATTCACTCGCTGACCTTCCGGTTGGTTGACATTTGACATTGGTTATTGCAGGATTTATTTTTGCGACGTGTAGCCAAATTAGTGTCGCTGTGTGAAGCATGTCTTTCTCTGCTGCCGCCACTGAAATGAAAGGCTTAAATAAAAAGTGCATATCTTCAAATGTACGGCGGGGTTAACCAGAGTTTGACTGATGGAGCTAACACAAAGAAATGAAATGTTACGCTGCACTCCACGTCAGCCTTGAATGACTTTGAAGTATAATGTACACTTTGTAAATGCTCTGTAAAGACTATAGTTAATCTGGTGAACAATAGGAGTGTCAAAGTATTTGTTCGCGAGCACAATAGAGAAGTCTGCATCGGCGGTTGGATATTTTTTTTTACACACAAGTGAATGCGTGTGAAATCTACATGTGTGTTCGTAGAATGTGTGCATTACGCTATTGTTGTACGGTTAACCCACTTACTCCAATTAAGCGAAACATAAAAACGCTAATATCTCATTCACACTAGGGATGTCAAGATTTATAGGTTAATCGGTAATTGTGATTACTCGGGTCAATATAATGGTAAGAACTAAAAACATACATCGCGGAGACAGACAAAGACAAACGTTTGCCTTTTTAAAGAAATATCTGTAGTCCAAAATATTCATCTAAATGTAAAGAACCTTTATTTTCTTGGTTGTTTTTGTAACATTAACTTTATTTTGTCATTCAGAAGGTTCGCTTTGGTAAAAATGATGCTGGGAATGAAAGAAAATGAAAGATTTCACTGACAATTATTCACTCGTAACACCAAATTTTTATATTGCGACATCCCTAATTCACACCAAACCAACATTAACGTTTGCATCGATTTCAGCTTTATTATTAGACTTTGTATTATATTATATTTTAAAGCAGTTTTTTACGCCTCTAGCACATCACCTGTCGCAGTTTACTGTTGTTATTGCAGACCATAACAATGTTAATTCGACTTAAGCTTTTTTCTCAGGTTTTAAATATGTTAGAATAATTAGTTGTCCATTTGTCCATGACAATTTTATTCTTGTCAAACTCAAAATCCTTATAGTTTTCAGCAACTTCAAAAATAGAAACATTGAGGACGACATGGCAAAATAACTTGCTTTCACCCACTGCCATGATGAAGAAATAATCTGTTATGCAATTTCCTTGTTAGTCATGACAATATACCTGATTTATTCATGTCTAAATTGAACCTAATTTGTTACTCATGGGCTTTAAAGTTCTTCGACACCTTAAGGGACACATCTTTGCTAAACCGAAGCAGATGGAGCAGCCAGAACTCACAACGTTTCACCCACAGCACCAAAGGGAAAAGAAGACATCATGAAGACACTCTGTAACAAACAACAAGTGCAAGTCGGAAGTCCGTGGTTTGCCGCTTGTCCACTGCTGTTCTCTGGAGTGTGGAGTCGATCCTCCTCTGGACCCACCCCCTCACACACACACTACACACACTACACACACACTCTCAGAAGAGGGCTAAATTTAAACTGTGAGGAAGAGACCTGCTCCCCACCGAGGCCTGTTTAATCTCCAACATCTCAGCGCTAAACCTTAACTGGCCTATTTCAGAACTGTCTGCACATGTGAAGAAAGAAGCAGAAAGAGGGGGAAAGGTGGAATATGCTTTGTATTATAAACAAAGGAACTGGACAATGAGGCTGTGAGATTAATCACTATTGAATCAAATTTGCAAACAATTTCCTGTAAAAACTTCTAAGTATCCCATCTGTACAAAGCCTGCCAACTCTGTGGTTTCACCGAGGGTAAACGTGTTCTGAAAAGCATTTAATTTGTGTATCAGTTTTAGAGGTGGGAGATTATTAAAAAAAATGGGTAACACCGCAATTAATGTTTTGGAGATATGCAAAATTACTATTGTGAGTGTCGTCTTTAATTAAAACTATTAAATGATCTCCAAAAGAGACAGAAACATCTTGTGTGGTCTCTCAAACAAGGCTAAAGTGATATTTATGCACTTTTGTGGTTCAGTTTTCACCTTTTGTACAAGACTTGAACCACAACTGGGTCATTTACAGACACATTTTAGCACAATATTATAATATTGTCTGAATATTGTATTGTAATAATACATTTAAAAAAATAGATGTATTCATTTTTTTCAATATCGCCCACACCTTTTGTTCATATTTATGTCTTCAAATTTTAATGCTCTTGAACATGTTTAAAACTTGCACCTTGAATTGAATCCTACGGTTAAAACACTTTTCTTGTCAGAATCCCAGCCCTATACAGTACAAACCACATCCTATTATCAATGTCATCAGGTGATAAAACAAGATTTGGACAAAATTAAAACAAATATATAAGTTTTTCTTCGTATATTCCTTCACATGACTGTTCACCCAGCTCTTGAGTATGTTATGCAAATTGGGAAGTGCAAATCTGGACAGCGTCAGCCATTCAACAACAATGTGTTATTGTAAGTAATATCAGATCAGAGTTCAAGTGCAATGACTTTGTTTGAGGTTTTATGCTGGATGCAATTTCTGATTCGAGTGAGTTCAACCAGATGCTCTCCCCTAACAAATTTAAGCTTAGGATTGCTTAGGTAACTTATTCCTGGGTTTTCTATAAGCCAAGGAGTTTAAATTGATATGGAGGATGGATGAAATTATATTTGTTAATGTGTATATTTTGGCGTGGTACTTAGATCATGGAGCAAAACATAATCCGATTGATATTTACAATGAAAAACAAAGTGCAATCAATAGAATTGTTTTGTTTTTTTGCAGGTGCCAAAACATTCTAGAGAGCCTGAAAATAATACAATGTAGATATTTCATGTCCAGACCTATGGAATAAAGCTGTACGCCTCAAAGCGCTTGTAAAGTATGTTCAGGTATAAGACTTTAGTTATAAGTTCTGAAGTGTGAGAAATTAACTTGACTCCCGTGTGGCAGTTTGCTCTCAGACGGTGGATAACACGACTCTATGATCATCCTTTACCGAGCGAGTCCATGCAGTGCGGCTGTGAAATACATGCTGGCATGCAGCACTGGATCAATTTGAGTAAATGATTCCCTGCAGCAGGCTGAGTGTGGAGGCTCCCAGCTTAACCAGGGCTTTCACTTTCCACACCTGCACAACTGGTTATAGCCAGGGCGGAGATGCAAGGAAATTGTATGAGGTTTTGAAGGGGTAATTTATGTGTATTTACATATACATAACATTTAGCACTGATTTGTGGGCTCAAATGGTTTTGTTAAATCAATATATTATTATTTGTGTCATTCCCAAACCCGGAAAACAGAAGGACACGTCTGTCAGAACCTGTGACACGTTAAAGCTACCTGATGGAGGAAGAAGGGAATATATTAAAATCTATCTATCACATTCATAGCTCACACAAACCCTTTTTATTCACATGCATTCATTTTCAAGCGAGTGCACGGCTTTAAAACA
This sequence comes from Chaenogobius annularis, assembly GCA_015082035.1. Lineage (NCBI taxonomy): Eukaryota > Metazoa > Chordata > Actinopteri > Gobiiformes > Gobiidae > Chaenogobius > Chaenogobius annularis. Next base: position 654,694 of record BJKM01000129.1, on the reverse strand, counting down.
GCTTTTTTCAGACGGCGAAGTGAAACTGGGGTGGACCACTCAAGCTCAGCCAGTCAGAGCGCAGCACTCAGCTCTTACTTCCTGGTTGATAAGAAATTAAATTCCTTATTATTAGCTGCAGACAGCACGTCGAGTTCTCATTTGTGCTGCTTTTACAATATACTCTTTGGGGGGAAAACACAAAATTCACTCATTTACCAATAAAAGTAATGTGCCCTAGCTTTAACTAGAGAGTAATTGGTTCATAATTTGCTGGTGCAGTGGTAACTAACAGTTACAATTCAAATATGAGCAGTTGCTTTGCTTGCATCTTTTAAAAAAATCTATATATATATTAAAGAAAGGTTTGGTTGCAATGAAAAAAGGTGCAAAGGATTATGGTCGATGTTTTACATTTTTGTGTGCTGTTGCAACAGAACAATACATTTAACCAGGATATTATTGAGTCGCTGTGGAGAAGATCTTTGGCTTAAATCTGTGACATCCTCTAGGCAGTGAATGAGGGAAAAAGAGACGACAAGAAAAAAGGGAAAGTGAGAAAGAGAAAACAAGAGAGAAGAAAAGGAGAGGAGGCTGCGATGAGATCACTGGCGGCCCGGGAGTGATTGGACGAGTGTGTACCACCCTGAGAGGGACCAGGTGCTACCGTAAATCACCCTGGAAACGCTCACTATGGCAACCTTAAAGGCACATGCCGGCAACAAGTCAAGACGAGGCGCGCAGAGACGAGATGGACAGCGTAAGTGTGAGGGGGAGGAAGAGGAGAAAAGGAAATATGTAAGGCGGAAACAGGGTTGAGTAAAGGAAGAAGGATAAGTATGACGATATTTGGATGCATTGATGATTCTCAGATATCCAGGTATAAAGATATTACAAGTGTGTAGCCAAAAGTTAATGTGTCACTATCAAAACATCATACTAAAGGGCTAATAGACCCTCAGGTATAGGGATGTCATGATATACAATTTTTGTCTTACAATTATTGTGAGAAACAACATCACAATTTAACAATATTCACGATTATTGAGACTTACCAAACAACAGTGTAATCTTTTTCATTTCATTATCTAACATGTTACAATTCCTCAAGTTTGTGACCGCCTTTTCTGTCTTTATGAAAAACAAAATAAAGTTACATTTGACAAAAACAGCAACATGAAAAAGTGATATTTTTGGACTATATATTTAACTTTTTGAAAAAAAATTTGCTTGTAAAATTGTCACGAATATTATTTTTGGGTTTTTACAATTATATTGTGACTGAAATAATCACGATAATCGATTAACCGAATAATCTTGACATCCCTACTCAGGTATAACATGTTATAATAACTACACTTTTAATAGCCTTAAGAAAGCATGCAGTAACATTAAGTAGCTTAGTACTACTACTAAACTAATACCCAATATCCAAACGCAAAAAATGGCAAATTCTATGCATTATTTATCGTTATTGGCCTTAAACATAATCTTGAGTATCTTTACTTTAGCATCTTGTGTTTGGCATCTCACTCTGGCTTTACCATGCCAAGAAGTGACATTTTGCTCCATCTACTGGCTGCAGAGGGAATTACATAGGTGAGATAAACACTAGCCTTCCTACGACATGCTAATGCAGCCACGCAGTTGTAATGATCGTGATTAGATGTCAGAAATGCCCAGAACGAGTCTGGTGACGATTTATATAAAAACGGCACAGAAGATCTCAGAGCTCAACCTTTGATGTCACACATCGAGGAAATTCAGAAGAGTGTAGTTGACGCTCGGAGGGGAGAGGACTTTCTAAATAGAATTCATCAAACTCTAGTGTGAATGAAGCTAAACACAACTCCAGGTATGTTTTTCATGAAAGAACAATGTTAAAACATATTAAGAAATGCCTGTAATGATATTCATGTTAGCACTAAAGCCTGGAAATAAAAAGATAAGACATGATTAATGTCATTAATGTCTTGGCAGAACAATAAAATATCTTTGCAGATGATGGACCCCTCAGTGTGTGACCCCCAGTCTGCGTGTATTCTTTAGTTTCTCCAGTTCCTAACAAGAACAATATAACAATAAAAATAGATTTGTTTTGTGCGGTGTGTGATATTAGCCGGTTTAAAAATAAGTGGCGCATGAATTGAATTGGATTGATGTGTTGGTGTGTAATCTAATTGAGCAGACTGGAAATGGTATGTCTGAATGACAGCGCTGATCCAAAGCAGGTGGACTGTTCTCTTCTGCTTCTCCACATCTTTTTCCTGTTTCTAAGTGGCTCCTTGTCTCACAATAACCTCATTATTATAGCATGTTGCGGGGTGAAATTATTTGAAACAGCAAGAGCAATAACAACTATGACTCAGATTTTGTGCTGTAAAAAGGGTTTAGTTTATATCACCTCCTACTCTTTGGACAATTAACAGATTAAACTTTCTTTACATGACTAAAACAAAAACAATGTAATCAAAAGAACATTGTGGAAGTTATTGCAACATCAGGGCAACTACTTCCATTCCTCAACTTATATTTTATTCAAGCATTTGCTGCTATTTATCTGATATGGTATTAATAATCTACATTTAGATGGGAATAGCACATATTCAATCTAATCCATGGGTTTAAAGGACATTAAAATTTGAATTAAACTTTATTTGAGGTTAGATAAAAATGTTTATATGACCCAGATATTTTTACTACATCTATGAAGGCTTTGAGGCTCTCAAATGAGCTTGTTATAAGAAAATATTTGTTGACATTCTAGTTCAATCAATGAAACACATCTGAAATAATAAACTAATAGAAAACATAAATAATTTGTTAGTAGATGTGTGTGTATTTGTATATATGTGTTTGTTATGTGTAATGTGTATATATATATTATAATATATATATTATATATATTATATATTTATTATTAAAATATCTCTTCCACATTTGACAACAAATAAATAAGTCATTAATTCTGCCACTCACATTTTGGAGAAAGAAAGACCTTTTAGTAGCATTACAAATGTTTGCATATGACTCTATGACTCTATGAGTCTATGCTTAGACTACACATTTCAGTAAAATGCATTGAACATATTTACATATTTAAGATTTGACCATAAAATTAAATTTTCAAAGTTTGACAATTTTGGTGATGCAACTGTTACCTAGCAACCATACCACAAAAAAAAATAAAAAATTGCTTATTGATGACATAAAGCAAAATTCTATATTCCTCTCTGTAATTTTCAACTTTTATTTCAAAAATGTTATTCACAAACTACCACTTGACTGATGTAAAACTATGATAATTATTTACCACAATAAGCAATAATTGGAAAAACATGAGAACCATTTTGTCATTTGACACTGTAATGTCACTTTGTCCTCCCTGTTGCAAGTGTTCTGTATAGACGGTATAGACAGAGTCCTATAGCTGTATAACTGTTATAGTCTTAGCTCTGCGAGTATTCCCAACTCCAGGCTCTGAATTATTCACAGCTGCGATCAGTGCCATTACACGGCTGTTAACTGAGGAAGGATACTTTCCCCACATCTGCGCGCGCTCTGCCCCGTGTGTTTACCTCACCCACTCGCTCTCCTTATGACACTAAACTGCCTTTTTATCCATACGGCCGTCCCAGGACCCTCCTCCTCAATTTCCTCCGTACAATCCCCCCGTTCCCTCCTCGTCTTGATTAACCCTTTCCTTCTCATTCATAGGTTTGCTGCCCATGAGCCCCTGGACTCAAGCCCTGCCTCCCCTGGTATAGTCTGCTTTACATTTGGCCTTTTAGCCTTTGTTCACACAGAATAAAGCTCTTACTATAGAGTATAGTATGGATCTTGTCCATCTCAATCACCACGCACAGCTCTTTTTATAGTTTTACATTGCCTTGCCTGTTGTGTCAGCCTTAAATCTGGATAAATAGGCTTTTTGACACAGTTCATGTTCAGCTGCTTACAATAATATATATGTATGTTAGTAAAGAGCCTTGATTTCCGAGCAAACAAAACACAATAATGCTTAGCAGTATAAATGAGGCTTTAAACAATAGCTTGGATATCAATATATTAACTCAAGTAATTTTACAGTCATTGTATTACAATGCAATGTAAATTATGAATTCTATTATTATGGTACACTTTAGGTCCCCAGGTTCCTAACAATAAATTATCAATGAACATTGAATAATAATGACTATTTGTTTGAATATGTCTTATAATAGTTACTCCAGCATTTAACGATCAGACCATAACCAGGGCATCTAAGTTTGTAAACATTGAGATTTTAGGATAAAAACCTAGATTTGCTTGTTTAACATGTAATGCGTTGTATCCAAATGAAGAAATGTGTCATAAGTGGGCAGCGATTCAAACTGAACCCTAACTAAAGTCTATAAATATTGAAACACGTTTGGCAAAATCGACTACTTATGAAGGGAAAACACACAAAAATTCAAGCGCTTCTTAAGAATATAAGCCTTTGTATCTTATCAACAGCTGCATAACCTCCAGTCCACCCCTCTTTGTCTGAACAGTCTCTGTCATAGCCCTCATTATGGCCCTCCTCCTCCAGAGAGGCCATTAGGTGCTGCTGTAGGGCTATCACTCTTCTGCTCTCAAACTCTTTCTCTCCCTCCCCCTTCTCTCACTCCATGTTTCTCTCCATCTCTTCCTTCCCCTCTCTCTTTTTCTGTGCCGTATAGTCTCAAGACGAAACAGCCACCACTCTCCTTTTTTCCCTTTCTGTTTCTTCAGGTGCTCATTCCCTCCTCCTTCTTCTCCTCCTCCTTTCTCTCCTCCGTCGGCTCTGTACGAATCACCTGACTGCTTCTTTCCTCTCTACCCTCCCTCCATCTTGGTTCTCGAGCCTCTGACAACCCCCCACCATTGCTGTGGATCGTGCAGTTTCCCTTAGAGAGATGGCCCTGCGCTATGAGTGTCTACGGGCCTGTATAGACTCCATATGTCAATGACTCCATTACCGCTACTACTGCTGCTGCTGCTGCTGCCCCTGCTTCTGTTGGTTGAAATCATTTGTACACATGCATTTTAGACCTATATTAATTTGAAACAGACAAATAAGACACTCAGCATCCCTTCTTTGAATCAAATAAAGACAGAGTTTAGGGATTTGAATACTATTTAAGGCAGTTAACGTCAATTAAAGGTTGCAAGCTTCAACACCCACCCACCAAGGCAAAGCAATTTTCCCAAAGGGGAGTTCAAAGGAGAATGTCGAGACTATTTTGAAGAGAAACGTGGTTGGTGTGTCACCTGTTTGACGACTGGAACTGCAACTGGAAATCTGCAATATATTCTGTATTTAATTTCTTTATGTTACCTTGTGGTCTAGTTCTAGTTCTGATAAAGTTCAAGCTAATTCTAAAACTGCTCAGGAAAAGTAAGATTTTGTCCTGTTTATGAAATCTGTATCAATACTTCAAATGAGTATCTAGTTTTGATACTAGTTTTATATACTTTTGACAACCCCATTTACAATAACATCTTTCTTTTTCCTCCGTTATCGCGACACCAAATTACATGCTGCAATTTGCATATTGATTTTTGCAATCAAATGATCAAACATGTCCCTTTATACAGGCTTGGCACTGGCTAAATAATAACATCTTCTGACCTCCTCCCTGGGGCTGCATGGAGTACATCATAACAAATCCAATTACTTCATCCCACAAACCACCAATCACACGCAATCGCCGGTGCACCACCTGTCCCTATTTCCTTTTGTCTTACACATTTAGCTGCCTTTTTATGCGCAGCACCTTCAGCTATCTCCATCGCCCCCGACACTCCCATCTCTGTACGCCATTAATCTCCTCCTCCTCCTGCTTTGGCTTGGCTGTTGTACCTTCTCCTCTGTAGCATTATGGAGAGAGAGAGAGAGAGAGAGAAAGAGAGAAAGAGAGAAAGAGAGAAAGAAGAGAGGAGAGAGAGAGAGAGAGAAGAGAGAGAGAGAGAGAGAGAGAGAGAGAGGAGAGAGCGAGAGAGGGGCAGGAGAGCGGAGAGAGAGAGGAGAGAGAGAGAGCAGAGAGAGAGAAGGAAGAGAGAGAGAGAGAGAGAGAGAGAGAAGGGACCTGGACGCAGAGGCGCGAGAGATGACCATTATCTAAGCTAGCAACTCCAATAATTCACAGCAGCCTATTATCCACAATGGAGTCAAAATGGCCGACGGTAATATGATGAAATCTGCCGTAAAAAGGAGAAATGAGACTAAAAGCGTCGGAGTGTAGAAAACCGCCATTCCTCAGCTGCTTTATCACATTATTGCATCCTACTCATCCTTCTCTGTCTGCCTCCCTCCCATATCCAGACTTTCTCCCAATCCTGTGTATTTTTTCACTCTTTGCCTTTTTTTTTTTTTCTTTTCTTTTTTTTTTTTTAACTGTGGTTGTTTTCGACGATACCATCCCAACATAATTCAGTGCTCCTCCTCAGTTCTCTCCACTCTCGAACTGCACAACATGGAAATTCCATTAAACTAAATGTAGGGTTGCTCTCGAGCTAATGCGGCTAAAAAGCTAGCAACAAGGACCTTCCCAATCACAGCCACAAATAGGTGCCGCGTAAAAACAATCGGGTATCTTCGTTGCTCACAGCTGCTGCCGGATAGTGTAGTAGGGGGGGTTTGACAGAGAGTGAGAGGGGTGCATGCCGATCCCCCCTCCCTCATACCCGCCTCCTTGCTTTCTTGCTCCCCGTCCGCCCCTCCTCCATAACTGTCCCAAGGGAGGTACAGAGGTGATGTATGGACCCTTTCCCGATCGCACGAGTCAGCAGAACAGATGGACAGAGCACTGCGTTCCAAACAAAGGGGGTGTGTATGCAAATGAGCACAGCGCGTTTTCAAGACACAACGCGCATAATATTGATACTTTGCAGTGACATCACATTGGAGGGCTGCATGTATGCCTTATGGAGGACAGTTCCACAGTAACCATGCTAACACAATGCACATGTTAGCAAACGCAGCCTGATAAGTTTGTATAAGGTCTGAAAAAAACTGTTTGGTAAAGGCCATTGCACACAGAGACGTGTTGACGCACGGCAAAAATATGCCTCCATTATTTTTTATCAGTGTGCAAACACTGATCTGAAAGTTTTGGTTTTTTAATGCACCATCGCAGCGGAAAACATATGCTTTTTACATTTTTAAGTACAGGCATGTCTCTGCTCTGTGACTAACTGCTGTAAACTTCGAGGAGACGGATCATAACTGCAGCGGCGCGAGAGAAAGCACTGCTTCCTCTCCTGTTTCTCAGTGTGCACGGGAAGGCCGTCTCTTGCTAAACTCACTATAAAGCGCTCAAACAACAGCCTCGTTCTATGTCTCTCATTTTGTCAGTAATCCCAGATAAAACTCCTATTTAACTCATATTTGTGTTACAGACTTCAAAAAGCTGTGGCATTCAGTGTGAGATGGCCTTAGCTTGTAATGTCATAGCTTGTGTAGCTTTTAACAGCACAAATGAACTTGCATGTTCTAGTTCCAACTAAGTCAGTTCTTTATGGTCATATTGTGTTTGAATTAAACTTTAATCTGAGAAAACTCCGATTAAAGTCTAACATAATTGAATTGGTCTATAGACTTCCTTAAAGAGATAGACCACCTTAGACCACTTGACCACCAGGCAACTCAACTAAAGTGTAACTCGAATAACAGACAGAGCAGTGCCTCCAGTTAGCTTCATCCCCCGAGGAATGTTGATGACATCACAGGGAAAGATGTCAATATTGCTTTAATAATCTTCGAAATGTAACTGTAGGTTCACCCACTGTACTCTGCGGGAAAAGAAGATGTCTCCAGTCTGTGCTATTGAGGCATATTGATTGGCTTGTCAGGGAGCACCTGTCCCAGTTGACGAGTCTATACAAAGCACCAGCTACAAGGCTACTGCCCCTATGGCTTAAAAGAGCTCATTTACTGAAGTATTCTTTTACTGAAGTATTTTGTTTGTATACAGGCTTAACTGTGTTCCTGAATAACTGATAATAATACGTAATACCATTAATAATGCAATGCAGTGATAAAGCTCTTCCCTTGAACTTATATGCCATACATCACAAGTAGGGTCTATTCTTTAGTTCCATTTTGTATTATTTGTGTTGGTTCCAAGCTTGTATAAAATTCCAGCAGTTTAATAAAGTGATAATATTAACAAGACCTTTTCATGAACTTATCATCTCACTACAATACTCACTGTGGACTGCATGAAAACATAAATGCTGTGGTTTTCAGATCTGTGTGTCAATCCCAAGCTTATATAAAGGGATGCATCGGCAAACAAAAATAAAAGAATATATAAAAGAATATAAAAGAAATTACTAAATTGATTTCCCTGAAACTTGCAACACAGTGAAGGAGTATTTGTTTTGATCTGTGCATCAAAGTTTCTACTACATTAATCTTTAGATTACACTTTTAGCATGAGATCAGCATTTTAAAAACAGTTCAGGTGTACCAATCACAAGGTGAACTAAATATAAGCTGTAATAGGCCTGTAATATTGTGAAGGTCAAACATTATTAAAGGATAAAACTCATAGGCAGATGGAGAATGATGTGCAACTAATGTCCCTCCCTTTCTAACTTCAGAGGTGAACCCATAATTTGTTAGCTCGTCTCCTGGGACATTTCATAAGGTCAAAAAGACCCTGTCCTGAACAGACCCATGTTCGACATAAACCTGAAGTTGCATAAATTAATCTTTCGAAAGCAACCACAGAATAATTATCCCCAATCATTAGCAAACAAACGGCTATTAGCATATGCAACAGACAGAGCAACATTCATTTGAAGTTTGTCTCCGGCCTGGCAACAATGTGATTTGAATAGTCATTTTGATAGGCTTTGATCACCAGAAGCTAATACTCCATTACGGACATGAATGTAATTTGTCTGCTTGAAATGAGACTGATAAATAGGCACAATCTGAGTGAGGCAATGAGCTAAAAGGCCACTTAACACTAAAAGGGGCGTCTTTGGGTTTGGACAGAGAGGCATCTGGAAACCTTTTGGGGAAATGCAGCCGATAGAACAAACACGAGATTTGAGAGCTTTACATACCATCTTATCTTTGCTCATTAGTGCTGGAAAACCATTGTTATCAAAGCAACTACACCCAATGAAGACAGAGCAACAGCAATTATCACATTCGATGGGTGGTAACTCATATGTCCATTTGCCAGAGATCCAAAGAAACAAGTTATACTGTAACTTTGAACCAAGTTTTTATAATTAAGATTAAACTATACTTTGTTGATAATATGTGTGTTGTCCAGTCACATAAAAACAATAGTAACACTGAGTTTGTGTACCTCAAAGTGTTGACTAATTTAGGTGAAGTCAAACATGGCTCCATCCACCGCCATCTTTAATATGTTAAGAATATTAACTGTATTGAAGCTGCATTACCCAATTTTCAAACTGTGAAAAGTTCCCAGAAACCCTTTGACACGTCGTCAATATTGACTTGCATGAATTTTCGGGCACGTGAAACAGCTTTACAACAGCTTTTTCAGAAAAAAAAGTGAAAAGGGGCCAGACCACTAAAGCTAGGCAATCCTGCTGACATGTCTCTTAAAGAGTGCTTTTTTGTTATAAATTAGTATATTTGTGTTTTCCGCCAAGAGCATCTTGTAAAAGCAGCACTTTGAGGCAAAATTAGACCTATGTGCGTTGTCTTTGGCAAAAAAGAAAGCATTTTATTTCCTGTCAACCCAGAAGTAAGCAGCATTCTGATTGGCTGTGCTAGGATGGTTCATGCCAGTTTCACTTTGCCACCTGAAAAAAGTTCTAAAGCCGTGCATGCATCTTTAATTAATGCATGTTAATATTAACAATGTTTTAAGGTGTAGCAAGTAACTAATTAGACAGCACTATGAAAATCAGGTATCCCAGTTTTAATTTGTGACAAAACTACATTTACAGGAATATAGTTAGATTCTAACAGTAAGTCTGGAAAATTGTTTTGTCATTATGTAAACTGCTCAAAATCAATGCAGTCTGATTCAGAAATGGCTGCTTCTAAAAGGCAATAGTTACACACCCATTGCTCCAATGTTTGGAATCATTGCTGTGTTTTATTGATAATAATAGAAAACAAATCTTGAAGAATGTGTGAATATATTGACAACCCAATGTTCACAACGGCTGTTTTTGCTTTAGCTGACAATTACAGTATGTGATATCAGTATCTACCAAGTCTTCAAACTCACACTAAGCACCAATTACCTTGACTCTAGTGGGACCCTGCCTCCCGCTTTCCTGCCTTATCATTTGTACAAAACAAGAGCAATCGAGGAGCGGTTAAGTGAGCTGTGGGTGGAGGAACAGCACGGGGATGGACAGGGGAGAACACTGTTGATAAAGCAAAAGGAGCAAACAGGAGAGGAGGGTGGAGAGGGAAAGGGGGGCGATGTATAGGGGAAATTGTTTTTGAAGGAGTGGACTGTCGAGCCAACCTAGAGGGAGGAGAAGACGGTGTAAACAAACAGTGGCTATAGGGACAAATACAGGGAGAGGAGAGAGAGAGAGAGAGAAAGAAAGAAAGAAAGAGGAGAGACGAGAGAAAGGAGAGGGTGAGTGCGAGTGGGAGGAAGAAAACAGGCTTGATCATGTGTTTAAGTCAACAACAGCAAGAGAAACCTCAATAGAGAAAGAGAGGGAGAGGTGTGGGCGGGAAAACGCTCCACCAAGAGAAGGTACAACAGGAGAGCATTTCAAAGCGGCTGTTTTATTACGAGAAATCTACGTCTAGTGTGTGCTGTTCTACCATAATACTACAAAGAAAGACATCAACATGGGTCAGAACAAGTTAACAACATGCACATGGGCTCCAACAAGTTACGGACTAAGATTTTGGCTCAAGATCAGGCATTACACTGCGGTCACCCTCTTTTCTTAACCAGGGGCAGCTCCAGACATTTTTTTCTAGGGGGTCTATAGGGGGTGCAAAGGTCTTCCATGGGGGTGCTAACATAACATGTCATTTAGAGAAGCATTGCCAAATCTGCTTCTTTATAGTGACTTAAGGCTTCGTTTTTTGGAAGGTCGCTTGTAAATTTTGACAGTTGCGGGCAGTGTTGTCCTCAAAATCCTATTATCATTCAGAGAGCCGAGCCCCAAATTGTTTTTGGGGCGAAATTATTGTACCAAATACCAAAACATTCACAATAATGCACTAAAATGTTTTCAATTTCTAAATTAGAACAAAAGTTAGAGTCCCTCACGCCCTAGAATGAGTATTTGTACTTAATAAGGTGAGGTTTGACACCTCTAAGCATCACACAAGTGTAGCCTCATGCGCACCCACACACACACACACAAACACACACACACGTGCACTATACATTTTCTTAACATGGTCTCAAATGAACCAGACAAACACAAAATAAATGTCTGGGTTGTGAGAGCAGCAGTAGACACAAGACAAGAGCACAACGGAGTCTGTCCTGTTCCTGAACAACCACATGTAGCACTGAACTCACGCCATTCAAAAAAATAAATAATCCAACAGCATGAAATAGATAACTGTCTTGCATAAATGGCTCACACCGTTGACATTATTAAACCATGGCACTTACTGCATTATTGGTTTTCCTTCTCTTGTCACGGTCCATGGAGTTAGCTGCTCCTGTTGAGTCAGGGTCCCGATTTTTCCACAAATACAAGTCACAGAACACGTATATTCAACTTTTTAACTCTGTTTGAACTTTCTTTTTAGGGAATAATAAATGAGATAGCAACACAGCGCGATTAATTTTCACTGTTTTGGGGAGCACAGAGAGCACATGTCGGTGTTCACCAATCAAATGTCAGAACTGCAAATGTGGAGGAAAGTCTGTCTCCAGATCAGACCAACATTCAGCTGCGGCAGAGATGACGTTAAGCTACTACAGACGCCCGTGGGTCATCCAGACGTGAAGCTAGCACGAGGGTTAAACACTGTCAAGAGTAGAAACCTGCGTCATATCCTCACATTGTTGTTTTCACCCTAGAAAAAACCTATAATATAGAATACTTAGTTTCCTTCTAGCCTTATTTTGCTGCCATCTGAACATTTTGTGATTTTGGATGTCCTATGAAAAAAAGGGGGGAAATCTAATGATTGCTGGTGCCCCCCAAAGCCCCACCTGGCGCCACCCCTGCTCCTGACCGTTCTTTATGCCATTCAATATTCATATTAGTGGAAATTAACCCATACACAGCATTATAAAACAGGTTGGGTACATATGCTAATCCAGTGATAGAGGGGCTACACTTAATGCCAGTGCCAAATCCGTATAAATGAAGATGGACTAAAGCATGGAGTGTATGCAGGTTAGAAAACAGATTATCCTTTAATTATACCTAATCCCTTGAGACTTGAGATGTTTTGGGCAATTGTGACATGCTATACTGTCAATAGTAAACACGCTTGGCTCTTTGCCCCGTCACCCTTTGATAATAGAAGAATGCATACATAAGGACAGGGCAGTGATTTTATAGACAACACACATCCACAATGCAAATGATTCATGTGACAAAAAATAGAAACAAAGAATCACCAGATTGTCGAGCAGATTGATGTAAACAGTAGAGAGTAGAGTACAGTTATAAAAGCAAAGCGACGAGTGCCTATAGTCACAGTGACAGTGCGGACAGAGAAACGAGGAGAAGAGTGGGAGCAGAGGAGTGTAGCGGTGATGGGGGTGGTGGGAATTAAACGACAAGAAGAAAAACTAATTATTCTGTGATTCTGCTAATTAGCACTGGCTTTACTGACAAGCTCTGCACGGCACCAGACGTTTACCAAAGGATTCGAGCTACCCTGATGGCCCGGGTGGGTGGAGAGAGACGGAGACAGACAGCAAGAAAGACAGCTCATGAATAGGCAAGAATTAAAAAGTTGAAGAGGAGGTGGCGGGGATGTACAGGGATGAAGTTACCTGAAATCAGCCAATAATACAGAGAGAGGGAAAGGGACCCATGGGAGTAGCCCGTAATGTGTGTTTACCCATGCAATGAGCAGCGTTTCCATAAACTAACAATTAAAAGGCCTCATTTAAACTCTGACAGAGGCAGATAATGCACACAGTGGCATGTCAATGAGAGGAAGTCAACCTAATAACAGCGAGACGCCAGCGTGTCAGGTATTTAGGGCTTATTAGCAAGAACATGACAAGAACATGAACAATGGTTTGTCTGTTTAGCCTTTTTAGCTTAATTCACCAATGTACACTGCTAACTTATAAATATCTTTATTGCACTACATTTATAATGGCAAAACGTCTTCATGGATTTCAGAATCATGAATCAAATTAGGACTGTTGCCACTGCAACTTTTTTTTAAATGTATGGCAGTATGGCATCAAACGTATCTCCATGGAGACAAGCAGGTAAGTGGCCAACCAAGATGCATGTCCCATCTGTGGAGAGGAGACCCAGATCACAATAAAAACACCTGTAAATAAATTCTTGCTTGATTTTTTCTGTAGTAAAGTAATACAATCTCCATGGAGACAAGCAAATTTACACGATGCACCTTTAATCCAACACAAGTTGGACCATGTTTTTAGGGAGATGGGTCTTCCATCCCTTAATGTGACTTCACAGGCTAATTCACCAGCTGGTACTTTTGAACGTGAACCTATAGATCAGTAGATGGGTCCCAAGACAAACTGACCATAGTGACATTGAAGGAAAGGCCAAATACCAACACAAAACTATGCAAGAACAGCTAAACAGAAGTTTATCAAAACCATTTGACCGATATAGAGAATCGAGAGTGAAATAGTCTGTTGACTGCTGCTCTGTTTCAAAATCATATTTTCTCATAAAGGTCTTCCATTTCAAATGTCAGGTATAATTATGTCCATATTTGGTCAGATACAGGGTCTGTAACAGATCACTACAAGACCGTTGACTGTAGTTGACATCTGAAGTTGAACATGTGGCAAAGACCTGTAGCTGTAGTCAACATTAACCAATTATTTCTGAACACTATAAATGAATCCGCTTGTGGGTTGATACATTGAACTTTTTAGGCATAACAGGACATTTACATTATTTCTTTGGTAGGAAATAACTATATTTTATAAAAGTATTGAAAGAATTACCAACACACTCATGGCGGTTAATATTTACAAGTCCTTACATTCTTCCACATGTGACCTCCGCCACCGGCCAGAGCGTATCACATACAGCAACCTCTGCGGCGTGCTCCACTCGTGCTCCACTCTGCAGAGGAAGTGTGTCTGTCCAGTGGGCTCATTTGCAGTAATGCGTTTCTTTCGTCAGCTCAGGCAGTCTATGCCACGTGCCAGGATCGCGTGGCTCAACAAAGCATTCGTTTACTGATCACATACACACTCCGGAGCACACAGAACCGCAGCAGCTAATGGTTACTGCTAGATCCGAGCACGAGTGAGCGGGGCGAAATGAAAGAGAGGGGTTAAGTCTGTGAGTATGGAGGGATTTAGAACCTCAAACAAGCGAGCGTGGAGAAAAGACAAGACCGAGAGAGAGAAGAGGGTGAGGATACAATCATGAGTTAAACTGTGCTGTACTAGTGCTTGGTAATTATAAGGAATGTTTTGGTAATGGTAAAGATAGAGGGCAACTCAAAATTAAAAAGTTACTTCATGTACATTTACTCTTATTTATTTGAAGCTAGTTTGTCCCATTTCCCCCTAAGACCGCCCACATCCATGTGCCAATGCAAGTATTATATAAAAAAAATTAAAGCCGGGTCATACATGAAGGGTTCTAAAATGTCATGTCTTTTAAAAAAATATAAACACACAAATGACAATCCCCAGCTCATTACGGTGAAATGTCACTATAAAGAGGGGGTTTATCAGTCTGTTTTGAACAGAAAGTCAAAGTCACAATCTAAAACGACTTAAACTTTTTGTTTGCCCCTTTACGCTACGTCATCGTAAATGCCCCTCAAGGGTTAAAATCATTATTTAATCCTAAAAATAATATCAGTAAAGACTGTTTATATTGCTCAGACCTTCTTCGTTTGACTACTTGACGACTCTGAGACATTTGTGAAAGAGCAAAATGACAAAACACTGGGACATCCCTATAGGCGACTGTCTCGAATGTCTTTCTACCACTGTCTCTTGTTTCTTTAGCTTCTTTCCTTGTGGCACAAACTGACACTTCTCCAAACAGATGACGTATTCCAGATTATCGACTCCTCCATATTGATAAATTACACATTTCTATGCGTGCGTTGAGTGTGCGAGTTTTGTCCTGGGAGACTGATGCCTCTAGTTCCTGCAGCGGCAAAATCAATGGCAACTCAAGCCTTTCCACCTTAGAAAACCAATGATTGTGCAACGGTTAGCAAGCCGTTAGCACATATTTGCAAACTCTTCACCAACAAAAATAGCTGGTAGGTGAATTGATTCCCTTTGAGGTATGATACCTCCTCAATTCTAATGCGAGTTGTTTGTTGGCTCTGATGGCTTACAGAAGCTAATGTATGACGAACGGATCTTGGGCCATTTGTGCAGTGGCTGTTTAGATTGATTGAGGGTGGGCGAAAGCGGCATATTGTAGCGTCGTTAGCCTAGCTCATTGACCATATGGAGATCAATACAGTGAGCAGCCCCGAGGACAGACAGAAGTACAAGCACTAATAAAACATACACACATACAACACAAGGAGAGAGACACACAAGCTCAGCTCTATGGGCAAACAAAGGGCGAACAGCAGTCCTCATGTCCACAAGCAGCTCGCGGTCTAAATAATGCTAATGATTTGACCATTAGGACGCGAGCATGAATCAGTGGTAATGGCTACAACAGAGAGGCACTATTGATAAATTGTTACACATGTTCAGGCACGTACTGGCCCTGACAGAGAGAAGAGGCTTACAGAGGCACAACAAAAGACTGCTGCTGTTCATCCACATTACAGCGACAGATACACATGATTCGCTCACTCACAGAATCTTGGGATAAAACCAACCTCATTGGCGTCACATGTGTGCTAAAGTGGAGTTCAGATGTTTAGTAGTATGACCAATGTTACAATTGTGAAGTTATTACAAGATCAAACATATCCTCTTATCGCTTCAAGTGCTAGTGTGTGACCCATTGATTAGAACCAACAAGAATTGTAAATTGGATTAAATTAATTGACAAAATCCAATTAATATTACAGGTAGAGTTGTTTAGTTTGGCTAATTGAATTACATTTGACATAGACTATGGCCTCATGGTAATTTGATACATATTTTATTTATCCAGGCAATTGGCCTATCTAAAGTATACTTGGACATAAATAACAAATTGCTAAATGTGTTAATTGATCAGGCTGTGTGCTGGACAGACATCTGTTAACTGATATATTTCCTCCTATTTTCCCCAACAAAAATATTAATATTCAATATTTTTGCTCATCTGGTAGTTTGTATTTGCTGTTCACAAGTTCCTTGCCGAGAAGGAAGATCTGAAGACAGGGGATCCTCTGGGACAGTTATCCATTTGCTTAATTCATGTGAACATTGCTGAATCTCCTTTTCTATTTTTGACCAATGACCGTTTTATTGTTTGGTTATCTAACTTTCTGCTAGTAGCCCTGCTAGGCAACTGATGTTATGATTTTGGGCGTTATAAAAATAAATTGAAATGAAAATGTAATTGAATCTATGCAGTTGGCTACAAAGAATTGTATCATATTTCTGGTTTTCTCTACGCACGCACCGATGGCACCGGTAATGGGAATAGAACCATCGACCATTCAAAAGTTCTGGGCCAGCCTTAAGGTACAGGTGAGGTAGACCTGTTCTGTAGTGTGCTGCCTGGTGGCTGAGTGGTTAAAGTGGCAGCACGTATGCTAAGTTCCACATGCAGCCGGCTGCAGTGTTGAGAGTTCGAATCCCGACTCCGACATGTCCTCCCTTCTCTCATCCCAATTGCATGCCAAGCTGTCCTGTCGAATAAAGCCTATGGGACAAAAAGCCTTCAAAAAATAAAAATAAAAAAAATAAACCCTAAAGTGTGCGGTGTAGGCATTATTATCAATAAAGGAAACGCTCAATAGTGCATGATTCACTTAACTAATAGAAACAGTTAAACCACTAAGTATTTACTATTCACAATACTGTAAGGACAACGTGTAATGTCTGCTATAGTTTACAGATAGAACAAGGTGCATATAGAGGCTCACTACGGGACAGAGCGAGGAGAACCAGGGGAGAGTTTAGGCCTCGTATTCCCAGGTGCATCTCAAGACACAACGTTATCCGGCGATTTCAGTGTCATCTGCAAAGAAGGAGAGAAGACGAGGGGAGGGAGGGGACGAGGAGAGAGGAAGAACGGAAACTAAGGCTCTAAATTTAGTCCGATGCGACATTCCACAGAATAATAATACGGCTTCCTCCTACTGCTGGAACACCGGGATCACAGTCCAAAATCCAGCGCAAGTCCAGACCGAGGGCTCTTATAAGGGATCCCACTAAAGGAAAACAGCAGCAGTGTAGAAACTTTCCACTCGTCACTTTGTGGAGGAAGTTTTTTTTTTTTTTTTTTTGAGGCTGTCATGTGATTCGGCGCTTGTCCTCATACTCCTGACCTTCTGCAGCAGGACAGAGCGAGAGAGAGAACGAGAGAAAGAGCAAGCGAGTTTAAGTGTGTCCAAAAAGCAAAAAGAGAGGGACAGTAATTACAAGGAAATATCAAAGGTGACTGGAAACTGTATTAAAGTGTTTAGAGAGTATAACTTTCACTAAATTAAAATCCACAGAATCTAAATACGGAAAAAGCCACAGACTACCGAGGGCTGAACTAGTATTAAATAAACCATGACTAAACTAAACTATGGGTTTCTACGCTCACGGTTAGACATGGAATCTGGCTTGAAAACCAAATAAAAACTATGCATTTAGTCGACTAAATGTAGAAATAAAAACGCAATACAAACATTTTAATTTGACCTTTTTATTGGAACTTACATTTGTCCAAGACATTGTTTAAAAAAGGTTTAGTGTTATTTATATTGTTTTAGAGTGGTTCGATACCATTTGTGGATTTCAGTGTCCTGTATACGTGCCTTTTTTAATATTTTGGTCTGGACAGCGCATGTTAACGAATATACATGCCGTAAACACATTGGATTGTAGCCACATGCTAATTTTCATACACCAACATACTATTGAACATGTTTTTAGTGGTAGGGGAAACCGGAGTACCCAGCGGACAAGTTTATTTGTTGAGCACAATTCGTACACAAGGCAATTCAAAGTGCTTCACACAACAGGAAAAAATTGCATTAAAACCACAAAGAAAAGACAGAAATCACAAAACATATATTTGGGAGAACATGCAAACCACAGACAGACCACCACGTCACCCGAGAATTCATCCCAGGACCTTCTTGCAAACCGCTGAGCTATCGTGTCACCCATTTTGAAGACTTTTCACCATTCAAAAGATAAAATAATTTTGCTTTGAATCGTTCATTGTAAATGAATGGCCCATTACAGGGCTGTTGGGGTACACAAAGAATGGTTTCAGGTAAAACTCACAGTGGATAGATTATTATCAATCCGAGTTCACAGACTAGATTGAGAATACCTTTTGGATGAGAGTCAAAAGTTTTTCTAAAAGTGTCCAGATGATTACAATTGAAGCTTTTTCAACAATGGATCACTCCTGGATGAATGAGGGATTACACAGATTTATTTTATTCATTATTCCAACTTTGGTGACAAAAATTGACAATTTATTTAGTCTTGCAATTATTGTAGTAAAGTAAATTGCACAACTATCAAATTGAGTTTAAGGCATTGATTTTATTCCTCACAGGGCTTGCATATTGTAGGTGCTCTTATATTTTAGTTCAATTTAGGCTACATCTACATATACATTTTAGGTTAACTGCAAGCTGCATTTACTTATTATATTCCATGTGGGAGCTTCTGTACTGCATAAAGAAGTGTTGTCTTTAGTTTGGTGAAATGTTTTTATTTGTTGGAAATCCTCACATTGATAGTTCATCTTCCTTCCTATTAGGTTGGTTTAGTCTGGGTATAGTTCTGCTTTAGTCCTGATTGAACCAGCATCTTGAGGTATAAGTAACAATTTAGAGAATCGCAGCCCTAATAAAAAAAAAGAGAATTTCTAGATGGGAAATTTAATTGTAGATTTCCACCACATGGCTTCAGTATTCAGCAGACAGAAAGGTGCAGAGGTAATGCAGGTAATTCTCGGTAAACATATCCTCTGGGTGTGGCATGTTACTCGCAGCTTATGTTACCAGTATTACTCACAGTGAGTAAGCATGTCTGCGTGTTTTTAAAGTGCTAAAACATGCAAGACATCACAAACTGTTCGCTTCAGCAAATGGAAGTGTGAACGTAATCAGAAAAAACATCGGTTATCCCGACGGATGAATGGCCAAAAGTAGCCCTTAGTTCACGCTTTGTTCATGTTCATATTTTCAACTACACTGGGCTGAGTAAATATTGTCATTTTACATTAACGAATAGCTTGACGGTGCAATTCTAAAAAAGACAATAAAAAGTCAAATTGTTAATTAAATCCTGTTTGTACCTATTGCCTTTATTTGGAAATCTCATCCATTTTAACCCATCATCTGCCAGGTTAATGCTTGATTGTCAACCAACTGCTGTATAAAGCAGTTTATTTCCATTGAAAATAATGCTGTCAATAATGCTGTTGAATATTTGGAGTGGGACATGTGGCAAAAAAAGAAAACCTAAGTTACAATTTAAACGCGCTCACAATCCACCTACACTTAAAGATGACCTAACTTTTCCCTTGTACATAAAAAAATAATAAAGTCCCTCCATAAAATGTATTGGTAAAAGAAGCAGTGTCCAAATCAGACTGCTACGTGCTGTCCGCATCTAATTGTTTTGTGCTGCACCTTTGTGTTGCACCTTAATGCCGAGACAAGTTCCTATGTCTGTGAAGTTTGTTCATTGACAATGGCAATAAACCCCTTTCTGATTCTGATTCTGATTGTGAAATATTTGATCAATGGCAAACTCGTCTGAAAGAGCTGTGTCGCTAATGTAACTAGAGCTGATTGGATGTTGATTGCTGGTCCGCTCTGCTTCACTTCTACGAAAAATAACCTTTCAAGGTTTGAAAATCGGCTACCTGTAATAGTTATTTGTGATAGTTATTCAAGAAGTGGCGGTTTAAGAGGTGGACAAGAGCTGCTGTGCTGCAATCACTATGAAATATTCACTCAGATTGTCAGATTGTCACAGGGTCAGTTCAAAGCCACGTGGAATTCTATTTTGTCTATTTCACCATATTTTTCATACAACTCTATCTAAATATTCTAGGCTAAAGTTTATGCTTCCAAGTAGGAAGGAGGACGGGCGATAGAGGAAGCAGAGGGCAAGTTTGTGCCTCTTCAGCAGGAACTGTCTGTGCCGCTCTGGCTAGGACGACTCAGCGGGGCGGGCGTTAACAAATGATCAGGGGCATGCCGACAGCACGCCCAAATCCAGACTCACTTATGGTCATTTAGGCTGCACTCCTGGGGATCACTTCTCTTAAACGGCACCGGGAGGGAGGCGCTGGGGAAAATATGACACGCATTTAAAGTCCCTTGTTCATTTAAAGAAAGGGCAATGGTAAAGCGTGGCCACCTGGAGGTCAGATGGAGCTGTGATTATTCAACTTAATTGGTTATTTAATAAACTAAACAGGATTAAAAGGTGCCTTCACACTTATCCTGGTTTGGTCTTGACTTGAGCCCAGTTTATTCCTGATGTAGACTTAGTTTGGTCCTGTTTTAGTGCTAGTTTAGTCTAGTTTGGCGTGCATTCACACTTACACATTCACATCATCATAATTGGGATTAAACCAGAACCTAAACCTTGACTAGATCAAGACTAAACAAGGTCTAGAGCAGGACCAAACCAAGTCAACATCAGTATTAAAATGCTAAATGTTAAAATATGTAAACCAAATAACAAGTGTGAACCCACCTTTAGTCTTTGTCTAGCCCTGGTTAGTCCCAGTTTTGATGTGGTGTGTGGTGCAAGTGTGAACAAACCCTAAATGTATACCCAAGCCTACATAAGAAATATCAAAAGAACTTAGAAAAATATGTAGACTGAGGGTGCGTTCACACTTGCACAGACATCACATCAAATTACGACGAAACTAGGACTTAAACCGGAACGAAACATGAATAAGACCAGGACTAAACCAGCCAGGATCAACTCAAGTCTCCATCAGAACTAAACTGAGTACAAGTCTGAACATACCCTAAATCAATTGGATCTCAACCAGGACCACGGAACCAGAACTGAACCAAGTGTATTCAGACTGAATTTTGCCTTGACCAGGGCCAAACCAGCTGCAATGTATTAACCAAGACAAAACCAGGATTTAACAGGACTATTTGGGTTGGATTGGGATTCAACCAAGTACTAAACCATATCTAAATGTTCACTAAACTAGACAAAAGCCAGAACTAAGGCAGCACAAAAAACGGCTTAAAATTTGCACAAAAACCTGGCCGTACAACCAAAAGAAACCAAGCGTTTGAGATAACAGCCTTCGTTTATCACTTTCACCAACGCAATGGACAAGGTCAAGCAACCATGAAGATCTTACATTGCTGTGACGTTTTGGGTGGTAGCTATATCAAAAACACAGACGTCAAGGTCCCGGGGCAGACAGACAAAGGGGCGGGACATAATGTTAGATCAAAACAAGAGCGATTTGGGCGATTTCTACAGCGGCAAAAAGAAAGCGGTTGACTATGTGCTCACTGCAGCCCCCTCTCTTCCAGATTACAGAGTGACGTAGTGTTATCATTGCACTGATAGGAACGCTGCCACACAAGGAATGGGAGGAGGGGTGACAAGTCTCATTGCTGGAAAAATGGTCTGATCGCCAAGAAAAAGAGAAGGGAGGGGGTCAGGGAGAGAGAGAGAGAGAGCGAAGAGCAAGTGAGGGATAGAGACATAGTGCCACACAAAGGAACCAGGCAGACACAAAGAAGGAAGCAGCAAAAGACGACTGAAGAGAGGGGGGAAAAAAGCATTTATTTTTTATTTTTCAGATTTGCTTTAGTAATGTTGTCGAGCTTCTGTCACAATCTATGAAGGACTACTAACAAAGAAACATGTCAATGTACGACAATGTAGCGCTCATAGAGTGGAGAGTCAAGGCACTATCTCGCAATGGCAAAGAAATAGCAAAGGTCTAGACTCCAACTAGGTCAAAGGTTAAAGTTTTTCCCCCCCAATAATAACAACTTTCTTGCCCTCGTTGCCTTGTTTTTGAGGGAAATAGATTCAAGACGTGTTTTGAGAAAGTAGAAGGGCAAGAAGGTCCAAGTCAATTGATTGGTTGATGATTAATTTGCCGTCCAAAATGTATTGTCGACTCCTTCATTCATTTTGATTACAAGGATTTATATTGGACAACAGCAAACACATAGTAGAAATGGAGTGAGCTAACTGAAGATTTGTGAGGGAATCCTGAGTTTAATCTGCCTTTTTTCACATTTAAAAAAAGGCATATAAATTCTGTATGAATTGTTGTTTTTGCATGAACTCCCATGCTTTTGTCGTCTTCTGAGTGCAACGTAAATCATATACATACGCCCCGTACGACTAAAAACGCAAACAAATGCAGTAAGATATCTACTGTGTGTTGAATGCAATTGGACGCATCACTTTTGGCAAAAGCTGGCACTGCTGTACATGTCGCCCTGCCTCAACCCACCCACAGTTGCCAAACAGAGGATGCAAAGAGCTGCGACCACACAAGATATTTAGTGGAAAGAAAAATAAACAATATGGCGGTTGATTGACAGGTGACGAGAAGCAGGAAGGAAAGACCAAAAGGGAAAGTGGGTTTGCCCCTGAGCGAGCGCCGGGTCGGACAAACCGTGTGTGTCCTGGTGTCGGCAGCAAACAACATTTACAAAGAGGCAGCTGTTCCATTAGCTACTGCCATTGTGGCTAATTACATCCTGGTCTTCTCAGAAACACACGCCGGCAACACACACAACACAGTCAGAGCCTCTGCTGAAGCTCCAGTCAACCACGAAATCCCCAGCAAGCACGCTAACAAGGAACGCAACAGTAACAAATCAGAGAAGACCGTCTCCTTTTTCTCAATGCTAAAAAAGGCTAAGAAACACTAGACATAAGAGCGAAGGATTTCACTACAGGCTTTTCAAACTCATCACCTACAGTTAACAGTAGCAATTTGGAACTGATCTAATGGTTTTAATAGAAGGCCAATGAATTTCTCTGCCAGCGAACATGAACACAACAGTTGCAATTCAGACTCCTTTTCCTCAATACTAAATGAGGCTAAAAAGAAACACTAGATGTTTTTAAATTTATATCAACAGAAAAAATAAATCTCAAAACATAGAACACAGCAGAGAAAGAGAGAAACGTAAATGGCCATCTAGTCCAAAGTTTGTTAAATTTGTCCATTTCGGTTACTATGTCAATCAAGTCTTTTCTTTTTGGTTCGGTTTGTGTCATCAATTTTTTTATTTCCCCTTCAGCCACAAATATGCTCCAGAAGTATCCATTTATTGTGTCCATGGAAGGAGATTTTAAGTCCAGATATAAACATTCTGAATACTAAGAATTCATTTTCTACCGCTTGTTCCCGTTGGGTGACTGAAGCCTATCCCAGTGACTTTGGGCCTTAGGTGGGGCGAACCCTGGACAGGGGCCAGCTCGTCGCAGGGTTAACACAGAGACATAGACACACTGACAACCATTCAATCTCACATTCAGTCACTAGGAACATTTTTAAAGTTGACAATGCATGTCTTTGGATGGTGAGAGGAAGCCGAAGTACATGAAGAGAAACCACGGTAACATGGGAAGGACAGACTGCAGCCAGAGAGATCATGTGAAGTTGGTCTGGCCCGGGAATTGAACCTTTGATCTCTTTATTGGGAGGCAAGAGCTCAAAATATAAATACAAAATGTAACTTTGCTCGCCAGATTAATTCTCGCGATATTTGTTTAAAACGCCAGAGAATCCATCTGGTCGGGCTCAAGCTGTTCGGTTCGGTCCGGCGGCTGTGGGCCTGAACATTCACACATCGTTCTTAGGGCTGAAGTCAAAAAGACAAACTTAAACAAACATCGCAACGTCGACAAATGTACTTTGACCTATTTTAGAAGATTTACAGACTATTTTGTCTTTTTAAAAAGGTGCGCATTAGTGCATTTGAGGATGGGGAGGAAGTCTGTTCTTTACTCTGTCTGGATTTAACAACAGTTTGATTTCTCGGCTTGTTCCTGTTGTTTTGACAAATCAGATTCAAATATTTGTCATGATGTTACGCCTTCTTTTGGCGTAACGTCACGACTGCTTTTGGCGAGAGCCTGTCCGATTGATATTTGAGTAGAACTCAATTTAGAGTGATACACATCAATCTGCCGTGAGCCAGGTTATACAAAATGTACAGCATAGACAGAACAGCAGCAAAACATGCAGTGCAAAGAGATTAAGTATTGTTGAAGCTATTTCAAGTGGCAAATGTGAAGAAATGTTCATTAGTCCCACAGTGGAGGGAAAGAAATGCTTAAAATGATATAGTCTTTCAATTCCTTTAATAAAAATCATATGATTTGGTCTATCAACAGGATTGATACTTTTACCTTTTTCTTTTATTAGCAACGTTGGACTGCGTTAATCAAATTTCACTTGAACTTGTACTGAACTTTGATTGCCCTTTTCCGATATATTCATTTCATTATGTTAGTCTTTAACTATTGGTGACGAAATATATGCAGATTATGTAAAAGCCGATAACCTGTTTTTACAGGCAACCACAGAATCCCTTGAGATTTAGCAAATATAATTCTGAATATGAATAAATTACATTGTAAAGTCGAAACCTTTCTGTTATACAAACTTAAACGCGATGCAGAGATTTTCTCCAAGTCCAGGGAAAGA
This sequence comes from Chaenogobius annularis, assembly GCA_015082035.1. Taxonomy (NCBI): domain Eukaryota; kingdom Metazoa; phylum Chordata; class Actinopteri; order Gobiiformes; family Gobiidae; genus Chaenogobius; species Chaenogobius annularis. The sequence continues at coordinate 629,770 of BJKM01000129.1, read as the reverse complement.
AATTGTGCTCTTTATTTGGAAGCTCTTAGAGTGTTTATGTCTGAGTGTGTGCGTTGTAACTAGCATCTTTGGTGCTCTCCTCCCCCAGCCCTTTTGAGAAGAGGAGGATCTAAGCCTTTGTGAAATACCAAGCATACCAGCGCAGCCACATGAGAGGGACACAAGCAGCCTCAAAAGACACCGAATCACAAATGAAACACTCAAAGTTGTTACTAGCTTTTTCACATATGGCTAAAAGTGCTACTAACACTAACAAGTCACGTGGAAGGCAGAGAGATAAACATGTAAATAAAGGATTCTTGGCTAATCAGCTCAGCGGTGTAGCATGTGGATAAGAAGCACTTCTTAAAATCCCTGACAATGGCGAGACAGAAGGGCTTAGATTGAATAAAGCAGACACACTGTACACAAGCATCCTTCAGACTGAAGTCACTCCAGCACCAGGCAGTACACAGAGAACTGCAAAGAGTTCGGGGCTACAGGGGACAGTCTCAAGATGGATATCTGATTATTCACATCTATCTTGTTCTTTGCCCACACAAACTCTCGCTATTCACATGCATGAATTTCCATGTGTGTTCACACACAGTTTTATTAGATGATGAAGCAAAGCGGACCACCAACACACTCTCATCCCAACGCGCTACACAGCAACGCACACTGCTCTTTCTAGAAGGAAGGTAATGTTATTGTATCATACCATTATTAGCACTGTTAATATACCTTTTACTTAAGCTCATCTCTACAGACTTTTTTGTTGACTACATTTCTGTCATTTGGATTAGAAACTCATTATTGTATCATTTAGTTCAGATTTTGAGAACATCTAGTTCAAAAGATTACATAGATCCAGATCCATAATTTGAATCACATACTTGTCACGCTACTTTGGTTTAATAAATGTAATTTTTAAAAAGGTGTCATGTGTTTTGCATAAGGTTATGCAATGTTAACTAAAAGAACACTTTTTAATTTAAGACACTGACCTCACAAACCTTCTCTTTTCTTTTCTAGTTAGCCGACTAAAGATGGTGCATTTTACCACCAATGTCTCAAAACATGTATTGCATTTACTTAGATAAAACAGGCTACTTTTTCCTATTCTCTAATTTAGATCTGACATTTTCCTTGGGAGCATATAGATGGTCAGTGCCCAGCCTTTTGATAGAACTGACCACTGCAGACTGGGAACACCCAACAAGAATTGCTCACAATTTGTCCAGTGACAAACTCTCAAACCCTTACAGAAGCCAAATGTTCCTGCCTCAAACCCATCAACTTCACACTTCTGTCCCTATTCCATCGAGGCTGCGTTCACACTTGTCCTGGTTTGGACTTGGTTTGAACCCAAGACATGATTTAGACTTGGATTGGACCTGTTCAAGTCCTGGCTGAGTCCCACATTTGATGTGATTATTTTAGAAGTCGAATAGTCAAATAATCATTTCTATTGTACATTGACTGTCTTTGTTAGAAAAGGGTCTTTTTATTTGTGTTTTAGAGTCTATGTAGTCTGGAATCTTAATTCTGTCTCTTCCTAATATACAGATTTGTGACCACTGTCCAGAATGCCCCCTTCAGGCCCGTAGACAATTGTGCCAAATTGGCAATACAAGTAACCAAATATTTAATGCTGGACCATTGAACAATGAAATAATGACGGAGAAGCAGTGAAGGAAAAAGAGAGGTGTTTGTCTCTGACTTGACTGCGTGGCTGTGGCTCGGAGGACACATTGTCCATTACAGCTCATTACTTTCCTAAATATCTGTTCATTTTCCACGGGGCGCCCTGTGGTCTAAATCCCAGCACGCCGGAAGGGAATGACAGGCCATCCCGGGTTGAACCAAAGCCATCGGTCACATCATGGACAAAGACACTTAACACTGACGCTAAGACGAGCAAACAAGAGAACCGGACACGCCCCCCAATGTGGACAGGTACCAGCCAATCGGATAAACACAGGGAGAGAGAGAGAGAGAGAGAGAGAGAGAGAGAGAGAGAGAGAGACGAGCGAGCGAGGCAGATTTGCACATGCGAACTGGTCCTCATCTACACTTCCATCCCCCCACCTTGATTTATGAGCTCAACCTGCTAGATTGCTTTTGGAGAAACATATACCAACGCGCGCTGGCTTTTTCAAAGACACACACATCTACGCAGCGTACCAGCAATGTCATAAACCCCAGCCTGGCGCACATGTCAAGGTGAAATGGAGTAGGAAAACAAATAGATGTGTCGTTGCTGTGGTGGTGGTGGTATAGGCAGTGGTCTGGCACGCGGTGAGCCTGGAATAACTGTCACACACGCACACACACTTAAATGATTGATTTTTCTCCATCTACATCCCGCAATCAGAAGGACAATAAGGATATGGAGGTGGTCACATGGTACTGAGGCATCAGCCCGTTATTGAGGACGTATCATTGGACTGTGGTTTGTGTGAGGCTTGTGGAGGATGGCTATTGGGATAGACATTACGACCTCAAATGCGGTTTAAGGTTTCTTCATAATTTTCTACTTACCAATTACTATGATTTTGCCATTTTAACCAGCAGTTCAAGCTTAATAATGTACTATATAGTGGTTCTAATACTGACATAGCACCTATATTAAAAAAAATCCATGATAAATTTAGAAATGATGATTAAGTTAATATGTGAACTTAAATACAACTTTTTACTAAATTACTCAGCCTTGCTATAAGAGTACATAGGAACATCCTTACTGTGATTATCAAATTAGTTCTTAGTTCATCTTTTAATATCAAGTCGATCAACAAGATTCTGGGGGCCCAAAACAAGAAGGGTCACATGATCGTCTAAACTAAAAAACCCAACTTTTTTTGAGTAGAGTAGAGAAGAGTATGTTGTAAAAGAAGCAGTTTGATAGAAAATGAGACAGATGTTCACTTTCAGCAGCTAATACTAATAAAATATTTTATTTCTTATCAAACAGAAAGTGAGGGCCAAAATCAGTGTTCTGATTGGCTGGTCCGTTCTGCTTCAATTCACAGTCTGAAAAGCTGTTCTAAAGCCATGCACGCGACCCAAATTAATATGTGAATATTAACAACGTGCCAAAGGGTTTTTGGGAGCGAAAAGGGACGAGTTACACAGATTTCCTCCTATCATGATTTGAAATTCAGGTACCCAACTTCCTATATAACAGAACAATATAGGAAGACTCTGGGGACAACAGACCCCTTTACCACCCCCTTAACTGTGCGCATCTCCAACTCGCTTTGGAGAAAGAGAGAGGCGACATCACTCGAGTCCTACAGGTAGTTTAAATTATAAACAACTAAAGACAAAGTAGTAGTAGACAAAGTAAGGAACAGTGCTGCACAAATAGCCTATTCTGTCAGTCAATCCATACAGCCTGGTCAAGCTGGTGATGCCCCTCTGAGCACCTGGTGCACTACGCACTGTGCGTTATGCGCATAATGGGAGCGGCGGCACTGGGTCCATTTTTTAAATGTTATTTTTGATTAACTGCTAGTATCTGGTGTACAGCATTTACTCATCTGTCTTTGAAAAACTGCAGCAGTAAAGAGTAGCTTAGCTAAATCACTATGGCATGTAGGTATGTTCCTAAAACTAGCTCTTTGAAAGCCCTCTAAACCAAATGTTCTGGCTTTGTTGATTAATGGCCTGCTTGAAAGAGTTTCAAAACAGGGATAGGGTTTCTTAGTTACCCATCCTTACAAACTGTGAGATGAAAGACTAAAAAGTATAATTTTCAGTGCACCTGATCTACCAATGGGATGATGGTCTGACGGCGCCCAACATGCCACGTCAACATTTCTATTTTGAATGCTAAAAGGTGCAACAATAACAGTTTTATTTTTGTTATGACAGAAAACGGGTCAAGAGGGAGTTCAATGACCTTGTGTGTGGGGCAAAACTGCAGTCAACCGAGAGTCTTTGGTGTCAAACACAGTAAGACTGATTGTGGCATCATGGGCCTATTTTGGTAAGCCCAGGTTGTCCCTTTCAAAACACAGTACTTGTTCTAAATTGCTATTCTCATAAACAATGAAGAGTTTTGTTATGAAAATCTGTGGAAATGTCAGCATTAGGATATTATTTTTATTTATTTCTATGAAGATAGAAGCAGGTTCAAAGTTTAAGTAATGTATGTAATTTTTCAGGTGGAGGATATGCCTCCTGCTTGTCTCCATGGAGATGTGATACAATGTTTGGTTAGGCTTTTAGTCCGAACAATATTAGAAGCATAATACTTTAAGATAATTTAAATATTGTTACCATAATATGAAATACGTTTTTTGCTTCAAGTGGTTGGTCCGGATTCCATGACATTCTTGTGTAAAACCTATAATTCTCAAAATTGTGAATGATCCAGTAACCATGATCTGTTCACTTACCATTCATAGAGGAAAGCACACGACAGAAAGAAGAGCGCGGCTGTTGTGGATTAGCCTACATAGCCGAGTTCGTATTAAAGCATGTAAACTAGGTGTCTGGCATTTCTGGATTTAGAGCTTCTCTCTTGTAAACTGAGTGTAAATTTGAACACAGTTGCAGTCGGTGGATTTTGAAAGCCACTTGGGAGTCAATGAAAAGTAGTTATTTTTGTGCGATAGTAGGTTTAGCTGCCTGTGGTTTAAGGTAAGTCGCACTAGAAGCTAATTCTAGGTAAAAATCCACATTATACTATTTCGATACCTCAAGCTTGAATTATGTTTATCATTTTAATATTTAGTGTCAGAGTTGCTGGAGTCCTGGAGTCATAGAGGGAGAGTTTAATTTCACATTGCTTACAAAGAACCCTCGAAAGGGATGAAAGGGATGTAAGAAATTCAATATTTTATTATCTTCTTCATGGGAGACTGTAACCCTTCAACTGTGGGTCTATAGGTTGGGTTATTTAATTTCATATTTTTTTAAACAATACATTATCGAACCCAGAAATTGCACGAGGTCACTAAAATATAATCATCATTGCATAATTGTCATAATTTGATTTTTAGCGTCATCTCCTTGAATGCAAAAAGGAATGTGTAATTATTTAGCCTTAGACACAATACTTACAATACATTCTCCACACAGCACCACTCTAGTGCTCTGAGCTCCCGACTCAATTATATAATCTTATCACTGGTAAAAGGTGTTAATAGCACATTTCCTTATTGCCACATTCAGGTGCAAAGTTATTCAAATCAATAGTAAGTTAAGGAAAAGTTGTAATTTGCAAATAGCGAGGCACCTTTTCAATTCGAATTTTGGGGGATTTGGAGAACACAGTGGACTTGGTGGAATGGAAATAGAAACAAGCCTCTGAACTTGGCGCAGGTGTGGCATTGTCAGAATCAGAATGCAGGTCTGAAACGTGCTCTAGACAGTTATTGTTGTGTTACTGAGCAAGACACTTCCATAAACTTGCTTTTGAGATTGTGTGATTGTGTATTTTTTGAGGGTCAAAGAGGCCAGTGGTGCAGAAAGGCAGCTTTATTCAGTTTATCTGCCCCAAGACATCAGCGGCTACAGAATAAAATATTGTATTAATAATAATAACAATAATTTGTGCATTATTAATTTTCCACACTCAGATACAATAATATGCTAAAAAACTACAAGCTTTTCTCCATGGAGATGTTATTGCTTTGCCTGCATTGAATGTGAAACAGCATGACATTAAACTTAGCCATCTCCATGGAGACAAACAGGCCAAGTCACAGGTCAGATCCCGCTAACAGTAAGAATGCATTTGCATTTGCATGCAGTACATTTATCAGTCAAGCACAAAATTAAATATAAATTTGTATACCTTTAAAAAGGTATATCTAATGCCATTCTACAGTACAGCCATTCCAAATTCTGTATTGCCCACCCTTATTGATGCAAAGATCCCACAGGGCACCCCAAAATTATTTTGTTCTTTATCTAAACTATTTCCCCTTTTTTTTCTTTTAGATTTGATATTAAAATACAAATAATAATGACAGTGAGCGTTACAGTAGTGTATTTAAACAAATATATGATGATGCAACATTGATTTCAAACTCAAATGTCTTTTGTTTTTGTTGTTTGGACAGCCTTCCCCCTGTAATGCCTATGAGGACCCCACTTTGGGAATCAAGCTATAGAACATTCCAAGCCAAGAAATCTGCATGAGAAAAAGTAGTGGCACATTTAAGTCAACCTGATTTGAGTGATTCCTGTTTCTCAAGACAAGATTTTTTGATGGTAGAAGCTACACATAGAAAAATGCAAAAGTGGAAATACTTACAGGGCTTACATACACTTCAGCACATATGCACCTATTGAATGCTGTATCAACAAACACACAATCACTACAGAGAAATGCTCACACGTGGAGTCGAGACGCACACACCACGGCTGTTGATGATGCAGGTAAAGCTTCTGCTGCAGTTTGAACTTTGTGTGTGGCTGCCAAACATCTCTGCGTGTAGGGTAAGCACATTTTCTGCCTTCTTGCGCAAAAACTACAATAAGCACGAGAGATAGAAAGGTACAGAGTAAGAGCAGGGTGAAGCGTCGCTGCGAGGGGGGGGGATGGGGGAATGACAGTGTGTTTTCTTCAGCCTCAAGAAAATTGACTAAACCAAATAGCTACTTCGATAATATGGGTTTCGAGGTTGTGGAAAAAAGACACAGAACGTAGTCCCAGATATGACTTCAAACTGTGACAGAAAACTAGGAACTTCTAGAAGTGGTTGAAGTTTACACGCTTCATTGACACAGCCTGTTTGGGCGCTATTTATCTGACTGTGAAAATAGTGTTTACTGTAAACAAATTAACTGTATACCACCATGGACGTATTCATTCTTGAGTGAAACTTAAAATATAACACAGCTCAGGAATACAACTACAACATGATGATACTAGACAAGCAAAAGAATCTATATGAACAAAACTATGTGGAAGTTTATTTGAACCACTAGATGGAGTTGAAGATAAATGACAAAAAAAAAGGTTAACGGTTGAATAGTACATATAGCGCTTCCTGGAAATTGAAAAATATAAGAAGAAACTAAGGGAGCTGTATTAGCACGCAAAATAAACATTGAATTGTAGGGAAAAAACAAACTATTTGACATTTTAAAATTGTACATTGAAATAAATGGTAGACATTGGTAGAAATTTGGAAGGAACATGAAATAAATGGAAACTGTAGTCCCATCGCACCCTTTTCTCCCATCGACCCTTAATTTACCAGCAAATACGCTGGCGACCCATCACCGTCTTATGGTTAAAAGGGACATATTAAGCAAAATTTACTTGAATGAGCTTTTTACCTTGTTACAACAGTGTTTCCTCATCATTAGTTTACTCAAAGTTGTTCAAATGTCACTGGAATATAATGTCAAAGCTTCAAAACGGACAAAGAGAGACAAACTCTGGTGTATTTATTTATAATTTTTTCTCCGTGTCACCTGTACCTTGTGGCGCAGTGTAGGACCGAGGATTCTGCAGTAAACATATAAATATAAATGTCAGTCATTTATGCAGAATAGATGCAACATTGGGGCTGTGATGTCATTGCTTTGTGTGGACGGGGCCTGAGAAACCCCTGCAACTCTTTGGGGACCAGACTTTGGGACACTTTAGTTGGGAATTACTAATCTATAGCCCTTTGCCAAGATTGTCAAATGTAACTAGATCTAGAAAGAGCCTGTGTCATGCTGTGGAAAATAGGAACTAAGTGTAACTAAAGGTACATATTCATAGTCATATTCTTATTATTCTGTGTGACAGGAAAGAAGATTTATCTAGTATAACTCTAACTAATTGGCTGTTCTTCCTTATTATTCTTTCTTATAAGTGACAGTTGAACCGATTCATAACTCTATGTTTTACCGACATACAGGACATAGAGCAGGAAACCACAGATCAGATAAAGCTGCAACCGTCCACCGACTGTACTGCCGCTCATGCACACAACACATGTCCAGCCTACAGTCAAGAACAAGCATATCGAAATGAAGGACGGAAATAGCTTCTCCAACGGCGTTCAACACACAGTCATCCCCTTACACGCAGCCGCACTAAGGCACAATTGGATTTATCTGCCGTACAAAGTGGCATGTAGTGCAGTCAAATTGAAACTCTTGGTCTAAAGTGAATTATCCGGCGCTCCGCTGCTGCTGTGTTTGTGAAGTTATGAGGCGTGGACGGGTATCAATGTTTTCTGTTTTTGCAAATGATGGTGACACTGCATCTTTCCGCGTAAAGGCGTGTGTCTATTTGCTCATGGAGACGGCGGGGAAGCTTGAGAAATAATGATTTAAAACTCTGAAGAGAGACAACACATGGGGGACGTGAGAAACTTGAATTGTAAATGCGAAGAGTTTAAAATACCATTTCCCGTGACAAATGTAAGAATTTTCCAAGACACTAACATACATTTAATTGTATTGTATTGCAGTTAATGTAGTGTTTATTTATGAAAGTACGTGCTTTTACAGACAACAAAGTTCATTTTGTAGGACTATATTAAAGATACAAGCAGTACCAAGAGTACAAAAAAAATGCATTTTGATATGTTTCTTTTGCATGGGTTTTTAATAAAATAATATTGGTCTCTTTACGGAGCCAAAAAGATGGTAATGCGGATGTTTTGTTTTGCTCAAAAGCTCAATCAAATCACATTCAAATAGTGATACGTTGCTGGGCTTAATTCAGATGGCATTCCAGTTTTATAATGATTGGTCAAATAAACAATGGTCAATGGTCTTACTTATAAGTAGGGCTGGGCAATATGGCCAAAAAACGGATCATAATTCTATTCTTCCTCATATTGATCAATAACAATAGTCTTTTAATATTAATTCTATGAACATAAACATGACAGACTGTCTGACAGAATCCATATCCATCCATTTTATCAAACATAAAAAGTCAAATTTCTTCCTCAAAAGTGTGACCTGCTCCAAACCACATGCTTTTACAGACAAAGCATGTGTACCTCAATTAAATTACCTTTTAATTGAGGTACACTGACTGTGTACCTCAATTAAAATGATGCAAGTTGACCATTGACAAAAATAGAGAATCTGGATTTGATTCAAATTCCATTAATTGCCAAGCCACAGTTATAAAGTCCACTTATTTAGGACTAAAACTTCAGCAACTTTGCTCACTTCCTGTGGAACAATGTATTCGTTAATATTATTGGTGTCTTATTTGGCTACCCTGTGTTTATTTGTTGTTTATTTTGTGTTGTGTTTTAACAAGGTACCCATGAAAACAGAACTTTTCATTGGGTTTTCCTGTATAAATAAATAAAATGAAATGAAAACTGTATGAACGATCAACATATGGTTTATATTTTGTGGACATGGAGTCATTTCACATAACCTCTACCTCTGAAATACCTGATTATTTGCATCAATTACGAGACAACAATTGAATCAACTCCATCTTTAGATTTTTCCCCCCCCTCATCCCCTGCTACTCGTTCCTTACACGGCCGCTTATCATGGCAGAGGAGACAATAGGACCCCTGATAGGTGTCCTGCTCTGTGCCTGATAACACGGTCTCCCTCCACTGCGGCTGTCAGGGTCTGATAGATGGAGCTGCTGGCGTCACACAACACGCGAGGCTTTCAGGTACATTCAGGAAATTTGTGCTAACAGGTGAGATGTAACAGCATGCCATCAATGTGTTGTATGAAGGTGATATGGTCTACAAGATAACATCAAGATTGTTGTTTGGAAGTTATGCAAAGTTAGAAAAAACATTGCAGTGTAATGTTTGTGCAATACTTGAACCCCAACCCATTTAATAGAAACATTTGAACACATTTTACAGTTATGTGGTTAAAAAAAAGGCTACCGTACATACCTGCATTTTGGTCACCATCGTGTCTATGTACTATTAAATGTACCTCCCTATCCTGTGTTATGGAATAAACTCCCTGTCCATGTTAAAGAGACAGACACAGTTGCTTCATTTAAGACCAGGCTTAAAACGTTCCTTGTTGAAAAGGTTATGGCTTATGGTCAGGCAAGTTAAGAACAGCATAGCTAGGAGCCGCTATGCTGGGGGAAGTATGGCAGCTTGAGCACCATCCTCTGCTTCCTCCTACTTTTCCGATAAACAATTTTTCATATTTTAGTTCACATGTTTCCTGGTCATTGCTGTTAACATGTTTTTCAACTTCTTCCACTCCACCTTGGGAAAGCTACTGTTTCAGACACTGCTGATGCTGCTCCAGTGGAGACTGCCCCTTAGATGGGTTTCACCTATCACTAAAAACATGTACAACAGGCCCCCACCCTCTGGGGCCAGGACTCCCCTGACAAAGAGAAGTTAAATCTCAGTGGGACTTTCCCGGTTAAATAAAAGGTCAATAAATAAATACATTTAAAATATTTTTTAAAATGATACTGTAGTAGCCATGTGGCCCATCATTATCATGTGTTTTGGGATTGTCCGACTAATATTGGACTGAGATTAAAAACGTTGTCCTCACACAGACAAAAGACAGAGTTTGCATGTTTTGCTGCCATTTTCTCCCTTAAAGGTTCATAGTAGCAGGAACAAGCTTTAGGTATAGCATGCGTTGTGTGTTAAATCACAGATAGTGAGCAGGCATTGATACCAGACCAGGCTGTTGTCCAGTGTGGTTAAAGGCTCCATTATTAATTAGCTCCTATAGTCGAACAGAATCTAATTATCCTTGATTCACTGGGAACACCTGTGTATAGCTACATGAATAATCTTAATGCATTTTACATAATTAAATTTAAGGTTGTAACTAATGTACCCATCCCAGACTAGATAATTTAATACTAAATGAGAGTAATAGCCCAATACAGAGCATAGGCGCCTTTGTGTGTCGCGAAGCCTGTCTCAATACAAAAATGACTATTTTGCACAAAGCAGTATCCCGTCGACTCCAATAATTAATCAAACCATACAAACTGTGCATGAACAAGAGATAGTCCGGTGCCTATGGGAGCGGAGAGAGAGGGGCGAGCGAGGAGTGAGGGAATAAAGACGTGGAAAAAGGGAAAAAAGATTGAGAGAAGGAGCTTTGCGCAACCATCAATCACTGTCCTGGGTTCAAGTTTATTTGGTGTAATTTTTCTTGGAAATACACAGCACATCAAAGAGGAGCGAGGAAAGAAGAGCTGAGAGGAGAAGAGAGAAGAAGAGAGGCGAAGAGAGGAGACGAAGAGAGGAGACGAAGAGAAGAGACGAAGAGAAGACATGAGAAAAGAAAAGAAAAGAGAAGAGAAGAGAGAAGACGAAGAGAAGATATGAGAAGAAAAAAAGAGAGGAGAAGAAAAGAGGAGAGAAGAGCTGAGAAGAGCTGAGAGGAGAAGAGAGGAGACGAAGAGAAGAGACGAAGAGAAGAGAAGACATGAGAAAAGAAAAGAGAAAGAGAGAGAAGAGAAGAGAAGAGAAGAGAGAAGACAAAGAGAAGAGAAGATATGAGAAGAAAAAAGAGAAGAGAAGAAACGAGAAAAGAAGAGAAGAGAGGAGAAGAGCAGAGCAGAGAGAAGAGCAGAAAGGAGAGGACCCAAGATGTAAAACAACAATGGCAGAAAAAAGAGCAATATGTGAAGGGGAAGACTACCATACAGTGAAGGTTGGGAAGAGGGCAAGGACTTAAACATGAGAATCATTTCAATGCCCACAACATAAGCCAAACGACTGGCATATTAAAGGCATTTTGTGAATATGGAAGGTTCATAGTGTTGTCACAATACTCACATTTTAAAATGTATTTCGATACAAGGAAAAGGCTTGAATTCTATAAAGAAAACAAAAATGATCATAAAAACACACACTATAATATAATTTTCAACACAAATTAAAGATAGTGTGTGTAGATTTTTTCTACACACACTATCTATATAGATTTATTCTAAATATCATAAACTTGACCTGTCTGTGTCCCCAGATACAAGATAAACCTGTTCAAGCTGATGAAAATGTTAACGTTGACAAAAACATTGGACAGAAGGCCAAGACGTTTTCATTATGCGTTTTGGTTGAAAAGATATTTATCCAATCAGAAAGCAGAATTAGCTTCACACATTTGGTCAAAAAACCTCTGTGTCCTCTCTTTGAGGCAAACGCTCACTACCTAAAGCACAGAACCTGCACCGATCATGAATCAGTGCTAGTGCAGCCTCTGCAGCTCAGAGAGCCTGTAAGTCTGGAGGAGAAGGAGCTGAACATGAGCCATGACCAGTCAATAAACTGAGAAGGAGAAGAACATGGATGTCCTCTACCTACAGGTTAAAGTACTGGCAACACAGGTTCAGTTGTGATTGTAGTTAAACAATCAAGCTCACAGGCTGTAGCTTACCTTTTTCTATCAAATCACCATGCGACAATGCCATTATACGAGTTGTGATCCATTCAGGAACGTTCATGCATTTTGTTCAGTAGAGACATGCTCAAATAATACCAATACCACAATTATTATCTGTTTTTTACACTCACAGTAAAGTAATCTGAAAAGTCATTCAGGTTCACTTTCTCCTAACTCAGGGGTGTCCAAACTTTTTTCACGAGGGCCGCATTTTCATACTTATACGGAGCAGAGGGCCACAGACAAACCGACAATGACAACTCTACATTTGACATATTTTCGATGAGCCTCCACACCTTTAACAAGACTTGGAACATTAATATTATGGTTGGTATGACATCAGAATGCTTGAATGTTTCCAATTTTATAGTAAAAAGTACAACTTTTTGTTGTTTGGACTAACTTAGCAGGAAGCCGGAAGGCCAACAAAAATTAGTCTGAGGGCCGCATTTGGCCCCCGGGCAGTAGCTTGGACATGCCTGCCCTAACTGATTTAATGTCTTCCATCTAAATAAGTAATAATCAAAGAAGTGTAACATTAAGTATATTTTGCTTCTAATTTTACAGACCATATTTATCCATGACTTATTGAAGCTGTGAAAATTACACACATGGCTCATTCACTCAAGTGTGAACTGCTCTGTAGTATGGTCGATATTTTAGTGCCAATTCCATTGCTGCCTCTGATGAATATAATGGACTACATTTTCTAAACTGTACGTGCACAAGGTCGACCATACGTTCACGTGAGACAGGAACCAATATAGGCGTACTATTTGCATTGTTATTTTGAAATGTTCATGTTATTTATGCTTTTTAAAGTGATTACCAGTCTATAAAAAAGCCTTATAACAGGACTCAGTCAGTACTCCTAGTTCTTTCATTTCATATCTCATGTAAATTTTTTAAGCCTTTTCTGCATGAATGAAAATCAAGTATTCAATGAAAAAACATTAATGAATGAATTATTTTCTGCACAACTTTTCTTAAACACTGATGCAATAAAATGCACTTTTCAGCCACTCACTGCTTTACATTAGTCCATGCAAAACTCCATTAATCTATGAAACAAATAATGCAAACAGCTTTATCTAAACTGCTAGGTTTTCACTTTGCATTTTGTCAACCACAAATTGCCAGTAAGCATTAATACTGATTTTAATACCATCCCCTCACTCTAGTTTAACTTAACTCTTGAACTGGGACTGTTTCTACATCTGTCCCATGGATCCCCCTGTCGTGTTTGCTGCTTGTGAAAGCATGTCGGAGCATCGGAGACGCAAAACACGGACCGGGTCAGGAGTCACAGACTGGATTAAGGTGAAGCATGAGAGAAAGTGCGGGCTGGATTTCTATGAAAACAGTTGTTTTTTATGGAGTAGCAAAACAGGTTTAATAAAGGCCTTGTTGAGGGTGGCATAATTTGATTGATGGGGAGGGAGGCGCTGTTGGGGGCGCAATTCAATGGTAGGGGAAACACTAATATTTGAGTATTGTGACAAATGGTATAAGCGTCTTGAATAAAAGAATACAGTGCACTACATCCACATATAGACCTAATAGAAATGCATTGGGAATATATTCCCAGTCTCTTGCCCTATGCTTGCGTCTCCCCTGCTTCATCTCCTCCCTTTGCTGCCACGCTCACTCCTCCTCTCAGTATCAGGTACAAGACTGTTGGATTAGGCTCCTTTAAGAGCGGATTAGCTGTGTCAGAGCCGTTTGAGGTAAATTGTAGCGAGGAGACGATCTGCCCTCACCACCACACCAGCGACACCACCTCTTTTCGCCTCGATGAAAACCAAAAACACAGTCAAAATTCACCACATAATCCCCCACAGAGCCGTGTACCCCACCTTCCCTGTTCGGTGCGCTCCGTCAAGTCTGTGCCTGCTGATGCCAGATCTTGCACCCATTTGGATAGTCAGTCGGCTGCCTCGTTCTCTCAGCCCACACAAAAAAGTGATTGGAGTGATAGACAAGTGGAGTGAGGTAGCAATGCAAGACAAGATTTTAAGAGTGGTTTGGACGAGTTAACTAAAACGTAGTGTTGTCAATACACTAACATTTCAAACTCAATTTTGATAGTAAGGAATAGGCTCGATTTGGATACCCCAATAATAATGCAAAATTAACAATAGACTGTAATGAATAAGAATACCTACTTTATGTTAGCACGCTTAAGATCATTCTAAAACTGTGTTTATAGGCTTTCTTTTAATATTGATAATCGAATGAGTAACTAGACATCTTAAACTAGTATCAATTTGTATCTGATTTTCAATACCTTTTACAAGTTTGGTGAATCCAATATTGTTAAAGAATAAATAATATTTCAACGTTATAAAGATGCTTCTAATCTGCTAATCTGGTTTGCGCAGTAAATTATTTGTGTGTTTGTTTTAGCACATTTTGATTCCTTTTCTCAAAATAATCTTTATCTGGGCTTGGGACTGGTACAGTGATTATAGATTGGTAAATGCGTGTCAGGATCAAGGTAAAACACCCCTTTACCAACTTAATCCATTTTAAAATGGAAGTTCAAACCAGCAAAAGGAAAAAAAGTCTCAAAGTTTAGTCCTGGATTTTGTCCAAGCATCTGCCATCCCAACTTCCCTACAATTCATAAACCACCAAGTTCAACAAATTGAGAAAAAATTAAACATCGGTAAAATGTCAACAAACCGTTTACTTGTGACACAATTCACTCACAGTGTATCTTATCCATTGATGCACATTTAATAGACCCTATTGTTTACCTGCTGGAGTGTGCGTGGGACAATAGTGCTCTGTGTTTCGTGCCAATATTTTTGTGCGTGTTGTAGCATCTGACGGAACAGATGGGAGAGACAGGGTGCATTTTAGGGACAAGGGCGGGGTCACATCTGTGTCGTCCCTGCCGTTCTTCTTTTTATTTGTCTGTTTCTTGGCATTGCCGCCATATTTTGAGCTATCAAAACAAACAAGGTAATTAGCGAGTTGGGACAAACACATTATTTCTCCAAATTAAATGACTGACCTCCCTTTTTCTCTCTCTCGCTCCTCAACATGTCCAGAAATGGTAGTGTGTTTAGTCCAGGCTTGAATCCAATTTGTAAAACATTGAAAGTGTGCTGGTGGTTGCTGCAATCTGGAGCTGAAAATGACGCCATATTTAACACTAAACATGAGAACAACCTGCTTGGAACATTTGGGTTTGTGAAATGAGTGGTTGTAATGACATATTAGTTAGATAAATACATTTATTTATTAGCAACAAGAACCTCGTTTTCCAGATTTTCTTTCACTATATTTTGTTGTAGTTGATTCGCAAACCTGTATAGCATTTGTCTATAACCCAAATATATAATGCCTTTTAAACACGACAAAATATACTACAAAAAGGAATCATTCTGCTCAGACATTAGGTTTTCCATGTTCAAACTGGAACAGTGTTCCAACTCAGAATCCCTACTTGGAAATGCAGAGGACATTTCAGAATCCCGAGTTGGATCCAAGTTAAAGAATCCAACAAGGCTGTGTCTTGATAGTACTTGTGTTATTTTCTTTTTAGTTGCTTCCTACTGTCCACAATAACAATAAATACATTGCGAGGGTGCACGGTGGCAGAGCGGTTAGAGCTCTCGCCTCCCAAGAAGGAAATCATGGGTTCGATTCCTGGGCGAACATCACATCACATCACATGATCTCTCTGGGTGGAGTCTGCATGTCCTCCCCGTGTTACCGTGGGTTCTCTCCGGGTTCTCCGGCTTCCTCCCACCGTCCAAAGACATGCATGTGTTAGGTCAATTGGCAACTGTAAATTGGCCCTAGTGAATGAGTGTGAGAGTGAATGGTTGTCTGTGTGTCTATGTCTCTGTGTTAACCCTGCGACGAGTTGGCCACTGCCCAGGGTGTACCCCGCCTAAGGCCCAAAGGCACTGGGATAGGCTCCAGTCACCCGCGACCCCTAATGGGAACAAGCGGTAGAAAATGGATGGATGGACATTGCGATGGTCTGTTATACTAATGTCGCGAAGCAAAAAAAAGAAAATCACTCTCACTTACATATCTAGTAACAATGTCGGTGAATAAATGTACTTAACTGAATTTGGATTTTGGCTGAATTGGGCACTTTACTAGTTTTTATTACTTGTATGAGTCAATACTGCTCATTGTTTTTTCCGACTGGACAGCTAGAACATAGAAACTCTGACAATGTCACTCCAAGATCCAACCTCAGAGAAAAACTGGAACGCAGAATAAACGCTGTAACCCTTGCACATATTTACATTGTTTATTTATACTTTGCGATTGGCTATTTAAAGCTAATGCTTAAGCCAATTTATCCAAAATATGATCTGTAACCCGTTGCGCCACACTAAAAACTCTTCAGCCTTACCCCTCGCCTGCCTGCTGCCATTGATTTTAGCTGCAAGGTGCTATGGGTAATGGTTTCTATGACAACCGGCAACTGAGCAAGGCAACCAGAAGAAGAGCGCGTGTGAGTGAGTGTGAGAGAGGTAGAGACCAACCAAGCATGGCCCAGCGTTTGTGTGCTAGGTGCTGGCGGGGTGACAGCGGCCTGTTTAGTATGCATCACCCTGCCTTTAGCCCGCAGACCAAGCCCCCGCCTCCAGTCCGGCGCAGAAACACTCGCACATTTGGCCCCGGTGCGGTAACTTGTACATATGCAGGCTTCGCGCACGAGGACAGAGGAGACACTGTGTGTGTGAAGACGACTCGCACTGTCACAACTGAATCATGACATGGACAGGCCTGAGGGGGCAGCGATGTACATTCAGACTGTGATCAGACGGGATGAATATGAAAATAAAACATGTGGTTGTGTCAAAAATGGCCGTGACTCTTTTGATTTTGGCTAGTCGTTGAGTAGAGTAGTGCTATGCTCAAATTCTGTTCTATTTCACATAAATAAAAAGTAAATAAACCGGTTGATTTATGTGTAATTTAAAGTGTGATAGCATGGCATACAGGCTACATCTAGGAAGTATTTTTGCTTAAAGGAAACATTATGCTTTCACCATGTTATGCTTTTACCCACATAACATTGTTCCTTGGTCAAAAACATGCCTAGAGTTGTATTCAGCGCCAGCTTGCTTGTTTGATTAATCCTGTTTAGTAAGTGAGCCTCAGTTCAAAATTTCCCAGTTTTGTGACATCGTCGGTCATACTCCGAGATCTTCTGTCCATCATCACCAGACTTGTTCTGAGCATTTCTGTCTTCAAATCACGTTCATTAAAACCACATGCCACATTAACATGTAAGGGGCAAGGTAGCTTTCTTTATTTCCTCGTGGTAATTCCCTTTGCTGCCAGGAGATGGAGTTCTAACAAATCCTAATGGGGAACGTCTCACAAATATAAAATAATGTACACTTTCACTTGATACATCTTTTAAGTTATGAAACATGATATGCCTAAGCAAAGCTACTCAAGAGCATGCTTAAAGGCCAATGCCAATACAAATATTTGAACAATATGCACATCAACAATATTCTTTAATTAATAGTATTTACATTTTCAGGAACAGTGCCAAATATTAAGTAGAATCTGTGGGGATCTAAGGGTTCATTTTACGCTTATAATGATATATGCATAAAACAATATTGGTGCTAATTACTTATGAAGCCATTTACCAACTGGCCAAAATAAGTAAGTAATAATTCCTTATTCATATCTGTGCATTCTTTACAGACACCATATATGATTCTCCAAACGCCACATATTGCAAGCCACATTGTCATGGCAACATCATAAGAATCAACCCAAAAAAGCAGGTCTTGAAGGTCCCTTCCCAGCCTGTGCTTGCTTATACTCTGGGCGTGTCCAATGGGCAGAAATGGTTTTAGAGCAGAGCAAACATGTTGTGCTTGTGCTGTAGCCGTCTTTTGTTATAGTTTATGGGGCGCAGTGATGGTAGTGGGGGACTCTTGGGACACTGCTCTGAAACATTTTCCCTCCCGCTGCTGGCAATGCTGCTCAAATCCAAACACGAACTCAACATCGCTCACATATTTGCTTAATTCGATTGCTTCAGCTAACTGTGTAAGTAATTGGCTTTTACTCCTAAGACTGTATATATTTTACAAAGCCAGATCAGATCCATGCGTTCTTTGCAGGCACGGATAAACTATATAGGCTGAGGTACACAGCACACAACACAAAATATTGATCGGCCGCAGCGGAGTGGAGCTCTTACTAACAGCTTCCTCCGAGCACCAAGAGGCAGAGTAGTTAAGGAGGCAAGAAACAAGAGGAAGGGGAAGTGGAGAGGGAGAGCAGAGACGTTACCCTCGTGTTGGTCTTTATAGATGTATTCCTGTAGCTGTAGGCTGTTGGTGGCCATATTAGGAAGGTCAAGAGATCGAGGTAATTCAATGACTGAATCGGAAAGTGTAAATAGGTTATTACTTGGTGAATAGAGAGTTAAACAAAAAGCAAGCAGGACAAATGGCTTTTTGAGGTCAAATTCAAGGACATTCAATGTCTCCTTTCAAGCAACATTACTAAATTCCATGTTACGCAATACAATATGTACACTGACATTGTTGAATCAGTGAAGCTTATCAAATACAAAGTTCTACATCTGAACACAAAGACACAGCTTAATAATAATTTGATGTTGTGTGTAAATTGTTTAATTTCTATGTTTAATGTAGTACTCAAAATATCTGCATATAGATCACTACCAAGCTAAGTGCAATCTGTTGGTAGGTATCCACGAATAAGAATCAGATATGTGCATTAAGACCCTTCAAAAGCTGTTGGCCAACCAAATATATGTAGGTCTACGTCATCAAAATAAAATAAAACATTAGAAATATGACTACTTTACCATTTTGTGGGAAACCTACTTTTTGTGTTTGGGGGTCATGAGTGCCCATGGTGACCCCCATGAGGGTCATGACTGAAAAAGTATGAGAACCACTCTATTTAAGGCATTATTTTGATTGTAGATGCTAAAAACATTGCTTTATTGTGCAAACAGCAAATGCAACCACATACACGTTGAAACCAGTGTAATTTAGATAAGAAGCTGCATCAGGGAGGGCATCTGATGTAAAGTCTTAGCCAAGTAATCATGAAAATCACTGCACCTAATGTAATTTATTCAGTTCTAAAGTCAGATAGTACTGCCATGTCATTTTCCAGCAGTCTTTAGAAGTTTGATGAATGTCTATCTCACTCTTCTCTCTTGTTTTGTGCTAAATGTTCTGTCAAATAATTCGCAAATTTATTCCTACCGTACCCAAGCACCATTCCGTCGAGATGAGCGTGTTTTTAAAAATAGGTCAAAATGAACTGGGAATTAGCGTCTTTCCTTCATTTTCCCTCTCTCTCCCTCTCCCTCCAAACACACAGGGTCCCAGCACAGGAAGAGCAGAGCAGACATTGAGAAAGGCAGACACAGGTAGGCGGACAGTGGGGACACAGACATGTTCTCTGTATGTTAAGCTGCAATATAATGTGTGTTTTATTTCAATCTGACTCATATTCACGAAGAAACGAGTCTGATGAGGAAATTATTTAAGACACACCTACCGGAGACACAAGACTGCGGCCACCGTCAGCTTTTAATGAGCCGGCCCAACTCGTCCCACTATGAAATTATCCTTTTTTGGCCCGACCCGCACTACGAGCCTGGTGCATCACTGTGTGTCAGATTACAGCCTGGCATGAAGGCCGATTTCTGCTGCAGCAGTCACATGCTCCTGTGCTCGCGCAGACCCGAACCATTCGAGCTTCTGCGGAGCTAATCAGACTCCAGGTGCGTTGTGGGAATGCGTCGTCTTATTTTGCATTTATATATTAACTGGCACAATAAATTATCACATTAGGCTCGTGTGCAAACAGTTCTGTGTCAACCCTCACCAGTTCTAAACTGTATCTAATACGTTTTGCATATGGTCAGTGAGGATCAACCAATCACAGCCCTTGAGGTCCACGGCAACACAACTTTTGGACGAAGGAGCACAAATAAGACACATACATGGCAAGAGCCGCAAGCAAGACCCTTCACATTTGTCTGATAATGAAACCTCAACTGAAGGCATGTTTGTACTAATATCGTCTGATATTTGTCTATCATTATACTGCAGAAAAATATCGAGATGCATTCATTTATCTCAATATGCCCATTCAAGCCCTCCTCCTCCGTCCTCCTCCGTCTCCTCCGTCCTCCTCCGTCCTCCTCCGTCCTCCTCCGTCCTCCTCCGTCCTCCTCCGTCCTCCTCCGTCCTCCTCCGTCCTCCTCCGTCCTCCTACCTCCTCCCCCTCCTCCCCCTCCCCCTACCCCTACCTCCTCCTCCTCCTCTCCTCCTCCTTCCTCCTTCCTCCTTCCTCTTCCTCCTTCCTCCTTCCTCCTTCCTCCTCCCTCCTCCCTCCTCCCTCCTCCCTCCTACAGGATCAGCTCAAGCCTCGACATGAGTGCCACAGACTGAGTGAAATGGAAGAGTGAGCAGTGAACGGTGGAGGTGGGGTTCGCTACACCACAGCACCATATAAAATCTATGTGAGAGAGGCAGAGGTAATATCTCCTGCTCCTCGGGTGGGAAGAGGCAAGAGGGGATGGATCGAAATTACTTGGTCTGGAGCTGCCCACGTCCCCAGTTAGCATTTAAACTAGTCAAGAAGAAAAATACCTATTGATTGGAAATTTGAGCATAATTAAATAGTCTTTTCCATCCTTTTTTAAAATTTATTTTTAGGACATTTCTGGTCATTTGCCAACCTCAGCAACGTTAGATTGATTCCCAATTCCGAAAGTTTCCTCATTGTCTCTCCTTACTCTTCACTCCCTTCCATATTTACACGTGTCCTGCAATAAAACCTATAAAAACATAAAAAATATAAATTTGTTAGCATCACGGTGATGTTCTTTATTGTCAAATTAGTTATACTGTTACTGGATTGAGATGCACACATTTAGAAACAGACTAACCTCAAAGACAGTCAATTTTATTCAGGAAATGTTGCGAGTCAAAGAACCTGACTTTTCTCATAATATTATTTCTAAAAAGACACAATTGGGATTTTGGCTTATTGAAAAAAACAACAACAAAAACAACTGGCCCTGGCTTGAAATTGTTCCATGATTTCTGCCTCGTGTTTAGGGTATTATTATTCAGAGGTTAAGAGCAGGTTAGTGGTGTCCTTAGAGTCACCTTTGCAGAGGTCATAGTTCTCGGTAATAAAAGGATGTATGTGTAATGAACAGCGAATCATAACGTGTTCGACCTGGAGAAGTGCAGGGGTGGAGCTAAAGAGATCCAGTGTCTGTGTGGCTGATACTCTGTGAAAGTGGGTCTGTGTCGTGACTCAGGGTTCGTGTCACACTGCTCTCCACAACCTCTCCTGCTTTTGTAGTCATTAACACCACAAACAGAAGACCAACGACGACGTAATAATATTCAAACTGAAAAAGAGGCTTGCAAATTGTCTATTGTTAATGAGTTGCTTGTGTGGTGTCGTTTGATAAATGTAACTGAGGTTGGGTGAAACATTTCTTAGGGTTTAGAAAAAAGTAGAATTGGAAGAACGGACTCTGAAGAACACAAACTGCCACTTAGAGTAGACTACTTTAAGAGTGGAATAGATTATTTTTTATTTTTTATTAAATACAACAATGCTTTTACCAAAGCATATTCCAAATAAGGCCTAACATTACACTTGGCTTTGAAGAACTAAGCCATTCATGAGTAGTCATATGTCAATGGTGTTATCGTCTTTCAAGCCTAAATTTACCGATCCAGGCTGTTCAGTTCGATATAGATCGTTTGGCTATACATTAAATATCTGCAGATATATGCAGACCAGTGCAGAGACTGAAAATAGCATTTATTTCCAGATAAACGTAGAAACAAAACTGATCTTTGTTAAAGCCAAAAAAAAAAAAGATCTTTCAAGGGTAGTACTTTGTAAACTAAAATGTAAACATTATGAGAACGTTTTGGAAATTGGTTCATTAATTGGTTCATGAATTTATAGGCTCAATCAGGATATCAGCTCTATGGATAACCAGGAACCGATACCTGATCTAACAATTGATATTGATAAATCACAAAGTCTACAATATCTGGAAGTAAACATCCTTTTTCACACACATTTCCAAAGTTCAGCACACAACACTTTTATACTCCATTATTCCTTACAGCTCAGTTTCACATCCAAAACCTCCTGCACTAATTCATCAGGCCGAAGCCCTCCACTGGGGCCCACACCTGCCAATCTCCTCTCGTCCAATCATCCATCAGACAGCTCCTGAGACCCGCCCACTGCGCTCTCACTCTCTCTCGCACACAAACCCATCCATTGGACACACACGCACGCACGTGCACCGAGCTCCCCCGCTTTCTGCCTCCACCGAGACATACAGCGCTCTGGAGACAGTAGCCGCGACAACCGGCATAAATTAGCGTCTTGGTGATATGCAAAGTGAGGGAGCAACAATTAAAAGCTTGACTAACGAGCTTTTGAGGAGTGGGGCTGAAGTTTCCCTGAGCAGCTGCTAACTGGATTAGCCTACACAGAAAACACAGGGAGAGACGAGGAGGTGCACTGTAAAACCAAACAAGTGAGGTCCTACACACTGGTTTATCATTATAATACGTTTGAAATCCTAAAGATAATTACAGCTAGGATGCAATTACTTAAATTCATATTTCTGTCCAGTGTTTCTCAAACAGTGGTACGTGGGACCCTCTGCAGGTCGAGTATGTTTTATGTAAGGACTAATATATACATTTTTGTATAAATCCTTAATTAGAACTACTTTATCTAATGGTTTAGTCTCATTTTAGACCATGTTTTGTCTAATAAATTCCAGGTTTAGGTCTGCTGGTACTCGGAAAGCCAAATATTACCTCAAGTGGCACTTGGTATTAGCGTTGTCACAATGATATAATTTCAAACTCGTTTTCGATCGTAAGGAATAGTTTCGATAGCGATTTTGATACTACAATGATACATTTATGATAAAGTCATTTTTACCGCAAAATAATAGCACCTTCTTTATGTTGCCATGTGGTCTTATATTATTATATTAAAGCACAACATCATTCTAAAACTCTTTCAGTATCGATACTTGGTCAAATGAGTATCTAATTTTGATACTAGAAAATGATCTATTTCATAAACAATATCCAAATATTGTTGTCTAATATTTTTTTAAATTTTTAAAAAATACCTTGACAATTCAATTTGGATTTGAGAACACGCTTTTGCATTATTGCCGGTTTCTTGGTGTTGGATAGAAGCTTTCCCCTGGTTCTCATATTCTTATTCTTGTTCAGTAATTGTTTCTCATTAAGGAGGAGAATTTGACACCAATAGTTTCTTTTAGCAACAATACACTTTTGGGTTTTACAGTGTCTCCTGAGGGAGGCAGAAAGAACGGAGCGACAATGTTTTGAGCTCCACCTGAGAGACACAAACCAAGCCAAAGACATAAAAAAAAGAAAACACAGAACACACATGAAGCAAAACAGAAGTCTGAATATGCAGCAATTAAATCATGTGATCGCTATGTTGAAACTGCAAATGCAAACAATTACCGTAACCTTAATGGAAATATTTTCTACAGTGCCACTGAAAAATAATGATAAACATGCAGCCTTCAGGGGTCAAATGTACTTGTCAACACATATCAAACATACATTTCATAGTAAATCATCTTCATAAGGGGTAAAAATAATCAGCTTCTGAATGCAAAAGTATGTTAAACATAATGACAATAGGTAAAGCAATGTAAGATGTTCCAACAAACTAAGCCCACTGCTTTTCATAGTATGAAGAATGAGTGACTAAATATGTATTATTATAGATAGACCAATATATCTGCACTTTTTTCCTTATACCGGTCTGAAATTACCAGGACAAACTGATATTTTGTTTGGGCCATCCAGTTACCTATGAATGAAGCTTGATTTGAACACTTTTCAACAAGAAAGTAGAGCGCAAAATGTTTATAAAGCTTATAGTAAACCAGGTTTGTGGATGAGTTTGTAGTAAATCCAAATATCATCATTTGATGAAAATAATCAAAATTCGCCCAACAAATTGCCAAAAATAAATAAAAAAGAACATCAGCAGAGCTTATCGGCACTGACCTTGAAAAAAAACATATTGGTCAGTCCCGATCTATTATAATTTTAGGTGTTACAATAAATGTCCCTTATTGCCTCCATTAAATCTTGTTTTGAACAGCTTATAGTAATATTTGTATGTGTTATAGTAGAAGCAAAGAAATATCTCCCTGAATTTTAGACTGAGGCAGAAAAACACAGTAATATGAAACAATGCATAAAAGGCTTACTACATTTTGAACCAGAAGTCTGATTTGGACAAGTTCCCTGTTTGTTGCTCTCTGCCATATGGTGTCAATACTTTTAAGGTACTTCACCTTGACTGTTGACTGTGGGACTTGGCTGTGTTTTGTCCATCGCACCTACGTTTAGTGCACAGATGGTTTTGCCTGCTTGTTGTAATATTTACTTGAAAACTAATAATGAAGTTGTCGTTGCCAAATCACCCACAAAAGCTCCAATATAATATAATGATCCACCTACTAAGTTCTCTCCAGAGTTGGAATCTCTGTTTAAATGTACTCTAGGGGATGTGGCAGTCCATAAAGATATAATCACACGTGCGCTACCAGAAACATATCATAGTCCAAAAATAATGCCCAAATCCCAAAGTGCAGGCGTGTGGGACAACAACAGGCTGACAACCATCTACATCTTTACCCTCCTCTGGGAGCGTTTAACAAGATTTCCATCGTGACATCACCAGTTCCAAAACCTTGCAAATACTGTAAAGGTGGTACCACTTTATAATAACCACCTTAAATTGCCTTAACAAAGCATGAACAAAAATTAAATTTATAATGAACAAATAGTTTATTAAGCGTGATTCAGGTTTAGTAACTACTTAATTAAGGTTAAGAGTTAGGTGTTAGTTACGTAGTTACAAAGCCTGAATCACTCTTAACTATTGGTTCACTATGAATTAAGTCTTTGTTCATGCTTTACTAATGCAGGGGGCGTAATCATTATAAAGTGTTACCATAAAGTTTTATACAGTGAAGACGTGTAGATTTTACTTTTCCATATCATAATAACTCCTTGAGGCTATAGCATATATAAGAGATTATTTTTGGATGGTTTGGACAGGGGAAGACTAACGCACTGATTCCACACTACATGCAGCTGCGCTCCACTGAGCCGAAGTCCGCCAAAGAGAAACGCTTCAAACCTTTCGCCACCACTCGGGTCTGAGGAGCCCCGACAAGCTCAACAAGAGCATGTGCGGAGACTATGAGTTTATGAAATACAAGTCCTCATTTATGACCAAATAGCAAAAAAAACAAAGTGCAGATAACTTATGCGCTTCATGAGATTGCTTTTAATGTCACACGCAAAGGAGTTACGTGAATGAGTCCATTGAAGCTTCGCAGCACATACGTGGGATGTGGAACTGCAGTCATTCACTATAATGGCTGCGCAATTGCTGCCGAGGTCGCGGCGCGGCAAAGCGCAGCAGTGTAGTGGAAGCGCGTACGTTCACACTTGCACTGTCACACACATCAAAATTGGGACTAAAACCGGAATTAAATCTGGACTAGACCAGAAAGCCACTACTACAGCAGGACTAAAGCACTAAATTTTGACACAAACTGGGCTAAAACTAGGACCAAGAAAAGGACAAGGGCGTAATCACACTTGGTCCTGATTTGGTCCTGGTTTAAGCCCAGTTTATTCCTGCCATAGACTTGGTTTGCCCCTGTTCTTGTCCTGGTTTTGTGCTGGTCTAGTCCAGGTTTAGTCTTAGTTTAATTCAAGTTTTGATGTGGCGTGTGCAAGTAAATAAAAGTGAGGGCTGAGCAAGAAAGGCCATCGGGGGTTAAAACCTTTGCTCACTCATTTTGTGAATACTGCTTGTTCAAGGACTGTGACACTAGAAGGGAAAGAAATAAGTCAACAATGGATTCAAGATCTTGTTAAAAATATAGTTCCAACTTCTAAAAGTAGACTTCTTGAAATATCTCTATAACCATTGAGCAAAACAAATAAGATTATTTGTAACATTTTATCATTTAGTACATTTTTGACTGTATATATTTTTTGTTGACAAGCATAGACAAGTAACAAGTAACACGCCGGTAGCAAAAGCATATCGGGTTCATTCAGTTTTCTGGCGGTAAATCCATAGGTTTCCATCAGTTTGAAGACACTGTTCAATTGCTACTGGTTCATTGTTGCAGAGCCATGAAGAATAAGGTAATCAGAAAGTTTGCGCCTTCCTTATTTGAAACTAGCTATGCACGCACGTGACAAACCATGCAAAAACAAGGCAATTTATTCAATGTTTGGGCTATAACCTTTCAAGTAGACATATTTTTTGTAAACTGTGTATAGACATTGCTTGCTTTTCTGACCAAATGCGGATGGCCATCATTAGAAACTTCAATTTTCTGGACAGTATTGTTACAGAGTAAGATTTTATTCTTTATACACCGTGTTCTGAGACCTCACTACAAATAAACATCGCCAGAAGAGAGTGTTTTGCATTTCAGACATTCCTCTCTGTATTGCTCACTTGTTCCACACTTTTCCCGGTCCTTGACTTTTTTAAAAATATTCTCCATCTTCACTCCACAATAAATCTTGCTCTGCATTTCTCCTTTAAGTCGCCTTTTTCTTCTCCTCCTCCCACCGAAAAAAAGCCTCTTCAGTACTGGTGTGCTCACTCAAATAATTCACTCTCCCTCCTCCCTCCGCCCCCTCCCTAAACATACATGTGCGCAGTCCTCCAGGCAGCAGCCACAAAGGCCCCATATTAATAAATCTGCCGCTTTATTGGTGCTGAGTGTCTTTGGCAGAGAGAAGGATCCAGGGAGGGAGACGGAGAGGGGGAGGAGGGAGAGGAGGTGGTGACTGACTGTGGCCGTATCATAAACAACAGAAAGGCAGCCATGAGAGAGGATGACCTCGAGCAGCGAGAAATATCAATAGGAAAACTGAGACTATTCAATTACAATTAACTAATGATTATATGGTTTTGTGCAGGGATTTGATTAGTATTGTAAATGTGCTCGGGTCAATATGTTTTAATCAAACAATAGAATACAATACAAGGGGCTCTACACACTCAAGGACTTGAATTCTTTCTTTTCCTTGTAAAATGCTTAATAAATTGTAAGAAGCAATTCATTGGAAAAAGTGGGTGTAAATGTCTGATTGGATTATTGTTTGACTAGATGTCTAGTTTGAAACACATGTACATTGCTTGCTAACATGCCTTTGTATAGTGGCTTTGTGTTGAAGTGCAGTCCACCCTTCGGTCCTTAACATCCTCCGTGTGGTGCATTATTACTCCACCTGACACCTGGCCGGGGCAGTGGAGTGTGGAGAGGGCTGGAGCAGGACCAGGGCTCAGAAACAAACTGCCCGCGGTGGGCTGCAGTAATGACAGCAGCTCGCTGGGCTTAGTGCTCCAATCTCAGCCATCAGTCAGCTGTGACAGATTGGGGATATGAGCTAAGGAGCCGTTTAGCTTTGGTGTTTGCTGTGTGTGCGCACATGTGTGTGTCCGGGAGGAGGGCCATCACTGCTGCTAGTGTTGCAGAGGCATCAATACACTCTCGACAGGCCATTTTCCTATGCCTATTCCCAGCCACAGCTTGTTGCTGGGGCAACTACCGCCATTTTACCTTCTCTAGCTGAGCCTCGGGAAGATTTTATAAAGCAGCAATCCATGTCTGGAAATATTAGATTTCAATCACTGGGATTTTATATCAGTCTAAAGCGTCACAGTAATACTCACTGGAGGCTACATCTCCAGGACTGACAAACACTAACTACATAAAGGTGCAAGAATACTGATCCATTTTTGACCCATGATAGTGCTTTTGGTGTTATGGAGGGTTAGACAGGACAATGTGTAGAATAATCCAGGCCTTACCTGTCCGTGTGGCTGCATCCCACTGTACGGCATGTTCTGGTTCAGCACCTTCTGCTTTATCAGCATGATCCTCTTCTGCTCCTCGCTCAGGTGAGCCGTTTGTCCTGGGATTGGCCCTTGTGTCTGTCCTGGCCCCGCCCCCTGCCCCACACCTCCTCCCCCTCCCATATAAGGGGGCATCATGGGGTTTTTGACTTGGCTGTTGCCCCCCATAGGAGGGGTCATCCTTTGGCCTAAGTGGTCGACTCCGCTGCCGCTGAAATGGCTGAGCGGTTTGGTGTTGTTGTAGGACAACATGGCGGCGGTCTGCTGCTGCTGTTTGGTCAGGGCGTTCTGGTTCATGCTGTTCATGCCCATGTGGTTGTGAGGGAGGTAGTTGTTCATGGGAGCTTTGGGCCCATTGTTGGGGGCCATCCCAGCCACTAGGGGGCCCTGTGGTGCGTTAAAGGCTTGCGGTGGGTACATCATGGGGCTGTTGGGTTTGTCCTGGTTAAAGGGACCAGAGTTATAAGGACTGGTGGGAGCCCCTGCAGGAGACCAGTTGGCCGCCTGCTGTTGCTGCTGTTTCTGCTGCAGTAGCTTGGCTCTCTGCGCCGCCATGGCTTTGAGCTGCTCCGCTGGGGACAATTCAGGAGTGACTGGTCCCACAGCCTGACCTCCAGGAGGGATTCCCGCCCCAGGCCCCGTCCCTGCCGAGCTCACCCCAGGGCCTGGGTTCATCATGTACCCATTCCCTGGACGAGACCCGGCCTGAGTCTGAGCTTGAGTTGGGGTCTGAGGTGATCGGGCCACACAGTTATGCAGTGGAGAGCCTGACGCCATGGCAACGGCCGGAGACTGCTGCAGAGGCTGCTGAGGAGGTGTCCCGTTGGCCGTGGTGGCAAACTGAGGACCTGAAGACGATGGCCGAACCTGTGGATGACCAAACATAAGAGCAATGAAACCAAATCAGTTTCCAGTCCACATGTACTGTAACAGGCTGAGGGCTGGATACTGTATGTGTAATAAGTTAATAAATACAACTTGATGTTGTGATAGTACCAGTATATGTGCAGGTAATATTTATTTGAAGATCTGTTCCTGATGTAAATCTGAATACAACAGAATTGACCCCTTTCTATGGGTTTCAGTTCCCTGTCCCAGTCAAAAGATATAATATTTATTTTTAAATTGTTAATTGCTATGGCAATAGTCCGAATTTCATAATTCTAAAAATCATTGATATTCAATATAATGGTGTGAATGACACATTTGTCCACCTGACCTCTTCTTGGTCGAAAGCTGAGGTTAAACACAAGCTAAAGGACATTGTGACCTTGGTGGCACTGACCTGTGGAGAGCCCATGGGGACCTGCGGGCCGCTCTGAGGAGGAGGAGGAGGAAGAGGCGCTGCAGACCCCGTCACTGTGCTCTGGGTCCCTGTCTCCTGTGGCCCCGGCGTCTGATTATTGGCCGGCCGTCCAAACTCTGGCTCTTTCTTGTCCTCAAAGTCCTCGTTGAAGAGGTCGTGCATGTCGTCCTCGGGCACCGTGTTAGCCAGCTCGTCGATCAGCTCCTGCCACTCCTGATCGTTGAGGTTAATGTCCGAAAACAGCTTGTTCTGATTAGACAATGATTGTGGGTCTGAAGCCTCCATCCCACCTGCATCGTCTAATGGCTCCTGTTTTAAGTCTTTGAGGAGGCCAAAACTGTCCTCCAAGTCTAAAGACCCATTCAGCTTCATGTCTGGAAGATGGCTACCACCATTTTTGCCCAACTCATCGGACGTCCTGCCTACATGATTCCCGTTTGTAGTGCTATTTCCTGTGGAAGTGTTAGGCCCGCCGAGCAGGGGCTTAATGTCCATTTGATGATGTAAAGGTGAAATGGGAGGAACATTGCTGTTGCTGTTAGGCAGACCCGTTAGAGATTCCAGACCAGAGCCCTCCTTCCGTACCCGTTTTGTGGTGGGCGAGTAGCTGCCTCCTTCACAGATGCCGTTTTGGTCCCCATTTAGGGGCGAGCGCGCGCTGTCCAGTTTCCTCTTCACTGTCTCTTGCAGCTGTGAAAGAGAGGCAAAGAAAATTATTAGAATGTATGGGTTAATTTATAAGCAACGTCTATCCTGCATTGAATCAATTCAATGCAGGATAGACGTTTGAAAAACATACAGTGGACCATTTCAGGCAATGCAATAACATCATGGAGGAGGTAATTAAGTAGAATCAATGCATTTATTATTTATTTGCTTGTAATTTATATATACTCGCTGTGTTTATTCCTGGTGTCAAATATTCTCATGCAAAGATATAATAAGAAGCCACGAAACTATGGTCAGGGTTAGGGTCAAACGTTTAAAATCAAAACGGCTTCAAAACAAACAAAACAAATGTGACATAATTGTGATGGAATTAGGACAACACAAATCCAAAACAAAAAACATAAACTAGGATTATGCCAGAACTACACCAGAGCAACGTTAACGAACCCAACTCGCCAACACTAAAGCAAGCAGTGTATCTGGTCTCATGAATAGTTCCTGTGCCACATTTTGAGAATCCCAAGTTAACGGTATCAGTTTCTGCGGCCTAAGGATTTCTGCTGATTACACGAGATAGAAAATCACTACAGTGAAGACAACTTCCGTGACACAGTCATGAACGGTCACAAAAAGGGAGCGTTATGCCCTTATCCCCATGTCCTCACTGGAGCTGGGGATGTACTGATCAGACCATTAAGGTTTCAGATGAAGCAGGTCTTATGTGTAAAAACAAAGCTATGGCAACTAGCAGATCTTGCATTGAAGAGAATACATACAAGCACAAACAAATACAAGTTAAGTGCAAAATTGAATGACACAAAACGTGTTAATGAGTGCATTGCAATATATTACTGCTGACAACAACTGCAACTACTACTAAAAGGATTACTTTATCTGTAGGTTTCCACTGCATGGCATTAAACATATCTATATTCATGGACACAAGCAGGCAAAGTCAGATCTGTGGATAGGTGAGCATGTTAACAGTAAGAGTTGGTGTTTTTCAAGTTGTTTTTTTGTTTTTGCATTATTATTATTATTATTATTATTATAATTATATATTATTATTATTATTATTATTATTATTATTATTATTATTATTATTATTATTATTAATTATAATAATTCTTATTATATTATTATAATCAAATAGGTACAATAAATGCATTCATCATTTATGTAGTAATTAGCTTGCATTGGTCTTTGCATTTATGGCTTGTGCCAAATATACTCAAGCAAATATACAATAAAAAGCCATGAAACTGCACTAGCTTTACCATAGAACTGAGCTGACGCTTCTTATGGTTTAGACTGGATAACCACAGGCTGCTGAATAAGCCGCCTAGCATTTAAGGTAATGACTATAATAGACCTGGCACCAAAAGGACCAAAGGTTTGGGCAAGACACTGCATGAACACAGACAAAAAAAATTATAACGAACAATAACATCATGTGAAAATGTCAAAAAGTGTAGTTAAAATAAATAGTCGCAAGGAATCAAAAGCCAGCGGACTCATGTGTTAGTCCCTAAACCACATATTAAATTCCAAAGCTTTGCATCATGGGTAAAAAACGATGTAAACATGGGGGCATACGTTTTTTTTTTTCCCCAGGTGAGAGGAAAGAAGAGGAAATCGAATATTTTTTGTACACGCACCTTTCCCATGCTTATGAAGACATTTTGTATGCTACGAAACACGCCCAAAATGAACCGGAGGGAAAATGCATAAAAGTCTGCTGTTTTATAAACTCTCAATCTCATTTTTCCTTGTAACTCTTGTTAATTTGAAACCTTAATGAAGTTGGCCGAGAAATAGAGGATGCTATTAAAATGACGGATGGGAAGCAGGGACCTCATTTATGAAAGGTTCCCAGGGCATGAATTTTGTGCTCTAACCCAAATCAGAGCTACACTTTATAGAGATAGCGAGATTAATAAAACATGTCTTTGTGTCAGAATACACTTGCATTTCACCAATCTGTAGATAATGTACAGACTTTTCAAAAAATGTACAGACTTTTCAAAAAAAATTAAATGGTGTTGTATTTCTATCACTGTATCGAATTCAATATCAAGTATTGAGCCTTTTCTTCAGTAATAGAAAACTAGTTTGAAATTTTTGTTTCACACTTATCTCAATACTAAAGGATTCTGATGCTACCATAATTAAATTTTAAACATGCACAAATGAATTGTAGTTTATCTTTTTGTATGTGGACAATTCTCAAACTATACAGAAAAGGTCCAACTTTGTCTTATGCCCAGAGTTGACACTTCTTCAAATGAGTATCTAGTTTTGGTATTATCGTTAAGTATCTGGAAATATTTTCTTTTTACCATCCTAGAACCCAAAAATATAGCAAAATCAAAAGCCCCAATTCCAACAGGTTTACCCAACAAAAGCTGCATTAAAATATTAAAGGTTTTATCCTTTAAATTTGCATTTCAATCAACAAGAAGAGTTGACTTCAAAGCTGAGAAAAAAAAAAAGAAAAAAAAAGTGTTGTTCACTGCTGTCACATGCAAAGGACACGTACAAGTAGGAGGTGCTACTAAACTCCGGTGTGCAAATAAATGCATTCTTAGGTCTTTGCTATTCAGATGGAACAGCAGACGAAATATATTCAGATTGTATTCTGACCCTGGGGTGGACCCGCTGAGGTTGGCACACATACACAACACTCAACACAGGCACAAACCACACCAGACACCACGCAACAACGCTTTCCTGCCTTTCGCTGGTGAACAACTAAGTAAATATGATCCTACGCCACAGTAAACGATAGTAGAGAGGAGATATGAGCGAGGAGTTGTCAAACTTACCAGTATATTGCCGCTGACCTCATGTGTATAATGTTTAATTACAAGCAACACAATCACATAGTTTCTCGTGGTGTGAAAGTGATGTTGCATAACCAATAACATAATTAAGGGTCTTTATGAAACAAAAAGGCAAGCTAACTCACTAAGACTAACTTTTCTAGTGGAGGATCCATCACCTGCTTGTCCTCATGCAGATGTTATTCATGGGTCAGTCCCGTGACTTATTTGCTGTCGCCATTTTGAAGACCTCACCACATGCTGTTGTCCATTTCCACTGTTTGTTAGAACATTTTAAATAAAAAGGATTCATACTTTGATCCTTATCTACAGGGGCAAGTCGCTGATACTTAAAAGCAGCGATAACTTTTGCGGACATTTACGTCCAAGCTTTCTCGTCCCAAGCCCTCTGCATCGGTCAAGCCTTCAAAGTTTTCAAGAGCACAGACTCTGTGTGCGGGTGAGTGAGTGAGTGAGTGAGTGATCCTAAAATATAACACTTGGACAGCCAGAAATTAGGCTTGCTAAAAGTATCTGAAAGTAGGCTAACATTATTAGCATAGCCACACAATAATATGTAAACTACCATTAGCCAGCTGCTAACTACCTGAAACAAGCATCTCAGCACTCAGTCTGGAGTGATTTCTGTACCTCCACTGGTCCCTCCTGACCACAGTAATCCATTTCTGGAAAAAGGGGATGTTACAGAAAAGGAATCCTGTGTTTTGAGACTTTTTGGTGGCACAGCCCACAGTAAGTGCGCGGCTTTCGACCTCAAGATGGCAGTCGCAGTGAGTGTGTCACGTCACTTCGGAGCCATGAATAGCTTTGGGAATAGTTTAGGGATTATTAGATTAGAATTAGGCAGGCGAGCTGTGATTAAAAGTGCTTTACAAGCATCGTAATTGTTCACTGCGATGAGTTTATGAGCGGTTTTCAAAGCTTTTAAAGCCTTTATAGCTAACAGCTAAACTTCCGGTTTTGCTGAGAATAAAACCTTCTTTAACTGGATGCAAACAACACACAGCTGCTTTTGAAATATAAATGTACTAAACAGATTTTACTTTATTTAAAAAATCTCTATATCAGCTTGGACCCAGAAGCGATAAATACTATGCTGCGTGTCATTCCTAAACAATCCTGCACTAACATGGAGACAAACATGTGACACCACCAGGCCAAGTTACAGGTCAGATCAATGGAAAAGTGGGACCACAAACGGTAAGAAAGCATGTTTTAGGATTAATGCCATACTGTGGAACATTTTAGGCAAAGTAATGGTAAACCCATGCCAGGAAAGCTAGTGCACCTTTAAGATGTTAAACATTAGATTAGTTAATAAGATGTTACATTAATTTATGCGTTCACAATCAAGACATGGTGGTTGCCAGATTCAATGCGCACACACTGACTGGAGTTGGCACTGAACCACTAAGCTTCCAGTTATAAAGACAGGACTTTTCCACCTGTGCCACAGTTTCCCTAAAATGTCAAAATGAGATGTTTCTGAGATCTGCAAAATTTTAATATTGAGTTCATGGTCTATAATAAAAATAATAATAAAACTATTTAAAAAGTAAAACAAATTTGTAAATTAAATAAAGGTATAAAATAATATGTGAAGTATCTTTTTGTTGTTGATTTTACAATCTGTTCATTATTTGTTCAACTTGAACCTCAACCAAGACACTGACAGGTGTGTTTTAGAACATTTCTGATGGATTTCCATAATATTGTCCAAGAATCAATACCGAGGTATTCATTTTTGTCAATATCACCCATCATTACACAAACTACAATAGCTAATAACAGTCACAACTAAATACATTGCCAAAGGCGACTAACAAATAGCAACCAGCCTATTCTTAATAAGGAAGTTGCCACAGTTGCCGCCATATTTTGTGGGTCTTTTTCCAATTGTGGCACAAATCAAACTACTGTTGTATAATATTTTTGAAACAAAGCTTTTGTCTAATTCTCCACTGAAATGAACAGAGCCAAATCGTATGGCTCTTATATGCCTTACATTTATTCCAACAGACCTTTTGCAAAATGTAAACGTATTCCTTCTTTCCCACAGCTTTCTCATCAGCCCACAAACCCTTTATCCACTTTAACATTTTGAGAAACAGACGAGGAAATGCAGAGGAAAACACTGTCACGGTATTTCTTCAGTTGCTCTGTGCGTGTGGCCCAACAATCAATGCCTTTAAATAATTAACATCTTCTCCTGTACGTTTCCCTCTGCTTTTGTGCTTGTGCTGCAGGCTTTCCCTAAACGCCAGTGACTCACGTTGATAATAACAGACTTGCCTTTCGAAGCCCACCTATAAAAGTCCCATAATTATGCAGGTGGTGTGAACTGTAGCACCCGCCCACAAAGAGGCTCGCTCACACACCAGCGCTACTTTGCAGCTTTGGAGACACACCTCCCCTTATAAAACATCATTACCAGGTTAACCTTCTTGATAAAAAACCCTAATTTATTGACAAAAGAGGCTAGTTACAGCAGACAGACAGGCGGAAAGGCTCACTGACGTATGATTCAGCAGCATGCTCCTGACTGATGGGATAAAACAGCAAAATGGGAGCCAATTCTTTTTATATTAACCATGCTTAATGAATTATTTGTTTCCTTTTGCACAATTAGCAACCTAATTACACCTCTCAATGACTCTAATGTATCTGTCGCACACAGCGAATGGAGACGACAGGTTTTCTGCGGCGTATATGTTTTTAGAAAAGTATTTGACTTGAAAAATAGAAAATTATTTAAGTAAACAAGGAATTTCACAGTGCAATTGACAGATTGTGTTGAGGGTCACAAAAAGCAAGTCGAAATCAGGAGGATTGGAAAGGATTAGATTGAAAGAAGTGTGTTACGGAGACAGATTCCAGACCAAATGGGAAATCTAATTGATTTAGTTTTTTATAAAATTGACCACTTTATATAATGCATTGTACAAGAAAGTCTAACGTTCAGTGTTACTTTATGTTGAGTGACATTCTTGGCACATTTTTTGCTTTCATCCAGGGTCAGTGCTATCACAATGGTCAAAAATGAAAAAAAATGCAGAATGGCAAACGTGTTTTTGTCTCAGAAAGGAGTAAATAATTTACCAAATGCATAAAAGGCTTTTACACATGGATGTCATTTATTTATTTATCTTTTTGGCCTTGGAGTTACAGTTGAATTATCATAAGATGGCAGTGCACACAGTAGCACTTCAATTGTAGCTCTTTTGCACTGTTAAATTACACATCAAACAAAGAGCTTGTCGGTGGAAAGATCACAAAAGAGCAGAGGCAGCGCTGCACGTTCTTCCTCCTGTGCGCCACATGTGTTTTCACTGCCACAGACACCTGCCCACTGCTGCTGCCGCCGCTCCGACAATGACAGAGACGCTCCGAGACAAAGGTAAGAAGGAGAGACGAGGTTGTACGCGCCGGCAGATGGCCATGGAGAGGGAGAAGAAATGATGGCAAGGGAGAAGAGGAGATGAGGGAAAAGAGAAGACTGAGAGGGAGAAGAGGATGTAGAAGAGGAGAAGATGGAGAAGGAGGAGAGGAGACGAGGGAGAGGGTGAAGAGGAAGAAGAGGGAGAAGATGGAGGGGGAGAAGATGGAAAAGATGTAGAAGATTCAGAGGGAGAAGAGGAGAAGATGGGGAAGAGAAGGCGGGGAAGAAGAGAAGATGGCAAGGGTGAAGAAGAGAAGATGGCGATGAAGAAGAGGAGAAAGAAAGACAGGAGGAAGTAAAAGGAGGAGGAAACTGACGGGGAGGGAGGCGTGAGGTGGCGTGATGGAAAGGCATAATGCGCCGGACGGCAGTGGGAGAGAAACATCAGACAGACAGAGAGGTGCTGTTGTTATAGCAACCTGCTGCTCCGAGCTCCCTCTCTTGCCTTTTCGACTTCACTAAATCAGATTCAAAGACTGAGCAAGCAAACACTGAACAGGTGTGAGGGAAACGAAACAAGAACTGGCTTTCATTTATCTTTTCGGGGTAGAAATGGACAATATTACATAAAAACAAATGGTGATCTGACCCAGGGATAATTTGCCAATCTGTGGAATGATTAGATTGTGATACATGGGCCTGTCGCGATAATTACTACATCGATTTACTGGGGAAGCTGCCAACTTATTTTGGAAATTGTCACCTGTGTTTTCTGTTATAGATTGTTTTGTGTTCCGAAGCTGCTCAAATAAAATAAAATGAATGAATGAAATGTTCAATAAATAAAATACATTTCTGGCTCAATATTTATCATCTACACAGTTTATTTTTGAAACATTTGCGCTGCAGAGAGGAGAATAATGTATATCCATTACACTTTATTGATACTGATGATCTATTAAGGAGGTTTATGGTGCTATTGTAGACATTTTTTCTGTACAATACAATTCAAAAGATTTTGCTATGCTGCTAAAATGCTCTCCAATATTTTCTCTGGCAATATGTCGCACTTCAAACAGATTTCTCGTGACAAGCCTAGACTAGTAATACGAAGCTTTTCTGTTTAATGCAGCTCTCAAACAACACCGATAACATCCATATCAACCCCGTCGTGCCCAGAGTTAAAGCGATTCAACCAATGGCAGTTGTATGGCATAGCTTCAATTACTTCTTGAAGACAATATAAAGCTTAAAGAATCCAAAAACAAAATGAGTTTTAGGGAGAATTCTTGAGCTATGAACTAGGACGGGTCAAATGCAAACTTGTCCACTGCTGAAACCTGAAGCGGAGCAGTCGTTTGTATCGCTGCAATTATTTACGGAACAGCACCTAATGTATAGCGTCATTAAATTACAGGTGAACCCTGCTCCCTGAAGTGTAATTCTAATTAACAAAAGGATATTTTTCAAATCCAATCAGAATAAACACACACACATAAAGCAAATGTAGAGAGACAGGTTGCTTGTCTGGTCATTTCGTGAGTGCGAGCTGCTGGTCTGGTCACTAGACTGTGAAATCAAAACAGGTCTTGATGAAGAGAATACTTTGCGAGCCATTGTGCCTGTTGCATCTACACACACCTGTCAAATCTGAGAGACACTGTTTGAGGTAAACGGGAGATTGAGTGATATGTGCATTCAAAGTCAGCCGTGGCAGAGTGGTTAGTGGTGCTCTCAATTTGTCTATTATGTTCAATTGTGTTATTGTTGTATTGTTGTCGTTAAGTATTCTTCCTGCAGCTACATCCTCGTTCGCGTTGTAGACTTGGTGACATCATCATTTCAGATGGAGGGCATATACAGTACAGTCTATATAACTCTATGAAATCCATAAATGTTGAATCCATCATTATATGTTAGGACAGGGTCTATACAAACAGCATTTTAGTTTATTTTTGCAGACAGAGAAGAGGATGAACCTTCTGTTTCATGTGGATAGGCCCAGTAATTACAGAGATATTAACCATAAATAAGGTCAACACACCTTTTCAAGAGCAACCTGGCCAAGAGGCAGAAGCACACATGAAATCTGACCTGTTCTCCAGCTCAATTTCAAATAGAAATTGTAGAATTTTGTCATGTGTAATGTAATTGAATTTTAAGCAATTTACAGAATCTTTGCATTTTATTTTTGTGCCGAAAGACATTCAACAAACTCTTGGAGCAGAGAGTGGTTTTCACAACACTTGGCCTGTCATGTGAGCTGCAACCAAACCCCTTGGTCATCCTGACACACATTCATTCATATTTAAAGGAAAACATACGCACTACTCACAGTAAATGATGGGGACACAAATATACAACTACTTCAGACTTTGATATTGTACTGGTTAGGGTTCAATATCAAAACATTTTACATCTTTTTTGCAATATAGTCAAAATGAAATAGAAAATCAGCTAAAGTGACTCAAGAAAACACTGCTGTTGCCAGATCTAAACTCAAAATGAATCACGTCTTCTCTGCCATCAAGGACAGCAGCTGGATGAGATGTCGGCTCTTGTCCAATGCTGCTGCCCCCGTGTCGTTGAGCCAGACACTGAAACTAACCACAGAGTCTTTTCTGACACCACAGTCCTCGATCAGCTTCAGTCAAGTCTAAGCCGGTAATTTGTTAGTGCAAGTGCAACGGTGATACGATTTGACTGTAAAACACAGGATTTAGGCAAATGTTGAAGCACCGGGCAGATTGCAAGTGACACTGTGCCTTTTGGTAAACCTTTATTTTCTATGGATTTAATTGTTGGTTTCAAGATTTGGTTCCTAAACGCGCAATGGACCGACAGTGTACAAAAACAAAAGAGCCTGTAGTGAGTGAAGGACAGAAAACTCGGAGTGACAAGAGGAAGGTACAAACAAAGCGAGCGTTTGGCCGTGGTCCCAGAGAAGGGTGTATCTGCGAGTGTGTGTGAGAAAGCGCCTGCCAGTCTGCCTCCTGTACTCCAGGGGCTACTACACCCTCATTTGAATACACACATGCTGCTGAACAATGGGGGCTCAAAGCCTACCTTTTCAGCCCCAACAAAAAAGCTTAAATATATTTGACTTTGCTCCAAGTGCTCTTCTCCCAGTGGCGTTTTATTCAGGATCCTTCAGGTGATACTCGCATTTTGCTTTATAACTTTATAAAACAGCCAAGTTATTCGTATAACATTTTACAGGGTTTCACATGTGCCTGAACCACAGTGTGGGGGAAATTAGCTACCACATAGCTGGTTAGCACCTGTTGTGCTTTTAAACTCTTCTATGTCCATGGCAAAAATAAAGGGTACATTTACTTCTGGAACCACGGCAGACTTAAAGTGGGCAGGACTGTTGAGTTTTATTTGTGGAGAAAAGTTGCGATGCGTTTACCTTGCCAGCAAGATGAATTCCCGTGATTTTGGTGAGTTCACAAACTCTTGAGAATCCATCTAGTTAGGCTCCCGCTGATTCGTTTGCAGTCCGCAGCAGTGGTTTAACGGGCCAATCACATGACATTTAGGGCCCATATGTGAGACTGAAGCCAATCACAGAGCAGCATTGTGGTTTGGGCGGAAGTCAAAACAACCAAACCAAAACAAACATGGCGGAGCCAACGGTCGTACTTTGGGTTCTTTTAGCAGAAATACAGACCATTTTGTTTTTCAAAAACTTACACACAATGGTGCTTTGTACATTTGGGGATGAGAAAGACGTGCTTTTCTGAACACTGGATTAAACACTGGATTTAACACAATTTAGCTTTTTCTGCTTCGGCCGTTGTGACGCTTTGACCAATCAGCGTAAAGCTTTTTTTTTTTAACATCCGACAGCTTTTGGCGAGAGACTTTCCAGATTGATTCATGTGAAGAACTCAGAGTGAGACACAGATCAATCTGGTGAGAGCCAGGTTTATGATGGCATCTTCCAAAAAGAAATGGCAGGAAAGAAATTATAGAAACTATAATGCAGTTTCTATATAACTGATGATGTACTTATTATGGGATAAATAAAGAGCATCACGAAACAAGTGGCATAAGGTTTTGGATGTTTAGAGAAGAACATGACAACAAGTGGCTTTCTAGACTAAAACGGACTAGTCACAACTGTACTTTACATCAAATGCACTGCAGGCGTGAGCTTCCCTTATGAGGGTGTTTTCTACATTGACATATTTTTAGGCCAGATTTGAGATTTACCGGAGCTGATGAATCTACTTTTGTTTGTAAAATAATCATAAACCATTGGTGAAGCTTTATATCTCTCATGTATGTGTAAGATTAGACATACAAAATCAATGCAAAACAGATGAAAAGATAAAGCCCATTGAATTGGACTTTCTAGCGTAATGCAGGCTTATTGCAGTGCCTCAGCGCATTATTAGACTGTGTGTGTTCATAAGAAAGTAGAAAGGAGTGCATGTATGTGTGTGTCATCAGCACTTTCCAACATGCTGACCTGACATAAAAACCCACTGGCCAAGGAAAACTATCACTTTTTTCTGCTCCTTCTCCCCCCTGCATCTCCTCCCTCCCCCAACTCAATAAAACAGCACTGAGCCTGAACAGAAAAAGCCACAGACAATGAGGACTATTTCACCGAGATCCCCTGACAAGTTTTAGACTGCATACACTTTGTTTAAAAAGGTCCACTATGTCACTTTTCTGGTGGCAATTTTTATTTT
This sequence comes from Chaenogobius annularis, assembly GCA_015082035.1. Taxonomy (NCBI): domain Eukaryota; kingdom Metazoa; phylum Chordata; class Actinopteri; order Gobiiformes; family Gobiidae; genus Chaenogobius; species Chaenogobius annularis. The sequence goes on along the minus strand of BJKM01000129.1, from coordinate 588,547 downwards.
TCAATCCGATGCAAGTATTGCAATATCGATCTGATACCGATATAAATTAGTTTTGTATTCAAATTAATTGAAACTCCTCTACAATCTGGAATTTGAATTTGGCTTTCATTATTTTCTCTTCACCCCAGCATCAACTAATAGTGAAATCAAATATATGTTAAAAAGAAAAGAAAAAAAAACCTAAAATATAAACAATGTATTTCAAAAAGTTGTGAAAAGCGCTTATAAACTGCAATGAATAATTAGAGCGCTAATGGGAAAGTGAGGACTAAATTTGGAACGCTGCAAACAGATTAAAATAAGATAGTTCTGCTTTCATATTTTAGAAAATTCCGAAACAGTGCCTTTAACTGTGTTGACTAACCCAATAGCAACGTTGGCTGTGGCTAATTTTGTCCACATCCACTTCCCGCTTTTCCCTAATATGGTCATTGCTTCTGGCTCCCACAACATTACAGACACTCAATTCCAAGTTTATTTTGCCTCTTGTACTCTAATCCTAGGGCAAATTTGGACGCTAAAGGTGAGGGAAGAGCGAGACAGGGGTGAAAGGGGGAGCGAGGACAGAGAGCGAGGGGAGAGGTGCATGTGGTTCCTGCTCCGCACTATTTTTAGAGCTGCAGCGGCTTCCTGTTCTGGAGCTCTGTACCATCCCCAGTCTGGAGAGACAGAGAAGGGATGGAGGGGGGGAGGGCAAGCTAGCAAGAGGAGGGGGGGTGAGGAAGTGCGAGTGGGTGTGTGGGAGGGGAAAGAGGTCGTGTTTGAGTCTTTAGTAAATCAACAGATCCACCTCTCCACTCTCCTTCTCTTTAGGCGTCTAGGGAAAAGTGCACTCCATGAAAGAGGAAAACCGACATGGAGGAATTACAGAGGAGGAAATATTAGTTAAAACATGTTCAACTTGAAATGAATTCAATTAGTGGGAGAATCAGAATCAAAACGAAAATACAATGTCGTTTTTGGTTCTTAAAGGTATCGCCGTAACAAACAACTCCAACTGTTTTACTGTTGAAGCTGAATCACACAAAATGATCTCATAAATTAGTACATCTATTGTAAAGCGTATTGTAAAACAGAACTTGGTGACAAAAATCTGACCACTGCATGCCGTCTAATTAGAAAAACTTTTATCGAGACAAACTTGTAAGAAATAGTCATGCGAGTTACGATATGAGAGCTGACTAATGCTTCACTTCTCTGTCTGAAAAAGCTGTGCTCGTGGCCATAAAAACTTCCATCCATTGTAAACCATGCGATGTGCCACAGGGATTTTAAGGACAGATTTAAATGTCTATTTCTTTATTTCCGCAATATCACATTTTAGTGTTATGATTATTGTGAGATAAAACATCATGATCTAATGATTATTCATGATTATTTAGACTGTGACTAAACAACTGTGAAATCTTTAATTTTCTTTCATTTGGAGCAAGTTTTACAACATTTTCTGAAAGACAAAATAAAGTTAAATGTGATGGATAGTGAGATTTAAAAAAAAAATCTGTCTATATTGGCCTATACTGTATATTGCACAAATTTTGCTTCTAAAATAGTCGATTATAGTCAAAAAGTAGATTTTATTTTTTGGTTCTTGCGATTATAGTGTGACCTGAATAATCGCGATTATCGATTAACCTAATTATCTTGACAAGATGAACACCTATCAAGCTAAAACAGAAAGCATCTGCAGCAAGGTCATCATAATGTACAATATTTAGCTGCCAACACTGAGGAGACATTATATCATTGCAAGGATTTTTTTTTAGTGGTAGGATTTGGCAACTCTAAGAGAGGAGCTACAGAACCAAAACAAACCAATTTAAACATCTATAATATATCATGTAAAACATTTTTGGACAGGTGCGTTAAAAACAACACAATGTTAGCACAAAAATAAATAAATGTTTATTTGAGTAGGTTTACTTCATTTTCGTGGAAACAGGTAGTTTAATGTTAATAAAATGTTTAAGAAAAATCCTACTAAAACAAAATTTCTCCAACTTTCTCAGATCGTCGTGAAATAGATTGTGAAAGCAGACAAAATTGTAATTACAGTCAACAGTTCAATCGGTGCTTGTTTAACACTGCACTCGGCTCTAAATACTGCATGACTTAAATTGACAGTAATTCTTTGCCTTTTGTGTTTTCTCTGGGTGTGCGATTTCATTCGTCGTCCAAAAACAGGAAGTGTGGAGCCATCAAAACATCACATGACTATCGCCTAACAGCCGCCTGATTGGTTACTGTCCCACGCAAGAAAAATCAGAAACCACAATGGGTGAAAACAACTTCTCTTCTACTTAAAAACACCTTGGACATTGTTTTGAACTATTAACAACTTTATTATTATCATTATTAAGAGTGACTGATATATTATAAAATGTTTGTGAACTGGGGGGATTTATGAACCGTAAGACATCACAATAGCTGGTAAATAACATTATAATTAGCCATCATTAAGTGGCTAATTATAAACATTAGCATAAATCAAATCAGGGGTGGGCGATATTGATACAAAATGAATGTCACCTTATTTATTTATTTTGCATTAGCTTGATAACAATACTCAGATGATATTTTCACAACGCATCAGGAATGTGTTGAAATGTGCCTGTAAATGGGTGGAGGGTCGTGATGGACCATAAAATTAGCCACAAAAGTGCAGAAAAATCACTTTATCTCCCACCTCTATCTACATTTAATTTTTATTTTTTTCTGATGACTGTAAAATTTAAACACAGAAGTTGGGAAGTACAGCTCAATAACGATATTAAGACAATATTATGTCAGTCCAACAGAAATGTGTTAAAACGTCTCTTTAAACGCATTAGCTGAGGTTTAATTATCTGAAACATTTGAAATGTCTGAAGAAATGTACCAGAAAAGTGCAGAAATATCACCTTAATTGAAAGCTTACAACGTGTTTTTCACTTACATTTTTAATCAGCTCTTTTTGTTGATTTGTTTTCCTCTAAACGATATACACATTTTGTATATCTTCAAAAAACATTCACAATATCATCTAAAATTCAATATATTGCTCAGCCCTATGGAAACATTACACATTTCACACATTACTTATTCATATAATCACCTCTTTTTGCAGCCTTTAAAGTTTGTTTTTAGCTGAAAGCAAGCTGGACTGAATCATACAGAAGCGCACACTGCTGTTGTGTCCTTTGGCAAGACACGACGCCTATACAGTTCATCAGTCTGTACATCTGACATAAAAACGTGTCAAAACCATGCTACTCGTTTTCTGTGGCACCCCTGAAAAAGATAAGGACGAAGCGTGCAATGCAAAGGTTCGACATTACTTATGAAAATACTTGCAAGGTCTAGGTCCAAGTGGCAATTCCTTTCCAATATAATAAAGATGCTACTGATAAACTTAAATCATTACTGCAATTTGGTTATAAGAATGACCAGAGGTTGGACCTGTAGCTAGCTGAAAAACTGTTTTGACTTATTTCGTTTTCACAGCTTTAAAAAAAAAACGACCTCCAATCTGCGGTGGACGGCGGACAATAGCCTCATTTTGACCGGCATTATCCGCGGTAACCGTTGAAGAGACGATGAAAGGGAAAACGGGCGAGTAACAGTGGCGAGGGGGGCGACTCCTGGCTCCGCAGACAGATGGTCATTTGGTCTGAGAGCGGTGTGTACTTGCGCGAGTGTGAGTTAGCAATGGTTCAACACCTGCCTGCACTCACAGCATCAAAAGAGAGAAGCCAGCCCGCCTTCGACATCAAATACAAGAACAAGAAATCGACTGTGGAGCTGCGGAGAACGAGAGATGATTGGGAGAAGTCAGAGAGCTGGGGGGATCGCCGCAAATAGGCAAACCTGTGGAAATTAGGGCTAAATTTCTTTTGTGGGCACAGCGGTGGGTGGGTTGAGTCGGCTTGTGTGCGACGTTAGTATTCAACAGCGCCCGTGCGTTTCGGGGGCTGCGCTCTGATTGGCCGGGTCGGGCAATGTGCCACCGAGCACCGGGCTGCGATTGGCTGCTGGCTCCTGCCTCCGCCGGTCGTGAGGGCAGACTGGTGCACGCACACACACACACACACAGATTTATGGGTGCTCTGGTAGCAGCGGTATAAGCACCAGCACCGGCGTTTTTTCCACCGGTTTTCTGCTTGTGCGCCGCGTGCCGTTGCGCTGTGGGAGGACGGTAGCGGGCGAAGGGAGGAGAAGGAGGAGGAGCGAGAAAGGCTGCCCTATGGATAACAGGTCTTCGATGGGCAGTGCGCGGAGGGGCCCTGATGGCGAGTTGGCCGCAGAAGAGGCCGGTGGGTGCTCCTCGTTGCTGTGTGTGTTCGTGTGTGTGTGTGCGGTTTATTGTGCTGCTCCGAAGATGAGTGAACCCTCCGCTGCATCCAGCATGTCCTCAGTCCTGTCCACATCGCAGCCAATACTACACGACAAACTACCAGCCACGCCGCCTTGCCTCCGTCTCACCCTGTTATGGAGTCATTTTTTAGCGGGCGCAAGTTGAGCTCTGAATTACAATTTGCGTAAACTCGATAAGGTGACACTGTTGGCTCAGTCAAAAATTGCAATACATAGTGAATGAAGGTGCTCAATACCAATTTTGGAATGATGAAGATAATAAATAACAGTCGTTTTTTAATCTTACAATGTGGTCTTACAATAGAAAAAGGCCGTTCTAAACTTATTCAGGAAAGGATCATTTGCTATTTATGTGATTTGGAGAGTATCAATACCTGTTCACATGAGTATCTTTCGGTTATGAGTAATGAGTTATAAGTATCTTTTCTAGTTTTGTATCATTAGTATAGACAATTTTGACAACCCGATTGAATGAGAGACCATTTTATGCCTTTTACTGGACAATGGGTTGATAAAAGTAACCGTTTACCTGCTGGTACTTCACCCCTGATCCTTCTTGTTTTCTACCTTGGACCCCTTTTAACAGAAACTGACCACTGCAGACCGGGAACAAACATAAGATTCTTGTGAAATTGACTCAAATCTTTCTGCTTTCATTTTCCTTACTTGTGTTAACTTGCAACCTAAACCTGCACAACAATCATCAAGACAAGACAAATGTACATAACTTAAAAATACTAAGTTTGAAAGGTTTTTGGATTAGACCTTGGTGAAGTCTGAGAGTTATTCATTATTATTATTTAATACATGTTTAGTTCCAATATCAACAGATGAAACTGCAGTTTACCGAACTCTTTTTAAAAGGCAACAAACAGGTAATATGTTGAAGTATATCATTCAAACTACATTTTTATACTAAGGAATAAAAAAAAAAAGTACCAAGTATCGAACATACTTGGTTCTGGTAAAGATCAAGTGCATTCTAAAACTGTTCAGGAAAGGTCAAATTTAGTCTTGCTTAAGTTTTAGTTTCGATACTTGTTTTAATATAAATTAGTATCAGATTTCCGATACCCTAACACCTTTAAGGATTATTTATAACCTATCCATTACTTTACATTGCTGAACACCACTTAGCTACCTGAATATTCCCTGATCAGTGATTCAGACAGACAGACAAATAAATGGACCGTCCTCTTTCCCCCCGTCTCCTCCCCCTCTCTCCCCCTCTTCTTCCCCCGTCCTCTCCCCCTCTCTCCCTCTCTTCCCTCTCTCTCTCCTCTCCTCTCCCTCTCTCTCCCTCTCTCTCCCTCTCTCTCCCTTCCCTCTCCCCTCTTCCTCTCTTCCTCTCCTCCTCTCTCCCTCTCTTCCTTCCCTCTTCTCTCTTCCTCTCTTCCTTCTCTTCCTCTCTCTTCCTCTCTCTTCCTCTCTTTTCCTCTCTTCCTCTCTCCCTCTCTCCCTCTCTCCCTCTCCACCTCTCTCCCTCCCTCTCCCTCACTCCTCTGCGAGCGTATAAGTAGGTCATGCAGGGAAAAGCTGCTGTTGCGTGGCCACTGAGCTACTCTTTAAATGTGTGTATGTTTGCTCAGCCTAAACACACAGCGCAGGCCTGGACAGACCTGTACGGAGCAAAGTCCAACCTTCTAGCCAAATACAGAAAGTGCAAAATGTGCGTGTTAAAAGTACACAGTGATATCGATTTAGCTACTTCTTTTAGCATCTTGATTGGGAAGCTGTACTTGGTGTTGTGGATGGTAGACAGATATTAGATTTGGGATTTATGTGTTGAAAATAAAGATTTATTACACAATACACATTATAAACATCCACGAGCATAAACACATAGGAAATCTATCAGTATAGAGGTTTAAACTCTATAGGTTAACAGATTTGTCATAAAATAGTACTCAATGAGACAGGATATGTTGATGTTTGCACCATAGATAAATTTGCTAATTTCTAACATTGAAACAGCCATTTTGATTTGGTTGTAATTAATCTTGCAGCCCAATCTTGCCAGATAAGCATCAGCTGTATATTTTGTAAGCGTTACATAACTTAAGATCAAATATTTGGCTAAGTTTGGCTCACAAAATGTATATGAAACTGGTGTTTGGAGTAACTATTGGAACGTTTTAGTGCAGAAAACCTACTCCACATTACTTCATTACATCATTTTAATGCAATACGTGTTTTGCACTTATTACTGACATCTGTTTACAACTCTTAAAAAGCCAAGAATAAAACCTTTTGGCTTCTCTCACAGGCAGAAATATGTTGACAAATTTCACTCCTTCTAAACTTTTTACAGATGAAACTTTGAGCTTGTAACAGGATTTTCACTTGACTAATGTTTGAGGTTTAACAAATCGGTGCTGAAAGTTACACGAGTATAACACCAGCACAATTAGGGCTGTGCAATTGATTGCATTTTTTTTTTATCAAAATTGAGATTCAACAGGTCTTTTATGGAGAAGTCCACAGCCAATTCTGGGTCAACAAAAGCATTTGGTTTGGAGCAGAGTTCAGACTTTGGAGGAAAACATTTTATTGTGTATTGAACTAGTAGTTTTGGAAGAGCAATATACTGGATATTTAAATGGCGTGAGTGGACAGACGAATGTGGTCCGTGTTCAGTTTGAGCGTGCTGTCAGACAACAACTTGCAACAGAGCCACTACGACACCTGATATTCCCAACAATATCCGATCCAAGTACTAACCAGGCCCAACCCTGCTTAGCTTCTGAGATCAGGTGAGATCGGGCATTCTTAAGACGTGTAAGGCAGAAAACAACACAAAGACATGCATATTTCTGAAAACTAGGCAAACAAATCTAATTAATTAGGTGAAATAGTGACTTCTCTAACCCTAAGGAATCTTCACAATGTTCTCACTGCAGAGTCTTCAATGCTGCGTATGGCAACAACTAATTATTTCAGGGGGGAAAAGAACTTGATGGAACGTTTTTTAAGATACTTTTTTGGGGAACTTAACAAGGAGAGAATAGTCTCCTAGCATTAAGCTCTCATCGCTGAGGTCTCCAGATGGTGCTACCTTTGAGTGTTTCCTCTCCGTGCCAGTGCAGCGAGCGAAGCGGAGAGACCCGTCATTACCCAGCATGCAACAGTATTGATCCTCTGGCCCTGAGTGTCTGTATTATTTTAAGATGCTCAGACCTGTAATCAGAGTGTTAATGATAGCCATCAGCGGACTATGTGTGCTTATTCTGAGCTGTGGACACTGGGATAAATAAACACTTCAGGCTTCAGGAGGAGAGGACTGGAGTCTTAATGGAGAGGAGCAGAGTCGCTACGGGGAGGCTGGCTTTAAAAGTGCACTTTGTAACTTTTCTATCTGGAGACGTGTTGGTTTGCGCTACAGTGTGTACACGATTCTACTAAAACGACACAATACATCATCAAAAAAAAAGAGTTGCAGTAGATAGAAAGCACAATGAAACACTCTTGTAGTTAGCTGGAGGCAATAATGAGCTGTAGAGAATGACATATGTAACTTCTATTCTACGACGTAATTCTTATAGAAAAACAAATAAAAGAGTTTCCCCAAGTGCAAATAAAATGTACAAAACTAGTTTTCAGCCCCTGCTATATTGCTCTTTCTAGCATAAATTGTGACATGTCTATTTATTAGTTTACAGGTGTTTTTCATCGCTCAAAAAAACTTGGAAAAACATGCTTTCTTACTGAGACTGGACTCGCCTCTCCACAGATCGGACTCGTACCTTGCCTCGTGTGAAATCCCTGATAAACTGACCAACTTGTAACTTCACTATTCGCTCCACTGTGACTTTACAACACGCGCTGAATCAGAAGTGAGCTGTGGACTTCCGAAAATCGACTTCTTCATTTACGCAAAACACGGCAATTTCACATTTCGATCGGCGTCCGGCCGCTTTCCCGCGCGCACACACCAATGAAGGTAAAATTCATCTTGATCTATCAGTGGATACAGGTGTCGCGCCCACACCACATCCATCTCATCCTATTCACGCGCGCAGAGCTGGCAGTTAGGATAAGCATTATTTGGCAGAGTTGAGGAAGATGCATTTCTGAGGTAAATGACATCATTATCATATAAATGACTTGGAGCCCCGACACATCTGCTAATGTCGCTATACACACACACAAACAAACATTGGGGTTACCTTTAGCAATATAGACTTTTAAACAAAGAACTAACCTTGAGATGCAGAAACAAAAGTCCATATTACCACAACTGGAATATATAACAATAACTGCTGCATCTAAAGACATCTAAGACTCACAATGATTTTTAAGGGACTGGTTAAAATATTGAATAGCATTTTTGTTTGCCTAAATGCATTGTTTTTTTTGAAGTAGCAAATGCTAAAAAAAAAAAAAAAAAAAGAGGAAGGATTTTATATAGCATAACATAACAAAAAGTGACTTCTAAAAGCACTTAAAAGTCTTGGTAATGAGACACAGTTGTCACTGCATTTTAAGAGATAACATTTCTATGCAACCCGCCAAAATAAACACTAAAGATTGTACTGTGAGCTGAATACTGCGAGATTGTGTTTGTTTATTACTATTTAGCCAGCACGTGAGGGACGGAAGTGTATCATTCTAAACTTGACCAAATTCTAACTCTTAACCATTTTCCTAATCCTCCTGACCATAAACATAACCTGTTGCTAACCTTAATCAAACACTGTCTTATAAACTTTATCACTCTGAATAACCAATCACAGCAGACTGATAGAATTACTCCCAGTATCAAAAATGCAACCCAAAAGAGATTAGATGGAACTGCGGTTTTTTTTTTTTTTTTACGAGTTTAATATGCACATGAGCGCTCGCACAAGTTGGGAAAAGACCTCGGGAACTCGGGTGAAACGCTGCTGCCCGACTTCTACCCCTGACGTCACCTGTTGTGTGAAGTCAGCTCATTTGTTGATTTATCTGAAATATTTGAGCTCTTTGACTAAACGTTACTGTAATTAGTGGTTTACAGTCAGTTGTCCAAATGAGAAGAGCATGTTTAGCGATATAACGTAGAAGAAGCAGAGCAACACTAGTTAGCTATATTAAACCCTCAGTGATTACAATATTGATGACATCAATAATGTCTATAGATAAAAAAAAACATAAATGCAAATAATGACCAGCCCTGCATGCACCACCTGTCACTGTTTTAGCATTTTACTTTATTTAGACCACTTTTGATGGATACAAACACAAGAAGTGCCATTTGAGAGATGTAATTTATAACATCCAAATCCTTACTTTTGCTCTTATAGCTTCTATTACTTTTGAGGTCAAATCATGCACCAATATTAACCCGACTCACTAAAAGTATACGCACCATGTCCAGTCGTTCATTGTATCGCACCAGTTTAGTGGCATACAGTTTTACGCAGACATCTGCCTGAACTCTCGCTGCACTTCAGCCTTGAGCTTTGGGAACAATGGCCTGTTCGTGCCCGTGTTAAATAAAAGATGTTTACTATATGATCATCGCGAGTTAAAGCTGTAAAAAAAAAGGGATATTATGAGGAAAAAGGCGCCTGCTGCGTTTTTGACCTCCAGAGTGGAGCGTGGGGCTGGTTCATTATATCGCACTGCGGTTGGTGTCAGTTCTATGCCAGCGCTGGTAATAATGTGTCAGCAGAGGCCATGAAAGACTGATAGAAGTGAGGCATGAGGGTAAACAAAGAGCTCTGAAAAACAAACAGTTCATGCGTTTGGAGTAAAACAGTTTCATAAGCCTAATAAGAATAATGAATCATTATTCTTCACGTGGACAACTTCTATTTTTATATTTTTACAAGTTGTTGGCTAAAACACATGGAATATGATCAATTAACCATAAACTTGTTCATGCACCCGTCATACACTGAGCCAATTAGAATACAACCATTTGTGTGAATGGTGCTTTTTGACTTGGTGGGCCAAAATAGATACTTGTGACAGCGCCAAGGTTCAAACCGTTTGCATAAAACGTTACGAGGAAAAGAGATGTGATTACATTTTGGTCAGTTATTGTGCTTTCTATTTGGGAAAAGACTGGTTTGATCTCTCCTGCATCTACTGACAGATTTGTCATTGCAAAATTGAATGAAAATAGACCATCCTTTATAAATCTCAACACCACCTCTTTGGCCAGTTTTGATTTCAGCTTTAAATTTCCACTGTTACAACATAAAGACCAACTTAAATGTCAAAATACTGAAATAATGTGTATATATATATATATATTTTGTGTTGAATGTGTCCTGACATTAAGACTCAAACAAAACTGTTCTGGCATAGTCTTATTTGATAAATGATCATTCAAATATGGTGCCTTCTTCTGTGGACTGACTGAGACAAAAAAATGAACTAAATGCTTGTGAAGAAAATTTCAAGGTCAAGGCAAGGTCATATTTGAATCTCCATGTTAATATGAGCAAAGATTGTGGTTGAGTTAAAACCCCAAAGCTTGAGAGATAATTAATTTACTTTCATTTTGATCTGAGATAAGATTTTTAAAAAAAAGCAGAATATGGTCCAAAGAAACCAAATACTTGAACAATAACCATTCACTATGTAGTTAATCGGAATACTTGTGAATAATCATTGACTATTTTAATACTTTTTTTTTCTTTTTTACACACGCCAGCTTTACAAAGACAGCTGCGTTCTTAAATTAAAATGGCAACAACAACAAAACAACAACAGGTAATATATTTTGTATGTATTCTACCTAGAAGTCTTCAGTCAGTACATTTGTTACTTTTTGGGGTTAAAAATTAATTAAACAACTGTCAAGATAGTAACTAATTGTTCGACGATTCGACTAAATGAAAAAAATAAAAAATACCCGCTACCATTACGGCTACAAATATAATCATGAGGCGTAGCCTTTATTTGAACAACAATACAGATATGGAAAATGTAGCCACAGATTTTAATTTAAGCCCCTCTAATTTACAAGTCGCGGGTCAAACAAATGCCTGCTTGAAACGGATTTGTCTGAGAAGAGAAAGGTACCGTCCCTCTCCCGTACACGTGCACACGGCCCTCTCATCCAGCTGCTGCGCTCCTGTGGGGCCCGGACCATGTGATCGCTTCATACAAAGAGGAACTGGAGAGAACTGGCATCTACACGAGCCACCGCGAGAGAGGGAGCGACGGCACACACAAGCGCAGCGCCGGCACATAGGGGGCGCTCTCACACAACCTCTCTCCTCTCTCCTCTCTCTCTGACCCTCTTTCTCTCACACTTCTCCTGCACCACAAAGAAAGGAAGAAGCAGGTAGGTATATAGGCGACGCTGGCTGCCGCAAAGCCGTGATGGCCGTTATTGTCCTGGAGACTGGGGCCGCTTTTATCTGCTCTACGGGCGCACAAAGCCAGAGAGAAAGACGAAGAGTGGGGGGGTTCAAGCGAGCGCGCACACAGACTGCCTGCGGCTCGCTTTCAACATCTCAATGACTACACACTCCGGTCTTTTTCACTCTGTTCCTGGCTGCTGGTCCTCCTCCCTCATCCCTTATTCCCTTCCTCCTCCTCCTCCTCCACCTCCTCTCACCTCCTCCTCCTCCTCTCTCATTCCCTCGCTCCAATCGCTCGCGCCCCCCGGCCATAAACATCCCCACTGTCGCACGCACACATGCAACGGAGCACACAAAGCTGCACGTACATATAGCCTTGTGCCTCCAAACACGTCGGAACAAATGAACGCCGCGCACCAGCGCCGGACGGATCAGGGGGGGACCCGGGGAAGGCGCTCATGCACAAAATACACAACCGCCTATCGCGCCCCCTCCTCTTCTTCTTCCTTCTCCTCCTTCTCTTGCCTTCACTGTCGCTTCTTAACGCCATCACTTATTCATGGGATTGAACATTAAACCACGACACGCAGTTCTCCACTTTACCGTCTGTTAATTGCCCGCGCGCTCGCCAAGTTCGATCTCTATACTTTGAAAGCGCACAGCCGTAGACGTTATTAATTATCATGGCGGCTATTAGCGAGAGCATGTCCAGTCACGGCAGCCCCGGAGACATATCAGGGACGCCGCTTCTTCTTATTGTTCCGCGGATGACATACGGCGCTCATCCCATCCTCCTCCTCCTCCCCATCCTCCTCTTCCTCCTCCTCCTCTCAATCCCTCTCTCCACCGCGTCACATTGGCTACTTTTCCCTGTCATCCGTCATAATTACATCTTTTGTATTGTGTTTCATAGCTTTCATGTGTTCGTAAGAAATAACAGTGCCGTAATTTTGGCGTGGTTTCATGCTCGTTTTGTTGCACTAATTAAACCAAACTTACAAACAAGAATGCCTTCCTTCCTTCCTTCCTTCCTTCCTGCCTGCCTGCCTTCCTTCCCACATATTTGCAACATTCGCGTCCAGCCAGACGTTGCACGCCTATTGCCCCAGGACGTCATCGCAGTGACAGCATGCGTCTGCCGTCAAACACATGTAAGATCTCACCGCCTCCTCCTGCCGCCGATCAGCTTTTATCCGCTGCACGCTTGCACGGACTAGCCCCGCCCCTTTCCCCTCCTCCGAGCAGCCAATCAGAGGCGGTTCCGGGCACTTCCTCATTTCAAACAACATGCGGTTTAAAGAGGCACTGGACACAGGAAAAACTGACAAAGAAAGAAAGAGGAATTCCCAGTTAATGAACAACAACCTCCGCAAACTCCATCCGCTTCAGTGTGAAAATGTTACATCACAAGCGCACACTGGCTCTGACTGCTGCTGGCACTGCTTTTGGAGAAGGAGAGGAGAACATCCTGTGAAGTTAAACCAAATTGATCATGCGGTTGCAACTGTGTGTAAACATAACGGCACGTCATCAGTTCATCGTCATGGTTTCGCACTGACTGCATCGCTCCGATTGTGGTTCTAAACTTGTGATTTCACTTGGTCGAGCTACACTTTGCAGGCCGTGTCATTAGGATCACCGTCTGCTGAAAAGGAACTGAAGCAGATTCCTCATGATAATGCTGTATTAAAAGGCTAATATTCAAATGTGTGGCTTCATAAACTGCGGATGGACTTAAAAACACTATTTGCTGTCACAATCATATTATGTCATAGTAAAGATCACAATTTAGCCTAAAAAAAACAAAAAACTATGACAATCCTGACTGAATTTAATCACCTGTGTGTACCTGCCACCACTGAACAACCCCCCTTCTGTGACCTGTTTTACTTCTAAACTTAACGGACCACTCTCCAAACAAGTTTATTCTAATTTTGTAATATTGAACGTTGTATAGATTAAATACTATTATTTTTTGGCCTTAGCAGGTGTCAACAAGTAACAGACTGTGTAGCGTGCCTGACAATCGGACCTTAGCTCTTACATTTGTAAACATAAGCAGAGCATTTCTACAAAACTCAAAAGTCTACTTTCCGTTTCATCATAAAGTATGTCAGCAACAGTGCTGCTTGTCATTTGAAAATACAACTCAAGGTACAGTAAATGCACTGCAACATAGAAATATCTTAAAATGACTACTTCCTTTTCAATTGTAATTGTAACCAAGCTTTGATTCTCTGTTTTTCCCACAATCATTTTCCATCATTACTAATTACATAGCAAGATCTCATTCAAACTACACTTTCTGGTATTCGACAGAAGGGTTTGGACTTACTAAGACGTTTTTTAATTGAATCAGCCATATTGTGAAAGTGTAGCGGCACGTAGTCCACAGAGATCTCCTGCCGTCCCTTAACACTCTATAACAAGCAGGTCCGAGGTCCGAGTGAATACATGGGGGGTCTTCTGACCTTGGTATGTGGTGTGAACCAGTGGTCGAACTCACAAAACGAGAGACTAATTATCTGCACGCACACCATTTGTAAACACAAGTCTTTGCAGGTGAAGGTAGAGATGTCAACCGGGGCCCGCACACAGCCAAAACCATTGTACCGCTAGCGCACAAAGACAGAAGGAGAGAAGTGCATCCCTGGTTTCAGCCCCTTAACCCCCCTCACACATACACGCGGATGTTAACCCACCCCCATGCCTGCTGACAGCCCATTTTGAAGGGTAACAAACAGGGCTGTAGCTCCCAGACATACAGAGAGACCGAGGTTTTAGGCTGCGCTCTGGTGTGGGGGGTGGGGCGGAGAAAGCACAGGGTCCTCTATGGTAACAAGGGCATTATAAGCCAATTAGGAGTGCCGCCCGAGTGACTGACAAGACACAGCCGAGAGGAGAAGTGACATGATTCAACGTCTCCTGAGCCTGAGCTGTAGCTTTTACAGTCCTACCTGCAGTTTTGTTTAACCTTACACCACTCAATCTTCTCCCCCAAACTTCTTTCAACCTGTCGGGCAAAATCTAGGCAAGCTATCTATCTATCTATGCCTGCTTTTTAGCACATGATATTTACACCAAGCAAATAGTAATTAATATGACATTTTCTTTTCTTAACAGTTAGCTTGCAATTTTGTTAGAAGAGCACAAAGATTACACTGTAACTACACTTTAATTAATTATTAAGAATGATTCAGGCTTAGTAACTACTTAATACCCTGACCTGACTCATACCCCTTTAATTAAGTGGTCAATAAGCTGAAGTCATTCTTAATAAACTGCCAGATCATTATTATTTAAGTCTTTGTTCATACTTTATAAGGAATGATTGAGGGATTACTATAAAGGTGTAGCAAATTGTTATATAATAGATAATCAGATCTGTTTTCTATGATTATTAAATGCATGTTGACAGCATTAACCAAACATGTGTTTTATTCTGCCACTTATGGGTCAAATGCAAAATAACAGGCACCAAAATGTAACTTGTATGGTTTTCAGGGCTAAAAACTATAGGTGAAAGGGCTCTGACATGTTGCACGAAAACACCCTGCTCCCAAAAAAAAAAAAAAGATAAAATAACAGACACAGCCAGGGTTAGGCATCCACACCATCCCCTCCCTTGAGGTCCACCTCCTACACACGAAGGCATTCAAAAGATCTCTTTGTCTTTCGGTCGTGCCAGAGAAACACAGCAAAGTGAGGAGAGGGGAAAATGGGAGAGCGCTTAGACGAAGGAAAAGAACAGCAAGAGGGAGCGCGGGGAAGGCAAGAGGACAGAGGAAGAGGAGGAGGAGGGAGCAGTGTAGAACAAGGAAGTGCGCAAAACACGGATCAGGCAGCGCAGATCTGGAGCGGTGACTAAAGAGACAGAGGCGCAGACAGACAGGCTCCAGCGCCGAGCTGAACCCGTTTGATCCAGTTCGTCTCGCCAGGCGTTCCTCGAGATGCATTCCTGTGGCTGGCTGTGAGCAGAGAGACAGGGGAGAGAGAGAGCGAGAGAGAGAGAGAGAAGGGGAGAGAGAAAAGTAAGGGAGGGGGAGAGACAGTGAGCAGGGGCTGAGAAAGAAGAAACAGGAGAGAGCAAAAGAAGGGAAAAGAGAGGGAGAAAGAGACAGGAAAGAGAGAGAGGGGATAGAGGGAGAAGGAAGGGAGAGGGAGAGTAGGAGGAAGTGAAAAGGAGAGAAAGAGGGAGAGAGGGAAGCAGAGAGAGGGAGCGAGAGAAGAGGGGGAAAGACACAAGGAAGAAACAAGAAAGAGAAACAAGAAAGAGAGAGAGACGAGAGAGACAGGCAGGAGGGAGGGAGAGAAGGGGGTCGAGTGGAGAAATGCTGGCAGAGGATTCAACAGTGAACACGGCACAGAGAGGAAAGGTACCTGCAAGAAAGTTGTGACCACACTCGTTTTTTAAAGAGACAGTATTTCAAGAGCCTGAATGGTTTTGGATCACAAGTAACTGTTTCATAGAAGCACGACACAACAGAAATAATACATTTACATTTTTATTGACACACTCTTGTTAACACGAAACAAACATTCTGCTGAGGGAGAGAGCAGGCTTGACTATCACTGATATTGTGTCACTGTCATACTAACATTTCAAGCAAAATGACTTCAAATATGTTGAGAATCAAGTCTGTGATCATAGTTTAAAATGTAATTTCCCTCTGCTGCTCGTGTGCTGCGATCTAATGCGTATGAGTCTAGTGTCATTGACATATACAGTATGTTGTCTATTATTGTGCTCTTACAAAATGCTGTACATGTTTCACCCAGTCATTTGTTTTTATAAGGACTCCTAATCTTACCTTATTGTAATGTATATAATGTCAATGTATGTTTTGTATACTGCTGGCATTTTACACCTTGCCTAGGACTACAGTTGGAAACTAGCTAAAACTACAGCTAATACCGGCACATTATACCAGCTCCATCAATATAGTTTCTAAATCTGTTTAATACTACTTCCAGTATCGATTAGTATCTGGTCTTTGCCAACTAATGCACATTTTACAACCGTATAAAAAAAGTAAATAAATATAAAATAGTTTTAACAACTTATTTTATTTATTCTTTTTTTCTAAACATGACAGTACTATAAACTACGCAGTAACTGTATAAAAGTGAGTGAGATCTTTTCCAAGCTACAAAACAATGCTCAGAGAGAAAAGAAGCGAAACAGCCCAACCCAAAAAGGAAAAAATTATGATTTGCGTCAACATCCACAATTAGTTGAGAAACTTGAGCCTTGTACAGTATGTCCCGTATTGCCACATAATGCAAGTGACTATTAGCCCTACAATGAAAACATACCGTCTTTGTATTGAAGGAATGCGAGGTCGAGAGATCTTTAGCGGCCTGTAGGAGGTGCCACAGCGTCTGAGCGTGTTACGACTGCCGCGTAATCACAAGTGGACATTTCCTAGTGTTTTGCGGCCAATAAATTAACCTCTAATAAAATGTGCTCGCTGCTAATGTAATGCTTTGAGCGGCCGGTTGGATAGGAAAGAGGACGGCTTTGAACAGAGGAAGTGAGGCGAGGAGAAAGGAGCAGGGCCTTTTTGATCTGGTTTCAGAGTCCAAACACAAGAGCTGCAGCTGCGCCTCCGAGCCCCAAAACTACAACACAGCAGTTTACAGCGCACAAGGAGAAGCAATTTCGCCAGTCAATACAATTACACTATGTGCTAGCAAAAGTTAAAGGGTCTGTGACCAGGTTTGAACCATGAGTGAAGGAAAAAAAAAACTATTGTGATGTTGAACGGTGACAGAGAAACAACTGTCTTTTTTTAGCTGCTTTTACAATATACTGTAAAGGGTTAAACAAGGAGGAATTCAAACCCTCCATATGTAAGCAGGTGAAGTCATTGAACTGTATACTTGGGCTACAACTAATGATTATTTATATTCGACTAGTCAGCTATTATTTATTAGATTAACTGACTAGGTTAGCAGCAAATAGTAATATATCTACCAAATAAAGGTTTAAATATGGTGATATTTACACATAAAGTGCATTATGTTTTCATCTTTGTTGACCTTTTCATTTAATAATAAAATAAAATGTAATCAATTCCTGAGTAAACCATTTATAAAGGCAGTAATAAGCACTTTTTATTTGTTTTAAAGCACTTGGTCACAACTTATTCAGCACATTTTGGATGTTTATGTCGAGAATTGACCTTCAGATCATGATGATGATGAGCGTTCTGCCACTGAGCTACTGCCGCCCAACACGGCTTATAATACCATAGTAATTGTTATTACGCCATTAACCAAAAACATGTGTATGTCAATAAACCCAGTACAAAATGTAGCGAGCCTTAATAAGCTGCTTATTAAAATATTTTCTTTATATATAATATTTTCTGCTTCTAAATGTCATACGTGCTTAGAAACAAATAACTACTAGATCTTATTAATGTATAATAAATAGTTGACTGAGGAACCTTATTTTAAAGCTATAATGTCACTGTAAAATGTGTTTTAGATTCTGTATAGTTCATATAACAAATATCAAATTACAATTATTATTTAAGGGTCGACGAGTCACGATTATTCTGATTAATTGTTGCGGCCTTCGTCATTTTGTTGTTGATTAAGTTGATTTCCTTTCAATCAAGATAAGTAACCTAAGGTGAAATGTGTATGCATGTAGTATCAACATGATGATGTGTTGCTTACATTAAAAATCATAAAAACACAGTTAGAATGAACAATAACTGAATGTTACTGAATGAGTAGTTAAAGCTGAACTTTAGTGACATTTAAATACAGCCCACTGCATGCAAATAATGCAAATGAAAGATGAAAACACCTTGCCAGTTATTTAAGTTTGCTTTCTGACAAATTAACACTGCCAAGTTCTCAAAAGTGATATTATGCCAAGATCAAGCAGATGCAGTTTGCTGGAGCCAGTGGAGAAGGGAGGGGGTTTTGGGAGGTGCGTTTAAGGCCTGCGTGTTAAGTGTGTGTGGAGCAGGAAAGAGGAAATTAAAGGTGACCTATGGAGCATTTGTTGATGTGTTTGGGTAAGCAGGTCTTGTTTGGGAAAATATCCACATGCTGCAGTGGACAAGGATGCTATACTGGGAAAAAAAAATAGTGGTTTGGCTGTTGAAATTTAATAAAAAGGGAAGTCATGATGTGATTTGTGAACACAACTTTGCAAATTTTTCACATGTAATTTGATTTATTTCAAACTAAATAGTAAAAACATGCTAAGTTGATCATGGTATTACTGGTTTTTGTTAGTATAATAATATGTAATTGAACAAGAACTTTTCAACAGCATTAGATATTTTGATATTTTCCGGTATTATTTCTTGTATTAATAAAACAGAATGGTTAAAAACAGAAAGTCAAACAGAAAACAAAAGTTAAACCTAGGATATAACAATTCGAGTTACATAAATGCATCAAAACCTATATTGTTTTGTGTCAAACAACTACTATCACCTGATTATCTTGTTGGTGTCCAGATCTGGCTATATCTACCGAAAAATGGTTATAGGGCTGTGAGACTAACCACAATCAAACCATAACATTAACAAACGATGCAAACACGTCCTGAAATAATGTGATTCTTGTTAATTTAGCCTTTGTTTTGAGTGATGTTTGAGTAGTTGAAAAAACAAAGTGTTCTGAAAGTTGTGTACTTGCTCAGGGGTAAACTGAAGCTGGTGGCCCTCAGAAAATCAGATGATCCAGACACAAAACCCACTGTTACATAAGACCAATTCAAAGTATTCTCCTCGATTTGTGACGCAGTGTGTGTCCGGACAAACAAGTGACTCGGGTGTTGTGGCGGATTATGCGCCCGCATGCGTTTGTGCACCTACTGCCCACAGGTGAAAACTATAGACCGTACTGTAGTGTGGCGGCTGGCGCTAGTGCCGAGTGTGCGTGGACCAGTGTCTTTAGTAGACTTGTGGTAATCCTCTTAGCGTATGCTGCCTGAAGCTCGGAGCGTATTATGTAACTCTAATCCAGAGCCGCATCAAGACAGACAGCAAAGACCACAACCTCTGCGTCCCCCCCAACTCAGCTAACTCAAAAAGGACTATATTTTTTAAACGAATACATGGTCTTAAATGCCAAAAAGTGCACTTTGTTGACACCAAAACACTCCTTCAATCTTCTCCGCTGCAATCTCGGAGTAGATCCTTGATAACCTGGACTAAACCAAAAAGAGTGAGAGAAAAAAATCTGACTCCATCCCTCACCCTCTCCCATCCTGTTGCCAGGGAAACAGCAGCCATCTTGAAGTGCCCCGTCGGTCTCGGGTACACATCACAGGCCAGTCATAAATGAGGAATGACAGTCGGCAAGAGGGGAAGCATCGTGAGGGCAAAGGAAAAGAGAAATACAGGGAAGACTGAAGAGCTGTTTTAACTGATAAACGCAACACATTAGAAGGTAACTTTGGCGCTGCAGTCTTCTTACTTTTGCTGAATACCAACAAGCCCACAATAAATCAATTAAGAAGTCAAAGTTCTTTAATACTTATCGCTTTCTGAACAATTGCCTTGAACAGGGCAACACCCAAAATAGTCTAAAAATGGCTGCTTTTCATTAAAACAGCAGACGGCTGAGGCCATTCTGCCCAAACTGTCTTGGCACTAATATGTTTTTCAGAGCTGGTTGGTGCAGGAGGTTTCTGACCCAAAATGATTCTGTTTACATCGTCGTTCAAAAGCCATAACCATAGACAGTTTGGAAGTTTGAGGAAACAGTTTCTTGGCAGAATAAATGAGGCTCAGTTGGTCTAAAAGGGAAAGAACATTTGAAAAAGTAAATTGTTTTCCATTAAGAACATAGTAAAAATTGATAATAAAGAGTTAATTTGCAAAAACAGGCTATTTTAACAAGTTATTGAGGTCTTACAGTTTACTCTTGTTAATGAAGATATTATTCAATCCCTCCTTCCACAAAAGATGGTTTTACAATTTTTCAAAATGGAGATTTGCAATTGAACTCTTCTATGTGGAATATAGTGTTGTATAAGAGGTTGAAGAGGTCAGCCTTTGTCTCACTGTCACTGACTTTAACTCCAAATTCAAATTCTCGCCTCACAGCAAGAATGGGCAGAATTCTCAGACCAGCTGGGCCATGTTCTTCCTGTGTCTGGGTGGGTTTTCCCTTTCATCTTCAAACATGATTCATTCAACTGCAGAGTACAGTTTTGAACAAGATTTTGATTCACTTCTGGTCTGAAGATGGATGGACTTTACACGTTCTCCACATGCACTGGTTGAAGAACGGGTTAAATGACAGGACAAATCTCCCAACATGGACAATAAAGTCTAAACAGAAGATTGTCCAGCCATCTGTGGTATACTTCACAGAACTTAATTTGACCAAAAGAGTTATTTGTAAATCAATAATCTACAAACGTTGAGGAAAAAAGAAAAAACAAACTAATGAAGTAATATTCTCATTTTAACATTAAAAATACAACATGATTTTAGAATTTTCTGGATGTATATCAGAACCATTATGAGACCACATGATAATACTGAAGAAATGGCTCTTATATTGTGTTAAACTTACCAATATTTGACATTTTAATGTACTATAAAGAGAAACTCCCTTCTCTCCCTCTAGCATCTCATCAGACAGTGACCCAGACTCACGCACCCACCCCACACATTTATCACCAAAATATTTCTGTCCATTTGCATCACAAAACTGCGCTACAGGCCCAGCCACTGACCTATAGTGATGATAGCTTCCACCCTAAGAGCTGGGCTGATTAGGAATTAGCAGAGCCCCTTCACCACTTCAGTCAATAGAGTTCAAATGGCAGCGGCGTGGTCATGTTACTTTAGGTGAGACTCCAGTGTTTAGGACAACAAGGACCACCTGAGGCACAGGAAGTGGCAGAGTAACTCGGCCAACAATGTTTTCCATGGTATGTAACTTTTCTGGTAGAGGGTCAGCCACCTGTTCCATCTGACCACAAGATATTGAAAGATGAACATGAAAGAATTAACACCAGTGAGTTATGATTTGAGAAGCTGCAGTTTGAAACAGCAGTTTCAGAGAGCTACAATATCAGCTAAATAGAAACATTTTGCACATCTTATTCACAATATATTGTCAAAATCCCATCTCGTCTCGTTCTCTCGGATCCTATCTCGTCTTGTGGGAAGTGTGTCTCGTCCCAGTGGAGGCACTCACAATTAGACTGGGAGGTATTTGAGCATAAAAACACCTGTAATTGTGAAGTTACACAAGAGGATTTTAAAATATCGTGTCAAAAAAAAAGAAAAGCGCAGGCCACAGACATAAGGACATTTGTGCGACGATTATTTGTCTTACACTCGCATGAAGGACAGCGACACCACACACTTGCCAATTTCAGTGGGGATTTCTCTACAAGTGTCATGTGATCGAACGGGGTGTAATGAAAACAAAAACACGAGGAGAAAAGGCGAGCGTGAGTGGAAACGTGTGTGGATTAAATCTGCTTGTAAAGGCCACAGGAGAGCGCTGTATTCACTGAAGGGAAGGAGCCTGTTACACTGACTCATTGCAGCCGTGATGAAATTGCACAAACTCCGTGTTGGTTCTGTCTGATATTTTCTACATTTTAAGAGCCGTCACTAGAAAATGGAACCTGGCGCTTTACGGATGCTCTGACTGACCATTGTAAAGTTCCTCGGCCAACAGGACATGACAAATCCTGGAGACAGAGTCGCACTGACCCACAGACATGAAGAGGGCCACGACAATTAATCTCTTACGAAAATCGCTGCTCGGGCCACGCCTCCCCAAACTCGTGGAGAGGTAAATTGGTCTTAAAATCGGGCCAAAAATCTTGTAGTGTGGAGAGGGCTTCCATTAAGCCAGTGAAACGTGCAGAAAGATAATACATAATCACTTTGTTTTAATGAGAGTTAAAGAGTTACGGCTTAAGGCTTTGTAAGCGTTTCTTCTGCACTTGGTAGAATAGTTGGCATACTTGATTGTTACCAGTAAGGACTTTAAAGAAGCATTTTTAAGCTGAATTAACAGCTTTATTTGAGAGGTTTGCTTTGCAGTAATTCTAAATTGGCCAAAAAGTCAAGCATTATAGTTTAATCATCTCGTTTTTTAGAGCAAAAATATCAAAAGGACATACAGTTATTGAAGATGGACTCCTCTGTTAACGGTTTTACTCCATACCGCTTTAGTGATGATGATTTTTAGTTATAAATTAGCATAACAAGTGTAGCAACTGATAAACTAAAAAAAAAAAACATCCCGAAACTACTATGTTTACGTGTTACCACAGACAGCATGCGTGTTACTAATATGTGAAATTGAGGCTCCGTGAAGTCATCTCCACTTCAGGCTTCCAAATCTTCAAAGCCTCTCAAATCAATGTCACCATGACGTCACATTGTATTAGCCCATCATCGTCGTATTTTTCTTATTAAATGTTCCAAAACTCCCCCAAAATAGACATCTCTCTTCACCCCTCCTTCATCAGTTCACTTTGAGTTTCTTTCAGGACCCAGAGGCTGCTCTTTTTAAACATTTTCTCAGAATATTTGTCATCTTAAAGAGCACTAATTACAGGCTTAACCATGCGGGCAACTGTGGCGTACATACACAGACACACTCCCACCCGCCCAACTCACTCGGCAAAGTGAACATAATTAAAGAGTGTAGGAGGCTCTGAATGAGTGGGAGCAGAGGAGGGGAAGGGCTGGAGATTACAGACATCACAAAGTTTGTGTTGGGAGTTCAGCGCTCAAACTTAACGCAGTTTAGACTCGGGACACTTTCCTTTTCTCTTAAAAGACTCAATAGGGCTGGTTTAGTGGGAAGTTTAAACAAAACAACTCAACGGTAAAGAAAACCGTTAGTAAAGCGCAGTATTGATAGTAATTTTGAATCCCCACCACAATTTACATTTTAGTGTTACGAGAGTGAGAAAAAACACCAGAACGCCAACATTTTCCCTTCTTCCGATTTTATTGTGAACTTAACCTGATAATCTTGACTATTTAACTAATCTTATCATTTTGCCCAGAAAACAGGGCTTTTATTAAATGTTTGAACATGTACCATTCAGTTTTATGCTTTTAAATCAGTGGTTCTCAAACTGTTAACATCAAGTACCACCTAAGAAAATATGTGGCCTTTGAGTACCGCCTGGTTGAAAACAGGACTATACTAGGTCTAAATTAGTGTCGTCCTTGGTTTAGCCCTATGTTATACAAAAATGTGGATTAAATGGACTCTAAATGTAATATAAACGGCAGGGGATTCCACGTACCACCGGATATTGAACACAGATTAGCTCAGGTACAAAAAGTATTAAATTCAGGTATTGGAAGTGTAAAACATGTTTTGTTTTAATACTGGTAAAAAAAATTCGGCATAACGCGGTTTGATTCTACGCTACACAAAAGATCAATCTGACTTTGTGTAAAAGGTTAAGTGCCAACAGACAGAGTAGAGAACCATCGCAAAGTTGTGAGGGTTTATGAGAAGTTACTTGATGTTCAATATATAAAATAACATTCATTTTTGGAAGTAATATTGGATAATTTCAGTTAAATGCATAGTTATGAAATTGTAATTCAAAAAATAAAGTTCTGTGCTTTTGGATTTCAGTGTTTGATCACTGCATCAATAATCATGAATAATTGTTAAATTGTGATGTTTCTTATAAGGTTGTCCAAAGTATGGAAAATCTGATACTAATGGATACCAAATCTAGCATCGAAACTAGATATACATTTGAATATCTAAAATAAATCACATAAACAGGACAAAATGTGACCTTTCCTGAGCAGTTTTGGAACAAGCTTGAGCTTTATCAGACATAGAGTGAAAGAAAGTGTATAAGAACATGCTCTTATTTAGTACTGAAAACTACAGTCCATTGTTTAAAAAAACAGCTATTTTATAAATGATATTCCTGAAAAACTGTAATAAATAAATGAAGAAAATGCAACGTCATGAAAGTTTTCACCTCCTCAGTCCCGTCAGCACCTCCTCTGGTCCCCTGCTCCCTGTTTGCTTCTGTCTTTCACTATTTTTAGCCTCACTTTCACAGATTAGGGGCCTATTTATAGTGGCCCATCATGTCATCCAATCAGAAAGCTCGCTGCAGCAGAATGGCAGCGTCACACTCGCCATTCACACGCTGGCTCCAAAACTCCTACTTTATTATAGACTACCTCTTAGCTCCTCCCACCACTGCTTCTTCTCACTTGGGCCCCTTCTCTTTCCTCAGACCCCCGTTAGTCCTCTGTAAAAACTAAGTACTGGCTCCAAGACCAAAGATTAGAGGAAATTTAAGACATAAGAGGGAAATATAGTCTTGTGTCCACTAGGGATGTAACAGTAACGGAAATATTGTGATATTGTATCGATTAAAGTCTCACATTAATATCAAGGGTAGGGCTGTACTCGATTGATGTACATTGATCGATGTATATACTGAGTCTATTGTTATTTTTATTGTAAATTCTCAATTTTATGCATGCCCAATTTGATGTTTTGCTATTAGTATTATTATTATTATTATTATTATTATTATTATTGTTATTATTATTATTGTTGTTATTATTATCTTTTGTATGTTGCACCTCAACGCCAAAGCAAATTCCTAGTTTGTGAATTTTGTTCACTCACAATGGCAATAAACCTTTTCCTGTGTCTGATTAAAAACATGCTCTGTGCGTCGATTAATTGACTAAAAATGGGACATGACATTAGCAAACGCTCTAAAAAAAAAAGTATCTCTATCATCCAAACCCATATTTTACCTAAAGACAAGACAAGTACTACTAAATTGTAGATTATTCCTTTTTGCTTTAATCCGTGTACATTTTTTCACATCCCAATTAAATAAATCATTTTATGCCTTTTAATGATTTTAAAGCACTGGTCAAGGACTACCTGCAGTGCCGCAGTACTTGTTTTATATAATTTGATCTCGTATTGTATGTATAAATGTGTTTTATATAATTTGATCTCGTATTGTATGTATAAATGTGTTTTATATCATTTGATCTCGTATTGTATGTATAAATGTGTTTTTATGTATTGGTTAAATGTATTGAATATTTTATTTGTGTTTTAGTATCTTGTGTTTGTTGTTTATTTTGTGTTGTGTTTTAACATGAAACCCATGAAAAAGAGAACTTTTCTCATTGGGTTTTCCCTGTACAAATACAATGAAATGAAAAATGAAATAGTTTGGTCGATTACGATACCATTAACCGAACATTCACACCACCGGTTTAAGAAATGCCAATAATATTACCGTGAAATTAATATTACCGAGAGGTTTGGATATCGTTACATCCCTACATGCAAGTCTGAAAATATCTAAATAAATGATTCAAAATATATTCACAGTTTAGGTTTAAGTAAATCAGAGAATATGTCTGCTATGCCAACTGAATGCACATTTAAAATACTCTAAAGGAAGGATAGTCTTGTCTTGTGACAAATCTGCACAAATTCTGGACAAGTCTAACCTGAAAAAAATGTGAACAAAAATAACACAACCTTTGTCTGTCATATTTTGTCATTTTGTCATTTCTTGCTCTCAAACCAGTTCAGTTTTGTTGGCTAGTTCTACTTCCTGTTCTCTGTGGCTTGTGTGTCTGTCAACTTACTGTCAAGCAAATGTTTACATCAAATTAGAATTTAAATAGCAGGTTTATTGATGGATTGTCTGATTTATCCTTTAATTAGGAGTGTCAAGATTATTCAGTTAATCGATAATCAGGACAATTCACGCCACAAAAAACAAAAACAAAAAATAATCATTGTGAGAATCATATGTAGCAACAATGTGCAAATTCCGTTCTATGCTCCAAAAAAGTAAAAGTAAATCTAAAGTACTTTTAATCTGGCAGTTTATGTAACATTATCATTACTTTCATTCAGAAAGTTTGGTTTCTCGGTTGTCACAGTGCCCGCAATTGTGAATTATCGTAAAATCGTGACGTTACAATAATCGTAACACTGAAACATTCTTGCCCGCAATAAAGGTAAACTATAATAACTCCAACTAAACGACACTACAAAATGCCAACTAGTGAACACACGCCGTCAGACATGATCCTTTTTACTTGATTTTTCCTCCTTTTTTCAAAAACGGGGGACATTACATAATTCTTTAAACACTTCCTCCCTGAGCGTTTTATCAGCCGCACGCAAAGCACACACTTGCGCGCGCGGACACACACACAAACACACGCGCGCGCGCGTACACACACACACACACACACTCCTGACATGAGAAGAGTAGACAGGCGGCTGGTCTGTCTGCATCACAGTCACCATGACGACAGCATGAGAACAATCCACATAAACAGACACAGACAGGAGAGAAAGAGAGAGGGGGGGTGAACAAGGAGAGGGTGGGAGGGAAATGTTAAGGAGAGAGAGAGGGACAGACAGGGGAAAGAGTTTAGAAAAAAGGAGTGGGGCTTTGATAGAAAGACACCAGAGTTACCAAGTCCGCTTCTCTTGCTGCGTTCATTTGCCACTCGGAACTCGGGAAAATGTTTGTCCGAGTTTAAACACTCATAGCTGATTTTTTCAATTCTTATGATTATATTGTGACCTAAATAGTCACAATGATCAATTCACTGAATAATCTCGACACCATACTTAAAACAGGTGCTTTTTAGCCTTTTCCAGTTGTGTGCTCAATGCTAGTGACTGAAATACAAACTGTTAACATTTTAAACTTGTTACATTACTATTAAAAATATGCACATCCCATTAACGCTTGTTCAGTGGCGACACACATTTAAGTACTTTTTTTAATTTATAGTTTGCTTGCTTGCTTGCTTGCTTGCTTGCTTTCTTTCTTTCTTTTTTTTTTTTTTCAAAGGCTGGGTCGCTTGTTGCGCTCTGAAAATTTTTTTTTTTTTCAAAGGCTGGGTCGCTTGTTGCGCTCTGAAAATCTGGCAACCCTGACAGACACGGAAAAGGGTTGAGGGTGGAAAGAAAAGAGAGACAGCGAGGAGAGAAGACAAACTGGAGAAAGAGGAAGGAGCGAAGCCGGACAAGGAAGGAAACAGGAGTGGAGTATGTGTACGTGCGGCTGTACAAACCCCGAACCGTCCGCGTGTGCGCGTGTGCGTGCGTGGGCTGCGTGCCATTTCTGTGCCGGATTCCTACGTCTGTTTCCTTTACCTGCCCTCTACAGGAAGGAAAGTCTCTCACAGTCTGCTCCTCCACTGCTCATTTTTCATTCTGAACTGTAACAGAAAACTACTGCGTCGACTCTTTCTCACGTATGTGTAACGTAAATATGAAATCTGTGATCCTTGTAGGTGTTTTATACATTAGTGAGACAGGATATTTTGTCGTTTGCAGAAGATATTACTTAAATGATTCTAGCCTTTGCAATTTGGTAATTGCGACCATTCAAATTGCATTCTAAATTGATCGTCATACAGTTGAACATTCACGGCAAAGCAGTGACAACTCTAAGGAGAAAAGCATCAGAAGTTTAAGTTAATGTTTGACCAGGCCTCAAAAAGTGAAAATAAACCTGTACACAAACCCAATTCAATGCACACTATTAAAGGGGCTGTACCTGATTTTTACTGTTTTAAAAACAGAACTAGTTCATTTACATTTTTTACAGCAGTCCACAAGTATCGCTCATTCACCTAATGCATCCTAAATATTCACCATGATGAGTTTACAAGCCCTTTTCACGAGTCTCTGAGACCAGAGCGAGTTTCGTCATTCCAGGTAAAGCTAACAAACATTAGCATGCTAACGCCACGCTTCCTGCTTCTCTGAGAATACATTGCTCTTTAAGTAGATGGAGAAAGTGCTGTGGTCACGTTTTCTTTACTTTATTACATGCAAAAAATCTGGTAAATGAACTAGCGCACTTATGTTTTTCACGTTTCAAAACTGTTAAAATCAGGTACAGTTCCTTTAACAATAAAAGCCCTTAAAATAATTTCATATAGGACTAATACTTTAAGAGTTTGCATAGTAAGTTTTATGTTTCGGCCTTAAAAAAATGCTAAAAGACCAATCAAAAAGAACTCCCACATCAAGCACCTGTGTTCACACATCACACCACGGTGTTGGTGATGCTGCGTCGATTCAAATCCGCTGTTGTCTATTATGCATGTTTTTCTTCTGTTCACACAGAGACAACCCTGGAGACACGCAGGGCAGCAAATATTTCAGCTGTGCATCGGTAGGAAAACAAAGCAAGCAGGTTTGTTGGAAGAAAATTTGTGAGCAACGAGCATTTAACTGGGGCTGCAAGACTGAGCGTAATCTGTGTGTATGAATGGTCACGGTTAGCAAATAGTAAATATGTTAAAGGGGCCGTACCCAATTTTTTTCATGCAGTAAAGCAATGAAACATTTGTCTTGCCCCATTACAGATGTATTGTAAACACAGCTCTTAGGGTCAAAATGATAGCACTGTGAGCTGTCTGCAAAGTACTGTCCACAAACTAGGAAGTGCGTTGTTAGCATGCTAGTTTTCGTTAGCTTTACTGTGATGGCAAAATTCTAGCTCTGGCTTCTGAAAGTTGAGAAAAATCGTTATAAACTCATTGAGATTGATCATTGAGATGCTAAGAATGCTCTAGGAAAGATATGAATAATTTTGTACTCCTGCAAAATGCACAGTTTTAAAATCGCTATAATTATGTACAATGCCTTTAAAGAACATAGTGCTAAGACTGAAATGAGGATGACATGAGATTCTTGTAATATTTTATAAGTTCATATTTCAGTCTTCTCTCAAATGTTAGTGTGCTCTCTGAATGAATGCAGATTTTACATCACAAAATACAAATCTGATCGACATTTAAATGTTTGCTATCTAACTTTTCCAGTGGAGGGCACACCACACACCATTGCTTTGCATGGAAAATAATAAATGCTAAGTTACATGTCAGATCTGTGGAGAGGAGAGCCTGTCCACAGTAAGAATGCATGGTTTTTTTGTGTTATTGAGTAACAAAAGTCCAGGTTTTGCCTCGTTTATCTAAAAATCACAATAACTGACAAAAATATTGCAATTAAATATTGCTCATGAATTGTTTAGCTCTACATTTAACATTTTGGTACAGGTCTATAGTAAATGTCTATAACATGGCTATGGCAACACACTAAAACAATGTATAATTCAGGACATGCTCAAAGTGAAACATGAGTATGAAGAACTTCCACAACTAGACATTTGACCAGAGACGGGAAACCAGCCTAAAGAACTGTAGAGAAATGTCTGCATTATTATATAAATCTACACTATAAACCTTTGGCTCACTAGTGAGAGAAATACTGTGCTGCGTTGGTGATTCAAACATAATTGTAGCAGCTGTGGTGGTGGATATAATAAAAGAGTGGAGCGATCACTAGCTTCAACAACAACAAACTAAACAGGTGGCAGCGCTGTCAACCAGCCAAGCCCAGAGATAATCCAAGTGGGCATTTTATGTTGGAGTAAGGAAGACTTTCAAGGTACAAACAGTCAAAGATAGTTTTGGAGAATGTTATATACAATTATAAAATGTAAATTGATCATTTATTATAGGCTACAAGTATTCATGCTAAAGTTTAGTCCTAGTTTGAGCTCATGTTTAGTCCTGGTGTAGACTTGGTTTAGTCCTAGTTTGAGCTCATGTTTGGTCCTGGTGTAGACTTGGTCTAGTCCTAGTTTGAGCTCATGTTTAGTCCTGGTGTAGACTTGGTTTAGTCCTAGTTTGAGCCCATGTTTAGTCCTGGTGTAGACTTGACTTTGATTTTAGTTGTAACGACTGTCATCTTCCTATTGAAATTGTTGACTATATGAAAATAGTGAAAGAGTGCACATTTCTTGGTCTGAGCCTGTCTATGACTTGTGCTGGAACAAAAACACCAGCAACATTGTGAAGAATAAGCTTAAAACAATGTGGTCTGCTCTGCTAAAAAATAAACTGTAAACCGTAACCTGCCTGTTCTTGAGGCTCTTTACAAGTGTAGACTTTTAAACCGGGCCCTTCGGATCATTCAGGACTCTGATTACACTGGCAGAGCCATGTTTGAGCTTCTCCCTTCGGGAAGAAGATATCGTTCTATCAAATGTAAAACCTCTCGTCACGCTAAAAGCTTTTTTCCCACAAGCTGTCAGTGGCTTGAGCAATGCACTTTTAGGTTCTAGCACTTAATTTTATTATTTTTCTTAAATAATTATTATGTTAAGTAAACTTAACATATTTTTGTTTGTATGGTTGTTTCTGATGTCTTGGGCTTTTTTGCACATGTATTTCCAATGTGGTTTTTAACTATAAATGTCAAATAAGGTGAACTGAACTGAACTGGTTTGAGTCCATGTTTAGCCATGGTAGTCAGATAATCATCCTTTCAATAATGCTTTTTCCATTATTGACCAGACTTGTTACTCTTTTTGGTACACTTTTGGTATATTTATTCACGTCAATCCAGCAGAAATGTGTAAAACATGTCTATAAAGTGTCAAAAGATCACCTTCTACACTTGTTTGAAAGTTAACAACATATTTTATTCTATTTTAGATTTTAATGAGCTTATTTTGTGTCTTTATTATCTAAATGTTGATATCTACACATCCATTTGAAGTTGCTGATCTGGTTTCTCTACATTTTGATCTTCACATTTTTCTCTTCTTTTCCGAACAGTAATGTGTCACTTTGCCTCAAATCAGCTTACATGCTTGCTTCCCTCCAAACCCTATTGTGCCGCTCAGAGAGGTGTAATGAACTGGAAAAGCAATGGTGTGGAAAATATACACTTAATGTTCCAAAATATTTGTGTAAGTGCATAACAAAGGCTGAGGACTTCTCCTTGTCTTCGGAGTTTAAGCCGAGTGCCAGGATCCCCCAGGGGCCTTCTTTCTTATGTTTCATGCAGCAGTCATTAACTATCCATTAAAAAGTGCAATGGCTCCTTAACTGTCAGCCAGCCAAAAATAAAACACATTCCACCACTCGTCGTTTTCTGAAATAGTGACAATTACAAAGCATGAAAAGAGCATAATCGGCCTGCTCTCTGCTCTCACTGCTCTCCAAGTCCAAGTGCCGTGTTTTGAAACTTTTTAAAACAAGCTTGAAGAAGGGAACTCAGCAAAACTTGTTGACCCAAAATCAGCACTAAATTATCAGGGTCGTTTTCATAGCTATTTTTGAGACTTGTGTTGTTTTAAGTTTTACACCAACTAGTTTTGCTATAATAGATTTCTAAAATTCTTCTCTTGAACTCCAGTCACACTTTAAGCAGCAAATTTAGTCTTTCTTCTGATCCAAAAAGATCAGATTTATAAAGATGGTTGTGACAACGGAGGCATACAATCGATGTATGTTTCGATATGCAAGCAAAACAAAAAGGGAAATTATAAGTGTAAGGCAAGGCAAGGCAAGTTTATTTGTAGAGCACAATTCGTACACGAAGGCAATTCAAAGTGCTTCACACAACAGGAAAAAAATGCATTAAAATCACAAAGACATGACAGAACTCACAAAACCTTAATTTAAAGAAATTTAAAAGGTGCCATTTTCAGGCTATCCGTCAAATAGTTTAAGACATAAAAGAGAAGAGTGCAAAGAAAAGTCATTTCAGTCATATGCACAGCCAAACAAAACAGTTTTTAGTTTAGATTTGAACATTGCCAGAGTAGAGGCCTCTCTCACATCCTCAGGAAGACTGTTCCAGATTTTAGCTGCATAAAGCTGAAACGCAGATTCCCCATGTTTAGTCCTGACTCTGGGCACCAGCAGGAGGCCGGTCCCTGAGGTCCTCAGAGTCCGAGATGGTTCATATGGCACTAACATGTCCGAGATGTACTTTGGTGCTAGGCCATGGAGAGACTTGTATACAAGCAGAGCTGCTTTGAAGTCTATTCTCTGAGCCACAGGGAGCATGTGCAGGGACCTGAGCACAGGACTAATGTGATCGTACTTCCTGGTTCTAGTCAGGACCGAGCAGCAGCGTTCTGGATGTACTGCAGCTGTTTTACAGGGGGCTCGTTTTGGAGGCCAGTGAGCAGGCCGTTACAGTTGTCTAATCTACTAGAGACAAACGCATGGATAAGTCTCTCCAGGTCTGGTTTAGACACTATACTTTTGATTTTGGCAATGTTTTTTAGATTTCTAAAAAGCTGCTGATGTTATTGATTTGACGTGGCTGTTAAAATTCAAGTCTGAGTCCATTATTATGCCCAGATTTCTAACTTGATTTGTAGGTTTTAGAGCGAGACTCTGGAGGTGACTGCTGACACGTTCTCTTTGTTTCTGTGGGCCAAAGACGATGATTTCAGTCTTATCTGAGTTCAGCTGGAAAAAGTTGTTTTTTTCTATGGCGGTCAGAACTTGTGTCAAGTTTGTTCCTCAAAAAGGACAAAAATGTGCTCAAACTAATAATTCCTTTACTCAGAATCAGTATTTTCTGGCAGTTCTGATTCATAATCCTTAAGGAAAATGCAAAACAATTAACTTTGGTAAAAATGTTATCAGCATTTCATAATTTCTCTTTCCGTTACTTTGCAAACAAGTCACAGTTTGGCAAAATAATGTCACTGTCAGCACATTTAAGTATATAAATAGATTGTTGCCTATATCTTTGTAATAACATTAGTAGCTCTGTCTTTTTATTAAATACCACCCCACCTATTGATCAGGAATCAAAAATACTTTTAATGTTTTGAATCTTGGCAAAATGTATGTACCTTTTAATTATGTTGTCAAATGAACATCAAATCATCAACATTTCTCATCTCTTCTCTCACGTTGAAACTAAACAAAAAGCAACATCTTCAGCATTCTTGAAACAGAAAACACTGTTTACATTCTCAACATTGCAATGAGGCCGAAGCATTCAAGGCATGAAAATTGTTGCAAGACACAACCTCTCAGATATTTCCATGTCGAAAAACAGTTACACACAAGTTGCTTCAGTCCTGTTGAGCTGGTGATAATATAATGTTAAAATCATATTAGTGTCCTGACAGGTTGAGGGGAGGGCAGAGAAAGTGAGTTTTGAAAAGAGCAGCTGGCGTTTCCTTGGTTATGATGGTGGTTGGTGCTATTTTAGGAACCATTCAGGAAGTGATCTGCAGACGAGCCAATAACAGAGAACACAGACGAAGCCTAACTCATCGCAGACCGCAACCAGTGCAACAGAAACACCAGGCAAAGATGCACTAAACAAGTCCAGGTTTAGTCCTGGTATAGCTCTCATTTAGTCCTGATTAAGACCTAGTTAATTCATATTTAAATACAGAGTAAGATCCAAGTAGTGTTTCAAGCTCAATACTAAGGAAAGATTTTGATATTATCATGTGGTAAACAAATTAAGGACTTGTTAAGTCTTTGTTCAGACTTTGTTTTGAGTTGTGCTAGTTCTTGTTACGGTTTAGTGCCTGTTTAGTACACATTTAGGTCTAGTTTGGACCTGGTTTAGTCCTTGTTTTGTCAGACATAAACGAACATAAAAAACGTAAAAATGTCTACAATGGTGACTGTCACAACTTTTCCTCAACCTAAATATTTATTTAGTTAGGTTGTCAAAAATACATAGACATTAATCCATACTAACTAGTGTTGAATATAGAATCGTATTGACACTGAAAAATGACCTTTTTTGAACAGTTTTTGTAGCCAAAAAGGTCTTCATTTAGTATATCCAAATAGTTATAGAAAATGACATTATATTGTTAGGGTTTTTGTGAAAATATATATTTTTTGTAACAACACTAGGTTGTTCAGCAATATCACAGAAGTTATCTACATCAGAAGTCATTGCTTTTTGATCAGTTTGAACCTACAAGACTATTAGCTGCTATTGTTTTAGAAAGAGCAGAAGCTGCTAGAAACTCAGCAATTTGACAACATCATTCAGTCCAGCACTTTCTTGGGAGAGCATTTCTGAGATTGTAGCTAAAAGTTTGAGTACCTTCTCTTCTCTTTTAACCCCTGACCACTCCAACAGTTAACAGCCCATTCTCCGACTTCGGGCCCATGGAGTTCAACACTAAAAGGACCCTCGTCTCTGCAACCAAGGCAGTGATGCTGTAGTTCATTCAACATGGGTTTGTGGCCTGTAAACTGAAACGTGTCATCATAGCCACGCAGCAACAATGTCGCTAACAGCTTGTGTGGTCAATACTGTCAATTACGCTGTCCTCTGCCTCCTCTGTGTGTCCTCTGAACAAAACATAATACATAAACCCACGTTCATACTTGGTTTGGTCCTGGTTCGAGCTCAGTTTAGTCCTGATGTAGACTTGGTTGGTCCACAAAGTTATATTAAAGCAACACCGCGTAACTTTTTGGTGGCGGGATGACATGTGTGTGACTTAATGGAAATAGAAAGTTCAAACTGTACTTTGGAACATCCTCCATAGAGACATGCGGTGGAACAGTTTATCCAAAGTAATAGAATTTCCGTGGCAACAGGCAGGTGAAAGTCCTATACCAGGCCATGTTTGATTGTGCACGATACAGCCATCTCTGTAGCCTTATTATTAATATTTGATTTTTGATTTTTTTTTTCTACGCATTTGTCGGCTAAAAAACACATCTGATGTTCTGTAGACAAACTGGGAAGGAGACTAAGGCAGCTTAGAAAAATGGTAGTAATGGTGCCAAATAGCAGCTACATTTTCAATATCATAACAATACGGATATCTGTGGAACCAATATATTGCCCTTCCCTAATCTATTTGATCGAATTATAGCAACAGTGTCTACATCAATATGCATTCTGTGACACAATAAAATGGTCCAAACTAGACTTCACCATCAGAAGTTTGACTACTCATTGTTTTATACGAAACTGTGAAGGCGAATATAGGAATACATTTGCTTAAAAATTAAGACATTTTGTTGTACTTTATTCATTATTTTATTGTCTATTACCTATCTACTCTGGGTTCCAGGTAGGAATTAGGACAATGCTTGAGCCATAACATAGCCACTCACTTTCATATTCATTCACTACTTAAATCCTCGTTCACAAAACCAAAGCATGTCTAAAGAGGTCAGGAGTCATCTTGCATGGCTTAAGTTGTGTTTTATTGTTATGCTAGATATTATTTATTGTCTTTATAACACTGTGCATCCTCGCTCCTCTCCTCAGCCTCCCGCCATATTGCCCTCTGCAGTATGATCAGATAATGTGTGTTTTTCCTCCAGTTCTGCAGCCACTGTGGCACAATTACCCCGGCTCTTGCACTAATGGCTATTGATGCAGCTGAGGGACTCAGACGCGTGCGCACGCACGCACGCACACACACACACACACACACACACACACACACAGGCAAACATTCATAAAAAATTCATGACACCGGCTCAATAGGAAGGTGCAGGGGGTCTGGCCAACCCTCGAAAGAACAACAAATGTCATTTAACAAAGGAGAGGAGAGGCAGACGATACAGGTCCTCCACGTTTACAAGGAAATGGACATGGAGGTTTTAACAAGGCCAACTGCCACTGTTACTGTGCCAAACTATCACTATAAATTAAGATGCAAGAGTCAGTCAACTATAGGGGAAGTCAACTGTACAACATAGAAAACAATATATTAAAAACAGGAAGATTAGTCCAATTATTATTTCTATTGAGACTTTTAAAATATATGTTCAACCAAATAAAACCTGAAATACGGTGACTGAAGTGTATTACTGACATTTTTATTTCATAATGTCACTGTCTTTGTCATAAAAAGGTCTTTTAGTTTGAGTTTTAGAGTCAGTATAATTGTCCAGATAACATTTGTCAAATACAACTACAACAACTGTTTTTATAGTCGACTAGTCACGATTAGTACTAGTAGGCAAGGCAAGTTTATTTGTACAGCACAATTCAAAGTGCTTCACACAACAGGAAAAAATGCAATTACAGAAATCACAATATAATAGTTCAAGACATAAAAGAGAAGAGTGCAAAGAAAAGCATTTCAGTCATATGCACAGCCAAACAAAACAGTTTTTAGTTTAGATTTGAACATTGCCAGAGTAGCAATGGGAACACTTGCCTGTGACTTCTTTTGATTTGACAATTTACCACAAATATAATAATAATAATAATATAATTTATATTATATATTAATTATTATATTAATTTAATAATAGTTGTAGTACAGTAGGTGTGCTGTATTCATATCATTTATAATTTCTGTTATTGTCCCTCAGTCCAGAGTAATTGCTAAGCAATTCATATCATTTCTACATATAACTGACAAAGAGTGTCTATTGAAAACAATGAACCACACACTTCAATGAAACCGTGTGCATTCTGGATTCTCTGCTGTAGGTAATTCCCTCTTAGCGCTGGATTTCTCTCGACAACAGACCTGCACTAACGAAGCTTTGGCGCTCTAAGCCTGCTAGCAGAGACTGAACTGGGGATCACCACCGCCAAAGTCCAGGAAATCGAGGGCGGGCGGGCTTTGTGCCGAGGAAGGAGCGAGCGAGGGGGGAGGAGGGTGCGCGTACACGGAGGGGCGGAGGACAGAAAGCCATGGGTGGGTCTGGATGATGGACAGTGGCACTACAGTGGTGGTGGGAGGGGGCTTCGCAGGAGAGGGAGAAAGGTCAAATGAAGGTAAGATCACGAGCTATAAACGGATGACAAATGCACTTTATGGGAAAAATATGTTTTCTAGGAGGCGCTTTACACATCATTGTTGGCCTTGAATCAGAAAGAAAAAATAATAGTAACAGGAAGGTCAATGGGTTGCAGTCTGGCACCCAAAGGAAATGCATGTATACAGTTTGAAAAAAGGTGAGGCTTAATGGACACATCCAACAAAGCATCTGCCGAATGCAAAATTAAACCAGGACTTTATACTGCATGTTATATAAAGGGTTCGAAAATCACCAACGAAATAAACTAGAAAGCAGAAAGACCAGACGATAAATGGAATTTAAACTCTTAATATAAATGTCAGTATTGTTCAGATGAGAACTGATTAAAGTGCAGACAGAAGAAAATGGCAAGTATCATCTACATGCTTAATGACATGGATGTAATTGCTTTGATTATGTTGAAATAAAGCAAAGCATTTTTTAGCTTTGCTGCACAATAGACACTGGAATCAAATCAGCAAAGTGAACGGTGGAGAAACATTTTATAGTAATAACATTGCCATTTATCCTAAAACTGTCTTTTTTTACTCACAGAATATATATTTTTATTTATTTTATTTCAGGAACATTAAGATTTTTAGATAAAATGCTATAAAATGGATTCCTCAATGTCTGAATGCGGCTCCAAAAACAGGCTTTTACTGACAGAGGATTGGCCGTATCAGTCGACCCAAGCTGATCATTGAATATTTGAAATGACCGGCTCAACAAAAAACAACCAACTTCAAATCTTCTGATGGCATGTCATTCAAAACACTGACAATAATTTGCGCTCAAATTTACATTAGCTCAAATTTAAAAATGAAATGTTAAAATGTTAAAATATGACAATTGAAAGTATAAAGTTTAAATCCCAAAATATGCTTCTACCCAGTAGAATTTTATATAAAATCAACATCAACGTCTTGAGGTAGGCTAATGCATGAATTTGTTTTGAGTTGCCTTGCCATCCTAGAAGTCATGAACAAACAGGTTATGAACTGAGGAAACAACGAATCATGGGAAATTTAGATGCAAATACCACAAATAATGGTATTTTCAAAAGTAGCCAATGAGTTTATAATGTGAGTGATTACCAAAAGTGAACATGTGGTTTATAACACCTTTATTTAAATGGTGTGGCTACTGTATGCAACCAAATGGAAAAGAAGAGGAAAATTTACATCTGTATGTTGGTTTTAGTTTGGGTAGATGATTAAACTGTGGACTGCAAATTGCAAAGGTTGTAAGACCGTGCTTATAGCCATTTGCCCCATATCTTTGCACACAAATTGTCTGTACTGTGAGATTGTAAAAGGTGATGCACAGGTAAACATTGGTGGGCCTGGGCATGTCCGGTAACAGCCTCATTCATATTTGACCACTTTATCGTTTGATTGTTTGGGAGAGAAGAGTCAGAGGACCAGAGAACGGTTCCCTCAGTCAGTGATCAATTATGTTAAAACATCATTAACAAGCAGAGATAGATGAGAGATTTGTAATGAAATAGTTGTTAAAGATATACAAAATTACAATATTGAGTATTTTGTTATTATTTTTAGAAAGAGATCAGAAACTTGCAGTGGAATGTTTCAAGAAGGGTACAGTATAATATTCTTTCACATTTTGTGCGAGACACTTAATCCTCACATTTAAATGCACATTTTAGTACATTTCTGCAAAAAATAGCATTTATTTAGTTTGAGATATTCCTAAATAAATTCTAAACGTACCGTATTCATTTTTGTCAATATCACCCAATCATATTCATATGTTAATGATATACACACACACACACACACACACACACACACACTTGAATAAAGAATAGGTTCACTCAACATTACATTAGCCACAGCAGGCAGCCGTTTAAGTCAATGTGCATACTTTAGTTTGAGGGTTAATCGCTGCAGCAACTGTGTGAGAAATTCATACTGCTTATAATTGCATAGGGACAAAACAGTTATTACTTATATATTTGGCTAAAAAAACAAACATGTCAGTCAGTTATTGAAGACCCCAGCTTCTTAGATTGACTCTAACTCTAAAATGTGTAAAACAGGGTTAGTTCAATGTGGGACTGTCCTGGTTAAAGGGGTTGATTAAATAAACACTTGTATATATCCTGAATACTGATAATTCTTCTTATGTTTCGGTAGATTGTCACTTGTAACACCAAGTGATCACCTTTGCTGGCAGAAATCACAGTTAAGTGTTAGTTAAGGAGTAACACGCTCTCGGTTGTAGCGGTGGTAGTTTCGTGCGCAAATCAAATCAGTTGAACCTATGAAATAAGTTGTGTTTTCTAAGACATTTAGGTTTTGTACTGTATCGCATAAAAAGTACAATACAGTACTGGTGAACAGTCAAGTTTGGACACATAACTGACCAAACACAACAACAGTGCACACAAATACAGAGCTATTTACTCCATGCTGTATCAGAACTTCCTACTTCCCCTTTAAACTATTTGCGAAGCCACAAACCAAAACTAACTGATTGCATTTTCAAAAGGCCACTGCTGATGGTGTGTACTCCTCCTGGACATGTGAAGAAGCGTGGGCCGAGGGGAATGTGGTCAGAGCCCCAATCAAAAACATCCGAAGAGAGAGGGAGAAAGTGCGAGAGGGAGAGCGGAGTAAAGGGGAGGGACTAAGCTTGGTTTAAAGTGGATTAAACCAGGTCTATACTAGTAATACAGCAGGTCAAAACTAAACCAGAACAAAGATTTAGGCATTAACAGTGTCTAAACCTGGACTAAAGGTTTGAGTAGACGTAATATTACCTACAAGAAATTAAAACTAGATAAATGTATTAAGTCTTTGCAGTAATCCAGGACTAAACCAGGTCTACATCAAGTCTAGTCCAAGGGTGCATTCACACTTGCATTTAGACCACATCACAACTGGGATTAAACCAGGATTAAACTTGGAACTAAACCAGGACTAAGGTAAAGGAGGTCTAAATCATGTCCGAACCAGATCCAAAATCAAAAAGGTCTAAATCATCAGTTGACTCCCTAAACACTAGGACTAACCATGATCTAAAGCAGATCTAAACCAGGTCTACACCAGGACCAAGACCAGCCAAGAACAGGACTAAACCAGGTCTATCCCTGACTTAAAGAAGATCTAAACCAGGTTTAAACCAGGAGCCAAGAACATATCTTAAAACCAGTAATGACCTATGTCTAAATCAAATCTACACCAAGTCTTTTAACCAGAACTAAACTGGTTCTAACTAAGGACTACAGTAGTACTAACCCAGTACCATGCAGAGTGCAGAGAAACGCTGTGACAGATGAGAGGCAGTGAGTGAGCGGGCCGCAGCGTGCTTGATGTCACGGGGGCTTTCGGACGTCACTCGCTGCGTGTGTCCGTGTTTGCTCTGCGACTGTGAGCGCCATGCCAACTCACAGGATTAAATATAGCACACGGGCAACGGTCCCAGTGGACATTAGCGACACCACAGACCCTAGCACCATTCACTTCTACTACAGACCCTAAAACCATCCAGTACTACAGACCCTAAAACCATCCAGTACTACAGACCCTATAACCATCCAGTACTACAGACCCTATAACCATCCAGTACTACAGACCCTATAACCATCCAGTACTACAGACCCTATAACCATCCAGTACTACAACCCTAAAACCATCCAGTAACTACAGACCTCCTAAAACCATCCAGTACTACAGACCTAAAACCATCCATACTACAGACCCTATAACCATCCTACTACATCAGCCTATACAACCCTATCCAGTACTACAGACCCTAAAACCATCCATACTACAGACCC
Organism: Chaenogobius annularis; assembly: GCA_015082035.1. Taxonomy (NCBI): domain Eukaryota; kingdom Metazoa; phylum Chordata; class Actinopteri; order Gobiiformes; family Gobiidae; genus Chaenogobius; species Chaenogobius annularis. The sequence continues at coordinate 547,496 of BJKM01000129.1, read as the reverse complement.
TAAACCATCCAGTACTACAGACCCCTAAAACCATCCAGTACTACAGACCCTAAAACCATCCAGTACTTACAGAACCTAAAAACCATCCAGTACTACAGACCCTAAAACCATCCAGTACTACAGACCCTAAAACCATCCAGTACTACCGCCTAAAACCATCCACACTACAGACCCTAAAACCATCCAACTACTACAGACCCTAAACCATCCAGTACTACAGACCCTAAAACCATCCAGTACTACAGACCCTAAAACCATCCAGTACTACAGACCCTAAAACCATCCAGTACTTACAGACCTAAAACCATCCCAGTACTACAGACCTATAACCATCCAGTACTACAGACTAACCATCCAGTACTACAGACCTATAACCATCCAGTACTACAGACCCTAAAACCATCCACTACAACAGACCCTAAAACCATCCACTACTACAGACCCTAAAAAACCATCACATACTACAGACCTAAAACCACACTACAACAGACCTAAAACCATCCAGTACTACAGACCCTAAAACCATCCAGTACTACAACCCTAAACCATCCACTACTACACCGACTAAAACCATCCACTACTACAGACCCTAAAACCATCCACTACTACAGACCCTAAAACCATCACCATCACTACAGACCCTAAAACCAATCCAGTACTACAGACCCTAAAAACATCCACTACTACCAGACCCTTAAAACCATTCCACTACTACAGACCCTAAAACCATCCACTACTACAGACCCTAAAAACCATCCAGTACTACAGACCCAAAATAACCATTCCATACTACAGACCTAAATACCTCCAGTACTACAGACCCTAAAACCATCCAGTACTACAGACCTATAACCATCCAGATCTACAGACCTATAACCATCCAGTACTACAGAACACCTAAAAACATCCACTTACAACAGACCCTAAAACCATCCATACTACAGACCTTAAAAACATCCATACTACAGACCCTAAAACCATCCACTATACAGACCCTAAAAACATCCAGTACTACAGACCTAAAACCATCCAGTACTACAGACCCTAAACCATCCACTACTACAGACCTAAAACCATCCACTACTACAGACCCTAAAACCATCCACTACTACAAGACCTAAAACCATCCAGTATCTACAGACCCTAAAACCATCCACTACTACAGACCCTAAAAACCATCCACACTACAGACCCTAAAACCATTCCACTACTACGACCCTAAAACCATCCACTACTACAGACTAAACCCGTACTACAGACCTATAAACCATCCAGTACTACAGACCCTATAACCATCAGTTACTACAGACCCTAAAACCATCCAGTACTACAGACTATAACCATCCAGTACTACAGACCCTAAAACCATCCATACTACAGAACCCTAATAAACCATCCAGTACTTACAGACCCTAAAACCATCCAGTACTACAGACCCTTAAACCATCCACTACTACAGACCCTGAAACCATCCACTACTACAGACCTAAAACCATCCACTACTACAGACCCTTTCCTAAAACCATCCAGTACTACAGACCCTAAAACCATCCACTACTACAGACCCTAAAACCATCCACTACTACAGACCCTAAAACCATCCACTACTACAGATCCTAAATACAGACCCCAGGACCTTGGACCATCCACTGCATTAAAAACATTGTAAAGTTGTGGGGTGAAAGCGAGAAAGAGACAGACAAGAGAGAGAGAGACAGACAAGAAACAGACAAGAGACAGACAAGAAACAGACGAGAAACAGACGAGAAACAGACGAGAGAAAAGAGAGTGAGAGAGAGCGACAGAGCGAGAAAAAACAGAGAGAGAGAGACAAGAGAGAGACAAGAGAGAGACAAGAGAGAGACAAGAGAGAGACAGAGACAGAGAGGGAGAAAGAGAGAGCGAATGGTGGAGGAGGAAGGGGAGGCCTCAGATTCGCGAGGACTCAGCCGCCCACACTCCGGACCGCGTTGCCAAGATCCGAGCGGACAACAGGGCGCGTGTGTGAGACATTCCTGGGAAAAGTGGATGCCAAGGATCAACCGGGCCTAAGACAGACTGTCCCGAGCAATAAGTGTTACTCAACATCGATGAGCCTTACAACACTTTGGCTTTGCGTTTTTCTGAATATTCTTATGGCAATATCGTAAGCATTTTCTTAAAAGGTACAATGTGAATGTTACCGTAAATATAAACTCATTCTAGGTCTAGCCATGGCACTTTTATCCTTTTGTGGTCAAATCAAAACAGGTGGGAAGTGTAACCTAAATTTGTTGTCAAGTCAGAGTAACGTTACTTTAAAATAATATTACTCAAGTAGAAGTAAAAAGAAATGATCTAAATAATTTCTCAACTAAGAGTGAAAAAGAAACTACTACTTTAGGACAAAGTAAGACATTGGATGTAAAATGTATTCAAAATCTGATTTAAGATTATGAGACACACAAATCAATTACATAAATGCGCAGATTCAGGAAAAGGCACATACATTCAGATCATTTAATACTGGCAACATAAAGCTTTTGCCACATGTAGATTTACTCACTGCCGGAAGAGAGAAACTAACCTCCAACAAAATAACAACAAAATATTCCTCAAATATAGTGTCAGAAAACTACTCTGAAAAGCACAATTTGTTCAAAATGTAACTAGTACATCATACATTTAGTCCATAGCATTAAACCAGAACCAGAATTTGCCCATGCTTGGGACAGACCAAAAATACTCCGACTTGTGGCTGGATTGTGACGTAAAAGTAAAATACAATCAAATAGCTTGGATTGACCTTTGGATTGTTGTTAAGCAGATAAAAGGTCTAACGACACTGTATGATAATCTGCCAGCTTTGTGACACCAAAACTACAACTTCCTCCGGAGAGGTGCCCAAGGCCAAATAAACTGACACTGAACTTGATTCCAAACAAATTATGTACAACGACTTTGTTTAGTTTCAGAGCCAAAAAAAAGCAAATCATTTACAAGTCGCTTCATTTAAGTATTGGACTTCTTTGTGACTTTTGAACCATTTCGATGCCATTCTTAGCATATGTGGATCCGTTTGTTTATGTTAACTTCTGTCTTCACCTTTGAATCAATCAGTAAAGGTCATTATTATATATCAAGACTGAAAAAGTTGTAAAGATTTTACAATGTACAATACAATCAATTTTGCCCGTGGTTCTCAAACACCACTTACCACCTAAGAAAACATTTAGATTTTTGAGTACCACCAGATCTATACCGGGTCTAAAACAAGACTAGTTCAGGTCTAAACGAAGGTTAAACCCGGGCTAAAGTTGGACTACATGTAGAGGACCAGAGAACCTATTATGCTAATACTTCAAAATAACAATCACGCAATGGAACATACTACAATGAAACAGACTTAATAATGCATTTAGAAGTACTTAATAAAGCCGGTTGTTATCTAGACTCTTAATCGTGAACACACAATGGTTTGTACTTCAAGGCTTCACCAGTCCACGTTGTCTGCAAGTGTTCAAAAACCTGTCTGCTTACGCGGCTCAAATGTGGCAGCCACTCGTGATTTCACATTTTCTTGTTTGTCTACGCTCCGAGATAACAAGCCAAAAGTACACAATGTCTCATCGTGTGCCGATAAAGTTTGGCACCAAAGCTTCTCTCTCCCTTTTCCCCCAGTCTCAGTCCTGACAGTCTGAGGACTTTGAGTGAACTGGAAACGTGAACTACAGTAACAGCAACTATGGCCTTTTACATACAGTCAGCAATGGGATCAATGGGAAACACTCTTTTAAAAAGGGTTTTCCAGGTTTATTCTGTATATTTCAAGCACAACTTACTCAAGTCGAGTCATAACTGAGTCTTGGCATGGCATTATCCCAGAAAAGTACGGTAAATGGATTGTTCCACCGATGTCGGCGCTAGCACCTCTCCTAGTTTGCGTTTCCTCTTGTAGTTGTTGAACGGTTGGGGCACAAAGCAGCTCTTCTACAATAAAATGAATTAATTAATTTTACTTATCACTTACTGGTTTGTATCTTCATAGTGTAAAACCACCAGTAAGCAGGAGATTTTTATTTAGGTTTTTCATTGTTTAAAAATGCCTGCATGATATTTCTGAATCCTGTACATGTATAGTATGACCCAGACTGTGGGCTGAGATAGGGGATAAGTGAAAACAGACATTTCTGAGCACTGGGAGGGAAATAATATAAGATGGTACAACGCCTACAAAACCTTCACATTTGTACATAAAGTATTCACTACTAATCTAACTTCAGAGGTACTTGGACATTTCTGATCCTTGGTTACAGCTGCTAATTCTCCCTCCACCAACTCGTGCAATGAACAAGCTCCGACGTGTTCAATGTGGGCTTTAAAAAGGGACTCCAAATTAACACGCTCACACAAAATCATTTAAGAGTAATGTTACATGCAAGGCTAATATCAACAGACTTTAAACAAAATCACATTCATTATGATTAACAATAATGTCCAATGCAATACTGCCTGTGCGACATTTTCTGCAAAAAGTATAAGCAGGTTTTATGAATATAAATTTACACTATAGAGCATAGACAAGTGTTTCTAAAACTATGGTTGGTGTACCACGGGTGATACGCGGACATTAGAGTCAATTTTATTATAATTCTATCCTTTCTTTAGACCTCATTTAGACCTGGTAAAGTCCTGTTTTAGACCTCATTTAGACCTGGTAAAGTCCTGTTTTAGACCTCATTTAGACCTGGTAAAGTCCTGTTCTGGGCCTCATTTAGACCTGGTTCAAGTCCCGTTTAGACCTCATTTAAACCTTGTAAAGTCCTGTTTTAGACCTCATTTAGACCTGATAAAGTCCTGTTATGGGCTCATTTACACCTGGTAAAGTCATGTTATGGGCCTCATTTACACCTGGTAAAGTCCTGTTATTGGGCCTCATTTAGACCTGGTAAGTCCCGTTTGGGCCTCATTTAGACCTGGTAAATTGTCCGTTTTAGACCTCATTTAGACCTGGTAAAGTCCTGTTTTATTTGACACTTTAGACTATTTAGACCTGGTAAAGTCCTGTTCTGGGCCTCATTTAGACCTGGTCAAGTCCGTTTTAGACCTCATTTAAACCTGTAAAGTCTGTTTTAGACCTCATTTAGACCTGATAAAGTCCTGTTATGGCCTCATTTACACCTGGTAAAGTCATGTTATGGGCCTCATTTACACCTGGTAAAGTCCTGTTATGGCCTCATTTAGACCTGGTAAAGTCCCGTTATGGGCCTCATTTAGACCTGGTAAAGTCCCGTTTTAGACCTCATTTAGACCTGGTAAAGTCCTGTTTTAGACCTCATTTAACACTGGTAAAGTCCTGTTTTAGACCTCATTTAGACCTGGTAAAGTCCTGTTTTAGACCTCATTTAGACCTGTAAAGTCCTGTTCTAGACCTCATTTAGACCTGGTAAAGTCCTGTTCTAGACCTCATTTAACCGCATGGTAAGTCCTGTTTTAGACCTCATTTAGACCTGGTAAAGTCCTGTTTTAGACCTCATTTAAACCTGTAAAGTCCTGTTTTAGACCTCATTTAGACCTGATAAAGTCCTGTTATGGCCTCATTTACCTGGTAAAGTCATGTCATGGGCCTCATTTACACCTGGTAAAGTCCTGTTATGGGCCTCATTTAGACCTGGTAAAGTCCCGTTATGGGCCTCATTTAGACCTGGTAAAGTCCCGTTTTAGAGGTAAAGTCCTGTTCTAGACCTCATTTAGACCTGGTAAAGTCCTGTTTTAGACCTCATTTAGACCTGGTAAAGTCCTGTTTTAGACCTCATTTAGACCTGGTAAAGTCCTGTTTTAGACCGCATTTAGACCTGGTAACGTCCTGTTTTAGACCGCATTTAGACCTGGTAACGTCCTGTTTTAGACCTCATTTAGACCTCATTTAGACTTGGTAAAGTCCTATTCTAATCTTCATTTAGACCTCATTTTGACCTGGTAAAGTCCTGTTTTAGACCTGGTTAAGATCTGGTGGTACTTGGCATAGACCAATGTCAAGGTACTGGACCAATCTCGCAATTGTAGACACACAGTGAAAAATGAATGAAGTTAAAATAAAATGTAATTTTTGTACTTTTCAGGGGAAAATGTTCTTCTGATGAGTAACTTTATCATTAACATTAGAGTAGACCTATGGAAATTTCACCAGGGACTATCAAAGACAACTTATTTGTCTTTAAATTATGTTAGTCCAAGAGGCTCTCAAAACAATCCTGGATACAAACTTCAAACACTTATCTAATCAAGGTATTACTATTACTGTAACTTTTTTCAGAACACACTCTAGAAACAGCAAAGTGAACTGCTCCAGGAAAAAAATAGATGTATTAAATAAATTGAAACAATAAAAACACCACATCATCAAATAAATAAAATCTAAATACAATGTCAACATCTCAAAGTGTGTTAATGACCAAAGTGAACAAGTGCGTTTGAGTCTTCTTTTGTCCTTTCCCAGTCTGTTTAAATCTGCTATTATGGGACAATTAAAAGTGTATAAGAGACTCTCATATGGACAAAGTGACAGGTGCTTGTTAACACTGGCCTCTGTTAAATGTATGGCACTTTTGTTGTTGTGCGTTTGATTGTTGTGGTGAGACAAGTGGTGGGAATCACTGCACAGGCTCCTGTGTGTCTTTTCTCATTGTAACAGTGAGACTACAAACACACTTTCCATAATGATAGGTCGGCCCAGACCCTGACAGGGCGTGTCCACAGGCATTCGAGTGTGGAATTGCACTTGGCGAATGCTCAAGAATAAACAGAATGTAAAGCATCCTGCTATGTATTACTGGTTTGTATCTGTAAATTCACAGAACATATTTTACAGATGATATAATAATATATCTCTGACATTCTTCACATCAAGTGACTTCTATGATACATGCCATCAGCATGTATTGCATTTCAAAACCATGTTGCTGCAAATATATGTGACCCGAGAAAAGTAAAGAAGATAATTTACAGTTGTGGAGCACAAAAGCAGGTCTAATTAAGCAGCAGCGTTCCTGCTCCAGGTGGAGGTAGCTCCATCTGTAGCCAGCCTCAGACGCATGTGGGTGTTTGTCTGTGCACAAGCCTGTTCCTAGAAGGCCGCTCTGCGGTGACTACAGACAGCCATCTAGCTGCAGCTCTGCTCAAAGGAGCCAGAGGAGGATGGCACACTCTTGCTTCCTTTCATCTCCTTTACAAGCCACGGCTCGATAATACCACACACTCCAGTGCAACCTTAAAAGGGTGCGAAGACTCAGCGTTTCAGTATTGAGTGCTGTGTTTGCACACAGGCTCAGCATCAGCAGCAGAGCGCGGGGAAGCACTGTGTCTTTAAGCAGTAATCCCTCCATCGCAGCATTTGTGCTGGCTATCTAATGGGCGGTTCAGTTTAATGTCCACAAGAGTCGCTGGGAGGTCCTGCTCTATTAAAATCACTGCTGCTCTCAGAGCTGGAGCATCAGGCTAGTGCAGACCTTAAATAACAGCAGCTCAAATTAAAGACATTCTCATTATGCATTTGAAAAGAAGAGGGGAGGGGGCACACAGCGGCGACAAAGGGGATAACAATGTTGACATTCCCAACATGTTTCTCTGAGGCACCGCAGCGCAACCACAACACACCAAAGAACACGCACATGCTGTCCATTTCATCATGCGTAATTATAATAATACACGTGACACATCCCCTCCATAACTCTAAAATGAAACATCATTGCAATCTGCCTGTGATAAGATCCATCTTAGACCTGCCTCTAACAGAGCACAGCGCCGCCATACGAGTCAGTATGTATGTTACCAGTGCCCCCTACCAACAGGAAATCACTGTAGCATTTCCATAAAGCCTACAATCATTTCAAAAGGAGCTAATTGGTGTTGACAGTGGTATTTTCTACAGCTTCACTTTAGACATTCTTCAGTGGCATGGTCCAGCACAGTTTTGCACAGTTTTAGTTAATTGCAGCCTTTAGTCTTTACAGTAAATATAAGATTCGACTACACTTTTGTCTGTCAAAGTGACAATGGCTTCCTCTGGGTGAGTACCAGTGAGGAGCTTATTTACAGCACGGACCGAGACTGTTGGTTAAGCATGCACGTTACAAAGGTTACTGAACAGGCTCCTGCTGCTGTTCTGAGCAAGGAAGCAGTGTTGCAAGTAATTTCTTGCAGAACAATTTGCACCAAAACACAATAGACAAGAAAGGAGAAGTTGTCTGCATGCTTTAGGTGCACCTTTCCGAAAAACCTGTGTGCACATATGCTCAGAAAGAAATGCACTCAGAAGTAGCTCCCAACATTACTCAAAGCAGCTGTCAGTCTTATCTATCTGATTTGCAAGAGCTCCTATCACTAGTGTCTAGGGTGCAGGGGGGTGGCTCTTTTGTAAACACTGCACTAGTTGGCACCCTGTGTTGAACACGAAAGTGCGTGTTTCCAGGGCAATTGCCAGCACTAACTGAACAGAGCCTCAACAAGTTTGTGGAGCTCCTCTTTCAGCAGGTCATGGTACACTCAATTAGTGCTGTCATTAAATGTGAGCTTAAAAACACCTCCTTTTGAGCCTTAATGTGTTTTCAACAAGTTTTCACAATGTGCACAAGCAGCACTAAAGTGGAGTTGTATTTGGGGCACATGTAGAGTGGGAGTGTAGCTCGCGTGGGGACTGTGTTTACATGCGTGCAGAAAGTGAGAGGCTCCTACCGCTATGAGCGTGTTATTCCTCTGCTCGGCGGAGACAGCGGAGTCCGGCTCGAGCTGCTTGCTCTGGGGCTGCTTGGTGCTCCCCGGGGCGGACTTCTTGGCCCGCTGCTCCAGACTGCGCTGGTACAGGCTCACCGTCTCCCGCCGCTCGAGCTCCAGCTGCTCGGCGTGCGCGTGCTGGTACCGGGTCTCGCAGGTGACGTGGTGCCTTCTGCAGCCCTCGATCCGCTGCCTCAGCCGCTCCACCACGGTGCTGTGCTTAGGGATCCCCACCGGGCCCGGGGCCACCACGCTGTTGTTCAGGCTGTTGTTGATGCAGATACTGCCGTTTGCTCCGGCAGCGGGGGAGGCAAAGTCCCCCATCTCTGCGCCCAGTGGCGGCTATTTTGGAAGAACTTTTCTGCCCTTCTCGCTCCCAGCCTCCACTCAGCCTCCAGCGGAGAGCTCCTCTCACTTCCCCCCTGCAAGTGTCCTCCTGTCCCCGTGTGTCCTCCTGCTCCTCCGGGGAAAGGTCCAAGCCACCGGACAGTGAAGAGAGCACAAGCCGTTGAAACGAGCAGCAGCTGGGGTTTAAAAGGCTGTGAGCGCTACAGACATATGTGAAAGCACGGATCAGTCCTGTCTCTATTTTCAAATAAACCGCTTCAAAAACACATCAAACACAGAGCCAGAGTAAAGCCCAGCAGAGCTCCGAAGAGGACCCGACAATAACCCGTTGCCACGCCGCGAACTCCGACACAAAAACAACAATAACGCGCAAAGAGGCACCGCGGTCAGAGGCACGAGCCCTGTCCCGCTGAGGAGCAGCGGAGGCGGCCGCTGCAACAGTCCCCTGTCCGCTCCTCGGCACTGTCCTCTGACAAAAAGTTTTGCTGCTTGAACCGAACGGGCTCTGGAGTTTCCCAGTGAACTTGCATTTCATATGGTTTAGGTTTGAAAGAAATCCCGGGGAAGATGTTGTAGAGTAGTTGAGAGTAGCACACAGGCGCCCTCGGTAGTCCGCGTGAGGCAACAGTGTGGCCCCGACACAAGCGCTAAACGCGGACAGGGAAGCAGTGGCGGAAGTCTGTAGTCAGTGCTGCCGCCTGCCACCATCACAATAATCAGGTCCGCTCCTCCACCATGCCAGCGGAGTGATATCAGGACAGAAGTTGAGTAAAAACCAGCTCGGGGCTGTAAGGAGACTGCTGCGGACACCTGCAAAACCCGGAGTGGATCCGGGCCAACGGCCAGGCGCGTAACACCTATAATCAGGCAATTTACTCAAGGAAATTAAGTCATTATTTAAATGAATCCACTCCTACCAGCACTGTTAAAATATGCACTTAGGGTTAAAAATAGCGCCTAAACGACTTAAAGCGAAAGAAAGCTAAATAGAGAGTGTATGATAAGTATAAACCTGATAAACCAAAAGAAAACATGGTCAATTTAGTTTTGTATAGGTCTCAAAAAAAGATCTCGTAAATGATTAAGCTATAATTTTTTATTGCATGTTAGTTTATTTATTATATATGGATTATTGATGAAAATATTTGTCCAGAAAAACGAGGCTCTGAGTTACAGCATTAATCTGATAACGTAAAAAAGAGAAACTGGGTTAGAATAATAAAGTATATGAATGTATAATCAAGGACATCACAAGCTGCATTTTATTTCAAATCAGAATCAAATAAACAAACTTTGTCGTGTGTTATAAGATTTGTTTGTCTCAAATCTCAAATATTATAAAACATTACATATACAAGTTAGTAATGTCCCATTTCAAATAAGCATTGTGTTGCACTCAAATTAAACAATTAAAGCAATGACTCAGTACAAATCAACACATTGTCCACTTCTGGTGCAACAAGATATTTCTCAACTCAGGATTGTTTATTAGCACACTAAATGATTCATATTCCTAAATTACCAGTCAGACATTGTTATTGAGTTGTTGTGTTGGTGATTTGTTTGAGCTCAGGAAAATACGGCAACTCCACTTTATAAAATCCAACAATGTCCTCAATCTGCACACTATTTAATCAAAAATTTACTTTTACTCAAACTTTGTGAATTATTAATAATTCACATTAGGCACTGACGTTTTCCATATAATGGGATTGTGTATGTGTTTCTAAACATACTGTGGGCTATATATTCCTGCATTATTATGAAACGTTATGCAGATTACATGTGACTAAAATGTGTTGGCCTGAATGCATGCTCCTCGAGCAGGTGTCTTTATTGGACTCTTTATATCATTTTCTGTTGGAGTAGTTTGTCAAACATTTCTCAAACTTTTGTGGCCTGGACAAAAATGAACAACCTGAGAAAAAATAACTACTCAAGACTCAATTAAACTTATAAGAAGCCTATACAAAATGTAACTTAATTTGAATGTATGAGGTCGGTATAATGTAAACCATGGACCCACTGACACACTGATTCAAAAGCGCTTGACTGATTAGATTTGACAGTTTTGCAGAAAGACCAACACAACTAAATTATTACAACCGTTTCACCATTTTCCATTTGCCAGACCTGAAGCCACGAGGATTTCCTTTTTTTGTGTTTTGTCATCCCACAGTAGGATGTGGTGTGGCTCCGTACATATTTTAGGTTCTGACGATGCCGTTACTTGTCCTGGGAAAAATATTAACTCAAATAACTTAAGATGTGCCTGCGGATTCTTTGAGACTTCTGTCCACGATACAAATATAAAATATGTTGAGAATGGTGACTCCAACATATATGTTTCAGATGAGACACATCAGTAAGTTATTTTATATACCATAATTTAATTCAAACTCAAAACAGTTGCTGATATGTTGGAACTTTCTTTAATTCTTTTAGACCAGGGGCGTTTATTGAAACATAATCAAAGACGAGGGGCTTGATGGTCAATACAGTCAGTCATTCAAATGGATACATAACATAACTTCGACAGATGGCTTGAAACACTCATTTTAGATTTATATCGCACAGCTGTGTTTGTCAGCAATGTTATGGAGGTAGAACTACTTAAATCTGTAGTAAAAGTACTGTCTAAAATATGTATAACTTGTTTCAGTTTTAAACCTACACACACCAACAAGTATTTAAAAATAAATTAATGCTCAATGTCAACTTAAAACATGTATATTATCTTAATCGCTCACCTAAGTCCTTACCACAGGTGGGTAACGTATCTAAACATTTTACTAAAAAAAGAGTAAAGTACTTCAAAATAATATTACTACTGAAAGCACAAAATAGTGCTGAGTCAAGTTGGAGTAAAAATGTATTTGGGGAAGCTATTACCATACTCAAGTAAGAGTAACTTTAAGAGCAAATGTCTTGACATAAGAATTGATTTTATTGTAATCGGATGGACCCAAGGAAACACAAATCATGTCACATTGTCAACATCAAGCTTTTGTCACATATAGATTTGGGCAAGGCAAGTTTATTTGTAGAGCACAATTCGTACACAAGGCAATTCAAAGTGCTTCACACAACAGGAAAGAAATGCATTAAAATTACAAAAACATGGCAGAAATCACAAACCAGTAAAAAACATAAAAGAGAAGAGTGCAAAGAAAATAATTTCAGTCATATCACACACACTGTTGTTCCAGTAATTAAGAGTAAAAGTTTAGTGTCAGGAGTTTACTTGCAGTCGGCCGCAGTGTCGTGAGTTCAAATCCCGGCTTTGGAAATAAACTGCATGTCCTCCCTTCTCGCTCATCCCCATTTCACACTCAGCTGTCCTGTCTAATAAAGCCTATAGGCCAAAACAAACATCCATGATGACTCTGACTGGGCATGTTAAATGTGAATAAAAAGTTTAATAAAAGCTGTTTTGACTGCAGCCACTTGTCGTCCTTAATGCTTGTAAATGTATTTTGAGTGTTCACTCCGCCTATATATATTTTCCTTTTGTGTAGAGTTGATCATTGCTTTATTGTCAGATTATACTTTTATCAGTTTGCTGTATGTTGATGAGTGGTTAAGAATAGCCTCACTTGTCATTGTACATTGTCACTTTGGACAGTATAAACTTTCCCTCCCCCCTCTTTTGGTTGGGTTTAGCGCCGTCTCTTGTTTACTGTTTTGTGGAAGCTAACGTTGCTCCGAACGGCAACTTAAGGGATTTAGCAGTGGAGCTGTCAGTTTGTGAAGGTATAACTCTCTGGCTTTGTCAGGTACAAGTCGACAGGTGAGGAGAGCTGAACAATACTGGAGAAGTTTGCTTGCTGAGTAATGTGGATGCGAAATCAAGCAGGGCGTTTTGATCATTAATTATTCAAGTCAAACTCCTATTTTAGTATTTAGATCTGCAGAGAAATAGCCGGCAGTAAAACAATCAAATGGACTATTACCACATCTTTTATGCACGTATATGTGGCTGTTCAGGTTATTGAGTGGCGCTGTATTATTTTCAAACAAATATGGGCCTAATGCAGAGTAAATTTAGCATGATTAAACTGGAAATATATGTACATTTTGGAGGGTCTGGTGAAGGGTTAGCCGCCTGTATGGATTTGTCATGAGATCAGTCAAGTAAAAAAAAAAAGAACAGTTTAGAATGCGTGTGTTTGATTTTTCTTTTTGTTTATTTTCTAGTTAAACAACTGCTATTGAGTAAATGTAAGTTGAATAAGTTTAATGCCATTCTGTGGAACATTCCAGGCAAAGTGTTCACATCTCCATGGAGACAAGCAGTGTCCCCCCACTAGAACATAGATAAACACAAAAAGTTTATATAACATTCGTTCTCATGACACCAATTTCCCCTGAAGGAAAGCAAGTTGATGTGTAGCATAGATAAAAACACCTTGCAGAAATTCTCCATGAATGAACCATTAAGCGCTTTTGTCGAGAAACCAGTGATTCTGCCTCTGTGCATCTCTAAAAACAATTGTCATGATGTAACATATTGGTTAATTCATGCAAAAAATTACCTTTTTGTGTCCGTGTTTATTAATATTATTAATATTTGCCATGTAAATGTTGACTGTTGAAGTGCAATTGTTCTCATAAGTAAAAGTAGCTTATTAGGCTCTACTCTATTCTCCAGAGTGTGACTATATTGAGAAATCTACAAGTTACAAGATGAAAAAGTCTAGTCAAATAACGTTGTGCCTGACATTTTATCTCACGTTGTTTGCTCTCGTTCGTATTAAATCATTAACTTACTTAAGATTGCACAACTTGTGGTTTGAACATGCAAGATTTAAAACTTTGACGTTGGATCTTTTGCCCTTTAACAAACCATTTCAGTAACTTTGCATCACTTTGCTCTCCAAGTGTCTTTATGACCCTGGCGTAAATTTGATGTCACCGCCTCCACAACCGCTCTCACCGACTGCAGACTTCATACTTTTCACTGACGATAATATTCAGGAAAATGATTCCCTCGAGCTTCATAAAACAATACAACAATGTCTTTAACATTGTATACTTTAAATAAAAAACGCAGTCCGATTTGTTGCTTTCTGTTGCATGGTTGTTGCTGGTGATTTGCCGCTGCCCAGTCTGGCTCAGTGCTTCAGGAATGATAGGAATGTTGTTTTACGCACCTTCACACTCTCCGGTACACACACACAACACACACACAAACTCACACAAAACGCACATGGACTCTCTTTTACAATTTGTCCTTCCTGTTCACTTTTCTGTGTGTTGCTGTTAAGTGTCCAATGGCTGCTGTTTTGCTGTTGTTGTTTTTTTAGTCTTTAAAATCAAGATTCTGCCATGATTTACATTCATGCAATTTACAGTAGAGATGGGTTAAACGGCAAATTTGCACAGCACACAATTCTTGGAGCCTATTTTGTTCACTTGTCACTCATTCAGTTTATTGACCAGTGCAGTCAGTGGCCAAAAGTACATGGCGTCTACATTTAAGTGTAGACCTACTGCAAACATGAAATCACTCAATTATAAGATTAAAAATCTCTAAATTGCCATGTAATCACAGAGTCAGGTCACAAACCAATTTAAGATCATTATACTGTATTATCCATGTCTAGTTTATTGACATAATGTACATTTATTCAATACCAAAGTAAATTTTTTGTAGTCCCTTTTAATTTGACTTAAATTTCCAGCAGTTTTGGAGTTTCGTATAACCCCTGACACTGTTGGGACTTGGCCAGACGGCTGCACTGTGACGCAGACAGTTATTGTCAAGTCAAAAAGCAGAAAAAGTCTTAAATGCTTCACAGTCCATGAAGTCGTTTGTACACTGAAATGAAAAATAGCTCTCGAGATCCTTTCTGAACCATAAATTGTACACATTTAATTATTATTCCCATTTAAATATCTATTGCTGACAAGTTGCAAGGGAGCAGCAGATGCCTCGTCTTCATGGTACTTGATCAATCCTAAATCAAACAATTTTGTGTGTACATTTATTGTTGTGTTTAAGTTTCTTCCTACCACACCTCTTTATATAATTTGCTTCTTATACATTTTCCTAAATCCATCTGCAATGGATTAAGCTGATCAAGAAAGTTAAGTTTATATCAGTGTAATAGCTGTTTTTACAGAGGAGCAAACTTCTGCACGTATTCACGGTTGTCAAATAGGTGGGCATAGGTGGCTGTCTATCCCGTCTCTGTCACGCCGCTTCAGCTGTTCACGACTTCATCTGTGGGTGGACAAGAATTAGTTTACACAAAAGGAACAGGCTCCAGAGCTCAGTGTGAAGAAGTAAAAGCCAATAGACTGAATAGCAATCATTTGAGTTATATCAGAAAAAAAGGTTTAACAAAACGCCGGAGTGAAAGACTTTGGACGTCCGCTTTCACATCGACACCACAGGTTTCCTTAGCTTCCTCTGAACTCACCAAAGTACTTCCTCTGCGACGTAAACATATTACACAAACCACTCAATGGAATTGAAGCCTTATTATTCAACCTGCTGTAATGTTGTTAAAAGTAATTTCATACACCAAATGCTCTTTTTTGTCTTTAAAGGTGCCACATTTTATGCACCTCAAGCTATTCAACTATAATGTAAGATGTATTTTTTGTTAGATGTATTTGTATAGACATAGATTTACTCAGCATTAGGCAAAATACAGAGCAAAACCATAATCTAACAATTGTAGCTGGTTAAAATTACAATTGGCTATAACTATTGAAAAAGACTAGAAACTGAGGAAGTCAAGCCTTGATCATGTGATATGTCAAGTCACATGAGCAAGTAACTTTGCAAAACATAAACAGTGAACATAACTTTCAATCACCTTTTCAAAAACAATAGAGATTGTACATATGCATTTTGAAGTTAGCATTCTTGCAGTACAGTTTGATTTCCGATGGGCTTCCTCTTGAACTAATTTTCTTTGTCAAACTACCGGTAATGCACACTACTGCATAGTGTAAATATTCACCTGACTAAAAACCTGGTTTAAAATCCCACTGCTCATGAAAGGTAGTTCCACCCCAATGCATGTCAGTACACCCACCTTTTCTAACCCACCTACAATCTACTCAGAATAGATTATTTCTTTATTTTCAATAAAGACAGATAAAAAATCACTGAGGATGATATAGGCACAACAGACTTAAATGACCATGCTCCTGTCCACATTACTGTAGACTTGGAGGAAAGACAAAAAAAAACACTTTGGAGCTTCAATGCCAGCCTACTTAATTACCCATTATTTAAGGAAATGACAATGGTAAAACTTCCCTGCCCATCATTTGGAATGCTGCTAAAACAGTTTTGAGGGGAAAAATTAGAGCCATTGCTTGGGCAATAAAGTTTCTAATCCCATTCTCTGGGATAATAATAATAATAATAATAATAATAATAATACATTTTATTTAAAAGCGCCTTTCAGAACACCCAAGGACACTGTACAAGAGAATAAAACAACAGAATAAAACAACAGAATAAAACAACAGAATAAAACCCACAGTACAGAACTGGATGATGGGATGCAACACAAAAGGATTTACAGAACAAACTAAAGCTGTTGGAAGTGAAACAAGGATCCTGATCAACTGGTAACAGGGCCCTTAATCTCAGATCTGGAAGGAAGCCATCATATCCTTTATACCTAAAGAGGGCAAGGATACACTTGACTGCGCCTCATATGGACCAATCTTAATTCTGAATGTGGACTATTGTATATACACCTCAATTATGTCTCCCAAATTTAATTCACAATGATCAGACAGGATTTATTAACAAACGACAAACACAAGATAACATAAGATGATCTTTACACATAATGAACCATAAACAAAAACAACAAAACAAAGCTGTAATAATAAGTCTGGATGCTGAAAAATTCCGTGAACTGGTCTTATTTATTTAATTTAAAATAGATGATTTAATAATAAAAAATATTGAGGCTCTCTACTATTGCCCAACATCAAGGATCAACATTAACAGTCATTTGACAGGCTCACTGACTTTGGAAAGATGAGTGAGGCAGGGTTGTGCTTGGTTACCCCTGTTGTTCGCGTTCTACTTAGGACCATTGGTCCAATATATTAGACGATTGGAAACAATTTATGGTGTCTCAATTGATAGGACAGGACATAAAAAAAAAAGAGAAGACAAGCCTGCAAACTAATTCCAAAACTACATTTAATCGACAATGTTTCGATCCAAATGGGTCTTCCTCAGATGATGTCCTACTATATTTGACCAAACCAGAAATTTCCATACCCAACGTGATGCATTTCCGTCAATACACAACTGAATGTACAAAAACTAAAATTCTCTCTTACTGGCAACCCCCTCTGTCCTTTAGAAAGACAGCAACGGAACCCCTTCAATATTTAGGTGTAGCGTTCCATAAAGAACAACAATCTTAGAGAAAAACTATACTCCTCTATTCCCCACTATGAAGAAAGATCTCAAAAATGGACTCTGAGCCCATACTTAAGTCTGAGTCAAAGGATTGAAACTATAAAAATGTATGTTTTGCCCAGATTTCTATATCTATTCCAGACTTCCAATTTCTATCCACAACCCGCTGTTTGATGAGTGGAATAAAACCATCTCAATATTTATATGGCAGAGCACAATTATCAAAAGGAAAAAGAAGTTGTTATCTTGTCTGAAAAATGACTTTATTTCAGCTCAAATCAGAGCGTTATGAAGTATGAAGCTCAATGGAAAAATATTTAGATTAATGTTGGTGTAATCCCTCATTTGTCCAGGAGTGTTCCATTGTTTTCTACATTGAGATTAATGTTGTGCCAGAGGTTCCTGTACAGGCCTTACTGGCAGATGACAGATGCTTGAGTAATTTGGAGGAAGTTAAGAATCCCTGGGTAAAATCTGTGTTTATAACATGGAAGGAGCTAATCCAAACATACAAACTAAACAAAGATGTCAAAATCTTAAACTAGTTGGTTTATGACCAAGGTTGTGTAACAAATATAACTGACCTGAGCTTGGATTACAAAAGGTATAAAGGTTTTTCACCAGGTTATAAAAAATAAACACATGAAAAGCTTTGATATGTTAAAAGAATCCTTTGGCTTGTAGAAACAGGACTTTTGTAGGTATTTACAAATAAGGAGTAAATTATAACATCAGACATTCTCTGGTCTCTGGTCTTGTTCTGTTCTGTATTTTATGTTTATTCTTTTAAAATGTATATATATATATATAAAAAAGAAAGAATGGTCGTTCCAGAGAAAATGTATCATGTTTTTGATTAAGGTTAAGATATAATTTATTATTCCTGTAGATAAATTGGTAATTGAGTCAAAATTATAGAAAAAAATATTGAGTGCAAGAGGTTCCTGTATTGGTAACACTAGTAGACAATAAACCATAAGGTTGTGTGGAAGGAAAGAACTAATAAAAATGTATAAACTAAACAAAGATTTTCAAATCCGAAGCTAGCTGGCTCATGATCAAAGTCTTGTAGGAAACAGCTCTGACCTGAGATTTAAGATCTGGATAGCAAAAGGTATAAACGTTTTTTTTTTTTTTACCAAACTAAATGGACATGGATACCATAAAAGGAAACCTACCAATCTAGCTGTATAAATGTATCACTGACCTTAATAGTCATTCTAGCTATATTTAAAATAAGTGGGGAAAAGAATTTTGTTTTGACAGATGAAAAATAACATACACATTGGAGGACAACAACTTTTCATGTGTGGAAAGAATTCCTTTGGAAAATGTATCACAGTATTTCATAACACCATGTCAAAGTGCCCATTATTCACAGGGAAATACCCATTGCTGTAAAGATTGTTAACATATGTTTTGGGACTGTATGATTGACTTTGGATGAACAAAACGGCTAATTATTTTCAACATTAACATCCCACTTGATTTTATGCATCTGGGACATAAAACCCATGCATGCAAAACAATAGATGGATACCTAAAGATCTATCTCAAAGAAGTACCCCACAATTGTCCTCCTAAACCACTATTATAGGTGTTTACACTGTAGGAACCTTTTTCACTTCCTGGTACTTTTTTAACTAGGGACTATGACCACACCTTGGGGACTTTTTAGCTCCTGCTCACGGGGCAGGTACTTTTACAGGTACATTTATAACTAGTGTTGGAAAATAGTTTTAATTTATTCTCAGACTTAGACAAACAGAAATTACATGGAGGCTAAATAGTTACTAAAATGTTGAATTACTGTGAATAATTGTGTTTTAATTCATTGTTAGTTTCTTTTGTGCATCACAGTTGTATGTGAGGTGCTCAAAAGGAGTAGGAAGAAGGGGGAAAAAACATTCATTTTCCTAGACCATTTAAGTAAATATTTAAATGTTCCATGGCATACAGATGCTAATGTTAAAGCCAGTTACACCCACTTTCAGCCACTGTTGCTGTCTCACCGCAAGCAAGGAGAACTGAGTGGTTCCTCTGACTAAATAGGGACCTTGGAATTTAGGGCCTTAGTTCTTGGTACTTTCATGTGTGAAAATGCTTATATAGAGACTTTTAGTTTAAGGAGTGATCATGACTTCATGAAACACCCTTTCTTCAGTTGACCCTCGGCATGAGGACATGATCATTCTGATGGGCCTCTTTGTGGAGTGGATGAAGGGGTTGCCCAAATGTTGCACAAGACTCTATTGAATATTTAATGTTTTGTGTGGTGCCTCCGACAGTGTGATAAAGACAGAAACATGGGGCTGATGTTCTGATGAGGCAGAGGAGGTGCAGAGGGCAGGACTGAAAAGACATGGATGAATGATGGAAAAGAGAGAGGGAGAAAGAGAAAGAGAGGTTTGCATCACGGGGCGATGATGGAACAGGAAGTACATTGGAAGTAACACAAACTACACCACAAATGAACAATTTCCCTTTTGACACAATTGCTTATAATCAACAACATGATTATAAGGCCACTTTAGTTCCTGTTTGCTGTTGGGAAATGAAAAGGAATATACGGCATATATTGTAATTGGTATATATTTGTAATTGACACGAACAACAATATTTTGATTAAGGTGTCTTTGAATCCATATTTTGAAACATCTTGAAATTCTCAATCAAACCCAATAGACAGTTAACATGTTTGTTCATTTTATTCAATGTATGGGAGAAAATGAGTCATGAGTTGTAATTGTATTTGTATTATTCACTATGCATATACATATTTTACATGTATTGCACTTTTAAAACAGCAGAAAATCCGAGTCCAAACTGCTTTTATTCATGTAAGATTTAGCTTAAAGCCCATGTTTTAGATTAGCTGAAACGGATAACCAAAATACTTTCGACTAGTTCGTCGTGTTTTGATTATGTATGTACCGTAATCGCTATCTGGACTATACGGACTATACAGAAAACAAAAAAAAGTTTTATCAGAAAGACAAGACAAGAGCAATATTAAATCAGAATATACTATAAACAATACACTTAATAAATACCGTATATTATTCTTTACCTAGCAGTCTTCAGTCTTGGTTAAAAATGTATTTTAAAAATTTCACTCTTTGATAGAAATAGAAAAAAACATGATCCCTGATAGAACCAACCTTGTTTTTTCATTATGTCATTTTACTTCAGTTTTCTTTTCAAGTTTTACGCGGCTTCATGGGAAATGTAGAGAAAGATTTAGAAAAATATCTCCCACACAAATCTGGGATACTACTCCAAAAGCTTCACTTGTTAGAAGTGGATCTTTCTGAAAACAGGATGGAGATTACAAAACCAACACACCCATCTAAGTCTGACATAATGCTTGGTTCATGCAGTTATTACAGTAGTGTTTACTCCTCAAGTGTGATGCCGGGACGTCCTGTCGGGGACAAAGTGACCACTATCAGTAAAACTAGGCTCAGAGTTGGGCTTATTGTTAGTATAATATTTTGTCTGGTATTTTCAATAACAAAAACCAAGGTATTTTCTTCACTGGTGATAATAATACAATTTGTTTACATTTGCTTTTTTTTTTGGATAAACAGCATACCACAATGTGCAAAATGCTTTATACAGTAATTTGTTATTTTTAGGGTCAAAAATTATTTGCACATTTTTCAAATTTGTTTTATGTATAAGAACTTGAAAATGCATGAAATGTTTTATTTTGAATATGCATCCTCTGTTTGCTACTGGTCACTGTCTTTGCTGCAAGGATTTTTATTTATTTGATATGGACATTGGATGAACCAGATACATTGTTTTAAGTGTTAAAACAAAAATTCTAATTTTCAACACCTGTCCATAGGAGACTTATAGAACATTGCAATACATCCATCCATTTTCTTCCGTTTTATCCAGGGCCTATTAATCCAGTATGAGTAAGGACTCCCAGACTTCCCTTTCCACGTACACTTCCACCAGCTCTTCCGTAAGTAATTCCCAGGCCAAAGGAACAGCGGGTCTTCCCCAGGGCCTCCTCCTGGTGGGACAAGCCCAGAATACAGAGAAGCATCCAGGAGGCTCCGGAACAGATGCCCAAGCCAACTCAGCTGCTCCTCATGACGTGGGCCAGCAGCTCTATTCCAAGCTCCACCGGTGTGACTGAGCTTTTGAGCCTTACTTTCGGTGTCCACCACCGGGTTCGGAGGTTGCCGCTAGGACAGGCAACTGAGATATTGAAACCACAACCGCAAGGAGATCGAAAACAATGAGAGACCTGTCCTGTCCCCGACCCGAAGGCACAGGGACGTGACCCTCTCGTTCACCAAGGGAAAACTCAAATACATGGTGGCCCACCGCCTCTCCTCATGGGCCAGACCAGAGAAATGGAGAGTCCAACCCCCCTCCAGAAGTAGGGTTCCAGAGCTCAAGCTGTGCGTGCAAGGTAAGGCCAAAATAAATAAAAAAATTATTAGCAAAACTAAGTAAACAATATTATTATTATTATTATTATTATTATTATTATTATTATTATTAATAATAATAATAATAATAATAATAATAATAATAATAATAATCATAATCATAATAATAATAATGATAATAATAATAATAATAATAATAACACAGCATCATGTGTGCGACTCTTCCCTGATTTCAGCTGCAGTTTCTGACTATTAATGTTCAGATCAGTTTTAGAATGAAAAACAGTTCAGCCGAAGGTCTTCCAGAAGTAACCATAGCTTTTTGCTTACATTTACTCCTTAAGGTAGACATATAACATTTTTCAGGTAATTAGTATTAATTGCTTGCAAAAGTATTTGTACCCAGGAAACTTTTCCACATTTTGTTATGTCACAACCACAAACTTAAATAAATGATATTGACATTTTTTGTAAAAGAGCAACACAAAGTGACACACAATTGTGAAGTGAATTGTGGAGATAACTGTACATGATTCCAAAAAAACATAAAATATAAAATATAAAACCGAAAAGTGTAGCATGAAACAGTTTTCCGCCACCCTGAGTCAATACTTTATGGAACTGCCTTTTGCTGCAATAACAGCTGAAAGTCTTTGGGGGTATGTCTCTGCCAGCTTTGCACACCTACAGACTGAACGTTTTGACCATTCTTCTTTGCAAAACAGCTCAAGCTCAGTCAGATTTGACGGATGTTTGTGAACACCAGTTTTCAAATCTTGCCATAGATTCTTGATTGGATTTAGGTCTGGATTTTGACTAGGCTTTTCTAACACATGAATATGTTTTTTTAAAAAACCATTCTATTGTAGCTCGGACTTTATGCTCAAGGTTGTACTGCTGACGGTCAACCGCCCCAGTCTCTTTTGCAGACACCAACTGGTTTTCTTCCCAGATTGCCCTGTATTTGGCTACGTCCATCTTCCAATCAACTCTAGCCTCCCTTTGCCTGCTGAAGAAAAGCAGCCCCACAGCATGACGCTGCCACCACCATGTTTGACAGTGGGGATGGTGTGTTCAGAGTCATGCATTGTGTTCGTTTTTCACCACAAATAGTGTTTTTCTTTTAGGTCAAAAGGTTAAATTTTGGTCTCATCGGAGCATCTTCCACTTGTTTGCTTTGTCCCCACATGGCTTCTGTCAAACTGCAATCAGGACAATGGCTTCTTCTTGCCACTCTTCCATCTCTGCGGCTCCTCCAGCCTCTTGGCTGCGTTTCTGAACAGAGCTCTCCTTGTTCAGGATGTCAATTTTGGTGGACGTAGGTTTGGATTGAACAGTGCTTTGTGAGATGTTCAATAACCTAACTCTGCTTTAAACTTCTCTTGTGTGTTCCCTGGACTTTATGATCCCTAACATTCTCTTAACAAACTTTTGTGGCCTTCACATAACAGCTGCATTTTTAATCCTACATGAATGACCTGGAGTCTGAATTTCAGTACAGAGAAGTGGGTGGGGATAGGGGGTAGGTGAAAACCGTAGTTTTCAGGACAACAGGATTTCTCAAATATGCATGAATCAACAAAAATACAACTCGGAGTAAACTTATGATGACAGAACAGTGTTGTCAAAGTAAATTTTACATATTATGTCCCCTGTAATGTTGTTTTTTCTACCTTGTTACCTCATTTTGCAATTATTTACAATTGTGACCATGAAAAAAACAACAATGTCTTAATTTACTTTTATTGACATTGTCACAGATTTATGAAAAAACATTTTCTGAATGAAGAAAGTAATGGCAATTCAACAATCAGCCAAATAAAAGAGCACTTTACATTTATGTTTATTTCTTGAGAGTTTAAATTTCAATACTTCACACATTATCTTGGCACGCCTAATATTTTGCATGCATTCACAGACTTATTTATGTTAATAATAAGTGAATTTGCTGTTTATTAAAAGGAGTCGAATACAACGGATAAAGAGCTGAAAGTGCTACACACGCAGATTGAGAGGGTGGACTGTTAATGACGGTAAAAAGACGGTGAAAAATCATCATCACCACACACAGGCATCCACAAACACATGTCATGATCACAAAGGATGCTGGGTAATTATGCTAATGAGTAATTAATTAGATGCATATGCCCTTTCTCATTAACAGCAACTTATTTCCTTTCAAACTGTGAAAATAACTAACAATGGCGCTGACAGTATTAGAGCTTAGTTGCAGTATAAAAGACTTAACACAGACACAGGCTATAATAACAGCTGATATGCCCCGCCCCCATCGACACAAATATAAACACTGCAGAGTTGCTTTATTTGCATGTGAGATTGGAACAGGGATGGACTCATGGAAACAGTGAGGATTACACAGCTGCTTTAACAACACTGTCTGGGACGTCCCAAACATGGAAAACAAACACAGTCGGAGGAAAACTGTAATAATGTTGGAAGAGTATACATACAAATGAATTTACATCAAACCCTCTGCCACACAGGTCAATTCCATAGAGACAAAAGGTTGAATCTGGAAATGTTTTTATTTTATTTTGAAGTGTAAGGACGGGACAAGATCTCGAGAGATAAAATTGCCACAAGATCGTGCACATTGCAGCAAATAGTCCTTTAGTTCGTTTTCCCCCCTGTGTTTACATTTGGCTTGGACGTACAAAAAGGGTGAAGCTGTGAGAAGCTGTAGTTTTACAAAGAAGTTCTATAAAAGACAGCAAAACTCTAAAGTAAAGTAAATAAAAAATCCTAGAACCGCAATTTATGTATTATAAAATGTGTCAAAATTCTTGTCTTGTGCCGTTGTCTCGTGGACCCGATCTCGTGTCTCGTCTCGTGGGAATTCTGTCTCATCCCATCCGGAGTCAAGTCTACATATGAAATGCCACAAATTTCTGCTGACCAACTGATATATGATAAGCCTTGTGTGATTGGTGATTATTGTTGATGTCAGCCCAGCTTGTTTGGGTCCAATTGTTTGAAGTTTCATAAACACAAACTGCAGAAACATGGATTTTGTCAGAACCTCCTGATGAGTTAAAGACATATCAGAGCACGGAAACGGTTTCACGCTAAATAATGTGACAACGCCTATTTTACTAATTAAATGTATTGTTTGAGCTTTTCAGAATCAGAATCAGAAAAAGTTGATTGCCATTGTCAATGAACAAAAATCACAAACATAGGAACTTGTTTCGGCGTTAAAGTGCAACATACAACGATGAGTAATAATAAAAACAACATAAATGAAATCAAAAGGGCATGCATTATGCATTAATAGTATAACTTGTTGTTTTTATGCAGTTTTCCATATTTGAACAGCATTTACAAAGCTTTGGACTAGGTTCAAATCTGCCCAAATGCCATTAAAGCATATAATGCTGGAATTATTGTACCTAAAAGTACTCAGACATCATCAACTAAGAGTCCAGTAGCTGCACAAGCTGTTATAGGAGAGGTCCGTTCACATTGTTGAGAACATACTAATATATTTTCAGATATATATTTACAACTTATAGTTATTAAAAGATCGCAGATTGCAGTAGTAGTGACGTAGAGCTGGATAGTAATTGCAGCTAAATGGAAGTTGACATGCTTATTTTTATTGTAACATTCAATA
The DNA here is from genome assembly GCA_015082035.1 of Chaenogobius annularis. NCBI lineage: Eukaryota > Metazoa > Chordata > Actinopteri > Gobiiformes > Gobiidae > Chaenogobius > Chaenogobius annularis. The sequence continues at coordinate 521,944 of BJKM01000129.1, read as the reverse complement.
CTATCACTTCCGATTATTAATAACAATATACCGCCTATTTCTCCGACACGTGTCCAATGTAAACAAACAGTGACACATAACAATAACAATTTGGTCTCTAAAAATAGACTTTAATAAGTGTTTATGACTTCATGGAAGCGTTTATGGCGGTGTGACTGCATTTAGACCCAGCGTGTCTACACTAGTCCACCACAACACACACACACACACACACACACGCACAGGTGGCCCTACCTCACTATCCTTTAATTGCTGTTATTGACCACTGCGCTCTCTCTGTCATAGTGACGCAAGGCAGGTCAACAGTGTTATGCTCCTGTGAAAAGGAAAACAGAAAAATGAGGGAAAACACAAAAAAATTGATAAGCGCTAAACATTAATTAAGGCTACAAGATTTGAGAGGAAACCCAACATACAGTAATTACATTGCACACTGAGAAGTCTTACATTACCTCGATTATGTTCACAGTGAATATATTCTGGTGCAGTATTTATTCACTGTGACAAGTTTTTAACAAATGAGACATAAAATCTGCCTTTGCAAATGATGACTTAAATTTTGCCCTGCAATGTGCTACTTTAAAGGTGAAATATTATGCTGAATCAATCTTTATGAGCTTTTAACCTTGTTTTAGTGGTTTTGGGCAATGTTAAACGATAACAATATGATAATTAAATGTCATTATTGGGCCCATATTAACATTAGTAAGTTTGTGAAATGTATCTTCTACAAATCCTTTCTCACGTTTGTGTTCCCCACGCACAGTTCTGGTGACATTAAACACAACATAGTCTTTATTCCAGTGATTCCCTTTCCTCAGAAGTGTGTCCTGGCTTCCCCCGCTCGCAGCTCACACTGAACCGTGTGAGTGCTGCTGATACTGAGGGGCATGTTCTGTGGAGATGTAAACTACACTGGAGCTTTCACGGCTGCGCGCAAAACCTGGACTGGATCCGGAGTGAACGACAAGGACTGGGGCTGGTGAATATTTGAGTGCAATTCAATCACTGCCTGAAGCTCTTGATCTTAAACATAATAAAGTGTTCATTTGCAAAAACTTAGACAAAGGCCGAGTTTCAGTGCAATACAAATATAAGACGGCCTTTGTGACAAAAACATTGAAAACATGGATCTGTTCCTGCAAACGAACTCTACTTGGGTTATGAAAGCTTTACAATTGAACTGCAGTGAAATGACGTGAAAACACTCTTCCTTTGTCTTTCCCAGCTCTAAACAGTCATTACTTGAGTTTGACACTAAGCCTGGATAAATGAAAGGTTATCACCGGAGCATCAAAGTCAATTCAAAGACAAAAGTAAATAACTGCACATTTTCTCCGGGGGCAGCGGTGACTCAGACCAGTGCGTATTCTGCCATTGTGCTCTTAGGCAAGACACTTCACCCACCTTGCCTCGTATGAATGTGGTGTGTCTGTGATTGGTGGTGGACAGAGGGGCAGATCATGCAAATTGTCTCTCCCCCCTCTCTCTCTCTCTCTTTGTCTGTCTGTCTTTCTCTCTCTGTCTTGTCTCTCTTTATCTCTGTCTATCTTCTCTCTCCCTTTGTCTCTCTCCTTATCGCTCTCTCCATCTCTCTCTTGTCTCCTTGTCTCTCTTAGTCTCTCTGTCTTCTCTCTCTCTCTTTGTCTCTCTCTCTTTCCCCCTCTGTCTCTCCCCTTGTCTCTCTCTGTTTTCTCTCTCTGTCTTCTCTCTCTTTGTCTCTCTGTCTCTCTCTTTGTCTCTCTGTCTCTCTCCTTGTCTCTCCGTCTCTCTCCTTGTCTCTCTGTCTCTCTCCTTATCTCCTTGTCTCTGTCTTAGTCTCTCTGTCTTCTCTCTCTCTTTGTCTCGCTCTCTTTCTCTCTCTGTCTCTCTCTTTCTCTATCTGTCTCTCTCCTTGCCTCTCTGTCTCTCTCCTTCTCTTTGTCTCTCTCCTCTCTGTCTCTCTCTTCGTCTCTCTCTCTGTCTCTCTGTCTTCTCTGTCTCTCTTTTTCTCTCTCTCTTTCTCTCTTTGTCTCTCTGTCTCTCTCCTTCTCTTTCTGTCTCGCTCTCTGTCTCTTTCCTTGTCTCCTTATCTCTCTCTTAGTCTCTCTGTCTTCTCTCTCTCTCTCTCTCTCTTTGTCTCTCTCTCTTTCCCTCTCTGTCTCTCTCCTTGTCTCCTTGTCTCTCTCCGTGTCTCTCTACCTCTCTCTCTCGCTGTCACATACACACTGGCAGAGACCTGGTGCCAAAGTGGGCATCTGGTTTATGGTTTATCACCGTGCAGAGATGAGAAAAAACAGACACATCAATAAACACAGCATTGTTTTCTGTAATATTGTTGACCTGAATAGTGAGTCATCATTAACAATACTGTGACTATGTGTAATTTGGCGCTGCACTTAAACATAATGAAAGGGCCAACACAGAAAATTAAGTTAGAACCATGTTGGAAAGTCACTGAATTCCTTGCCCAAAAGTGCAGATGTTGAGCTCTAATAAGCAACACATAACAGTTCATACTAAATAGTGTGGCGGACTCTCAAACAAAACTCCAACCCCCATTTTAATCAGCTGTTACCATTGACGACTGTTCCTTCCTCTTTACTGACCTAAAAACGAGGAACTTTCACACAAACGACATCTTTCCCTGAGCCAGTCTTGCCATCCAAAATGGTTCAAAGTACATAAAAGCCCTTGTTTGCCATTTTGTAGTGTTTCTGCGCCAAACAACTTAGACAAGCAGGCTATTTGGTGTTTTACCCAATTGTGGAAACCAGATTGGCCAATAGTCAGAATCATAAATGTTCAAAAATCAGTAAAGGCTGTATTTATGTTCACAATATAACTGTTAAAGGTGATTATATTTTTCTTAAGCTGTTTTGCAGTGCATGGTGCAGCCAAAACACAAAGGGTTAACAATGAAAATCAAAACAAAGGCAATCATAGTGCGTTCAGTTATTTCTTTGTGTACATTTTAGAGGTGCAGTACTCAGTTACTTAAGCAACTTGTACTTTCAGAGTAGTTTTCTGACACAATTTTTTTTACTTCTACTCTTAAGTAACAATACTCTTACTTTAGTAAACGTATTCTACAAAAGCTTCATATGACATATTCTTACTCATGGACTTCTTGTTTTGTTTTGGTTGTGCATAATTTATTTATTTTTATTTTTTCTGTCCAATTACAGTCAATCCTACATCACAAATCAGATATTTAAATAAAAAAAATTTAAAATCCAAACTATAATCCAGTATTCAAATATTAGTTCCTCCAAATACTTTTTTTTTTTGCTTTTTAGGCGTACTTGATTATTTGGATCACTACATTTCTCTTGAATAATACTATTTCAAAACGTTACTCTTCCTTGAGTTTTTAGCTCGTGTCACCAGCAGGTCTGAGTTGTACGTGCAGTGTGCAATCCTGACCACTAGAGGGCAGACGGCGCTACCAGATCACATTTTTTTTCTTCTGCAAACCAAATGCTATATAGGTTAAATAATAAATAATATTGTGTGAGTGGAAAAGATTTTGATGTCAAATTACGTAATTATAGGTCAAAGTGCAAAACTAAAGACCTCAGTTATTCTCAATAATAACCAAAATCTTCTGTCAGTCGCAGTGAGTTAATATGTGACCGTGTATGTGTAAAATATTATGGCTTCCCTTTCACTCCGGGTTTAAACTTTGACCCTACAGACAGACCAGAGTAGGTGGAGATGTGCGTGTGTCTTCTTTAGATTTGTTGCCGGCCCGGCCCGTCTCCCATGCCAACCCCGTTTTATGTGACAGGAGGAGTGTAACGTGAGCCGCCCGTCAGGTAGAGCAGGACAGGTAACCAAACCTCGAGCTATCCAGACAGAGACAGGTGTGTGCGGGGGACGAGCCGACACACACAAAGGGACGGGGACACGAGGAAATAAAAGAAGACACACAAAAAAGGAGGATATTGTGGAAGAACTTGAAACACAAACTAAATCCAATCTACAAGAGGACAAGGCGATGGAGAGTGACGAGGATGATGGCACGTTCACCAACATCTCCCTTACAGATGAGACAGGTGAAGACACACTTCTGCATGTTTGCAGTTGGAAATGAAAGCTAATCCACGAATCCAAGACTATTATTAGGTGTAAAATAAGTCACTGATCTTGAGTAGGCCTATCTATGTTATATAGGCCTGCAATAAATCATCATACTCTCATATTTGGCCAAGTAAACAAGATATTCCTAATCTGGCATTGCAATTATTTCAATTATTAGTTTTGTTTATTGCATTGTCTCTGCTTGCATGGTTGCTGTGTCTTTTTCTTTGCAAAAAAAACACCTAAATGAATAAATGAAAAGTTGAACAGTTGAATGATATAAGCCTACTGAGGTACATTACATAGTTTGTTGTTAAAAATGAAAGGTAATCCACGAATCCTAGTCTATTGTGTATAATAAATTACTAGGCATATGATACATCTATACTCACACATTCTATAATCTGGTATCACAATTGCCAGATTATAGAATCTGACACAAATCTATGATCGTTTGTTTATTGCATTGTATCAAGGCTGGATCATAATGGTTGATATAATAATGGTGCATGATTGAGAAAGCAAATTCAGCCAAGCCCTGCAGTGACTAATTTAAGGAAACCATTGTCTGTAAACTGTCACGTGAGAGTGTAAGCATTTTACAAGCCTGTGGTTTGGCCTTCAACACAAGAGGCACAAATTAGAGTGATTATCTCAAATTGTTGATGAATGTTGTGAGACATGGTAAACATACATACAAATACATTCATATATTACTTGAAATTAAAATACAGCTTTGCAAAAATCTAATTTTTCAAAATTGAATTCATGTGACACCAGTGCATGTGGATGTGAGACAGGGGCCCAAACTAAAGAGACAGCTGGTCCCTCTGGCACAGATTCCTCATGCGCAAATGGCTACATGTAAATCTGTTTTTCCATTCCACATTTCCATTCAGTAGCCAAAAGAAAAGACCCTTCACCTGGTAACACTAGATACAAATAGCCTAAATAATACTACAATATTTACAATATTGATTGTATAAAACTTGATTCAGATTTAGTATCTACCTAATTAAGGGGCCAGGTTAAAGCCCACTACATATATATTGCACACTCCAGTATGGCATAAAACATATCTATCTCCATATCTCCATGAAGAATGTTCAGAAGTATGGTTTTAACTTTTTATTTCCATGGAATCATGCAAGTGATGTGCCACCTCCAGAAAGAATGTATACTGTTGCTTTAAGGTATTAACTAAGTAGTGACTCATCCTTAAACTCCTTAAAAGGAGGACGTCCCAAAAATCTGATTTCCTCTTTGCAGAGCTTGTTTCTACTTATATTTAGAGTAAAATATACACCAGAGTCCAAAACTACGGAGTAGCTTCACAAAGGCTTCAGCCAATTGTTTGTGCTCCAGGGGGTTCAGGAACAGCTTCAGTTTGAAATAGGGCACATTTTTTCAGGCGTTTAAAAAATTTTTTTAAAATTGGGCCCTATGCATAAGGGTTTAATTAACTATTTCTTCATTAGCCTTTGAATTAAGTCTTTATTCATGCTTTATTAAAGCTAATTAAGCTGTAGTTTTTTATAAAGTGTTACCCAGGCCCTGTTAAAAAACATATAAAGTTGGAAAGTAGCATTGGATTACAAAAAATTTCACTGCCATCAATGGATAAAGGTTAAAAAATATTTTTAAAAAACCATACGGCCCTTTCCAGCTGCAGCTTCACTGTTTATCCCTCGTCAGCGCCCCCTCTGTGTTTAAGCAGTCACTACAGTTCAGTCGTGATGACGCTGTGGATGTAACGGGAAGCTAACACCTAGCACTGTCTCCATCGTCAGCTGTATTTCGGACACTTTTCTCACGCTTTACTGCCTCCAACAAAGGGAGCAAGTCTTTCATTTGTGTGGTGAGTGAAAGTAGTTTTTCGGTAGTTTGTAATTCACTCATAAATGATTTGTTATCGGAGCTAATGTTAGCATTAGGTGCTAGCTGCAACACCCATTTTAACATCAAGCGCAGCATGGATTTATTATCTCAAGAATGTCACATTATATTGGGTATGGCAACATTTATTTGAAATGACAACTGAAGGTCACATCGTCTCTTCTGATTTAGATTTGTTCAGAGCTAACTAGTTATTTTGACAATGTAGCTAGCTTGCTAACTTGGCTAATGTTTACAAGCTAACCATCATCGGACACGGCTAGTTCTATGGGTGGGAGCTTAATTGTGATTTCACCCACGTAAAGTTATGCTTCTTCACATTTAAGCAGGTGAACGACCTCCACATGCACTTGTAACCTGTCCATAGACGCGTCAGTGTTGTCTGCCAAAGCCACACGCTAAATGTCTTGTAACAATCTGAGATCTGATAGACTGATGTTGTTGGGCCCATCTAGAGTTTTGCACCATTTGTACAGAGCTGTCACAGTGGGGTGCGGTGTCCACTCTGTAAACAATCCAGGGCTGGGCGGTAACTCATTACACATACTGCATGTGAGTGGAATATCTATTATTATTCAAGTCATATAATTGTAATTCGTTACATTTATGAGATTAATGACTCTGTACAGCTCAAGTCCCAACCTCACAACTGTCCCTGCTTCTTTCTAAACCTACAAACACACAAAACAGCAGTGCATTGTCTGCTTGTTTTTAACTCACAGAATATATAGATTATGGTTCAAACAACAAAGTGCTTTGAGTGCCTTGAAGGTGGAAAAGCACTATAACAAATACACTATTATGATAATAATAATCCAGTTCAATTCACAAAGTTTTGGAATAAAGAGTAATTTAAAATTGCATTAAAAGGCAACTAGTACTTTGAGTAGTATTTTCCATTTGTATTTTCTACTTTTACTGCAGTTTTTTACAATCGTATCTGGTGCCAGAGTCAGGACTAAACATGGACCGGCCTCCTGCTGGTGCCAGATTCAGGACTAAACATGGACCGGCCTCCTGCTGTGCCAGAGTCTGCTGGTGCCAGAGTCAGGACTAAACATGGACCGGCCTCATGCTGGTGCCCAGAGTCAGGACTAAACATGGGCTGGCCTCATGCTGGTGCCCAGAGTCAGGACTAAACATGGGCTGGCCTCATGCTGTGCTGGTGCTGGTGCCAGAGTCAGGACTAAATATGGACAGGCCTCATGCTGGTGCCCAGAGTCAGGACTAAACATGGGCTGGCCTCATGCTGGTGCCCAGAGTCAGGACTAAATATGGACAGGCCTCATGCTGGTGCCCAGAGTCAGGACTAAACATGGACCGGCCTCATGCTGGTGCCAGAGTCAGGACTAAACATGGACCGGCCTCATGCTGGTGCCCAGAGTCGGGACTAAACATGGACCGGCCTCATGTTGGCCTCCTGCAGGCCTCTACTCTGGCAATGTTAAAATCTAAACAGTTGTTTAGCTGTGCATATGACTGAAAGGATTTTATTTGCACTATTCTCTTTCATGATTATTTATGTTTTGTATTTGTATAGTCATTTTAATACATCTTTTCTGTAAAGTACTCTTTGAATTACTTGTGATTTGTTCTTTACAAATAAACCTGCTTTGCCTAATACAATAGCCAATTCAAAAACAAATGTCCAACAATTTTTTAACTGTATGGGGCAATGGCTAAATGTTGATAGTTGATGATATTAAAATCTATTCTTGATAATTCCTTGTCTTTCAGTGGACAGTGGACCTGCAGCCCTGTATACTAAACCAGAGACCGAGCTCTTCATCATGAACTGTGACATAGATGGTACGTTTGATTATTTTCCCTCTCAATTCAGAGGAGTTCCGTACTCAATATATTAATTTGATGTTTCAGGAGATCTGGAAAACCAGGCAGAGATGGAGGAGAAGACCAGGTTAATAAATCAAGTTTTGGAGCTGCAACACACATTGGAAGGTATGGAGGATCACTTTACGTACTCTCTCTTATTAGTTTATAAAAAATATGGTTTGGAAAGGTTCAAACATGTCCAATATCTCATACAAATATTCGTGTATTTTAAAAAGCACGTATCAAAAATGCTAGCACATATATTTGTTTTGAAGTGGCTAATTTGGGCACACAAATGGAGCAGATCTAATATTTTTTGTGCTTTTGCAGATCTGTCGGCGCGAGTGGATGCAGTGAAGGAGGAAAACTTGAAGCTGAAGTCAGAAAACCAAGTGCTGGGACAGTACATCGAGAACCTGATGTCAGCGTCCAGCGTCTTCCAAACCACTGACACAAAGAGCAAAAGGAAGTGAGCTGCCTCAGAAACACACTGTTACCTCGGACGGAGCAGTGGGAAATAACCAGAACAACATAGGGACAGGGCTGGCTTCTTGACAAGCCTTGAGTCAAAACAATGAGATTACAAGAAGATGCATTTAACCTCTTTAAAATTTGGCATTCAGTTGGTTTCAGAATATCTCACAATGGGGCTGAACAATTTGATGGATGTCAAATTAAAACATTCCCTCGTATCTTTACCGTTTGAGAGAAGACTTAAAAATGTAAACGATTGTATTTGTCCCTAATGTTTCAGATAAATAAATTGATAAGATTGAAATATGAAATGCTAAACTAGTACAAGAATTAGGAGCATTTTGGAACATGTTTATAGAGCTCTCAAAACTACAGGGTTATTAGATTTCAATTGTAAGGATTAGGCTCAATACTCTATATTGCAGTAATTGAAAAAAAATATCTTTTTGAGACATTTTCAACACAAAATAATAGTATTTTCTTGATTCATACCATGTAGTTTCATTGTAGTTCTCGTTAAGATCAAGATCATTCAAAAACGATCCAGGAAAGGTCCAATTTTGTTCTTTTTTATTATTATTTTTTTTTTTACAGTATTGATCTAGATGTGATACAAGTTTTATTATCAATTAGTGTCTGATTTCTGCAAAAGAGATTATCATAGCAGTCGTGTTTTACAATTAAAATTAATCTTAAATCTCTATTTCGCAACATCGTGTTAAATTGAGATTGGATCTACTGTTACTTCAAAAGACACACATTATGCAGACATTTTTGTGTTTTTAATCATACCTGGAGTAGCATTTGGCTTCACTCACTAGTTTGACGAATCCTGTTTAGAAAGTCCTCTCCCCTCCGTGCGTCATCAACACTCCGTTCTGAATTTCCCAGATCTGTGACGTCAAATGTTAGAGCTCTGAGGTCTTGCACTCGTTCTGAGCATTTCTGCCGTCTAATCACGATCAATACAACTGCGTGGCTGCATTAGCATGTCAGAGGAAAGCTAGCATTTAAAAAAAAAAAAATCTCTATGTAATTCCCTCTACAGCCAGTAGATGGAGCCTTAAGTCAAATCCTGGAGTGGGAAAGACCAGAGTAACATGAAGTTTGTTTGTTTTTTGGCTCTAAAACTTGAGATACCAATGGAAAGAGCATGTTTAAAGCCCAATAACAAAACAAATGCATAATATTTGTCCTTTTTAATGGTTTTTTGGTGTGGTTGGATAAATATATGGAATAATGGACCTTGTTACTAATATAAATTATCGGCATCAACATTGTAAATATTTCTGTTTAATATCTCTTAAAAAAATGCCATATAAAAATACAAGAGACCCTAAAATGAAAGTTGGCACCATTTTTAAACCCCATATTAGTACCTGTTTTGGCCTCGGCCTGTCAAGAAGCAGCTTCCTCATTACTTTGTGCTTCACCTGTAACGCGTTTGAACTGAATCAGATCTGACCTTAACATGTGGTTGCATCGAATCTCCTTAATACTTAATTTAGTCTGTATACATTTTAATACCTGGTCTTTAATGAACTTTGTGATGTTTTAATGTGGTTTTCCGATTTCTTTTGCCTCTTTGATTTTAAGTGAGGTAAAGCACACCATGTCTAAACAAGAGTTCGAACACTACATTTCGTTATTTATTATTCCCGTATAGTATTTTATCAGCAGTCGTCTCTGAAGTAGTGTATATATGATATGATCGCACGTGTCTTCAAAGCCCTTTGTCAAACAGGACAGTATTACGTGCATGTACCTCTTTATTGTTTTATTCTTGAATGAGATTACAAATGGAACTGTTACCTTTTGGCCTGCCCTTTTAGAGGTAATTACTGTTAATAACCAAAAAAGCAGCCATTTCCTAATATGGCATAGGCTTTACATAAGATGCCCTTCCCTCTACGTTTGCTTGTGACTGTTGGAAAAGTCCATGAGCTTGTTGTGATTCCCTGTGAAACAAAGTGCATTTTTAGTCTCTGTTATCAACCACAGACTCAATTGTTATACAAAAGCACATTGAAATGCAAGTTATGTAACTGATGGTCAAACCTCTTTAATTTTCACACAGTTAAATCACAAAATAATCCTAACTTAATCAAATTTAAAAGTGCACTCTCTAACTGTTCCAGTGAATGGTCCGCCACCTCCTTTGAGGTGGTCTTGCGTTGCCTGGAATGTTCTTCAGTATGGCATTAAACATTGACGCCACCAGGCCTCTACAAGTTACAGGTCAGATCTGTGGAGAGGTGATCACACTCGTGTAAAAATGCATATATAAATGCTCATATTGAAGATTTAGCTGATATGTTTTCTGCGCTGCCCCAGACCGTTTGCATGTGTGTGCTCATGTCCAGTTTGTCCTCAGAGCTTCAGAGTTGACTTTTTAAACAGAATAATGAAGGCTGAAAACATGTCTGTTTGTTTGCACAATCCTATCTCAAATGGTTTTATATTTCAGCTAAATACATTGTTATTTTTACAAAAGCTCATTTGAGAACTTACTATCATTATTGGCAAATATCGGTTATCGGCCCAACAGCGAGACATATATTGGATATTGGCACAGTAATAACACATGTAAATGAAAAAATGCAAGATATGTTTTATGTCATATTGTGAATCCAATTGGGCATGCATTGAAGAATTCCAGGGACAGCAACTACATCTCCATGGAAACAAGCAGGCGTCCTCCACCACAAAAGTGACACAGTGCACTTTTAAGGCTGTGGTCTGAACCTGTTTTAGTCCTGATGTGGACATGGTCTGGTCCTGTTTATTGTCCTTGTTTTGCCCTGATCTGGTCCAGGTTTAGTTTAATGGTTTGTCCTGGGTTGGTCTTGAGTTATGAGAGGTTGCGTTAGTGTGAACACGCAGATTGCGATTTGAAAGCTTGTAACCACGTGGCAACGATTAAAAAGCCCAGAACCAATCTATGTATTAAAGGGGCGAGACACGGAAATGGAAAACAAGCCAGAGAACAAAGGCAGTTAAAAGGCCTTGAGTGCTATTGATCCAGTCAGGACGCTCCGACAAGAGGAGGACTGTAAAATGTGCTGATGATCTCTGTCGGGTGTGGCCTGTTCCCACTGAAAATCACAAATCTAAAAATATGACTTTGCCCTTTTGAGGTGACGTTAATGCTTTGTGTTAAGAGGAATGTGGTGCTGAAAATAAGGAGGATCATTTAGTTAAACCTTTACTGTATATTTTGTAATTATTTTTCTTTCTGATATTTTTAACGGTTGTACAGCGGTAACTCGTTAATGATTTGTCGATGCTGAATAGGCCCAAACCTGCACATGCTGTAATAGTGTGTAGACTCTGCACCTTTATTTTAATAAAAGCCCAATAAATCTTGTTTTGTTTTGAGTGGAATCTTTTGTAACGTGGAAACATATTTGATGTTTGATGTTGTTATTGTTGCTGAACTAACATTTCAAACTCGAAAAAGGCTTTGACACTCATTTCCGTCATCGAAGCCACAGTCATTTGGGCTGGGACGAGATCAAACTGCCTCACGGTCGTGCTCAAATGAGGAAGATTATATTTATTTTTACTTGTGTTTACATTTGGATTGACCCTGCTGAGTTACACCTCCACGAAGCTGTAGTTCCAGAAAGCAGTTGCAGCAAAAACATATAAAAGAAAATAAATTAAAAACCGTGAGGTCATATAAATGATACAAATGATGTCAAAATCTGGTCTCATTTTCATAAGATTTGACAGTCAAAAACACTTTATCCACTAGAATGTAATTTTCAACACAGTAATAGCAGTTTCTTTATTTTATGGTTTTCTATAAGCTCTGATTAAGACCATTCCAAAACTATTGAGGAAAAGTCCGACTTTGTTATATTTATGAGATTTGATACTGAATGTCTTCTTTGGATAGTTTCAGTATTGATTCATATCTGGATATCATCTTTTTATTACTGTTTGTCAAGAATTCAGATAACATTCTTATAATGCAAAAAATGAGGTAATAGATGTTTAAGATGTTTAGATGTTGTCATGTTTAGTTGTTAAAGTAACAAATTGTCACACAGCAGAAACCTGTCAATCATGCGGAAATATGTTTTTTCAGTATTATTTGCTTTTACTTTTCTGCTTCTCTACTTTTTCTGAAATTGTACTGATCGCACATTTTCAGTTCTGAAAAATGTGCATCATCGCCAACAATTCAAGAAGAGGAGAAATGCAGTTACACCAGACGGCAAAAACGCACACGATTTTGTATTAAATAATTTTATTTTTCAGAGCAATGTACAGTTTTGCAAAGAAATGTAAACAGGAACATTTGCCAACGCCTGGCCAAAAATATGAACTACAAAAGTTTCAAACATAATAAAGAACAAATAAATTAGCTTCAACATCATAATCCCAGTCGACAATCTTGGATCAGAAATCCGGCTACGGAAGAGGACTGGGAACGCCTCGGAGTGAAACGACACGACTTCAAACTCAGGCAGAGGAGATTTTGTTTCATTTAGGCCAAAGCGCTCTTCTTTTCTATAAAACACATCCTCAGCTTCAAGTGTGTCGACGTTTAGCGTGAAGTCTGCCAGACGTCGGAACAAAACAATAAATATGAAAATAGGTGCCAATCCAGCTATAACTTATAAATAGACATAACAGTGGTTCTCCAAACAAAATTAAGCAGACATCTAAACAAAAACAAATTAAAAGAAGTCATTCTGAAAAACTCAAACGCTGAAGCGCCTTTTCAGCATAAACGCCATCAAAAATCTGTAAAACAAAACGGCTTTTTCCTCACAACCAGGCAATCTCTTTTCCCAAGGCTTATAATAAACTATATAAAAACACTGGAAGGAAGTTGAGAGGTGTCCTTAATGTGTTAGAACTGGCAGGAACTAACAGTATAGTTTGTAACACGGTGAAAGCCCCTACAATACGATGACGATGTTATAATTACTGCTTTGGTGGACTTTTGATGGAGGAGAAAGGAACGAGGCAGAACAATGAGCTTTTAAATAAAACAATCACATTAAACGTTGAAATGCTTAAAATGTGTCTTTGTTCTTACTTTAAATGCACACAAAATGAAATGTTGACTTAAAAATAAATGTATTGTGTTATCTTTTCTCCCATATCATTCTGTAAAGCATTTCTGCGTTGTAGTTTAGAGTTTGTGCTCAATTAACAAACAAATATGATGTCGACAAAACACCTACACTCCAAAAAAAATGCAACGTTGACCCAATTTAAATTTAATACGTCAACATTTTTCAATCTCGGTTTGGGCTGGGTGAAGATGGCGAACGAAAGCAAATCGTCTCTTTGTGTGAAAAGCTTGAGAATAACTGCATTGTTTCGGTGTTTGAACTGGACGCGGGGAAAAAATGAGTCGGTTCGGATGTTGCGTTGTACTGCGGGGGGGGGAAGAGGAGAGAGAGAGAGAGAGAGACGAGTGTGGGCCGGGCTTCTGGGCGCTGCTCTGCTCAAGAGACAGAGCGGGCACAGCAGCAGCGACGCTCCTCCACGGACGGGACAGCAGGGGGCAGCAGTGGTCCCCGCGTTCAGCTCCTCATCAGTCTTTGCGAACCTTCCGCTTTCGCACGGACTGTTTGTGACCGTCCTCCGCACCGTCGCCTTTAGTCTGGAATGTTTAGAAGAAAACGAGATAATGGTCAAGCCAAAGCCCAGCCAGAGGTGTATTTTTGAGTCAAAATCGCATTCAGTTTGCAGTGTTTGTACGGCAAACGTCCTGTGAGATTAGCTGAAAACACACTCAAACCACAGCGGAGTTCAGAGTGTGCTGTGTTTAACGTCTGAATGAAGATTAAGACAAATCTTTCTAACCTAAAAAACAGCATCAATTTGATGTATTTGTTTTTTGTGAGTTTAGATTTAAATTCAGGATATACAAATCCTATGGTGCAACATCATTACTTTATGGTAGAGTATTGTCATATTTGGTTTCTCCGGATCACAATTTTGATTTTTATCTCAAATCTTTCTTCTAAGTACAAGTTTTTGCTTGTGTAGTTTGATAAGAATGAACTTGGCATTTCTTGACAAAGTACCGTAGTTGCTTAAGGTACTTTAGGAGATTTACCATGTTTTATCATAAGAAGGTAGAAGGTAGATATTTGAGGAATATTAATGTCATAAATGGACAGTATCTGCACTACTTCAGCACATTTGATCTGTAACAGCATCAACACTCACCAGGTCATCTGTCGTTCTCTCTGGAGCTTTGGTTTCCTCCTCTCCTTCCTCTTCCTCGTCTCCTGAAAGACCGTTCACCTCCTCTTCCTCTTCTTCTTCCTCCTCCTCCTCCTGCTCCTCCACCTCTTCTTCTTCCTCTTCTAATGCTGGAGGAGACAAGACAAGAGTCAGAGTGAAGAAAGTACAATTACAATTATACTCTTTTCAGTGGCTAATATATAATAAAAGTGTGATCTGGTGTGGTCTGGGCCAGTACTGACAAACGTTACACACCGTAGAGAAAATATTCCACAATTTTTTACTAAAAGTGTTGCATATTTTCATCAAACCAGGCATATTTCTTGAGTCTTTATTTCTGATTTATCATTGACTTATGGGTAGTTTTCGTCCGTACCTTCGGCCTGTGTCGCGTCTCCGTTCTCCTGCGCTTGTTCTTCGCCGAGCGCTGCCTCGTCTTCCTCTTCCTCCTCTTCTTCTTCCTCCTCCACGTCCTCAGTAGGAACATCCGTCTTCTTATACACATACTCATATTCTGTTTTCTGGGACAAAGAAGATCAAAAGATATTTATTGGAATAGTAAAAAAAGAGGTAACACTTCGTTATATTTACACAATTTACAACTAACTAACTAACCTTTTAGTAAAATAGTTTGGCTTGACTGTGGTATATTTGACAGTGTATCAGTTGTGAAAGTTGTGGTTATTCTTTTCATTGTGACAAAACGTCTACATTAATAAATGATTAGAACATTTCTGTTTCTTTCCCAGTTCCTTCAGATATACGATTTAGTTTTTTCGATTTTTGTTTTCGTCCTTTGAAAATACAACATTTTCTGCATTATATAATGTTTTGTCCTTCTAATTCCATTAAATCCAATCCACTACTTAGTGCTTCTGCTTGAGTAATATTATTTTAAAGTCACAGTACTCTTACTTGACCACATTTGATGAATAGTCTGTCTGCCTCTGGCTGAAGGTGTGAGTTTTTACAGAAGAATTAAATAAAAAACTTATTGTATCCCACCCTGGTTTTAGATTGAACACTTCTTCCTGCTTCTTTTGAGCGCTATGAACTCCATAATGTATATATATTATTTTGAAATAGCTTTTCTACTATCTATATATTAATGCTTTTATGTTTCACGTTTTTCCTTTTACTGATGCTCAGATAAATAGTAATTCATATTTGCTTTTCATGAATGACAAAAGGATAGGAACCAGGACTAATGAGGCCTATAACAAAAACTGAACTAAGAACAAAACCAGGTCTAAACCAGAACCAGAACTAAACCAGGATTAATGCGTAACTTTTTGACTAAATCAGGATAAAATTGTGTGAAGAACTGCAAAAGTTTCCTCATAACCGAGTCGTACCGCATCATCACTGGATCAGGGAGTCCCAAACCTTTAGGGTTAGGGGTTATGTGATATCATTGGTTCAAAAGTGGTTTTCGGGGTACCTTTGGCCAACAGAAGAGCACAACCAGACCCACAGGAAGCCCCACAGTGAGAATGTAGATGACCCAGAGCCAGGGACGCTCCTCTGCGGCCATCGTCAGCTGGGTAAAGATCCCGGGCTGGAGACAAGACAACAACAGACTCTTAGTTAGAAAACAAGCCTTCAGGCTTTTGGAAAAGTATGATGGGAGTCGATCCAAGCTTCAGTCCCAGATCTCCAAAACAGACCAAACAGACAAGAAACAAGCCAGAAACAATATAATTATCGACCAAATTAAAACTAAAAAGAAGAATTACTAAGAAGAATAATTAGACTAAATCTTCATTTAATTGTATTTATTTAGATGAAGTCAATAAACACGAGAAAAAAGTAAATATGCGTGTATTCAAAACATTTAAAGACCTAAACACATTTATTTAAGAATTAAGTTTTCTAATTTAAGCTAGAAAGGGAGTAAGACAGTATGAATCCCTCCCCCCTTTCATAACATAATTCAAATACTTTTAGTTTCATTTTCCCTTAGTATTGAAAAACACAATAATAAATTACATAACTATACAATACAAGAATGTAGCTATAAAAAACTAGGTCAAAACCCAAAGATGAAAACCCTAAATAAAAAATTGGTTGTCCCATTTCACCTCGTTTGCGCTGGCCACAAGTTTCTTGAGCCCCCAGCTGTCCGAGGCCCAGCGGTCGGCCACCTCTTTGTGAGACGTGACGATGAAGTTGTCAAAGTAAATGTCTGACGTCATGGACCACAGTTCCAGACCGATGGCTCTGAACGGGCGCATCCTGAACGGCTGCAGGTCCTCGAAAAACTCTGGGTTCTGGATTTTACGGGGCTTCCACACTCCCTGTACACAAAGACAACAAACAGTGAACAACAGCAGATATTAACACACAAGCCACACAAACAATCTGCTCACTGGATATAGTTTAAAGAACACATACTATGCATCATTGAGTGACTGCGGATGTTCTTCCTTCTTCTCTTTTCCCCCTTTTCCCATTTTTTGTCTATTTTCACATGTCACGTTTTTTTCTTTAACATTGCAACATGCCAGCTGGGCCTTCACAGGCCACCTTTTTGTCATTCAAAGTTTTTTCAGGAGTTGTTGTCACCGTGTGATTCTTGGTATTCATTTTGGTATTTGTCGGTCTTGTAGTTTTTTCAGAATGACAAGTTAATAGTTTCCTTATTAGTTTCCATGGCAACGCATGTTTCTAATGTTGGTTTCAAAGGGTTGAGTTTGCCGGATTGCCAAACTTTCTAAGTTCTCAACATTTACAAAGTTTTAGATATTTAAAAGTTTTAAAAGTTTTACATAATGAAAGCACTGTAAAACAAAGAATTTAGGTTATTGGAAATAAAACCTCTTTCAAACAACATTTTTGGTTTTTCAAAATAAAATAACTTTCAAAAACGTTTTGGGGTTTAAAAATAAAAATAAAAACTTCAAACAATTTAGGGTTTTTCTGAAATACAACCACTTTTAAATGTTTTGGAGTTTACAAGCAGTCAACAATTTTTTTTCTATTTTGTTTTTCTAGATATTTTGTAGACTTTTCACTGAATCTTTTTCCAGACATTCCGCTGTCACTTGCACTGGCTTCTGCCATTGCAAAGTTTCTAGTTTGTATTGTTATTGTCCATTAAACACGCTCGAGTAGTTCTGCTTTGACCTCTCATGTTTTAGAACTTTATAATATTAAAAGCACACATTACTTTATATCTGTGAGGCGTTCCCTCATTGGGATTTGTGTTTGCAGTCCATCTACTGGCAAGAGAGGGAATTACCAGGGGGAAATAAACAAAAGCTATCTGTCCTCTGACGTAAGCATGCAGTTGTAATTCAATTCAATTGTATTTTATTTCTACGGCACATTTAAAACAAGTTTAACTGACCCACATAAAATGCATCACATAAAATGCTATTTATCTGCAGAAATGCTCGAGTCTGGTGATAATTTATGGACTTAAACACAGCACAGAAGATCTTGGGCGCTCAACCTATGACGTCACAAAACTGGGAAATTTGGAAAGTGTTTTTTCTGAGGCTCAGAGGCAGAGGACTTCCTAAACATGATTCATCAAACAAGAATAAATGGAGCTAAATATAACTTCAGGTATGTTTTTGATGAGTGCACAATGTTACATTACATTATTACATGGTTAAAAGCTCGAGTTGGGTTCTCAAAAGTAACTGGGTTGGTGTTTAAATAAACAACTGGAACTGTGTAAGTAAATATACTATGTTTAAAAAGATCTGCAGTGTGGTCGACTCTTTTTTTACTCTTTCATCCCCCATTTCACACTGTCCTCTCCTGTCTAATAAAGCCTACGGGCCAGAAAAGATAAAAAAAATAAAAAAGATCTCCAGTAAAAGACTAAACATTTTACATGAACACATTAAAATAACAGCACTGCGCTTCCTTGTGTATCACTAAGCCTGAGAGAGCTTGTAGCTCACATTGGTCACCTGAAAGTTGGGGTTGTCCACTAGAGGCGCCTTCCACTTGCCCTTGTATTTGGGGTTGTTGATCATGGGGCGCTTCCACTCGCCACAGCCAGGGGCAGTCTCACAGGCCGGGTTCGGGATCTGAGGGGCCTCCCATTCTCCATCCATCTCCTCGTCCCTGCACCAGGTAAAGTCAATGAAAGCTGAGATACATTTGTCTTATGTATTGTAGAAAAGCGCCCTCACCAGTCCTCCGGTTTCTCAGCACTCGGGTCAGGGACAAATTCAGATTCATCGTCGAGCCAGCCCTCTGGTTTGAGGGCATCAGGATCTTCAATCTTTGCAGGCGCCTCCTCATCCCTGCAGAAAGTAACAGTAATTTACTGAACGTGGATAAAGAAAAGAACTGAAGCATGAACTGCTGGTGCGAGACGAGGGGCACACAATCGGTCAATCACACAGACTGTAGGGCTAGGGCACATGTGTCAAACGCAAGGCCCGCGGGCCAGATGTGGCCCACCAGATGTTTTCATCTGGCCCGCCGAACATTTCTAGTTTATAATTATTCATTTCCAATAGATATATCGCGTTTTTATCGCTAGAACTACAATTCCACAATCCTTTGCAGCCGCGGCCCTCTCCCGCGCTGCTCTGCTGTGTGCCGCCAGCTCAAGTGCCGAGGGACAGCGACCAGCGACACTCATCGCAGCAGGTTTAAAATCGAACACACCGGCAGCGATGACCTGTAGCGCCCGCTTCACACGCGGCGCTCTGCCCAGGGCAGATCATGGGAAACACGAGGAATAAAGAAAAGAGGCGGTTTTGTGGACGTTAGAGCTGTGCTAAAAGCGGTGCTAATGTGAAGCTAACAACAAGAAAACAAACTTCTTTGCTGACAACTGTGAGGAAAACATCCAAACCAGTGCAAAACCTGGACAGATCATGAGCCACAGGTAAAAACACAGGTCAGAGTGTAATAAAGTCTGAACATGACAGAGTGAAGCTGCTTTGAGCTCTCATTTGATTCACCACATGAATCATTTGTCACTAAAATAAGCTTAAACTGTAAAAATAGTGAGCTCATATTGAGTTAGTGCAGCAACATTAACATGTCTGTGATACAAACATTTAATATCAGAATCATATCACACGTCCATGTTCCTGTTCCTGTTCCTGCTGCATGAATAGTGTCCACATAGAACTATTACTAGGCTATATAACATTTGTATATATTTTTTATTGTTTTATTTTTTACATTATGTTCAGCCCGCGACCCAGCCTGAAAAGCGGCCCCTGACCCAAATGAGTTTGACACCCCTGGGCTAGGGAATGCCAAGAACCTCATGACACAATGTGCTTCCCAATGCATGCATGTCCTTACTATGTTGTTTACTAAATTGAACAAAATGATTGGAAATGTCATGTCCACAATGCTCTTGATATCAGAAGTTAACACAATTCATTTATGAATAAGTCACTTTTTTATATGTATATTTGTATATTTTGTATACACCATGGAAATAAAGAATGAACTGTTCTAATGTATTGTGAGTTCATGACTAAATTACACAAGGCAAATTTTAGAAACAATACAATGTTTAAAGCAAATACTACCCTTCATTTTTTTCATTAATTAATTAATTCATGTTCTACTGCTTGTTCCCGTTAGGGGTCGCGGGTGAGTCTGTCCCGGTGACTGTGGGCGTTAGGAGGGGTACACCCTGGACAGGTGCCAGCTTATCACAGGGTTAGTTTACATTAGAGGTCAGTTTACATTTTTGAGTAATCCTTATTCAAACACTTCAATTACATTTTCTTGTAGCACACAAACTTATTCTTAATGTATTTATGGTTTTCAGCTTCCAGTTTATAGGGAAGTTTGAGCTTTCATCACAGCCATGAATGTTTACTTTAGTTTGTTGTGCTGTGGCTATAAAGCGATCTCCTCTCTCACTCTCACCAGTCATCGGGCTTGACTGCCTCTGGGTCGGGGATCTTGGCCCTCTCGTCCCAGTCCTCCGGTTTGGAGTCGGTGGAGTCGTCAATCTCTCGCGGGGGATTCACCGGAGGAACCACGTCGTGAAGCAGGTTCCCACGGCTCACACTGGACTGGTCAATGAACAGCTCATAATTGTTGTCTGGGTTTAGGACTGGACCAGAAAACACAGACAAGAATTAATCTATAAGCAAACTGTGAAAGGTACTAACCAGAAGAAGAAAGATAATAAATAAGAAAGACATGTGTATCAGGAACCAATCTGTAAGCATATGGCGAGAGAAGACCTAATATACATTTCTGAATGTTTCAAACCTATCGGTGTAATCCCTCATTCGTCCAGGAGTGTTCCATTGAAGAAAAAGATTTAGTTGTAGTCATCTGGACTCGTTTCGACTCTCCTCTAAGAGTCATTCTCAATCTGTAAATCAAGTCTGAGAACTCAGGTATTATATTCTCCTCTGTGTAAGCTCTGGATTCAACAAACCAGTCCAGGGTTTCAACAAACCATTAGAAACAACTGGAAGGTTGAATCTTAAACCTCCATTACAATTTAACCAAGGATTCTCTTATTTAACAAAGATTGCCTCCTTAACTCCTCTTTCAAACCATCTTTTCTCCCTGCTCAGAATCTCCACCTCACTGTCTTCAATAGAGTGGTTTGTGGCTTTGAGATGAAGATGTACAGCACTTTGGGGTCCTGAACTCGCGTGTCTTCTGTGCTGATAAAGCCTCTTATGAAGTGGCTGAGTTCCCAGACTTGTTTCACAGATTGAGAATGACTCTTGGATCAGAGTCGAAACGTTTTGTTTTTCTAAAAACAGAGTCCAGATGACTACAACTGAATCTTTTTCTATAATGTTTCAAATCTAAACTATCTATGAAATTAAGAAGAAGAAGGGGGAAAAAAGGGTATTTTAGTAGGGATGATTCTTAACACCAAATGTGTTCATGAATTATTACTAAATATTACTTGTTATCATCATATATTTGTAAATGTATTAAGTATTAAGTAATGTATTAAGTCCTTATTCCCCCAAAGTAAAAGGTGCACTATAGCCACCTTTCGACCAGACCGGGTTCACTTTAGAGCGGTTTGGAATGGAGAAATTGTCTTCATGATCAGGTCCTGGCTTGCGGGCTCTGCTATGTCTCCCAAACATAACAAATGTTTTCCTAATAAATAAAACCTAAATCATACCTGGATTATACTTTTTAATCATGAGGCCCATCTAGGCATATAGTAAATCCAAGCTTGTGTTGCTGTGAGACGTGGCTAAAGCTAAAGTAAAAAGAAAAAACTTTTCTTTATGAAATGCATTGGGTTTGGATGATGTCAGATGCATTCTGCATGGGAGATATGCAGGATAAACTGGAAACAGCTGAAGCTACTGTGTGCTGGCTTTGTGTCTTTCGGTTCCATAGACAAGTTCAGTCAGACTGGATGGAAGTCGAAAGGCCTTGATATGTTAAAAACATGTGATGACTACTAAGACTTTGAAACATTTTCAAAGATGGATCACTTCTGGACAAATGAGGGCTCATTACACCGCCACTAAAAATACAGTTTATCACAGGATCTGCTAGAACTGCTCACGGCCCCCTTCGGACCCCTTAAACAAGCCGGTACGGTTCACGTATGACAGTGGAGACGCTTTCCAAATCAAGTACAACGGATTTCGGTTAATCATGTTTAACTCGGTGTTATTTCATGATTTTACCGAGTGTGTAGAGATGCGTCTTCTTGTCGGTGTAAAACTTCTTGAGGTCGACGTCTGCTCTCTTGGCGTGTTTCTCCTCGATGTCTTTGTTCAAAGGGTTTTCGTGTCTGAAGATGAAGTGAAGTTTGTAATCCTCTCCGCATTTGTCCGGCCCAAACATGATGGTGTAAGGAGTGCGGTCGTGAAACTGCTCCTAAGGGCAGAGGGATGTACATTTATATATCAACGTTTTATCTTTAATATTCAAATGATACAGATTAGACTGAATACTAACCAGATTTACATCTCCTTCGTCTGAGAGTAGTTTGATGTACGCACCGCCGCAGTCAATGCCATCTTGGAAATTTACTTCATATCTAAACATGACATTTATATCAAAAAGGGATGTATAATGAGTGGGTTTTTAAATGTTGTATTAACAGATAAACGTAGAACACAACACAAAACAACCAGAGAGTGAAAATCAAAATACAAACACAAGTAGAGATCAACTAAACATAAATAGAAAAAAAATCATGGCACATTTAAATAAAAATAAAAGTACAATTTACTCCAAAGTTTGTCGAATTTGACAATTTTCAAATTAAGTCCAAATGTAATTTTTTCCATTTGTCTGATGTCTGTTACTAAGTCAGTCCAGTCTTGATCGTTGGTGAGGTTTGTGCCAGCCATTTCTTTGAGATGGCCTTTTTTCCTGCCGCCAATAGTATATTCCACAGGTATCCGTTTATTGTGTCCATGGCATGGGATTTGAGGCCCAAGTACATAGTTCTAAAATTTAGAGGAATTGCACTATCACTACAGATGGAAGGTAGCCAATGGGCTAATTCTGGCATGTGCGCGTTGTATGTTCATTAATATGCACTGTCCCTTTTAAATAAATTAATCTAAATCTCCAACAGTCTGCATTTCCTTGGGAATAGTGGGCACTTTGACATGGTGTGATGAAAAAACTCGACACATTTTTCCAACAGAATTCCCTCCAAACATGTGATTTTGGGGGATAAGCTGCCAGGCACCAGGGTTTATCTCCCTCCAGCTGTCAATCAGTCCTATATTCATTAATTTCTTATTTATTGCTCCTCCAGTGCCCCTCGAGTTTGACACGTTCAATGTAGGTTGAATGCGAAGATTGCAATCGCCGCCACAGATTAGGTTCACTAGGAGTGGTTTGCAATGTGCACACAATATTATACTGATATATATAATATTATATATATATACTGATATTATCAGTACCATAATAGCAGTATAGATGGTGTTATTGATCCGTGGAGGAGCATACACATTCAACAGAGTAAAAACCTTTCCATTAATACGTAGTTCCCTTAACCAGTACATATCTGCCCTCTTTTTCTTTACATTCGAAAGTTTGTTCAAAGGCTATTCGGTTCGAAATCAATATTGCAATTCCCCTCCTGTGTTTGCCCCCGTATGATGTATAGTAAGATTTTTTATGACAAAATGTTGTTAAATTTTTGATGTCACTTACTGAACCACCAGAGGATCATCCTTGAACACAAACGGTTTGTTGAGCAGAGCAGAGATGGCGTGATGCTTAGCTCTGGACTTCAGTACCAGACCTTTGTCTCCAGGGACTTTATTCTCCTTCAGCACCTCCACTGACCACTTCCCTACAGCAAAAACAGTTTACCCAGATTATAGAGTTAATATTATTGTTCAAAATACACAGTCATTAAAAAAATATTGAAGCCATAGGAATGATTTTTTTTTTTTACATCCTTATTTGACTGTTGGGCTGTTAAAACTGTTAAACAAAATGTACTATATCAACCACAAAAATATATTTGTATTATTATTGGAGTATAGACATTTTAAGTTTGTAAATAAACACATTTGAAATTCTGCAATGGAGGCAAAAGTGAAGTGGAACATAATAATGCAATTTCAATAGAGGAACTGGAATTAACCACAAAATATCACAAATTATAAAAAAAATCAGTTGGTGATAAAAACTATGATACATGGAAGTGATATCAAAAAAAGATTTACGACATTTACAGTTGTGTTTACATTGCGATTTTTACAATTTGCTGGACAAATACTTACAGAAATGTCCACCCCACAATAATGCTTCATTTGATTTCATGTCAACAGAAATATAACAAACTTTAACACAAATTGTACTTCCTGTGAAGCTTAAATTGAATTTTAAGGCAGTTTTATAATGATTATTTATGTTTGTATTGTGATTTGAATGCATCTTTTCTTGTTATGTGAAGCAATTATTTAGTTTGAATTGTGCTGTACGGATAAACTTGCCTATTGTAGAGTTACAGAGTGACGCTGTGCACCAGATACTGTTTCTTTTTTTAATGCCCTGAATGCTTATGTTGTGACTTAAATACTTATATTGTAAAAATAATGAATCATATTTCTTGATAAATTTTATTATACATATTGTAATTTATAGTTACATTCTACAGTACTAAAATGCACTCTTGTAAACAGAAATCAGATATAAACAAGGTTCATTCATATACGGCCCATTCCAAGATTTAATAAGTGATAACAATAACATACTGGATTATTAGGATACAAACCGTCGTATTTTGCGATTTCATCATCTGCGTCGCCTTTCACCGTCTTTGACAGCTGCCACCTGTGTCCACATCAACACAGCCACATGTTTTCAGAGAAAACACACACAAACATCAAGCACAGCACAACAAATTTCCTGCAGCAGTGAGTTTAGCTGCGGCTCCTTCAACTCAAATGTCATTTCAGTATGATCTTTCTCCCTCTCTTTCTCTCCTTTTTTAAATTCATAAAAAAAGAAAGAAAAGAAATTACGGTATAGTGTAAAACATATACTTTGAAGACGTGCAACTACAGTATGTGGTGGTAAATGCACCTTTTCAGTTGGCTGCCAACCGTCATTAAAAGTAACACAACAACACAATTTAGTGAATTGTTTGTGACTATGTCAACTAATTTTACATCAATTCAAATCCATGACTGCTATTTAGAACCCTGATAATTTTAACTACAGGCCAGTAATGTAGTATGATATAAACATCAGCTAAACTAAGAGGCGATTATTTGTTAAAATAAATAAATACATTTTAAAAAATGAAGAGATTCTTACTAAATTTGAACTCAATGAATCTGACATGAAGCCACTTGAGGACGTCCTGGTGGAGTATATTTACAGCCCAAAGAATGTTTTCATCAAAAACACAAAATGTACACATTTCCTATGTCAGTTCTTGTGAACAATACTCTGTCTGAGTCATAAAACCTCTCTCTCGTATGTGTTATATGGACCAGTCAAAGATATAAGTATATTATTACTTGATTTTTTTTTATGATTATCTTGCAGCCCTAATTTGCAGTAGCTCCAAGACTGTGGACAAAGCTTCCTCTGCACATCAGGCTGTTTAAAGTCTGTTCTTAAAGCTACATTTTTCTCCTTGACTTTTAACTCAGAGGGTTGACCATTCACTATTTCATGGCTGTTTGTTTATGTCCTTGAACATCTGTGCAGAACTTTGGTCAATAATAATGCGATATATACATTAAGTTGAGTAGAAAATAATAATTCTGTCACCTGTCCAGGGACCCATCATCAAATGTCTCTGCAAAGTAGACCTCACCAGTGGGCACAGGAGTCTTGTATGTGACCTAAGAAAGATAAAAAGATTTAATTGAGAACAGAGATAAATCTGCAGTTATTGAAGCTATTTTTGAAGCCACATTTCCTGTGTGATTCTTGTGCTGACCTGGAAGGAGATATTAGCGTCTGCAGTGGCGGTGGCTGCCTTTTTGCTCGTTCTCTTGGCTATCGCTTCATCTTCTGACATCAGGACCCTCATTTCCTCTTCGTCCAGGCCCAGACTGTCTTCCACCTCCACGTCCGCCTCAGAGTCCTCGTGGGTCCATCCCAAAACCAGCAGCAAGGACAGAAGCAGAGCCATCCACAGCCACCGCTGCTCCAGCCTCATCCTAAAGGAACTGGCTTTAAGATAAGTGTGAAATAGGAATGTCACAATATCAAAAGTGAATAAAAACATAACCATTTAACAATTATTCATGATTATTGAGACTGTGACTAAACCCCAGTGAAATCTTAATTTTTTTTTCTTTCCCATTATCCAATATGTTACTATTCCTCAAGTCTGTGACTGGCTTTAGAAAACTGAACTTTCTGAATGACAAAATAAAGACAAAATATATGTGACATCCTTACATCTATTTTTGGGCTGAATAAAATACTTAATACTTAATTTTGCTACTAAAATTGTCATCATGATTTGTTTTTGGTTCTTACGTTTGTATTGTGACCTGAATAATCACTATTATCTGACATCCCTAATGTGAAACTATTGCTGCTTTTACTGCTGCTGCCATGGCAACTACCAATTCAAAACAAAATATTCTATTATTTAAATGGTTCAACGTCCTCAAAATGGTGCTCAGTAATATGAAACTAAGGGTGCGTCCGGAATAGTATACTGTATATACCACGTCAACATTTGATCGACACATTAACATGACAAAATTCTGAATAATTTTAGAAGGCTCTTGATCTACAGAATCAGTATAAGACCAAATTGTAATACTAAAGAAAATTGCATTCTACAGTGTAACAAAGACTGTTTATTAATATCATTGTGGTATCGAAATCAGTATCAAGCATCAAGCATTTTTCTTAGTAACGAAATAAGAGTTTTAGATTTTACTTTATTGAAGACACAACAAACACCTAAAGTGAGGATTGAACCAGCACAATTTCTAGTTTGACATCCAACTATGAAGCATCCTCCATTCCCTTTGTACAGTATTGAAGAGTTTTTATTTTACTCTTGCGTTAAAAACTAAAATAGTGCACAGCTGAATGGCTGTTGTATGCAGCTGGGGACAAAAGGGTACCAGGGTTGGCAGTGGGCGTGGCACAGCGGGGGAGGGGAGGATGTAGCAGGTGTGTCCAGTTTATTTTTAGAGACAAATCAGTGTGATGTTCGGACATGTAGTGATTCAGTGTTATAAATAGACAGTAAAAATGTGAAGAGGTGATGTACGGGGCTTGGACAGACAGAACAGAAATGCATCTAGCTAGAAATGTATCTGCTTATTGTTCAGTTTTTGGGGCTAATTATTTATTGTGTGTATATTTTATTGTATTAGTGATAATAAGCATTGTACTACAGAACATTTCTTGGGCCCAACAAGATGGTTTGTAACCCTGGGTTTTGTGTTACTCCCCTGATTCTGTTATTTATTAATTGCTGATCATGTTTTCAATGATATTCCGCATCGACAAAAGTGTTTACTGGGGTTAACCTGTTTTTGGTTTATTGTGTCAGTGGCATGAAGTAGTTTCAATATTATTGTTTACTGCAATATTTTATTCATTCATTCATACTGCATATCACACTTCACAAAAAGACAAAACCTTCTGAATGAGAGGAGAAACGTCTTGATCTAAAAATAAGCTTTATTACAATTGAACACTCCAGAATGAATGAGCGATTGCATTGACACTGTAACAAACAACAAGTCTCTAATGTCTTAAGACTCCACTTCATGCATCTTCTTTCAACTCCGGGGCTATTCATTTTATTTTTAAACAAACCTGAATGGAAAAGTTGAAGTAAAGGGAATTTTGAATCAACTATAATACTTTTAATTCTCTTTTGTTTAGTATTATTATGCAGTTAAACTTATATTTTATTTGTTTTACGGTATGTTTATTGTACTACTTAGATTATTTCTTTAAATGTTAACTTTCCGATCATTACAAATAACTATACGCCATAAAATCCAGTTAAATTAACGGATTAGACTTAAAATCCAACGACCTACAGAAATCTATCAGATCTGTCACGGAGAGTTAATGCCAAAACCCTTCGTTGTAACCCCTAGTTAAACATTAACAATGTCATCTCAGCTGCTAAACCAATCTCTATATTTACCCTAAACGCACAATGAGTTCTGCAGTTAGAGATAGTACCTTATCTTATTATAATGAATGGAACCACTGTAAATTCCTGGTGGTAAATACTAAATAGCCCCTACTTCACTCTTGAAGTAGGGCTTTGTGCTGCCCCCTGAGGCAGCACAAACATTTGCTCACTAACATCTGCTCACATGACCACTCTGAGCTCTGAGCCCTTCCTCCCAAAGCCAGAGCAGAAGAAAAGACCACATGTATCTATTATTTTGAACGACAGCCATAATGAGCTGCTATTGATCACACCACACCTGCTGCTCGCAATCCAAACATCGGCACAAAAAGCATGACAGCGACTGGCTTTTCTCAATCACTCAAAGTAATCTTCTTATGTCTTTTGAGGTGTAGAGGTAATTCGAAAGCACAGCAAAGAAGATAGTAGATAAATACTAGGTAGACAAGAGAAACTGCTGATACGGCTTAAGTAAGCTACAATGAAATGAAACAAATACAAGGGCATTTATAGACAATATATAAATTAATCTTAGCACATGCAAAAGTACTGCAATGGTATGTTTGTTTCTAAACAATTGCATAGATGTGATACAAACAAACAAACATCATACCAGTTTGGAACAGTTTAGATTAGCGCTGGAGGTCTTAGCTTTAGTCTCGGTCGTCCAACACCCCCATTTCATTCAACAACTCCCACATTCTCAAATAAAGGTGTAAACCCTTTCACTTGACAGACCAAACTCGGGCATTTCATAAATATGACTCAAGCCATCTAGGATAACCAGCGGGATAACAACATAGACAGTGGCAGCGCGACAGAACTGTAGTTCTTGACTGACTACAGAATAAACATACACCATATCCAGGCAATTCTCTCTCTTGTCATTAAGAGAACATTGACCGTTTAAGTTTTAATTTTAGCAACCTACCAGTGATGTAGTAGACGCCATGGCGATCGAACTTTCCGCGATGGTTACGTGACTGAAACTCAAACTCTGATAGTCTGATGGTAAATTGGATTGCTCAAAGTTTAGCCACCAGAGGGCGCTCAAAGGTAACGTAGAATAAAGTCCAAAGAATAAAGTCCAAAGAATAAAGTCTAAAGAATGGGCAGTGATCAAACACAATGGATACCAAGTCTAACGAATAAAGTCAAAAGAATAAAGTCTAAAGTCTAAGACGTACAACTACAGTAGGTGACGGACCGTAAATGCACCTTTTTAGTTGGCTGCCAACCACCACTAAAAGTAACAACTGTCGGCTTTTTGTGTTTTGTGCTACATACATTGCTAAATGTAAATATACATATATATTATAACCCGCACACTTAAACCATTAATTTAAAAGTATATTTTCTTTCTTAAAAAGCAAATCATAATGTATGGAAAAGGAAAAACTTTGTTTGTGTAGAGCAATGGGAACAATCAGCTTGATTGCTTCAGTCTGTTTTTAACCGGAAATTAATTACGATTTTTGAGACGCTGAAATTTTTTTACACCAAATTTATTTGCACTGAATTAAAAAAAAAAAAAAACTGTATTTTAACAAAGTGAATTTTAAAACATTGTATTTTCATACACTGAAATTTAAAACACAGTACAATCTGAATATTAAAGCAGTGTGTGTGTGTGTGTGTGTGTGTGTATATATATATATATATATATATATAAATATATATATATTTTTTTAAATCATATTTATATTCAATAAATATTTTTACTTCAGTTCACATAATTCAAATGCAAAAAATTCAATTACATAAATTCAGTATAAAATAAAAGTTTTAGTAATAAAAACACAAAGTAACCTTCATAAGTCAGAGAATCTGAGATTCTTACAAAATGTGACCCAGAAGATGATAAAGTGATGAGGCTTGATAGTTTACTTTTACATCAAAAATCATAATTTTACACATTCCTGTGATTCCTGTCGATCCATAAAACCTCTTCTTAGACTAGATTCGAATACCAAATTAGTTGACAATTATTTAAATGGCCTAGTTGCGATTAATCAACTGACTTGTTTCAGCCCTAGCCTTAAAATTATTATTATTATTATTATTATTATTATTATCATCATCATCATCATATTGTCATGGTATTGGATGCTTTTACATAAGCATTCTAAGTCACCAAAGCAAACATTTTGTGGCATTCATGGGTTTCTACTTCCTGTTATGTGCAAGATTTTGAGGACAATTCAAATTATGTATTTTTGTTTTATACTGTTAATTGCTATGGCAGCAGTCCTAATTTCTCAACATTCTGAAACTCAGGGATAGATGAAGCGTGGATTCAATTCATACAAGTTTAGATTCTAGACGAGCAAGAATAGCTGCCTTCTGGTTTTCATCCACACCCAAAAATAACGTGTAATGTGTACGATTTATATATATTTAAACTCAATGGAAAGAAAGCAATCATGATACCCGCGTAAACATATTACAACAGTGTAACAACAGTGTTATTTCTCCACGCACACTATCCCAGCTTCTTCTTGCTGATAAAACGGTGCATTTTCTGAATCATGAGCGCTCCGGCTGCAGCACCTGCTCCCAGGCTAATGCTAGTTAGCTGCACACGGACCATAAATACTGTTTTAGAATAAACTTTTCAACAATAGAATGACACTGACAGCAAAACGTGCATTCATTAGAACAGATGATTAATAAACCAAACACAAATGAAAAGCAAAATTAGTATTTAATAAAATAGCTTGCCGCGCAAATATACTAAAATGTATTAGCTTCGTATTAGCCGTGGTGTCGCACACAGGGACAGAGAATGAATGAGCGCAAACAAACCTGGCGTCTTCTTATTTGCGCAGATAAATCTTCTAATTACGCCGCTTGTCCGCAGTGTAAAAAGCTGCAGATCTGAGGAAAACGAGGCACACAATCTGAGCGGTGCGGCGAGGGAGAGAGCGGAGGAGCAGGCGCAGAGGAGAGGACGAGACCCCGGGGATGACAGCTCGGACCCTCGGCCTGATAACGGACTGAACGCGCGGAGAGGAGAGAAACACTGCGCATGCGCGGTCACATCGCCGCGGTCGGGCAGAGTGGCGTTTACCCAGTACGGAAAATATGACATTGAATCAACGAGCTCTTTAATATAATATCATGTTTAATATGATAAAAGCAGTTTGATTCATAACTATTAACTAGATAATCACCGAAGCACATCAAGCAGAAACGTTTAGATATTTTTAAGTATAGATACCTGCTCTCGAATAGCAGAGATGAAGTAAAAGTATCAGCATCCACTGTAAAATATACTTGACCAAAGTGCTTAAAAATATACTTCCAGTACTTTTACTTTTATGCTTTGTTATTTTCCCACCACTATAATTGTTTCTCATAATTGTATTTTCATTGTTTTCATTTTTCAGAATTAAAAACATAAAACAACAAAAACAAAAAAGACAAGACCAGCGAGAACAAATGAGGTGAACATAAAAAATAGGAAGGGTTGGCATCCAAAGGTACAACCAGTCCAAAATAAAAGTCCCATTTAGTCTAATATCTGTCAAATTGGTCAATTTTCAGTTTGAGTCCAAATGTTTTATAGGGTTAGGGTTAGGGTTTTGTTTCTCTTGACTTAAGTGAATAGCATATGTGGTAATATACACAATACCAGATAGATGTAGATCTAAATACACATACATAAACCCATCCATGAAACCAGCGTGTTCAGATTAAACGTCACAGTGTTCCGTATTCCCAGATGTACTTGAATGCAACGTAATCACCAAAACGACTAAATGAAAGTACAGTCCAAAGCATTTACTTGATTATAATTTATATCACAATAATATAGTTATTTTATACAGGCTACAACTTCTCTAAAATGATAATCATAAAAGTAGTCAAATATTTACGATTTTATTTAATCGGTCGTGGTTTTCTTGCACTTCCGGGTTAGAGTTCACAAAACATTGATGGCGCTCACATGGTTTTTCTGAAGCATTAGTTTATCCCGAGTGGTCTAAATTAAAGCCCAATTGTTTTATATATGATACTGAGCTAAAGCCACAATGAAAGATACACCTTTGTCAAACTGTGAGCGGGATTTTATTCTTAAAGCCATCGAGGAGAAAAAGGTTTGTTTGGTTAAGTTTCGTTTCTGTCATTGTAACTAATGAGACAAATCATTGTAATAAAGGTCGGTATTACTTTTTGTATTTTTCCTATAATTTTGTACATTACAGCGTCTGGATGGAAGGCAGACTTATGATTACAGAAATATAAAGATCACATTTGGGACAGACTATGGATGCTGCTTCGTCGATTTAGGCAAAACAAGGTACATTTATCTTTACATTTTGTAAGTGTATTTCTACTTACCACCATGGACGGTGGACTTTATGGTAAACTGTCTCTTTCTTTTCCTCAGGGTGATGGCGCAGGTATCCTGTGAGCTAGTGGCTCCAAAAGAAGCGCGTCCAAATGAGGGAATGTTGTTCTTTAATATAGAGTTGTCTCCAATGGCTTCACCTGCGTTTGAACAGGGCAGGTGAGCACACTGCTTTTATTTAATGATCATTTTTATTTAAAATATTATTTAATAAAAACCTCCTGTTGTGTACCTCAATGTGAAATATTGTACTGTAAATAGGCTTAAAGAGAGTCTGAGGCCAATTTAAAAGCACTTTATTACAGAGTTGGGACAACTCTGTAATAAAGTGCTTTTAAATTGATCTGAAAAGACCACAATCTGTATTGAGTGTCGAGCCTTTTCCCTTGGTATTAAAATCAAAATGTTTGTATTGTGACATTTTTGTAGATGTGTTAAAAGTTATATCAGAGTATTACTACAGAGCGTATGATGTTTTTGAAGTCTATACTTTATTTGAGGAGCCCAAAAACTGGCACCATAGTACAACCGAGTATAAGGGCCAACCCAAATAAAAAAAAAAAAGCGGATCACTACGAGAATAAACTCTTAAATTAACGAGAATAAACTCTTAAATTAAAGAGAATAAACTCTTAAATTAACGAGAATAAAGTCATACATTTATGAGAATAAAGTCGTGGTCAAAATAAAGTCGACATTTAAACATTTAGGGGCCGGAGTGTCAAAGTGACGTGGGCAATTCCCACGTCCAGGACGCAAAAGAATGGGCTTGGAAGAGTAAACATCTTAGAACTACATAAAAAGCACTGCAGTTTAGCAGCACCTTTCCTGTTACACATCGTTCACAAACTGTTGGATCAACTTTCTCCATGGCGCAGCCGTAGTGGACCAGCCGTGCTCCGTGCCACAGCCGCCTGCAGACGGGTGGAGGAGCCTCTGTGTTATATTCACACATGCTCTGCTCCTCTATTGCTTTCTCTACGTGGGACTTTGTGCACAATCACTGTTCTTACGAGCTCATTGTGGATGTTACTACGGCCCCTGTAGCGGTCCGAGGAGCCGTGCACACTGGGAAGCCTCAGTTTTCTAACCTTTTTGGCATCCCTTGGACAAAGTTGGTAAAACACCAGCCCACACTGGACAGCATAGTGGTGGTTTGTGGTGATAATTTTTGGCATGCACCAATTGTCTTGAGGAAGAAGATTGAGGGCACCAATTGTGTTCATGTTTGTTAGCTATGTTTTACGCACACGCCATCATCCATACAAGCCTCTTACAGCTGAGTAACACAACTACAGCCTATGTAGACCAGGCAGATAACTACAATGAGGGAATTCTATAGCTAATAAAGAGTTATAGTGGTCACATGGCCATGCATGAGAGCGGCTCCAACAACACACGTGTACCCAACACCGGAGTATGTCATTTTACACATATATCCCTACTGTGAGGTGGCTTAAATTTGCCCAAAAAAATGAACACAAATGAAGTTCCATGCTCCCCAGAGGACTAAGAGCATCCTCTAACTGAACACTGTTTATCTCCAAATGTTTATAAGTTAGTCCAATACACACAGTTTTTGGGTTCAGTCCCTGATCCCGACTTCTGCAAAACCCATCCACAACGCCCCCAGGCCTCTGCGGTACAGGGGCCAGTGCAGAGCGCACGGCTCCTCAAGCCCGTAGTGCTGTGTTGTAAAACATATGCACACAAATAACTAATATGAACGGTGACTTAATACAAAGTTTAGA
This sequence comes from Chaenogobius annularis, assembly GCA_015082035.1. NCBI lineage: Eukaryota > Metazoa > Chordata > Actinopteri > Gobiiformes > Gobiidae > Chaenogobius > Chaenogobius annularis. Next base: position 487,812 of record BJKM01000129.1, on the reverse strand, counting down.
AGGGTGAAGCGGTCGAAGTTGAAGGACTTATTGGTGAAAATCGTCCAGGACTCCCTCACCTGCGGCTGTAGCTCAGACAGTGTCCTGCCCAGTGCCCAGGAGCTGAGCTCCGCACGCAAGCCCTTAACCGGAAGGACATGGGGGCACTGCATGGGGGAAATGATTATTTGTGATGTCTAAAAGGCCCGCATTTATAAAGTTCGATATCTATTGTGGGCTTTTGTATTAACTTTTAACTCATCCAAGCCATTTTGACTACGACTTTATTCTCGTTAATTTACTAGTTTACTCTCGTTAATTTACGAGTTTATTCTCGTAGTGCTCCGCATTTAAAAAGAATTTGGGTTGGCCCTTATAGTCCGTCGTACCATAGTCTTAACAGAGGACATAATACAATCTCATTTGTAAATGATCCGGTATTTAGTTCTAATAATATAGCATGATATCCCATGTTTACTCTCTGTATTTGTGAGCAGGCAGTCGGAGCTGTCAGTGAAGCTCAATCGACAACTGGAAAGATGCTTCAGGAACTCAAAGTGCATTGACACAGAGTCCCTGTGTGTTGTGTCTGGGGAAAAGGTACAAACAATTGAAATGACAAAAGAAAATATGCTGTTCATAATTTATTTTAATTTGTTTTATGAATAAAATGGAGTTCGCCAAAATACATTTGGAGGAATGTCTTAAATCTTGCAATCACCTTTACAAATATGAAGATAAGTTTATGAATTAGAATTATTTGAAACCTTTTAAGAGCTTGTTATTTCAGCATTGTCCAAAGCTGGTTACTCATTGTATATTAGGATGGTATAGTATTGTATTTCAATGTGTTTTCACTGTTTCCATCTTAGTTTAGTGCTAAATTAGGGTATTTTGAGATGCACAAACACCTAACCATGTAAAGACAGTAGTGGATATATATATATCCTGTGTGTGCGTGTGTGTGATATATATATATATATATATATATTATATATATATATATATATATATATATATAAATAATAATTTAAAAATATATATATATATAAATAATAATTTAAAAAATATATATATATAAATAATTATTAAAATATATATATATATATATATATATATAAGTAGTGTGAAATGGGGGATTAGAGAGAAGGGAGGACATGCAGTAACTCTCCAGCGCTAATCTATCATATTAATCTGTATGTGTTTAGGTGTGGCAGATCCGAGTGGATGTGCACACCTTGAATCATGATGGGAATCTGATGGACGCCGCCAGTATTGCTGCCATCACCGCTCTGTGCCACTTTAGACGCCCAGATGTGTCCATCCAGGGAGAAGAGCTCACTGTAGTGAGTGTACACGACACACTGAAAAACATGGTTCAAATGCAATGCTCTTAAACACTGCTTTCAATTTTTGTTGGGGAATGGATTTTTATTATGACTTCAAGTCCTTTCAACTGACAGCACCTTTCTGATTGAATACTTCTTACACAGGAGTGAGGGCCGTTATCATAGCGGATTCAACAGTATCGTGTGAGACAACAACTTATATTTCTGATACTTTGTTTGTTCTCTTGTTTTTGCTCTCAGTACACTCCAGAAGAGAGGGATCCTATTCCACTCAGTATCTACCACATGCCCATTAGTGTCAGCTTCTCCTTCTTTCAACAAGGGTAAGATTCATTAATCAAGAATTTTTATATTAATATCATACAATTCATGTGGAAAGTAGGGCTGCACAATATGATAAAATATTTTATGTATTGTAACTAGGTTTGATATTGCATTTACAATATAATATGATAATTCAGCATTCAGTTTTTCATTAATTTCACAAACTGAATCATAAAAACTCAGAAATTAAACCAAGACTAAAACGAAGTTAGGCACTGAGATAAGAAAATTATGGCTAATTTAACATTAAAATGTTAAAGAAAAAACAGTCATCTCTGTCAAATAAAAAACCTTAGCATACCTGCATTATTTATTTTCTTGCGATATATTGATCATTTTAAGATGTTGTGGAAAGCGCTGTGTTTTAATGTTTCAGGACGTATTTGCTGGTGGACCCGTGTGAGAGAGAGGAGCGAGTGATGGACGGGCTCCTCATGATTGCGATGAACAAACACAGAGAGATCTGCTCCATTCAGTCGAGTGGAGGCATCATGCTGCTCAAGGAACAGGTGCGAAACAGTTTACTTGTAGTCACATCAAACCAACCTACAGAATATAACGATGTCACGCTTTTATTCCTTTTTCTGGATGAAATAAAAATCTTAATGTAATGTTTTGTTGTTGCAGGTTTTGAGATGCAGTAAAATCGCCAGTGTCAAAGTGTCGGAGATCACCGAGCTCATCAGCAAAGCTCTTGAAAATGACAAGAAAGCTAGGTGACCACCAACCTCCAGGAGCCCTTTAGAAAGCACATCAACAAAAACCTGAAATATAATTGTATCTTTTGTCTTTTTTTTATATCCAGGAAAGCAGGGGAGAGGTGTGGTTTTGCAGAGTCTTTGCCTCAGGAGCGGATCACAGCTTTGAAAATGGATGAGACTTTAGTTGAGATGAAAGATGTGACGGAAAAAGCTGAGGACATCATCAAGAACTCAGAACCCCCACTTCAAACGTATCCTTTATTTATGAGATGGCACAAGACACAATAAGAAAATAGGGCAAGGTGAATTAATAATAAAGCTTAAGACTGACTATATGCCCAAAGACACTTGGGGGGGGGGGGCATATTTTGCCCCAGAAGGTAGTGTTAACTTGGGCGCAGCAGAGCCCATTTTGTCACATCTTGCAGTCAGCGCAATCGATGACAGTGCAGGGTGTGGAATTCTAAACAAGAGGCGTGATTATGCCAAAATATGAGTTGGAGTAAAGCAAACTGAGGGCGTGGTCTGGTGCCAGAATTGTAATTAATACACTTCAAAACTAGTGCACTGGAGTCGTGTTACTATCCTCATGTGGAGGAGATAATCATAATAAAACAACCTTCATGGAAATAAATTACACGAAGTATAAGTTATAGAATAATGAATACAATCAAATTTGATGTGGTTATTTTTTTCCCCCACTCACGTAAACAGCACAGCGCCGTTACACACTCAGCTCTTAAAGCTCTTTGCTGGACACCTCCACCTCCCGTGTTGGACACCTGTTAATGCGTGGTCTGGACCAGACTGGACCGTCAGCTCAGAGAGGAACATCGATTTACGAAACACATTCACATCACATTCATTTAAGCTTTAAAATGCTTAATGTTTTATTACAATCAGTCACATATTCACAGAGGAACGAGCCAAACGAGGAACTGAATTTAGACCCGCAAAATGCGTAGAGCGCGCACATGCAAGCGAGAGAGCGAAAAGAGCGAACGTGTGCATCGTGCTGTCGCTTGTCTCGTCACTCAGAAAAGACTTTCAGCATTAACAGTTTTGAGGATAAGAAATTGTTTAATGTGTAATTGTAATTTGGATTGGTTCAGCCAATCAGAGCCTCTTGCAGGACAGCCCTGCCGAACAAACTTCTGCTCAGCTGATGTGTCAAGAACCAGCTGAAACAAATAAAGGTGAATTAAATAAAGAAACAATGCGCCGAGGCTGCATTTCAATGATTTATTTTAGTTTTAAAATTTTGGGAACAAATAAAAAAACGGGAAATCAAACTATGTTAATGCTCACTTCTTTCCTTGCCTGTATGAGGCCAGGACAAACATCTCCCACCTAGGTAGTGCTTTTGAATGCCACAGTTCTCAGTCATTGGTTCAAACACTATCACCATATATAGGCTGGCACCATCCCACTCCAGCCTCCAGCAGCCAAGTCGAGCCTCTTTATGCCAGTGCTAAGGTCGGCAAGATGGCAAAATAGAGCCCTGGCCCCGCCCCCTTGAAAAAGCTAATTGTAACGCTACCTCAGGGGGCAAAATATGGCCCATCAAGTCTTAAAGGGGTACCATATTTTCAAACTGAAAAGAAGAAGTAGATATTTAAATCTGTCTAACAGCTGACAACAACCAAGAGCATTAGTGTTTATTCACAAGTCACATGTTGAACGCAGCTGTTCGTGTCCACGGTAAAACGCTTTGATTGGACCATATAGGAATTAATGACATTTTTAAATGGACAGAAACAGATCACAGATCCGCAATCATGTGGTCTATATTCATAAAATAAAAAGTAGACAAATACTTGTGAGCAGTATAGTGCCACTCTGAGGATCTTTTCGTTTTTAGTCTTCTTAGGTCGGTCAGATTGATTATGCAGCAGCAGTTTATGCACAAGCGCCATGAACATTCACAGCTCCTGTGTCGGCTCTGCCTTTGGTCGGCCCAGTGAAGAAGAACTGGGACATGGCCTATGCTATACGCTACATTCAATGCGCCCACATGAACCCTGGCGTTACAAGGGGAGCGAGCAGGGGCTGGTGCAAATTGAGCGAGCAGGGGGAGGAGGTGGCCACTAACTACGAAACCACATCATGCAACCAAATTAATGGGCAGTGACCTGGTAAAAATGTTTATCGAAATGTCCCCAGAAAACACGAAATCATCTCTGATATCTTTTTTTTTTTTGAATTCCCAAAACAAAATGTCCCCACCAACCCTGAAGCCAAAGTTACGCCCTTGCAGACCAGTGAAGGTAATTTGTATCATATAAAATGTAATATTTCAGACTCTTCTTGGCTTGAATCTTAACTATTGGTTCAGAGTGCCCTCTCCAGTGGTGCCTGCTCCAGGAGTGGGTCAGGTGGGAAAAGGGCTGCAGAACTCTTGGGGTTTGGAGGACGAGGATGGGCTGAGCGAAGAAGAGGAGGAAGAAGAAGAGGAAATGGTGGTAGAGGAACAACCCATAAAGAAAGTTGACAAAGGTGAGTGTCCCTAGTATGAAGTTAACTAGCTTTTGCGAAATGTAGCATGTCGGAAAAAGCCCTTAGTTTTTAAATGTTTTTTCAGGAGACATTGTTGAGATTTCGGACAGTGAAGAGGAGGAAGTTGTGATACTCCAACCAGAAACGCCAGTCAAAAAGTGCGTATATTTAAGGTAAATGTTAATTTATAAATAATGCACACTAAATGCTCATTTCATATTTTTTTTTTGCTGTCTTGCAGGTCAAGCTCTCACCAGAAGAGGGTGGCAATGTCCAAGAAAAAAACATGAATAAAATGATTGCGGAGAAGTCTGTTAGAGTCTCTTGTTGATTTAAGTCGAGCTCTTAAAAATAAATCAATATGGTTACGATAGTTGTTTACTTACATGAACAGAATTGATATGTATATAATAAAATTAAATGTGTTTTTTGGCTTAATCACGTATCTGAGCCCTAACTCAGACTCTTATCAAAGTTGTGGCTAGTAATGATACGTTTTTTATTTGTCATAGTTTTTCTATGTTTAGTTTAGTTTAATCTTTATTTAAAGGGACAATGTACAGACAAAGCTACTCCGAATAAGCTAATTTCCATCTGCAGTCCCTGATTGACAGGAATAAACGATACAGTGCAAATGAGTCCACATTCTGACCTAAATACACTCACACAGCCACACATCTCATTCAACAAGTATTTACATAAGTATAAGGAGTATATACATAAGTATACATGATCTACCAGTTTAGCTTTGCACGATTAAAACAGTCCATAAACTACATATCACGATACATTTGTTAATTTGTCCTGTAAACATTTTTAATTCATCGGTGTACAGTTGCATATTTACATATTACACACATGTGGTGTTGCAGGTCATACAACGGGTAACAACAGGGCACTACATTAGGCGTATTATAATGGGGAGAATGTTTAATTGTTAATGCTGACAAATTTGAAATTTGCCACTTTATAAGTTTCATGTCATTGATCTGCAGAAAGCAGTTCATTTTAGTCAAAGTGGAGAAAACGTCTGGTTCCACCGAGATTTAAACTCAGATCGCTGGATTCAGAGTCCAGAGTGCTAACCATCACACTATGCAACCAATCCTGTTTTCACCTTTTATTTTTCAAATAACATTAAAACTGACAAACGGCAGCTAAACGATAATCACTACAGCTGAAGACGGTTTCAATGGGCCGAACGAGGCTCGACCGAGGCTTGAACTCGCAACAGTTGTGTCATTAGAAAGACCCTCTTATCAACTGAGCCAACCGACCGTAATTCGGATTATCATGGACTGACCACTAAACCATAGAGCAAGGAGAACGGGAAGGTTGTGGTCTGTCAAAAAATGTTTTTTACTTACTTTACAAAATTTTTAAGCATAATTTTCTCACTCAAATAAATTTATTCTGTACATTGTATTTTACTTATTTTGCTGTATTTATGCTTGAATCTAGACATTATATAGTCTATTTGTCAATCTCTGGTAACTTCTGGTAAACAACTTTCAAATTCAAGGATTACGCTGATACACTTGAGCCCTCTTCCCAAAGACTAAACTTCTCAATAAACCCGAAACACTTTGTCAATACCACACTGTACACAAACCTGCACTTTTACACACACACACACACTTAACTGCTTGGTCCTAGTCACTGGAAAAGTACTGAGTACTACCCCCCTGTTGCATTGACACAAACACAATCATCATGGAGTAGATTGAATAGCATTGAAATGACGGGGGATTAAACTTGTCATCTGATCTTTGAGTTCATGTTGTGTATCACCATTACACTGCCAAAATGTTCACAGCACCATCAGTGAACAGGCTTGCTGTTTCCAAGATCTGATTTGTACCTTGGCCTGGTGGTTTTACCTGTTTGTCTCCATGGAGTCAGATTCTAATCTAGGCAAAGCAAAAACATCTCCATGGAGACAAGCAAGCGGCGGACTGGAAAACAAAAAGGGTGGAGGTGTCTATGCAGTTTTTAGAGATGAAATAGTTACCCATAGGCTGTCTTTTGGGGTGTTCTCATCATTTGAGCATGTTGCCTTTAACATGGACCATCCATACCCTTTGTTGTTTAATTGTTGTGTAATTAATTACAGGTGATCTGAATGTACACATGGACAATGTCTGTGACAGAAACTCTAGGGAACTTTGACTGCTCTTGAAACCTTTGTCCTTACTCAGCACGTGAGTGGCCCCACCCACAGCAGAGGGCACACTCTGGATCTGTTCATTACAAAGGGGGTTGTGGTCTCAAATGTTAATGTGGTCGATGTTCTGTCTGATCATTTCTGCGTCACCTTTGAGCTGCCTGTCACTCCTAAACCACCAGATGGCTCAGCCATTGTTCGGAGGAGATACATAAATGACAGCACAGGTGCACTATACATGGATATGGTAAACTTTGAAAATGTCTCATGTTCTAATGTCTGACTCTGTTACATCTAGTGTTTTGAATGGTCTGGACACCATTGCCCCTCTGAAAGTTAACGTGGCTAAGAATAAGCAGCAAGATGACTCAGTCAGGGCACAGAAAAGGGAATGCCGCCGAGCGAGAGCAAAAATGGTCCAAGTCAAAGCTCCATGAAATCCATGGTTTATCATGAAATATATACAGGAAAAATGTCTCCATACAACCAATTATTATGTAGAACAAGAGAAAGGTATTTCTCACAAATAATTGGAAATAGTAATAACAACTCTTGCATTCTGTTTGCGACAGTAAACAGATTGACAAATCCTCCAGCTCAAGAGCCGTTGGAACTCATTTTATGTCTAAGTGCAATGAATTTACCATCTTCTTCAAGCACAAGGTCCAGAACATTAAGAATACCAACAATCCAACGGTGCAAATAACATTTCAATAATCAGTTAAACACGTGGAGCTGAATCAGTCTGCACCAGGGGCTGAAGAAACTGTCCAAGAGACCATCACTAGCCTGAGTTCTTCTACTTGCTGCCTTGACATGTTGCCCACTAGACGTTTAAAGTCTGTGCTGAGTAGTTTGTTAGCTCCACTTACTAAAATAGTCAATATGTCACTTAAATCTGGAACATTACAAACGGCTTTGAAAACTGCGGTTATTAAGCCACGGCTAAAGAAGAGCAGCCTGGACAATGCCACAATACTAAACAACTATCGAGTCATTTCAAATTTGTCTTTCCTGGGAAAAGTCCTTGAAAAAGTTGTTTATCAACAGTTTATTCAGTTCCTCCTAATAAGTGACTACATTGATGTCGTCTAGTCTGGTTTTAGATCACATCACAGCACTGAGACGGCTCTCATAAGGTGACAAATGACATCCATCTGAGCACTGATGCTGGTAAGGCCTCTGTTTTCGTCTTGCTCGATCTCAGGATCTCAGTGGATCCTCTGCGGTCAAAGGTCAATCCTTGGACCCCTTCTGTTCAATCTGTACATGCTGCCATTGGGACAATTAATACAAAACAGTGATGTGTCCTATCATAATTATGCAGATGACACTCAAATCTATGTTTCACTGACGGCAGGTGAATATGGACCAGTGGATTCACTCTGTCACTGCATCCAACAGATCAGTGTGTGGATGCAAAACAACTTTCTCCAAGCTGAACTCAGACAAGACTGAAATCATCGTCTTTGGCCCACAGAAACAATGAGAAAGTTTTAGCAGTAAGTAAAAGTAGTCTCTCTCTCTCTAAAATCTGTGAACAAAGTAAGAAATTTAAGAGTAATAATGGACTCAGACCTGAATTTCAACAACTACATCAATTAAATAACATCAGTAGCTTTTTTCCATCGAAAAAACATTGCCAAAATAAAAACTATAGTGTCTAAAAAAGGTTTGGAGAGATTTCCACGCATTTGTCCCCAGCAGATTAGACTACTATAATGGCCTGCTCACTGAAACAGATACAGTTAATCCAGAACGCTGCTGCTCGGGTCCTGACTAGAAGTTTTTCCTGGCCAAGAAGGAGGGTCTAAGGACAGGGGAGCTTGGGACATCTGTCTAAGGACACAGGATGCTGGGACATTACCAAGTCCCTATGAACATTGTTTATTCTGTTTTTCACTGTAGCCCCTCGAGGCAACCGCTGTTGTGATTTTGGCCGTTACAAAAATAAATTGAATTGAACTGAATTGAACCGTGCAAAGGTCTCTGGACTGGCTTGCTGTGGCTCAGAGAATAGATCTTAAAGCAGCTCTACTTGTGTACAAGTCTCTCCATGGCCTAGGACCAAATTACATCTCTGATGTGAACCATCTCGGACTCAGAGACCGGCCTCCTGCTGGTGCCTAGAATCAAGACCAGACACAGGGAATCTGCGTTCCAGTGCTCTGGGGCAAAGGTCTGGAATAGCCTTCCCAAGGTTGTGAGACAGGCCCTCACCCGGCGATGTTTAAATCTAGGCTAAAGACTGTTTTGTTTGGTCGTGCATATGACTGAAAAAATGGTTTTACAAGTTTTAACAATTTTAAATACAATTTTAATGTGTTTTTATTTTTTTATTTTTTTATTGTGATTTATAATGTATTGTGTTTTTTTATGTGTTTTTAACGTTGTAAAGCACTGTGAATTGCATTTTTGTACCAATTGTGCTCTACAAATAAATATTTTTGTACAGATGTACAGTGATGTAAATAGGAGCATGATCACTTAGATCTATTGTACCTATGTCTGCCTCTGTAATTTTGGACCTATCTTTGTTGAAAATAAAAAAGAAGTCTGTTCTATTATAGATCTTATGTTGGTGAGAAAAAATTGTATATTGGCGGACATTAGGATTTATCTCTCGATCAACCCTACATTATATATTAATTTACGAAATGTATTATTTATAGATTTTCCAGTACTTTGTGAGCTTGAGACATCCAATTTCGGCTGAACATGTAAATTCCAGTCCATGCCACAGACAGAGTGACAGAGTGTTTTGCAATAAGATAATATAAGAGAACCTTTATTTGTCCCACAATGGGGAAATTCCAGGGCTGCAACACAGATTAGGCACAGAGGTGGAAAAATAAAAACAGATTTCCTTATAAAAGAACAGACCTGTGAAACCTCTCCTTCACACAGCGAGGGTGGATCAGTCTGTCACTGAAGCTGCTCTCCAAAGCAGACGGAGTGTCCTGCAGGGGGTGAGACTCATGGTCCAGCATAGACATGAGTTTAGCCAGGAATCAGATCCATAATTTCAGAATAGAAAGTTAGTTCGCTTCCTGGAGGAGCATATACATTTATCAAATTAAACACACTTCCACTAACAGTTTCTTTGACCAGTACAAATCTGCCACCTTTATCTTTGTGTTCAAAACTCTATTCAAAGGCTATTCTGCTTGAAGTCAATATGGCCACTCCCCTCTTATGTGTGCCCCTGTATGAGGACTAGTAAAGGCTGTTATAGTCAAATGTAGTTAATTTTTTATGTTCTAAGTTGTTTAAGTGGGTTTCTTGTAGGTATATTATATAATTGTTTTCTTTTCCCATCTTTATCAGTATCTTGGACCGATTCATTGGACCCAATATGTCAACATAAAAAGATTCTATTCATAATTTTACAGATGCAATTGCATTAACCATGTTGAAATTATTCTTGTAAATCTGCTTTTGTCTACGTCCAGGTCTATCTCGCTCTGGGTCACCTCCACCGACGCGTCGGACCCACGCGAGGGGGGGGGGAGCGAGAGCTTGATCATTCAAGATCTTGAACAAAAGGGTACGTTTGTCACCTTGGGGAACATCGAGGGTCCCAATTTTTAAATGGCCATAAAAAACACATATATTAATATTTTGTTCCACTTTCTAAACTCAGATCTCTTTATCTACTTCTACTCTACACATACATGTACTTTGTATTTATGATGCATATTTTTTACTCAATATTACTTTGTGTATGCTAGTTCTGCTAAAGCTCAAGATCATTCTAAAACTCTGCAGGAAAGGCCAATTTCATTTTTTTAAATAATGGTGCTTTATAATTATCTAGTTTCGATACCGTCAATTAGTGTCTGATTTTCTATACTTTTTACAACCCTAACTAGTACCATATCAATATTAGTATATTGGTGTTTTAATGCCTTTTTTATTAAGCTTTATAAGTATATACTGTATTTAAAATGCTGAGTAATTTACAAAAATTTGCAACATAAAAACATGCGAAGATGTTAATTCTGCTCATACGACTATGACCCATATTATCAACATTCCAAGACTGCCAGACACACCTGAACAGTTTTATTACCGAAGCAAATGTCTCTCAAGGGTCAGTCGTGGGACAATTAACAGTTAATTTCTTTAATTTTCTTAATATTTTTACACAGAATATGACACACTGATGAAACAAAATATTGCTTTCAACCTTTATTTTGACTGAACATCACCCTACACCACCTTTTAGATAAGGAGCAGTACCTTGCTAAAAGGCATACACAAACATTTTACCAATTACCAAATATTAAAATCATAATATAAGTTTGTGTGAGGCAAATACAGAACAGACTCATGACCATGAACTGTTCCCTACTTACAAAGCGATTGGAAAATACAGTTCACTCAAATTATATTAAAATATCACATTCTGCAAAAGATTAGTTGAATTTATTTTGTGATTATGATTAGTCAAAACATATATTTTCTCTCACAATGTATGTCTTTTGATTAAAAAAATACAAAGTATATAATATATATATATATACTACATCATAAATGATGATAGTCTGTACAAGAGTATAATACACAAATCACATAAACACGTACAAAAGAGATATGTTGTTTTGCACGTGCCTCGTTTTGAAACCTTTTGTTCACAGTTTACAGATGTGCGTCACTTTATTGCTTTGGTTTTACTGTAGTTAGGATTGTAGTAGGGCATCAGCACTGTGCAAGGCATTTGAACAGTGGCTGACTTCATGATCTCAAGTGAATTAAAACTACAATTCTGAACACTCACACAAGGACAAGATGACCATTCATTGCATCTGCAACTGCAAATGTCTAGTAATCTCTGAGGAGAAATAATCACATTGTAAACACACATTTTTAGCTTATGATACAATAAAGTTGAACAAAAAATAACAATATTGGGGCAAATAACTTATACTTTAAAATGTAAGAGTTGAAGATAGAGTAAAAAAACAAAAAAACATTAGTGTTATTTTTATTCCTGCCCATTTGTTGAGTAAACAGCTCTGCACTAAAACTGAACTCAGACAGATCCACGCAAAGTCGACCATCGGAGAGTATTGATTGACATGATTCACACTTCTATGATGCAAAAAAGAAAAAGAATATATATATAAAATTATAAATATAAATATAATACTATATATATATATATATATATATATATATATATATATATATATATATATATATATATATATATATATATATATATATATATATATATATATATAGTCACAACAAATACGCAATCATTGTTTATATGTGCAATAAAAGGTATGTAACCAAAACTGAGGAGTATTTATTCTGCATAGTAAACTATGAGGTTCAGATCACATTGAAATCAACTGATATGATCATTTGTAAATCCACCACCAACAGTGTAGCCTGAGCACTGATACCATCTTTGTTCATCATTAAAGTCAGTGCAAAAGCATCTGGTCACAAGAGCGAAGCAAAAGACACCAACTAAACCATTACCTCACCACATTTTATCGTCTTTTACAGTTTTCTGCAAATAACACAATTAAACAACAGATAAACATGTTTCTAGGGGAGTCTAATTTAGCAAGGGGCCTGTCTGCAAAATATTGTACTAACCCTACTTGGCCTCACTCTACTTGGCTCCGGTTTGTTGTGTTTCCACACACTGGGACCAGGTACTTTTTAGTACGTGTTTGGCCCTTGTACTAACCAGGTTCTAAACTCTTCTAACTTTATCAGTGTTGGTGGAATACATGGAGTTTCGAAGGATATTGGTTTGTTGTGGGCAGTTTCGATGGATACTGTACCAGATTCCAAAGAGTAATGGTAATGCAAGAAGACCAAGTAGGTCCAAGTAGAGTAGAGTAGGGCCAAGTAGAGCTGGTGGCAACACCCCAATAGCGGAGGTAAATTGTGTAAAATTACTACCAAACTTTTCAAACGTAAACACGTTCATTTAATCTACTGAGCAAATGGAAGATATTGTGAATGCTTGAGAGAAGAACCTTTGAATTCTCAAAGTGGACATGCTATTGTTAGCCAAGTCTACGGATCGGCTGATAATTTACACAATAAGGGAGTCACAGAATTCTTGCTGGTTCAATATAATTGTTGTTGTCTTTTTTTAGCAGCTGGTTGTGCTAAGGAGCTGCTTTGCGGCATCTGGTCCGTCTTTGGGATCACTGTTGGTCCTGTCTGGGTCTGTATATGGTTTCTGTCTTCGCTTGATCTTGAACACATCCCATTTTTCAGATAGAAGGCCCTTGTTGAAAATGATGGAGGTTAACCATGAGAAAAGCAGAATGGATGCTAGAGAGATAACCATGATGGCTGTGCGGAAGGGGAAGTACTGTGTCATCTTCCCCTCTTTGTCAGGCCGGAAGCCGGGTAAATGAATGGCAGCAGGCAGGCCAATGAGGGGCTCCCCACTCATGATCCTCAGGACAATGCCAAAGATATAGCCCACTGTGGCGCCATAGCCATTGGACACTTTAAAAAAGAGGACGCAGACCAGCTGAGGAAACATAATGGTGTAGGACATGTCCACACCCACCAGCCAGAAGACTAGGACACTGTTATCAAGGAAGGTGAGGGCCGTCCCAGCCACACCCACTGCCACCACAGAGATCCGGATCACCCACTGCATCTCCCTGTCAGACGCCTGAACACAGCACAGACAATTTCATAAGTTATACACTCTTTATTAGGGCTGCAAGATTCCTCGCAATCTAATCAAAATCGCAATTTGAATGGACGCAATTAGCAAATTGCAAAGGCTGCAATTTTTGACGCATCATAGTCTCCTCCACAAACAACAAAATACTGGGTAAACGCCGCTAACCCTGTAGTGTAGCTCTATACATCTTCTGAAAATCATGAGATTCTTTAATTAATTTGTCATTTGTCTTTGGCAATTCTCTGGAATATGTTTCAAATGTGAACTATGAACAGAATCCAATTATTAAAACATAAATTGTAATCATAAGCACTGGTCTTTATTACCGACACTATTTGGCTGCTTTGCACTGCTCAGACTAGACCTCACCTCTTTCCTGATGATGTTCTTGTAAATGTTTGAAGAAAACAGAGAGGCAGAGGAAAGCAGCGCTGAGTCCATGGAGGACATGACAGCAGCTGCCACAGCCCCAATCCCAATGACAGACACATAAACTGGGGTGAGGAACTGCAGGGCGATGGGCAGGATGGAGCCGGCCTGGTTACGTTCATATGGAGTGGGCAGGCCATACGCTGTGGAATTCCAGTCTGCAAATGTGTGCACAGGGTACGGTATTAAAAACACAGTTTTTAAAGCGTACAGACAAGTCTGCTCTGAGTTATGTATCTATTAGTTAGTGTGTGTACCCGTAGATGCAGCCACTGCTCCCACCAGCACAGAGGGAATCCCAAGCACCAGGCAGACAGCAGAGGAGGCGAAGCAGGTCACCTGGGCCTGAGAGTAGGAGGAGGCTGACAGGATTCTCTGGTAAAAGGCCTGGTACGCCAGACCGCCTAAAGCCTGAAACAATTCAGACAGCTATTATTCCCCTGAAAACAGAGGCATCTGATAACATGTAAATGATTCATTGAATACATTAGCTTAATTGTTTTAAGTTAGAAGAAAATACAGTTTTTCTGTTTACGAAGAGCTTAAATGCTCACCAGCAGCATGAAGTCATCAAACCACTTTCCTGCCTCATCCAGCTCCACGGTGCCGACCCACGGTGCCTGGAAGGTCGTGTTGTAGGCCGTGAGGGAGATGTCCAGAGAATGAGGATTGGTCATGAGGAAAGGCACGCATACCCACTGCATATGGACATACAAAGACATGGCATGCTCACTTTAAAGAATGGCTATACAAAGAGCAATTTTCATTTTGCCACAGGGATTTTGTTGCACCATTGCGTTTTGTCACACAATCCTAATCAGCTGTCAGTCTTTAAAAGTAAAGGTAATTTAATTTATAAGGAATCATATAGGGTTGCAAAGTGACAGAAATAACTAATTTGTAATGGGACAGGCTTTTAATTTTAAACATCTGATTTAAAACATCAGAGAATTGAGTCATTATTTTATTATTATTATTATTATTATTATTATTATTATTATTATTATTATTATTATTATTATTATTATATTTTTTAATTTACAAATAAAAACTGCTAAAATTGGTTGCTGCGTGTTCATTGCATAATTTTTTCCATCTTTTCTGGATTTATGGATGTCACACTACAAGACATAATGAATTAAAATTCGTAAGCCAGAACACCGTCACATTGTGTTCACATGCACAATTGTGGCAACACAAGCATGAATATCAGGCTCTTGGGACCAAAGTTGAAACCAAATATCTTTAACTTCACTAATGGCTCGAGGGTTACACTAATGAAAAATAATTGTAAGAAATAGTAGAAAAAGATTCAGTTGTAGTCATCTGGACTCTGTTTAGAAAAATAAAACATTTTGACTCTCATCCCAGACTCATTCTCGATCTGTCACAGATTGAGAATGACTCTTGGATGAGAGTCAAAACGTTTTAGGCCGTTTACAATGGAACACTCTTGGACGAATTAGAGATTACACCGACAGTAAGAAATAGGTAAAAAAATAATAACATGGGAGGAAGCTGGTTCCCGGACTATTGGAACCGTATGACCAAAGACGAGATGCGATTGATGTCATGTCAAACCTGTTTGATATTTTGGAATCCTGATCACAGAGTAAGCCCTTCTCTCACTGCGTCTTTGTCAAACATCCAAACACTGCATGGGCAAAACCGCAGATTTTTTATTAGATCTGATTCTAAGTGATATCACAATATCGATCAGATACTGATACCAATGGGTTTTGTACTAAAATGCAATGAAACTCCTCAACTATGACAATTTTACATTGGCCATAATAATTTTCTTATCTTGAGCTAATATGAATAGTAAATATATGTGCAGAAAACATGAAATATGAACAATTACAAAAACAGAATTTATTTAAAAAACAGATCAATATTTTTATTCCTCTGTCAGTGTAATTTTTTCTATATTTGTATCAATATATAGTGCAGCAGAGGAGCTCTGCCATAAACGGGACCTTATCACATAATCTCTTTAATTTATTGACTTTTACAAATGCAAAAACACAGCTAGCATGTCGCAGCAGTGGAAGTACCAGTACTCAATTTTGTTACTTAAGTAAAAGTACAGATACAGGAGCAAAAGATTGTCCTTTAAAAAGTTACTTTAAGAGAAATTATTTTGGATTATGAGAACTAGTAAAGCATCAGATAGTAATCTTGATAAAGAATTCTGTTGATTATTGGTCACCATATGCTACTTTTTTATGCGTTAGAAAATAAGAAAGACCATTTTGTTCCTCCCACATGGAAGAATCCCTAAAAGCATACACAATCTGCCTACTGTCCTATAAGCAGGCTCTGCGTAAGGCCCAAACCAGATTCTATTCAAATGGGATGGAAGTTAACAAAAATGACACTAGATTTCTTTTCAGCGCTGTAGTCAGGCTAACAAACTGTCACAGTGCAGTGGAGCCCTCAATCCCAGCCACTCTCGGCTGTAATGATTACTACCACTATTAGCACTGAAATAGCCCGAGCAGTAAAACAAGTGTCCCATATAAATCTATCAGCAACACTAGAAAGGTTCACTGCTGTTGATCAAGCAGAGATAAGGCCAACTTGTATCCTAAACCCAATTCCAAGCAGACTCCTCAAAGACATCCTCCCCCTAATTATATATTCTATTCTTAATACATAATCCTTGATGAATACTTCATTAGAAAGTAGTTATGTTCCACAGTCCCTCAAACATGCAGTCATTTAACCACTATTGAAAAAGCCTAATCTTGATCCTGACCTGTTGGTAAACTATAGACCTATTTCAAATCTTTCCTTTGTCTCTAAAATCCTTGAAAGAGTTGTAGTTAAACATGTTGTCGCCACCTACAGGATAATCATTTATTTGAAGTTTTCCAGTCAGGGTTCAGAGCCCACCACAGCACTGAAACTGCACTAGTTAAAGTCACAAATGATTTGTTATCAGCTGCTGACGATGGGCTGGTCTCAATCCTGGTTCTTTTGCACCTCAGTGCAGCGTTTGACACCATCAACCACAACATTCTACTGCAGAGGTTAAAATGTGATGTAGGTGTCAGAGGGACAGCCCTCAGCCTGGTTCTAAAGTAACTTACGGTGTGTGCCACAGGGTTCAGTACTCGGTCCGATTCTGGTTACTCTTTATATGCTGCCATTAAGTAACTTTAGAAAATGGTTTTCCCTCCACCCTCTTATCTCTTTTTGGATAAGTTTGTGAGCTCTTTGCATGTTTTTGCCATGAGTCATTTTTTTTCTTTGTTCTATTGTGTTCGGTGTTTGTGTGTTGTATTCGGCCAGAGAGCAGGGGAAAAAAAGGTAGAATTACAAGAATGATTTCAACATGGTTAATACAATGGCATCTGAAAGGTTACAAATAGCATATTTTAATGTTAATGGCATACTAGGTCCAATTAAGCGGTCAACTATATTGACAAATATGAGAAAAGAAAAATGCATATTAAATACTTACATATAACAATTTAAATGAATTAGTACATCAAAATATTACTAAATTTGTTTATAACAGACTTTACTATTCCTCATACAGAGGGAAACATAAGAGGGGCGAGGCCATATTGATCAAACTCCCCAGAGGCAAACTGGAACCAAGAAAGTTCTTCTTCTTCTTTGGTGGTGTTTTATGGCGGTTGGTATCCATAATGTCACATTACCGCCGTTCCTTAGACTTCATTCACTGTTGCAATTTTTCCAGCAGAAAGAAATTGAATGCTTTGATTTGACAGTATGTGCATTGTATTGTCACATGGCCGGGCAGTTTTCTCTCTCTCGCTCTCTCTTTCTTTTTTCTATCTCTTTTGCCTTTTTTTTCCTTTTTCTTTTTTTCCGGGTATTGTGCATACTTTGAAGACGTACAACTACAAGGTGCCGGTTAATACATCTTTTCAGTTGGATGCCAACCGCCATTAAAAGCAACACAACAACAACAAAAATGACTGGGCATCACGGGCGTGATGTCATACGTGTTTTCATCATTCAGTGATCAAGGATGTACTGTACAGGATATGGCCATCCATTACGCAGTCACACTTCTAGTATTTTAATTAATCTGTTCCATGATTGTGTTTATGTTGGTTGATGTCTATTTCTAATTTTATTTTTTATTCTTAATTTCGCTCTCTGGTTATGTGTTTTATGTCTTAATCTTAAAAAACCAAACAAACGGGGAGACTTTATCACTCAGAGCGTGATATTCACGCAGACAAACTTTATCATAGCTAAGACTGATCGTGTGAACCATTGCACAGTGTGACAGTGTGACCTTTAATTCATCACGTCTTGTAGTGTGACATCCATTTATGCTCAGCTTAAAAGGTACGCCTGCTTTTTTCCAAAATGTATACCATTCTGAGGAACATTCCAAGCAAAACTTGGTTTTGGGTTTCTGGCCCCCCACTGAAAAACATACATATATAAAATACAGAAGTGGTTCTTTAAATAACCATGCAAAGATTTAATCATGCAACAACTGTGTGTGGATGTGATGCATTAAGTTGTTTCTTTCATACTTCTAACGTGTGTAGTAATACAATCATTATGATGGTTGCCACTCAAATGAAGAACAGGTCTGTGTCTCCATGGTGACCTGGGCTTGTCACAAAAGAGCCACTGTTTGAGTCAATAGTTGCTACGCACCAGACTGACGAAAATCAGGATGAGCTGGATTACATCTGTGTAGGCCACTGAGTACAGGCCCCCCAGCAGCGTGTAAATGATGGCCACCACAGACGAGATGATGATGGAGTATACATAAGGCAGGTCCAGTATCACTGCCATGGTGCCGCCTGCAACGACAGCCGCCCACAATGAACATCTTGCATTCTGTGACATCTAATACAGTTAATGTTATCCTGACATGCACGCCACTAAACATAGAGCCTACAAAGATTCAGGACAGAGCTTTACTGAGGTCACTCTTTAGTATTTAAAGTCTCTTCCACACAGGCGATGGGTTCATTGGACATGCATACACAATCCTTGTGAAGTAGTGGCACTTTTTAGAGTTAACAAAATCACATCCACAAGCAGGTGATTTATGTAGTTTTATGGTATTTCACTATTAAAGAACATTTCATAATGTTATACATATCTAAGAGAACATCCAAAAGCTTGGATGAGGCAACCCACAGTCCTAAAATGCAACAATACCAACTTCTGTCTTGAAATAAAAGCAGCCTATTGATTGTGATGCTAAAATATTCAAACCTCTGGATAAGTAAGAACCCTAAAAAAATATTAAAATAAAACGTATAAGTCCCTTGAAAGAGCAACATACAGTTTACTTCAAAAAGAAATGAAGACAACATCTTGTTACTCATACAAGGCAAGCAAAACGTGACTACCTGGACCGTCTCTTCAGTGCCAGCATCGCTCCAGCCGCTGCTGCAGCCACACCACAACAAGCCTTAAAAAGAAAAGGGTCAGATCGCCATCGATCGCCACTCGCCCTGCACTGCCCCATACTCTCCCCCTGCCACATACACATTTACACACTTGTTTGGTGTTAAAGCTTCACTAGGTGACAACATATTTCTTAAAACAGGATGCTAAAACCATGAATAGTTTGTGTTGCTGTGAGGTGACTGCTGCCATGTTTTTTAGTTAATTTGTTCAACAAAGAGTTAATTTCAGCTTAATGAAGCTTTAACATGTTTTCAAATTCCAATTTAACTTCTTAGGTGTTTAACCTGGTTATTATAGGTTTTGTTGTTGACCATGTCCAGGGTCATTTCGAGGGGAATTACATAACAGTCATATCATTACTCATTCCTAGGTAGCTGCTTTTCTCAATTTAGCTCTGGATTTCACCTCTACTATGCTGAGCTGTGCTGTTCTCCACTAGGGTAATATTAGACAGAAGAAAAGGTGTGACAATATCTGGTGGCTTAATTGGCAGCACCAGCGATGGAAGGTAAGGAGATCTGAAGCAGCCCCACATGTTTTTAGGTCACTGACCCACTTCTGATACGCACGTATCCATAACAGGCTCTAGTGAAAACTTTACAGTGTTTTGGCTGGATTTAACACAGTTCAGTGACAGAGGCATCAAATAGTGTTTTAATGTTAAGTCTTTTCTGGCACTAAATGTAACACTAAACTGACAGAGTTTATATTGGACATAAACAGTCTCATAGCAACAGTGGTGTGTGTCAAATAGTCTGCGTGCACGGCTCAAAGTCAAGTGTTTCTGCTCCTGTTTGTGATGCATGCATGAATGTAGCTAATGTACGTATGTGACTGTCCTGAAACAACAGGCCTGAGGGTCCTCTGTGCTATATCGGTTTAATAGGTCCAGGCTGAAAGGTCCCAGGAGCATTCCTGTCCCACAACTAGCCCTTGTATGGAGTCAGCACAGCTTTCACGGCTATATTTATGAAAAATATTTAAAGTTCAAATACTGGTCATTGTTTTGTAAAAATATGGCAAATCATGTCTAAAACACATCAGCTGGTTCAAGTAAATGATCACTTTTCACAATCAACAGGCTGCTGGATGTTTAAGTCCTTAAAAAAAAGAAAAAAACTGGAAAAGAAAATAGTATTAAAACACACCATCGAACTACAAAGCATCAAAACGCTCATCGTGACACTACAGACACATGAACTCAATATAGTCTATTAAAAAAAAGAAAAAGATAGTACTAAAGTATATGAGGAACAAACAAGGTTAAGAATTGGAAAAAAACCTGTATGGTGCCCCAAGACGAAACCCCTGAGTAAATAAAAGTGTTGAATAGTCAAATATTTTATATTTAATATTAAGTCCTTAGTGACTATCTTCAGCTAATGGCCACTGGCTGGTTAGTCCTGTCAGAGCTCATATCAAGAGTCTCAATGTGTTCCCAAAGTAACTTAACCCTGATGAGTTACTGCAAAGTGTAGAAGTCAGCTGCTAATGCTAAACTATGGTATCGTATATGTTTCACCCTTAACGTGAAAAGAACCAGGCATTTCCCTACTCAAAGTCGTGGCAAAACAAAATGTTGACATGTAGCTTGTAATAAGTTTGTCAAATTGTCTCACCCCACTCGCTGCCCCATGTCCATTTGATGCCGTCTTTTAATAATAAAGCCTGCAGATTTGAACAACTATCTATCTTAAAATTAAATCAAACTTTATATCATCGTATCCTTGAATTGCCATACATGCCATATTGTATATTTGTGATTTTTATGGAAATTTTAATTATATTTACACCTCTATTTACCTTTGATTGGTGTTTTAATATTGAACTCGTATATTGTTTCCCATGTTGGCAAAGAAAGTTCAGTCTAAAAGTCTATTTTGCTCATGTATATCGTGTGAGTTTGTATTGGCCCCACTCACCCAGGCTAACGAGAGTGCGTGCCACCCACAGGACGTCGGCCACCAGAGCGGGGATGATCAGGGCACAGCTCAGGAAGTTCCCATATTTCAGTTGAAAGGGGTCCATCATGGTCATGTACTTGTTCTCTCTCATTGGCTTTGCGAAGAAAAAACCCCCTGTTTATTTGAGAGGAAGGCACAAGCATGAAGTATTGCATGAGAAAGTTTTTATTTTTTATTACAAGGGTTTAATTAGTGAAACAAATGAACGGGCTAAGAAAAGGGATCTTATTTCAGATGAAATTCTCACCACATCCCTATCTATGCTGGAGCAGTTACAACTGCAATTGCATGTGTTGTACATTTCAACATGTGTAATGTACAACACCGTGACATCTGTCAATGAAAAGAAACAAAATAATACAAATCTTTAAAGTCAATTATAATAGGAATTTAAACTGATTAACAATCATGCTAACTGCGACGAGCAGAGTCACTGGGATAGGTTCCTGTCACCAGTGACCTCTAACGCTAACAACAGCAGAAGATGAATGAATGGATGAATGATCAAAATGACTCAAGGGTGCACTATAGCATTTCTGGTGGAGGGTCTGCCCCCTGCTTGGAGAGGCTATTGCTCTATTGCTTTACCTGAAATGTTCCACAGTATTAGCAACACTAAAAAATTGTCATCATTCAATACATATCTTGATGCATGGGTCACAATATGGATGCAATTTTGAGGTGTTTTAGGTACAAACATTTTTTCATGGTAAATATAATAAATACCAATAAATACAACATTTTATTAGATAACATTATCTGTTCTTTTTGGAAATCTTTCATTTTCATATTTCATTGAAATATATATATTTTCATTTTTGTTATGTATATGGTGTGCGTATGTCAATTTGATGTTGATTTTATTTATTTATTAATTTTGAAACTTTAATATAAGGTTGTTTTTTTCCTTCTCCCTGCACATACTTTTGTATCTGTTGTATCCTTTTTCTGTTACGGGTTATAACAAAATTGATGAATGAATAAAATATTATAGGTAAAGACACCATGAACATTGGCAGCTCAACTCAAGGATTTCTTTTGTTGACAATAACGACAAAAGAGGGCAGCAAGACATCTTTTTCGCGGCCAAATAGTGTTTCCACTTGTACAGGCCTATTGTTGTGCCCTGCTGTTTACGCTCAAATGTCTGGGTTTCTGTGCTGGCTCCACGCGTCTCTATGAGAACTCATCCCTCCGCACCTGTTGCTTTGGTTTACAATCCAGTACCAGTGCCTCATCGAGCTATTTCTAACTAGAGTGGCACTTTTACTGCTGCATGAGGGGTCAGTTTTTATGCTAGTAGAGATGGTTGTTTATCCCTCAGTAAAAATAAAGTTCCAGAAAAACTGTTGAATTGTGTGATCAAATTTGGTTACAATGTTGACCACTACCAGACATTTTACATGACTTAGTATTTCATATCTTGAATCTTTAACCACCCGTCTGTTGTAACTGTTTGCATAAAGTTCATCTTCATTTACCATTTAGACGCATGAGGACACCCTCAAAACCAATAATTGAGTTTACATACCAATGTTATCTAATGACGATGATGGACAAGATCAAGTCTGATATATTCAGTCGCAGAAAAAGCTTTACATAGTTTTTGAATATGTTCAATTGAAGCAAAACATGATAACTAATGGTAAGGTTTGACACCGGCTAAAGTGAAAGGTGCACACATTTTTCGAATATAATCTGTGCGTCTGATACTTTCTTTCAGTTTAGCATCCCTGCTGTAGGCAACTGACAATGTTCTTAACGAAAGTAATATTGTAGATGATTGCTTAAACATGCTGTGTTGCAGCATGTCATATTTTGCAGTTAAAGTGCACATGACATGTTTTTTGATTTTGATCATCGTTTAAATGTATCAAGTGGCATTTTGCAAAGAAAAGTTACATTTTTTAAATACAGGAAGTTAAGCTGAGTTCTAAAAAGGAATCCCTCCATCTCTCATTTACATTCATAGACACAAAAGGTTCTATCTCTGCCTGTTTCTACTTCACGATCAATTGGCTTGCCCATGCTACCAGGAGTTACATTTCTCCTCTCCGATGACATGTAAAAGAGTATGTTTATCTTATCAGAAGTACAGAAGATTAGAAATCTCAGTTTGATTCGATTTGAGCTCAGATGAAACTAATTATCATCTAAAATAAAACATCGCAAGGTTTATACATTCAACAATTACTTTTAACGAGGCTTTGACCAAAATGCGATGGTTGGTCTTGGTCAAAACCCTCTTGATTGATTGAAAATATATGATATTTAGTTTAACATTTTTAATGACAAATTTCTAAACAGTCTGAAACCCATGCATAGAAATACAATGTCTATGACGTCATCGATCCTCAAAATTCAACCCAAAATGCAGGGACAATTTACTCATAAGAAACACTGTATTTATGGCAGTTTAAACGTATAAAAATAAAAAGGTGTTACTAGGATGTCACCAAATGTTTAAAACTTGTCAAGATTTTTTAGTAAAATTTAGAATACAATCATTTATTGATGAATGGGGGAATACAAACTTTATTATTATATCTCACCGAGGAAGAAGGTCAGGATGTAGGGCACAGGCATCAGAGCCCACACAGCTCCGAGCGTTGGGTTGTAAGTGGCCTCTGCAATACCGAGGATGAAGCCTCCACCCACCCAGGTCGCTGCAAAGACAAATAACAAAGAAGACGTCTTGTGAGCTACAAAACTGGTTAAAATATACGCACACAAAATTAGATATTGTTCCTGACTTTAAAGATGCACTATGTAACTTTACTGGTGGGGCATTATTTCACAAAAACACCTTGAAAAGCATATATGCAAGGTCGCCTTTCCACAGATTTGACATGTCATAATTTAAAGCTATACTGTAGAAAGCCATAACATTTGGGTGTCTGTGTAACTGAGGGTCTGTGCACCCAAAAATAAAAAATATATTTTCCATTTAATTATTTTGGTTTGTTCAACGCATATGAAGTCAATCTACTTAAATGTAGGCTTTTAACTAACATAAAATATAAAGTCAGAATTTGTTTTTATTTAACCTTACCTGTTAGCGTAAATATCCCGACCAATAAGTTAATATTGCGTCCAGCTAAGAGTGTGATCTCCATGCCATCGCCGGTGCACTTCTTCTCAGCTCTCCTGGAGCGCATCGAGGCCCAAATGCCCGTCCCCAAGATGACCAGGTAGAAGACAGCCATCACCACCAAACCAGGCACGTTCAGCGCCATTGGGACCACTCTCTTTCCCTGTGGGCAGGACGAGAACACAAACTGAACTAATATTGTGTCACAGCACTCTGATTTTTAGCAGTGACTGGCAAAAATGCTTGAGTCAATGGTGAGAAAAAAACTTATGTAGAATGTGAAAGAGCTTCTACAGTTTAATAATAAATATAAAGGTCTACAACTCTGCTAAAAATGTAGTTTGCACCTGACATCTGTGAAGAAATTCAAGTAAACAAATAAACATGAACACTGCAGCTACGCTCACTGATACAAACTTTACTATCAAACACATATGAACTGATATGATATGAACTGATATGTACCGAATTTCTCTCCTTAAAGATGTTTCTGAGTCTGTTTGTTTAAAAAATTAAAGCTAATTGTCGTGGGGTGAGTTGACGTGTCCTAAAGCTCAAATAAAAACCTAGCAAACAAGCTAGTTCTGCATTGTGCAGTAAGAGCAACAATTGAGAAACTTTTTTAGTTTCCATTTTGCCGTATATAGTAAATTTGAGCAAAACAATAGCTTCATGGACAAAAATTATGCAAAAAGGCAAAGAAACAATTTCATCAGTTGTGTTGCCCATATATATGACACTCAGTCCAAAGAGAATGTTGATGTATAACTTCTACTGCTTTGCCTGGAATGTCCCTCAACAGTAACAGATCTCATTATATTTGCATAACAATATGTGGAGTTTCATGTTGAGAAGCAACAGCGAAAGTGACTCCAAGAGTCACAACTACAGTGGGTGGCGGTGATGTGGCCAGCCGCTGTGGAAAGCCAATGAGGAAGGATGCGCCTTTGTGCTTGGCTGCCAACTAAAGAATGGGGTCTAATGAATAATGTCTAAAGAATGGCGGTAATGTAACATTATGGATACCAACCGCCAAAAAACACCAGCAAAGAAGAAGCATTTCTTGGTTCCAGTTTGCCTCTAGGGAGTTACTTACTGGTTTTACAATCTTTTGAAATGCACATCCTGATAAAGTTTTAAACTTAAAACGCTGATCAAACAATGCACAATGCACAATGTGTTTTAGAAATCAGAAACTTGCAATTAGAGACACAGAAAAGAATGCCAGGAAGAGACCGAGTACATTTTTAAAGTATAGCCTTGACAAGTCATCATAAGCTTATGTATAAGCTTGTGTATAGGGGACTACGCACGCATGCTGTGGTTGTTGAGTGTACTGATGGCTTCTAAAAAAAGGTTAATCTCATGCTAGCTGGAATGATTTACATCTACCTCTTTACATCCTGACAAGTCGGAAGCCTTCAGCGGTGATAAAGTTTTAAAAGTGTATAAAAATTACATATGGAGTGACATTTCTTAGCTGCAATTTGGAATTTGGAATGTAAAAACAATGCTTATTATTCTTCCTTTGTGTAATGTTAAACTGAATAAAATGCATTTGCTCTGACATGAACCCTACCGACCTACCGAAGAGCATTTACAAATGTATTTATTTTTTCGCAAAGAAACCAATAGAAATAGAGTAAAAAATATTTTTTGCAAATAAAATTGTGGACAACCCACCCCCCTCAGAATTGGAACTTCACTGCTGTAAATACGGCATTTCAAGGAGAAGACGCACTCACGTTACTTCTCGTAACTGTGGATCAATTTTTACTACTGTGGGTCCACGACCGTCACACACACACTTTCTCCAGAGATGACTCGTACCACTGCGTTTATGTGTCATTGTCTTCAAAGCCCATGGGATCAAAGCGGAATGGAATCGAACGCACACGCATTCTTTGCGTGTGCGTCCGATTGCATTGTGCATTCCATTGCATTCTTTCTGCACCTTTGCAGTTGGGTGCCAGCCGCCATTAAAAGCAACAACAACATCATACACTTATATGGTTACATGGGCGGTTAGTAGCAGAGCAAGTTCAACAGTTAGATTCTAAAAGGGGAGTGGTGTCCAGTCGAATTGAGAAGGCTCTCTCTTTCTCTCTCTCCTCTGTCTGTCGTCTTTTTTTTAAAATGCTTAGCGTAAAACACATAAGAAGATGTACAACTAGAGAAGACATACAACTACAGTAGTGCGGTAAATGCATCTTTCGGCTGACAACAACAACAACAACAACGCTTTGGGTTTTTATAACTCTCACCATGTTGTCACCGTTAACCGTACTTTAGTTTGCGTCTTTTCTTTGACTCTCAAGTAGATTTGTTTCACTGTAACGTCTGGTCACACAGGAGGTAGAGGAGGGACAGAGGAGGACAGAGGAGGACAGAGGAAGACAGAGGAGGAGAGGAGACAGAGAGAGGGAAAGAGGAGGGACAGAGGAGGAGACAGGCGAGAGACAGAGGGGCAGAGGAGGGACAGAGGAGAGACAGGCGAGAGACAGAGGAGGGAAAGAGGAGGGACAGAGGAGAGACAGGAGAGACAGAGGAGAGACAGAGGGGCAGAGGAGGGACAGGGGAGAGACAGAGGAGGGAAAGAGGAGAGACAGAGGAGAAAGAGGAGGCAGAGGAGAGACAGGCGAGAGACAGAGGGCAGAGGAGGGACAGAGGAGAGACAGGAGAGACAGAGGAGGGAAAGAGGAGGGACAGAGAGGACAGAGACGGTGAGAGAGGGCAGAGGGGACAGGAGAGACAGAGAGGGAAAAGGAGAGACAGAGGAGACAGAGGAGGGAAAGAGGAGGGACAGAGGAGAGACAGGAGAGACAGAGGAGAGACAGAGGGCAGAGGAGGACAGGGAGAGACAGAGGAGGGAAAGAGGAGGGAGGGAAGAGGAGAGAGACAGATGAGGGACAGGAGGAGAGACAGAGGAGAGACAGAGGGGCAGAGGAGGGAAAGAGGAGAGGACAGAGGAGACAGACAGGAGAGACAGAGGAGAACAGAGGGGCAGAGGAGGGAAGGGGAGAGACAGAGGAGGGAAAGAGGAGAGACAGATGAGGACAGAGGAGGGACAGGCGAGAGACAGGGAGGAAAGAGGAGGACAGAGGAGAGACAGGAGAGACAGAGGAGAGACAGAGGGGCAGAGGAGGGACAGAGAGACAGAGGAGGAAAGAGGAGAAACCAGAGGAGGAGACAGAGGAGAGACAGAGGAGGGAGAGACAGAGGAGGGAAGAGGAGGACAGAGAGAGAGGAGAGACAGGCAGGCGAGAGACAGAGGAGGGAAAGAGGAGGGACAGAGGAGGGAAAGAGGAGGGATAGAGGAGAGACAGGCGAAGGAGAGACAGAGGAGAGACAGAGAGAGGGAAAGGAGGACGGACAGAGAGAGACAGGCGAGAGACAGAGGAGGGACAGAGGAGAGACACGTCTTCAAAACACGTCTGTCACACGTAATGTGCGCACATTTCTCCAAATGTCTCGCGCCCCCCTTGGCACGGCTCTACCCTCCCTAAACTGGCGCGCCCCACACTTTGAGAAGCTTTGACTTAATCCATAACCATAAAACAGTTATGAACTCCTTCTGCACTAATTTGTATTTCCTATATATTTCTGCATCAAATACGGAGGAAAAATTTCCCTACAGGGACAATAAATTGTAACTACTAACCTAACTAACTAGGTGTATAATAATGTAGTGCTAAAAGTGACATAAAATACCGTATTTTGCGGACTATAAGCCGCTACTTTTGTCAGATGTTTTGAGCCATGCGGCTTATAGAGGCTCGGCTTTTCTGTGGTTTTTTCTTTCACCGCTAGGGGCGAACTAACCGGAATTGGAATCAAAACTACAGAAAAGTTAAGCAAAGAAGCAGATGTTGCTTTTTTATTCAGCTAGCAAATAGAACACGGACGACAAAATTACCAACTATAAATTATTTTCAAATTCTGCCGCATCATTATGGAACCCAAACGAGAAAGTTCGTACGAAGGCAAGTTTTAAGCTGAAGGCCATCGATCTTGCTAGGAAGCCGCGCGGCTGCACGCAAGCTTAACATCAATGAATGTACGGTGAGACGCTGGAGGGGAGAGCGGGACGAGCTCATGGATGCCAAAAGTCAAGGAAAGAGTTCTGCGGCCTATACAAAAGGTGCGGCCTATGTATTGTTTTATTATCGTTTTTTTAAAAATAGAGCAAATGCGGCTTATATAGGGGAGCGGCTAAAAGTCCGGAAAATACGGTAAGTGGACTTGTTCTAGGTCAGGCCAGAAAGGGTTAATCATAAACTCCAGCCTCCATAGTCATTATTCTGCACATATGGGCAGCCAGGAATGAAAGAATGCACTCGGGGATAGTGGCCACAGAAAAGCCAAGTGTTTGTTAAAGGAAAGGAATGAGATCCGGGTAGGAGTCGAATGTGTGCATCCTGTATGTGTGTGTTGGGGTGGCGAAGGGGAGGAAGAGGGGCGTACGCCACTGACAAATTCAACACATGTCTGGAAGGCTCTCTCACGTGGCGCGTGGCATGAAGTTGCCAATTAAGATAACCGAATAAACCTGAAAGCTTTTGTGCTCTTTAGATCTGTTATCAATGCCCTGTGTGATGTTCAGAATGCCCAAAAGTCCGGCCAAAAGTCCGGCCAAAGGAACAAAAGCCGCTTTGATCAGCGTGTAAAACCAGCAAGCTTAAAAGTCTGTGATCGTGTTCTTGTCCGAAATGTCAGAATCCGTGGAAAACACAAGCTCGAGGATAAGTGGGAGCAAGATGTTTATATGGTTTAACGTGCTGGTGTCTCCCAGTCTACATTTTGAAAACAGAGACCAGGGATGGTCCTACTCGCACGCTTCACCGCGACCTTCTTCTGCCCTGTGGTTTCTGACGAACTGTGTTTATGAGGACTCCCAAGAATCTACTCCTGCTCGAAGACCACCCACTCACAGTCAGATTCAACAAGCGGACCCTGCTGATCCTGCATCAGAGAGTGAGGATGAATGGGATACGGAGTCTGTCGTCCTCGAGTATTCTCCTCAGCTTCCGGTGAGATTTGATGTGGAAAGAGCCTGTGAAACGGAGCCAATGTCCGAGACCATTGTCACTGATTCAACGCTTCCACGACCACAACGTTCTTCTGGAAGCCTTTCAACTGCAATACCCTCTGAGAAACACTTACCTACAGGAGAATCCAGGCCAGCTGCTACTGAAGATCCATCAACATTCAGCTGCAATGAATCAGAAGATGATCCTGAAATTGCCTCACCTGAATCTGTTGACCTACCCGAGGGAGAAGTACTCACTAGTGTGCCTGAAGACTGTTTGCTCAGTGCTGAAGTACCTCTGGGAGCTGGAGATCTTGGGCCGGTTCAGTCTGAGTCATCAGAGGGTGACATAGGTCTAGACCAGGCATGGCAAACTACGGCCCGGGGCCACATGCGGCCCGTTAAACTTTTTAATCTGGCCCGCCGAACTTGAAGAAATTAAATAAAATAAACTTTGTTAATGTTTTATTTTCCCTGCAATTCTAATGTGTTCCCACTAAGATGGCGCACTCTAGATACATTGACTTGTTGAGGTTCCGCATATTACGGTACTCCACGTTTGCTTTTTGACCCCTCAGTCCTTCTGTAAAGATGAGCGGACCTAAGAAAAAGGAAAGTGGACAGAGAATGTCGAGTGTTCAATAAGGAGTGGACAACTAAATATTTTTTCACTGAACACCGATCGTCTGCTGTATGCCTGATATGTCAGGAAACTGTGGCCGTTTTTAAAGAATATAATATTAGCCGTCACTTTACTACAAAGCATGCTAACTATGCTAGCAAGCTATCAACGAAAGAACGGGAAGCTACTGCTCAGAAGTTGGCGGCTAATTTACAGGCTCAACAAAACTTTTTTCACCGCCAAACTGCCATTCAGGAGTCAAGTACCAAGGCCAGTTTTATGCTTTCATTCAAACTGGCAAAAGGCCAGCAAGCCTCTGTCTGAAGGCCAGTTTTTAAAAGAATGTATGGTGGAGACAGCAAGTCCATCCATCTGCTCCTGGTCCGGCCCCTCTGTCAAAATTTAGAACCCATTGTGGCCCACGAATCAAAAAGTTTGCCCACCCCTGGTCTAGACGTTCGTGTCGTCGTCGTCAACCACCTCAACGTCTAATTCACAGCCTGTCTAATGTTTATGCTGAGGTCGTTAGTCGCGCTCCTGCAGCAGACTCCGTCTTTGAATTGTAATGCTCGTGTAAATCCCATACTAACCTTAACCCAGATTTAATGCGAAAAGCTCTTTAAAACATGGCCGCGCGCTGTTATTCAGAAGGAACGTGGGACTGGTTATTGAGCGTCTGCAGGTAGGCGTTTGTTCTTCTAAATGTTACCATTCTACTCTTTATTTACTGTTACGCCTGCCAACCTTGCAGATGCCTCTTGCCTGTGATGGAGTGTGGTGTATATGAGTGACTTTACTTAGTGGACCTGGTGAGTGCAGATTTTGTTGTTCGGAGCTAACCTGCTACTGCTAGCGCTGATTCAATTACTTCACACACTTGTCAGCTGGTGCGGGCGCTGGCTGTACTCGCTTCTGTGAAGCACCGAACCGTTTTCATTTAGATGTTTTTGACTATTGCTAAATTGAGACTAATGATGAAATGTTTTGCATTTTAACTATTGCTAGAATAACACTGATAAAGTCAGACTATTTAAAGTTAAACCCTATTTATGCTCAAAAATATTTGTACTGAATAATTAAGACTGAAGTAAAATGAAATGTTATCTATGAAACTATAATCGACAGTTGAACTAAGATTATGTTGTTTTATTCCTGGTCCTGTTTTGGACAGGCCAGGTTCCAGAACTGGATGGCGAGCTAATGAACCCAGAACCCAAAAGAGTGCAAGCATCTGCCGGTGCGGTAGGAGGCGTTGCAGCCGCTCCCCACAAACACATTTATTCACTTGCCAATATCCCCTGCAAGTGGATGTATATGGATTGATCTGCTGATTGGAAAAATACCGTGGAGTGTACTTTTATTTCGACAGTGAGCTATGCGGCTCTTGCACCATGAACTTTGTATGTGTGTGTGTATATATGTTGTGTGTGTGTGTGTGTGTGTGTGTGTGTGTAATGTGTGTGTGTGTGTGTGTGTGTGTGTGTGTGTGTGTGTGTGTGTGTGTGTGTGTGTGTGTGTGTGTGTGTGTGTGTGTGTGTGTGTGTTGTGTGTGTGTGTGTGTGTGTGTGTGTGTGTGTGTGTGTGTGTGTGTGTGTATGTGTGTGTGTGTGTGTGTGTGTGGTTTGTGTGTGTATGTGTGTGTGTGTGTGTGTGTGTGTGTAATGTGTGTGTGTGTGTGTGTGTTGTATGTGTGTTGTGTGTGTTGTGTGTGTTTGTGTGTATGTTTGTGTGTGTGTGTGTGTGTGTATGTGTGTGTGTGTGTGTGTGTCTGTCCATACCTGTAAATAACACAACTAAGCGCTACAAAGTGTCAGTCTTTCATTGAGCACATCCTATTTTCCTTCGAGTCAAACCATAGAACTCTGATGTTGGCCTAATAATAATGAAACTGTTTCAGCATTGTGTATGCTACATGTTGTTGGGAGAAACTGATGGGCCAAGTCACAAGTTAACCTGTGACAGATTGTTTCCCTGAAGTAAAATTTTTCTTAGAGAAAACTATTACAAAAACTAGAAATAATCTATGGCCGACACAAGTCCATAAAGTAATTATTTGTATAAAAAAACTGACAACTAGGACAAGTGAGCCAATTTGTGCTGTTAAATAATGTTAAATAATAATAATTCCTTTCAATATATGGTCAATTGTTGCTGTCATATGTCGGTAACTGTACACTTCAATGAAGGCTTGCACATCCTTTTCGACGTACTTTTAGTTTGTAAATAGTTTTTGTAAGTCCCCTTTAATTTTCCTTTTTTAAATTTAAATAAATTTCTTTTTTTTAGGCCTAATTCAATTAATTTAATATAAAAATGTGTGACATTCAAAATTCAAAACTAGACAAAAATTGTGAAAATTGACAATATGAATAATGAATAATGAAAAAACATTTTAGATTTGCATGAGAATGAGCCACGGTCATCTTGGATCTGATCCCAAGCCGTAGCAAGTGACAGAGTGGCATGAAAACCTGTCAAATTTGCAGAAGGGGTCCATTAGTGTACAAAATTATAAATACGTCTTTATAATTTCTGTTTCAAGTAAGGGATGGAAGTGAACTAAGGCAATGTGGAAATAGGAACTGGTTTTCCATGTGGCCTAAAACGGTTACCTTTGTAAATATAGTATACTAGTATATAGTATATAGTATAAGTATAAATGTTAAGGCCTGGAGTTATGGTGACAGGCACAGGCACAGGCACTACAAAAACAGGAAACAGATGAAAGGATAACATAGAAAACAAAAGGGTTCATGCTGAAAACATGCACCAAACCCAAAACCTGATCATGTAAATCAGGGGTCCCCACACTTTTTCCTGTAAGGGCCACATAACTTTTCCCTTCTCTGATGGGGGGCCAGGGTCAGTTTGAACCAGAAAAAAGTCTGACGATCGCAGGGGTGCCTAAATGTAAACATGTATGTTTTCCAGAAAGCCACATATAACCAAATATGAATAACCCTTTCCGAGATCAAATAACCCTCTCTGGGTTCTTCACAGAAAAAAATAATTCAGGAAATATATAATACACTATTCATGAAATCAATAAAAATCAAATAACCCTCTCTGGGTTCTTCACAGAAAGAAAGTTTGTGTTGTGCCGTGCACAGTCTTGGGTAAAAGTTCAGCTTCAGTTGTCAGCGCAGAATTATGAAGAATCTATGACTCATATGAGCATGAATAATGCGTCTCTTGTATTGTTCAGGGGGCCGGGTCAAATGTGGAGGCGGGCCGTATCCGGCCCCCGGGCCGTAGTTTGGGGACCACTGATGTAAATGATCAAAAAGTGGAGGGAAGTCCATTCCTAATGAAGGGCCCCCGAAAGCTCCCCGTCCACTCCTGGTTCCAATCCTCACAAAGAATTGGAATCCAAGAAACGATTAACAATATAAATGCATGTTTAAGTGATGCAAAACTTTAGCCATTATCTTCACTGCATTAACCACATCAGGCATTAGTTAAATGCTGCAAGGGACTGTAAAAATATTTGAGGTCTGGCACAACAACCAGATCAGTTTCCCTTTTAGGTGCAGGAATTTGTATCAACTTGTTAAATAAAACAACATTCATATAAAAAAAATACCACATGTATTACCAACATTTACTAAAGATTGCATTTATGGCTTATGTTATATATTATATTAAAATTAATTGCAGGATAAATCAAGAATGGTCTGCTTAATGTCAAAAGATTCAGTAGTTTATTTAGCTAGTAGGATGTTTGTTTAAGTTCTCCTTAGTTATAATATATGTGATCAATATCTGAATCCTTCAAAAGCACTTTGACTTAGTTTAAATGTACATTAAAGTTTTTGTCGCTCACTCCAACTTTTTCCGTAGGACAGATTAGACAAATAAGGGGAAATTCTTCAGAAAAGCAGGGTCACTCTGCTGCTTTCCTACGGCCAACATGCAACATTAGAAAGCACACGTCGTCCCGCAGTTCATTTGCTGCACCCTGAGCCAAATAACACACACTTATACTTTGTAAATAATACAACAAAGGCCTTGAGTCAATTAAGAGCACATTTGGCATCTGCCAAATGTGAACAAGTACAGAAATTTGATATTCAAAATTAAATCATTGTATTTAAACATTGTTTTTGTGAGATAAGAAACACTGTTGAATGTACAGTATATGATCAAGTGATTTTAGTGCTGAAATTCCTTGTAGATTTGGACAAGCTGTTGGGACCTGCTGAGAGTAAAGTCACGTGCAGCGCTCCATGTGACCTGGGGGTGTGGTGGGACAGGAACAGTCCAGGCTTTACTCGGCACCCCTCAAATTGGTCTGCTCCGTCCAGCAGTGCAAGACAAACACATGCTTATATGGGCCGCTCTGGGACAGTGGCTCCACTCTTTATCAAATTATTAATAACTCATCTCTCATTTCGGCAAGACAAATAACACCAGGGCCATGTGACGATGCTTGGTAACTTTCCATGGGCAGACAGCGATTATTATAAGCATGATCTTCAAAACAACTACAACATGACGTCATTTCCTCACATGAAGAGGAAAGACATTTGTGTCACAATACTAAAAGTTATGTTTTTATTATCCGAAAAGCTTTAATCTATTTTGTAGACAACAAAGACATGTGGTGGTTGTTTTATATATTTGTTACATTTGCCAGCAAGAAATAACCATACATATCTAAGTTCACTTACTGTAGGATTTGTGGTGCTTGGTGAAACAAAACACAAAACTTTTTGTGGTCTGCTATGTTTTTAATGCATTATTGCCCGGAACAATGACAGATTAAAGAATGTTTATTACATGTTTGTTAGCATGTATGCACATTACTGTGATAATTGCTAAAAGTAATCATCTTCACAAAACACGCAGTGATGTTTTCTAATGAGGCCCTGGTGTCACATGTGGTCGAGTGGTTGTCAGTCTCCAAAACAACCCTGGATTTTCATAGTATGCAATGTTTGGAGGCAAACGCTTACTCAGGAAATGTAATTTTCAAAACAAAATAATTATTTAATGTTACCATGTGAGCTTACACTAGTACTGATCAAGACCAATTATTTAAAGATTTGTGGCCCGTAGGCATTATTAAACAGACACAGCTAGCAGTGGGACGTGAACCCACGATGCAGTAACAACCTCTGTAAAATTTGTGAAAATGAGTACATAGTGTTGATTATTATCTGGGTTAAATTATTTCACAATTTATACTTCAGTTCAGTTATAAATCATAAAGCAACAATAACGGGCAGTCCCAGAAGATTGCTCTGTTCACACACTGGCATTTGTCTCTGCATCCTGTCACTAAAGTGCATATGATCGATTTAGACTAAACTTTTCTATAGCACATGATTATATTTAAGATTTTATTAAAAATTTTACATATTTTTCTCCAATTTGGTGAAGTTTGTAATGTCACTTCATAGTTGGACATGGCTAGCAAATATGACAGGTAGAGGTAATTACACAAACAGTTAATTACTAGCCAGATTTTAAATGGGCAAAATTAAATTTAAATCATACAATAATTATGATTTGACAGATACTGTAATAATAATTGATGACATGTTTATTTTGTTAAATAATTGTTAAACTGCTTGAA
This sequence comes from Chaenogobius annularis, assembly GCA_015082035.1. Classification (NCBI taxonomy): domain Eukaryota; kingdom Metazoa; phylum Chordata; class Actinopteri; order Gobiiformes; family Gobiidae; genus Chaenogobius; species Chaenogobius annularis. The sequence goes on along the minus strand of BJKM01000129.1, from coordinate 451,992 downwards.
AAATGTGTAAATTGCGTGGAAATTGTCTCTACATTTTTGAAGGAATGGCGCTTTTTGATAACTTAGATGGAGGTATTCTATTTGTCTGTCTTCACAAACGGCAACTTAACTGATATAAAACTAATAAACATTTACCACAGCGAGTATCTCACCACATTAAAGTCATAATTTGAAAAACACGACAACCTGTCATTTGGACCAGTGTAATCAGATTTTTAAAAAAGGGTTCCAGGGAGTTCAGTTCTGGCTCACAATGAACGCTCTGGCAAAATGCCCAGCTAAGACAGCATGAATGGTGCGTTAGTTGCCAGAAATAGTTTGAGAGAGAATCAATATTAAAAAAAATGTAATTGTGCCACCATAGTCTGAACAAAATGAATGTAAAACACTGAACATTAGATCTTTGGCTTCCCTCTGCGATAGAGATTAGAGTATTTGAGCATGATTGACTTCTAACTGGATCCACTGGACTTGGATTGGACTTGAGCCAGAATGCCTACAGATGTGAACCATTAACACACTTCTTATACTGTACATGACCCCAAGACCCCATAACGTAAGCCAATAAAAACATACTACTACAAAATACTGTCTTGGACGTGCACCCCTGACAACTCAACCAACCGTAACTTTTGCTTTGCCATCTACATTTCAAGTCATTCTCATTTATACAGGTGAAGTGTGATGTCCTGCCAGTAAACAACCCTCTGCCTTCCCCCCACCACCACGCATACGCCTTCCCATCGCTGCCTCTCTGTAATTTTCCGTTCAGCCATACCAGCCTCTTCTATCGCCACCCCCTGCACTTTTTCCACAACTTCAGGGCCCCAGTAAAACATCTTAGGGCTCCTGGTCATCATCGAATGGTATCGTGACATTTCAGTAGATATATACTATGGGATGAGAAGTCCTTTTGAGATTGTATTGAGATTGAAATTTAAAAAAAAAAAAAGTCCAAAAGAGTGCAATGCAGGCTGGGAATGCTGCCAAAATGGTGCTACATATATCCATATAAACAAACATCCGCATATGTAAAGAAAACAGTTAATGTAATGACAGCCACATACCTGTCTGATATGTAGTATTGACACCACATCACAGCAAAACATGTGATCTGACACTCATTAAGAGGAAATTTAATTTACCACATGGTCAAAGCAGGTTTTGTTTACATAATGACAAACTGTCACAATTTATCGCAAAACTTCATTGCACAAATAAAAACATACAGACCTAATGTATGCTGACTGTCAATGAATTTCAAAAATTTAAGTTCTTACAACCCAGATATGACATAACATCCATAAACAAAGATTGCACCTGTGGCCTAAACTAATTTGGCTCCAGAGCAATTCCACTTAATGCTATTTCAAGAACTGGCATGCACTTTCACTTAGTGTCCTTACTTAACCAAGCTCAAATTTCCTCTTATCGAAAACACACTTACACATTAGTAATTTTGTATCTGTAAAATGCAGGCAATGTACTGCCTATGATGCTATTGCGTATAATAGGACATTCTTGCAACACCAAGATTAAGATACATACCAAGATTAAAACTGTAGAAGTGATGAAAGGTCTGGAGTAGCAGAATCAAGCTTTGATCCCGAGAGGAGTGGTGCTACAGGTAAAACTTATTCTCCGGTCAAATTAAAGGAGCTTTTGTACAGAGAGGACTGTGGAGGAGGCTGGAAATTAAAATAAAATAAAAGTTCAAAACTCAAAAGGCAGGTCCAAGAGAAGGACGGAAACCTCTAGGAGCGTAGCCAGCCTCCCTCTGTATTTAAACCTCAGGAGGTGGGAGGCGACATCACAACAAGCAGGCCTAAGTGAGGCTGCCACTGCTGCCACCTGATTGGTCACTTGAACCTGATGCATGGACCAATTAGTGTGCAGTAAGAATCTGCCCCCCTCCCCAACCTCCGTTGGGCTCTGCTTCATGAGGTAGACTGTAATCAGCTGTTCAGTCAAAATGCCTCTTACTTGCCTTGCCAGAACAAGTTTCAACCAAATGTATTGTCTTTTATGTGAAAGTTGTTTTCTTTTTCAATTGCTTTGACACACAAAACTGACATTGGCAAAATATAAGCTGTATTTTACAGAAATACAAAAAGCTATGCTCTGCGATAGAGCCTGAAGACAAAGAGCTCCTTGTAAACTTTAAGTGACTGTGCAAACTTAAGTAAACTTACACTTTTAGCTCTAGTTTATAATCGGTAGAAGTTTGCCAATGAAAAACATTTACAACTTTACAACTGTTAAGTTTGATTAAATCTGCATCAAAATGAAATACATCAACAAAAACAACATCCCGGCTGCTCTTTCTCTCCGTGAGTGTGTGTGAGAGGACAGGCCTTTTGCCTCCACAAAGCAGTGCTTGTTATGTCTATAAGGTTCACCCTATCAGAGCTTCACCATTGTAGTCTGTCCAGAGAGCGGGATCAGGCAACTGCAGTTTTTCTTGAGACACCAGAGGCCGGCCTGGCTTGTTCACAAGATGAAAGCACATATTGATGAGCAGTAAATATTTGTAGACAGAAAGATTTTGTTCCGCACAGGTGAAATAAAATTAGCTGTATTTCTAATGTGGACCAAGCATTTCCAGACATTTGAGCATATTTTCATACTGGTGACAAGAGCGTACGCGTGCTCTCATCCAACAATTGGGCCTGTGTGAGAAAAACGCTGATTCTACTTGGGTGCCAAGAACAAATTTACAACTTCAGCACATGTGTGTAGGTCAACAGTAGAATGTTCATGTATAAAGGTGTAAACCAGAAGAATTCCTCTCTGGACACTTTTTATACCAAGTATAGCTGTCCCAACCAAGTTTCAAAGTAGGTATTTTTGTTTTGATGCTTGTTTTGGCGCCTAATGAATATTAAAATGATGCCACAAACTTAAATAATCTCACATAAAAACAATTTGGTAGTCTTTACTTTACGTTTTAATTGGTTATTTATGTGTTTAAAAAAAACAAAAAAAAAACATTGCCAAAATCAAAAGTGTAGTGTCTAAACCAGACCTGGAGAGACTTATCCATGCGTTTGTCTCTAGTAGATTAGACTACTGTAACGGGCTGCTCGCTGGCCTCTCCAAACGAGCTGTAAAACAGCTGCAGTACATCCAGAACGCTGCTGCCCGGGTCCTGACTAGAACCAGGAAGTACGATCACGTTAGTCTTGTGCTCAGGTCTCTGGGTGAGTGTTGAAGTCCCCCAGCAGAACAACTGAGTCCCTGGTCGTTGCATTGTCCAGTACCCCTCCAAGGGACTTCACGAAGGCCGAATACTCTGCACTGCTGTTCGGGGGCCCATAGGCCAACACAACAGTAAGAGACCTGTCCCCAACCTGAAAGGCGTAGGGACCCTCTCGATCCTCTCGACCCTCTCGTTCACTAGGGTGAACTCCTACACGTGGCCTCTCCCCGCAGGAAACACCAGAGATATGGAGCATCCAGCCCCTCTCAAGGAGATGGATTCCAGAGTTGCTCGTTCGGGCTGTGCTCGTAGGGAAAGACCTGGCCACCAGACGCTCGCCGTCGGGCATCCAACCAGGCCTGGTTTAAAGATGGGGGCCCCGGTAATGCCAATCCGGGCAATGTAACTGGCTTAATTGTTTCACTTGTCATAAAGGGCTTCTGAACTGTTTTTTGTCTCACCTGTCACCTTTGGACCTGTTGAGTGATCCTACCCGGGACTTGAAGCCCCCGACAACATTGTTCCGTCTAAAAGATTCATTGGCTCCAAATGTCAGATTCCTCACTCATTCATGCACTAGATCAGGGGTGTCAAAACTCATTTTGGGCCAGGGGCCGCTTTTCGACGCTCAAGTTGGGTCGCGGGCCGAACATCATGTAAAAAATAAAACAATGAAAAATATAACAATTGTTATATAGCCTAGTAATAGTTAAATGTGGACACTGTGGCACAAATCTGCAGCAGGTGAAAGACCATATTCATGCAGCAGGAACAGGAAAATGTTTGTATCACAGACATGTTAATGTTGCTGCACTAACTCAATATGAGCTCACTATTTTTACAGTTTAAGCTTATTTTAGTGACAAATGATTCATGTGGTGAATCAAATGAGAGCTCAAAGCAGGCTTCACCTCTGTCATGTTCATACTTTATGACACTCTGACCTGTGTTTTTACCTGTGGCTCATGATCTGCCAGGTTTTGCACTGGTTTGGATGTTTTCCTCACAGAGTTGTCAGCAAAGAAGTTTTGTTTCTTGTTGTTAGCTTCACATTAGCGCCGCTTTTAGCACAAGCTCTAAACATCCACAAAACCGCCTCTTTTCTTTATTCCTCGTGTTTCCCACGATCTGCCCTGGGAGCAGAGCGCTACAGGTCATCGCTGCCGGTGTGTTCGATTTTAAACCTGCTGCGAATGAAAGAAATAAGTCGCTGGTCGAAACTGTAACCCTGGGCACTTGAGCTGGCAGCACACACAGCAGCGTGGTGAGAGGGGCCGCGGCTGCAAAGGATTGTGGGAATTGTAGTTCTAGCGATAAAAACGCGATATATCTATTGGAAATGAATAATTATAAACTAGAAATGTTCGGCGGGCCAGATGAAAACGTCTTGCAGGCCACATCTGGCCCGCGGGCCTTGAGTTTGACACATGTGCACTAGATCATGAGATGTGATGGAACATGACAAGTAAATGACACATGCAAGACAGTGTGAGTAACCTAAGCGAAATCAGGCATTGTTTGGGTTATTTGTGACGCGTAGATATCTTTCATTGTCATGCTATATAACTACACTACCCTCCAATAATATCTTTCCTGCCAAGGAGAAAATATGCCTCTTCATTGAGAGCTTCCCTTTGCAAACCACATCTGACATTAAATCCTCAAACATTCTTTAAAATCCCTGTTGGATATTTAAAAAGCTCATCACCTGTAGCATTATACAAACAAAGGATGTTTCCCAATTGCCAGGATCCTTGGCTTCTGAAGCACTCAGGAATCCCCGTTATCAAAGCACTGCCGAGGGCTGTTTACCGAAAAGCCACACGTCCTCGCAGCTCCACCCCTCGGTTTGGCTTCTTTACCAAGGATGCCCCTGTGGATCTTTGGCCACTTCGGAGCGCTTCAAATGACCCACAATGCGCTGCAACTTTTCTGTGGACTTCAAGCAGTGAAATACTTTTTGATAAAATGCAAAACACTAACCCCGTTAACCCTGCAAGGGATAGGCTCCAGTCACCCGTGACCCCTAACGGGAACAAGTAGTGGCTAATGTGTGCATGAATCAGTCACCATGGTCACCATTAGACAAACATGCTGTCGTCTCAAAGTATCAATTGTTTTGGCGGCAAGTCAATTTAAATAGCTTACATTGAATCAAATGTCTGAGATAAGGTTTTGGTCAAGGCTATTGCTGTGGCCGGAATGTGTCAAAGGGAGGTTGAATCTTAAACCTCCCTTTCGGTTTAAGGAAGGATTATTTTTTTTTAACAAAGATTGCCCCCTTAACTCCTCTTTCAAACCATCTTTTCACCCTGCTTAGAATCTAACCCTAAACCAATAACTTCCTTTATCAGGAGGTCTCGCCGAGTGGGCAGGGTTTACACATAGGATATTATTTATAATGTTTTTATTTATTTTATTTATACAGGGAAAACCCAATGAGAAAATGTATCTTTTTCATGGGCACCCTGTTAAAACAACACAAAATAGACATCACAGGATACTAAAACACAAATAAAACATTCAATAAAATTAACCAATACATAAAAACACATTTATACATACAATATGAGTGAATATGAATTATATAAAACAAGTCCATCCATTTTCTACCGCTTGCCTATCCTAGTGCCTTTGGGCCTTAGGCGGGGTACACCTTGGACAGTGGCCAACTCGTCGCAGGGTTAACACAGAGACATGCATTCACTCTCACACCTTAGGGCCAATTTACAGTTGCCAATTTACCTAACACATGCATGTCTTTGGATGGTGGGAGGAAGCCGGAGAACCCGGAGAGAACATGCAGACTCCACCCAGAGATATCATGTGATATGATGTTCACCCAGGAATCGAACCTATGATTTCCTTCTTGGGAGGTGAGAGCGCTAACCGCTCTGCCACCGTGCACCCTAGTCCTTGATGAGTGCTTTAAAATCATTAAAAGGCATAAGATGATTTATTTTAAAATGTCTCTGGGTTTTGTTCCACAGGGAGGGAGCAAGGAGAGTTTATCATCGATCCTGATGCCAAAGTATTTGTAATGGGGTACTTGTTAAATCATATTACCATCAAGCGTGAGAATAGATATAGAACATACATTTTGTTTTATTTGAATTCATTAATTATAAATTAACACAGTTGTGTTGGAGTGAAAATCCTCTTTAATATTTTGAATCACTTGGGCACAAGAAGGTGCATTAGCAAATCCTAACCCTAACCCAAATCAACAAAAACAGCAGCACATTCCTCATGGCTGCCCAGTGCAAGAGCAATATCATGTGTAACTTTGGTAGCAGCTGTGATAGTGCTATGTCCTGGTCTAAATCTTAATAACTCCAGATTGTAGCCCTAATTAAAATGGAATATTTGGTTAAGAACGCACGCGCCTGGTTACTTATGAGCTTCTCTAAGAGTTTTGCTCGGCAGGATAGTTTTGAGATTGGACGGAAATTATTCAAATCATTTATCTGACCTCCTTTGTCCTCCTGCTTTCCTACAAACGCAGTAATGTGATCATTAAAATATCAAATAAACAACCAATGTAAATGAGGTTTGACTGAGCTTTATTTATCTTTTATGTTGACAAATTACCACAATAATGCCATACAATAAGCACGTGTAGACCTGTCTTCAAGCAATGAAAAACATCACTAAAACAGCACTGCACTGTAGTTTATTGAAATCAAACTCACCTCATCGCTGTTACCCTACATTTACTCCACAGCTACAAAGTAGTGGTTATAATGAAGGAGAAGGAGTTTTTCAAAACGTGCATCTGAAAGTTTATTTCTCTTAAAGACAAGACTCCCAGTCACTCGTAGCGCAATGCGCAGGCTCACAACACGCCAAATGTTTGGTGCTGCTTCGCGGCTGTGAAACAAACCCGGCTCTGGGATTGCGGAGAGGAGATGAGACCTAACCAAAACTAACGCGTTACTGATTTGAAAAAGTAACCTGGGGAGTACGCGTTACGTTCTTCGTTACTCTAAAAAAGTAATTTGAGTACCCTAATGCGTTAAGATGCTTCATATTATTCTATTTCATCTCCACAGTAACAGTTGAAGGCACAACAGACTGGGATAGATGACACTGACACTTTGTGATAGAGCACAGTACATTTCCCGTCCAGTAAGGTGTATGAACCTAAATGTACAAAAAAGTTAATGAATAAAAGGTGTTAATTTTTCACTATCTTATAAACCTGAAAAAACAGAACTACATGTTCAACTGTGTCCCATGGCAGGCACATGTGCCATCCACTCGACCACCAGCAGCACAATTCTTCACTTTTCAAACTCATTCTGAGCAATTATTATTCATCGCAGAGTTTATAAGTGCTTTTCACTACTTTCAGCGAGAGATTATTATCATTAACATAAAGTTCATAACAATCGTTTTGTGAATATGTAATGACAGCCCTGATGTCTGCGCTGACTGCCCAATCAACGAATTACAAATGTCTAAATAAAATAGCCAGCTCATTTGGCCTTTTACTGGCCAGGAGAGAAAACAGAAGTTGGATTGATGTCTGTTCTTTTGATGACAAACTAAGGCAAAGATCAATGAAAGTCATTTTCCATGCAGACCTTCAAAGCCACACAATAAATCAAAAGGACTGTACATACAATTAGGTCAATGTTTCTCAATTTTAAAAGGTTTAAAATGACTTAAAATCAAGAATAAATTTAGGTTTTTGAGAGTTTAAATGTAAATGATGCAGCACGACTTCAAATGATTTCAGACTAAATATAAATCTATAAAATCTGGACTAATCTAATTTAACCCGTTGGTGCAATACAGCCTTAACGGAATAAATTCTATTACAATATTTCGTTGTTTTTTTTACTTAAAGAAATACTGTTTTTAACGGTATTGATTACTGTCCCTTTTCCTTAGTATCAAAATCGTAATTGAAATGTTTGTATTGTACCAATATTATTTATATAGGTTAATTTCTTCACAAAAAACATAGTGCCAACTATAGGTCTCTCCCATGCAATCCAACATATACGGTCTATACACATATAGAGAGAGGACAGGCTTCATCTGTGTATTCAGGGGAGTCAACATCCTTGTGAACAGGAACAAGACTTGCAAATAAAATACAAATAATACAAATATTTAATTGGAGTAAGTGGGTCGTTTAAAAGTTTGTATTTTGCTCCAAAGGTTTGGAATGAAATAAGATTTTTTAAAAGTCCTTTTCAAACACAGCAACAAGTTAGTAATGGGCAGTTACATTTAGATTTATACACTCCAGTTGGAATCAGATTGATCAGTTGTTTTTCAAGCAATTTTAGTAAACAGGCTACCTTGTTTTGAGGGTCATGTCCCTTACCAAACTATTGCTTGTTATCATGGAGTTGTTCTTACTTTACCTCGAAAGTAAAGAAAAAAATTTCATAAAACTGATTTCGAAAGTGAAGTTTGGTATTAACTTTCTATGTCCAGAGATATTCTGCTACGAGGAATGTTGCCCTTTAAGCCAGCGATAAAAACGCATCAAATGAGTCAAAGTCCATAAAATACAAATTTTTCAAATGCATTAATCTTCTTTGTAGAAAAACAAGATCGGTAAGGTCAGGCTGCCATGCTGAAGAGTTTCTCACACAATAGTGATTTTTCCATTACGTCAGTGGTCTGTGCATGTGCAATTTCCGTTGTCACAACAATACACACAGAAAAAATATTGAACCATGACTAGAAATATGAATATAAGTATAAATTAAAATAATTAGAAGCCTTATACAGAGCCCTCTTTATGACTATTTAAAAATCCTGCTTCAAAAAAGCCCCAAACAATAAAAAGTATGGCTCAGTCTCAACCTTTACAGGTTAACAATTAAAGAACTGTGGTAGTGTAGCAGGTGTTGTTTATTTTCTATGGTAAATTGCTGTTTTATGAGTCCGATCTTTCTCACATGGGAATTGCCCCACAGTCAACCCATAAAAAGAACATTTTCAAATCTTATCTATTTGCCAAACTCATACACATGTATTGGCTCTCTGTATAGAGGGAATGTTTATACTACCCATTAAAAGCATGAAAAATAGCCATTTCTTGATATAAGCAAACACCTTTGCGTGTGTATGTATATATACATATATTCATTCATTCATTCTCTACCGCTTGTTCCCATTAGAATTCATGTAATGTAATGTTCACCCAGGAATCGAACCCATGATTTCCTTCTTGGGAGGCGAGAGCTCTAACCTCTCTGCCACCGTGCACCATAATATATTATGTAATATATTATTATATACCATACCAGAAACAGGAGCCCAAAGTACAGTAAATATTTAATGTTTTTACCGAATCATAACTAATCACTTTTTCGACATTTGAGTGGGAATTGTCCAAAGCGGGATGACAAGACAGTAGTGACACATTTAAGACATGTGCTTTGCTGCAAGCTGTGGGGAGCGGATTCTTAAATGTCAACCTTGTAGTATGTGTTCTGAACTGTCACTGCTTGTATTTCAAATGGAAGTCTCTGTTACATCATTTCACAAAGTAGCATAATTTATGGCGTAGAAGTCGAATGTGTAAAATAAGCCTGACCTATAATTGGTCATGCTGAACGCTGTTGAACAACCTGTTGAACAGAGGGCAGAGTCAATACAAGCATAATTTATAGAGTGCAAGACAGAGATAACACAAGTCAGGCAGAATAGCTTCGTCTACGCAACCCCGGCACTCCTCACCGCTGTACGCCACATTCCCGGTCCGTCCCAATGCTATCGCCAAATCAACCATCACAACATATAAACTGAAAGGTACAGCATCCACAAACAAGTCCTGGCGGCCATCCGTAGACTACAAGGTCGGAGTAAAAAGTTAAATGTTTTCCAAGCATTAACATCCTCAAATCTCCCCCGCCTAAATACAACTTTCTGGGTGACACTATCATTAGAGGTGCTGCCCTCCCCGACTGCATAACGTACTCCTCCTTGGGTGCTAAATTTCAAGATCTACTCATGTTCATCACTGCAGGTACAAGTATTGTCAATGCAGGAACAAATGACATAAAACAAAGGCAATCTATCAAGCTTCAGTCAGACTATGAACTTTTGGCTAATGAAAGCCTGGGTAAAATCTGTATATTTTCTAGTATACCTCCCTGATTGTACAAATGGCTCAGAAATGTATTTATAGTTCACACACACGGCTTAAAATGTTTTGTCTTGCATGAGACTATAGTTTCCTTGATAACTTTGAGACCGTCTGGAAAATGGAAAACCTGTTCATAGATGGCCTCCACCCTAATTACAGAGTTTTAGAAAGATCTTCAAATATGTTTTAGGACTTTCAGCCCCCTCAACCATGACTACAAAATGTGGCTGATGTGTCACATGGCATAGTGCATATAACTTATAGGCCTAACCACATACCTTTTATAAACCATAAGTTGAATAATCATATCTCTCTCTCTCTCTCTCTCTCTCTCTCTCTCTCTCTCTCTCTCTCTATATATATATATATATTTATTTATTTATTTTATCAAATTGTGCAGATTCAATTACTTAAATTATTCTTACAAAATGCTTCACTTCTGAAAACACGTTTGAATAATCATAGACACATGTGTTCATTCAATTATACAAATAAAGTTTTGTTTGTGACCAAGTTTAAAAATACATTCTTGTACTTAATGGATTAAAGCAGGCATGGTCCAAACTACGCGCCGGGGGCCAAATGCGGCCCTCAGACCAATTTTTGTTGGCCCTCCGGCTTCCTGCTAAGTTGGTCCAAACACCAAAAAGTAGTACTTTTTACTGTAAAATTGGAAGCATTCAAGCATTTGATGTTATACCAACATAATATTAATGTTCCAAGTCTTATTAAAGGTGTGGAGGCTCATCAAAACTATGTCAAATGCAAAATTTCAAATGATTTACTTCATTGTTGGGTTGTCTCTGGCCCTCTGCTCCGTATAAGTTTCAAAATGCGGTCCGCAGTGAAAAAAGTTTGGACACCCCTGGATTAAAGCATTGTACAACTGCACTAAATAGTGAAAAATATGCTACTATTTCTCCATTTTAGCAAAGTTTTCTAAATTATTAATACCTGTTGATGTAAAAAAAAAATAATTATATCTATATATATATATAAGAAAGAAAGAAAGCTCAAGTGGGGACAAAGTTTGACAGACTCACTATAATTAAACTGGTTGAGGATTCAGAGAATCCCGGCTTCAGAGAAGAGATGTATTTGACAGGCAGGACTCTTCATTACAAGATCAATTAATTTGTTTGTGTGACTTCTGTGGTCTATTTCCCTCCGAATGGGAGACAAAAGTATCCCAATCTGGCAACACCTGGTGTTTTGATGATCACAAATAGAGTCAAATTCTTGCCTCCCAAAAACATGTTTTATTCGCAAAAAGACATAAAAATTATAATTTACATGGATAAATCCATAAATGCAAGTGGACACTGTGGAGAAAAAAAACAACATCAATTTTAATTAATTGTGATGTCTGCATCAATAAATCAATATGGCACTAATTTCAACCCATAAAAAGGATTGTTTCTTTCTTCTTCATTGCTTTTGTGGTATTTAGGTGACAAGGTTTTTGTAGACGGATTGAAACAATGATGGTATGTACCAGGGGTGGGAGACTCAAGTCACATGACTTGACTGGAGTCACTGGCTGCCACAAACAGTTCGACTGTTTCTAAGAGAGCACGGCTCAAATACCGTATGGTGATGCATCCGTAGGTACACTTGTGTCTGTATTATTGGAGTAGTGAGCGAGCACTTCAGGAGAGCTTAAGATGTCTTTTAGTCTCTGAAACGCTGTTTTCTGCAGCCCTGCCCAAGTCCACTCGTTTCTCTATCTGCAGCTCCTTTAGCGGTGTGGTGATTTTTCATGGCAAACTGTGGCATAAACATGGCAAAACCTTGTGATATATAATTAAGCTGTAATGAGGATATAATAATAGAAAAGCAGCCTCTAAACGTTGAGAGGGTGGGAACTGCCTGGCCCTAGTAGTTTAAACTCAACATTTTCCCCATTTAATTTGACCTTTTGAACCCAGGGCTCAGACTTGTCTGTTCCTATTTCCCCTCAGAATACGCACTCTTCACTCTCTGTATCATTTTTGATTTTCAGTCACTTCACTGCTCTGACAATCTTTTATCTCTTATGCCAACTGCAACTCCTGTCCCTTATAACTTCCTCTCCAAGCATTCCAAATCCATCCATTTTCTGCAAGTCTGTGTCCAGCTGTCCATAAAGGATTCTGCATTCTCACCAAATCTTGTTGACGTCAGATAGTTCAACTTGCACTCTTTCAAAAATTATATGTTGTGTTTTTCCACATAATGTTGATCAAACGCTGCTTTAACTGCTGCATAGTTCTTTTTATTTTCATTATTCAGTTGTAAAACAGCAAAAAAAAAAAAATTCAGTTTGTATCTCCCATTTGCATACATGGAACAAATTCACCTTAAACTCCTCTGGTTTTCTGTCACGAGCTGTTGCAATATGAAACCTTTCAAAACGTCTGAGCCGCTTCGGCCAATCTTTAGGCCGTGAAAAGTCGAACGTCTCAAGGGAAGTTATTTGTACAGTGGTTGCTATCTCCCAAAGAGTTCACATACTTTTTCTTGCAACTGTAGACGAATAAGTGGAGTAGAGGTGGACTTTTTAAAGGCACACTAACAGGTATTTACGAGCCACAATTCTTGCTGATTGGCAGGTGTTCAAATACTTATTTGCGGCAATAACTGCACAATTATTGAAATTATTTAAAAATCATACAATGTGAATTAACGGAGTCTGTCTCTCACAGTGGAAATGCACTCACGATGAAAATGTCATCCTCCATAATTTCTAAGTGGGAGAAATTGCAAATTTCAAATACTTATTTTCTTCATTGTATGTAGGTATCAACCAAAATGCCATTCATCATCTCCAAAATGTAGAGAGTACTGCAGCCCGTCTTCTTACTGGTGTACACAACCCCCAGTCCCAGTGCAGGGACTAGCTATAACATTTTGAATTGATTTTAAAATGTTGTTACATAATTTTAAAGCTCCTAACGGACTGACATCATGCAATTTATCTGAATTTATCACCTCTTATGAACCCTTAGTTCTGGGGATGGAACCTTGTTGATAGTCCCTAGGACTCAGCAGGTCACTAAAGGAGGCCGCGTCTTTTCTGTCCGTGCCCCCTTTCTCTTGAACTCTCCCTTGACATTAGCCAGAAGAATTGCCTTGACTTTTAAGAAGCATTTGAAAACATTTCTATTTAAAAAAGGCATTCAACATTCATCTGATTTATTTTTTTTAATTTTAATTTTTCTTGACCATTCTAACCTGTGTTGTGGTAGCGCTTTGAAACTTGTTCAGATAAGGGCACGGAGACTTCCCGAGCAAGATTGTGCGTAGATCATGCTGTCGTTTCGGAAGGAAGAACTTAAAGTCAGAGAAACAGGAGAGTTGTGCTCATGTGCTGCTTGTATGGGGTTCACTTCTGCTTGGTCTTCATCACCTTCTGCCTGACCACCATAAAAAAAATATTGTCAATATTGCACAGCCCTACTGTATAATGATGTCAAACGTTAATTGGTTGAGCTCTTACCTTGATTGCCTAACAATGACAATTTTCGGAGCAATGGGGTCTTTGAGTGTTTAAGTGAGAAGGGATGAGTTAAAAGTTAACACAAAAGCCCACAATAGATATCGAACTTTATAATGCAGGCCTTTTAGACATCACAAACAAACATTTCCCCTTCTGGTTAAGGGCCTGCGTGTGGAGCTCAGCTCCTGGGCACTGGGCAGGACAGGGAGTCTTGGACAATTTTCGCCAATAACCTGCTCCCTCGACTTCGGCCGCTTCACCCTTCTAAACTTTGAATTAAGTCACAGTTCATATGAGTTATTTGTGTGCATAGGTTTTACTACACAGCACTACGGGCTGTGGAGCCGTGCGCTCTGCGCAGCAGTGCCAGCCAGTGCTCCAGGCGTGCTCCAGGCCAGTGGTCCAGGCCTGCTAGCCTCAGCCCAGCACCTGCTAGCGTGTACTCGCGTGTAGCGTGCTGGCCGTGCCAGGCGTGCTCGGGTCCGGCCTGTCGTGTCGTGCGTTGTGACGGGTTCTGCAGAATTCAGGATCAGGGACTAAACGGAGCTCGGCTGGTCCACTACATCTACGCCATGGAGAAAGTAAAGGGTTGATCCAACAGTTTGTGAATGATGCTCGTAACAGAGAAAGGTGCTGCTAAACTGCAGTGGCGATCTGTCTTGCTTTTATGGAGTTCTAAGATGTTTACTCTTCCAAGCCCATTTTTGCGTCCTGGACGTTGGGATTGCTCACGTCACTTTGAATCGGAACATTGACACCAGCCCTAAACGTTTAAATGTCGACTTTATTTTGACTACGACTTTATTCTCATAAATGTATGATTTTTGTTAATTTACGAGTTTATTCTCGTTAATTTACGAGTTTATTCTCGTATGAATTTACGAGTTTATTCTCGTAGTGGCCCCGCAATTTTTTGAAATTTTGGGTTGGCCCTTATACTTTTTTTTTTGTTGTGGTTTAATTTTGTTTTCAGATAGTGTTTCAAGCGGGTTGATCCGCTCTATGTGGTGCATGGAATTAATTCAGCTCTGTAACAAAATCTCGGATAACAATATACCAGGACTAACATCCTCTTATGTCTAATAAATATTGCTAAATGAATTTAATGTGTTTGTCTTCTGTTACATCACAAGCACATTGCACCACTTACAACATGGGAGGTATAAAGAATGTACCCGGGCCACTGGCAACAACAAGGGGGCGAAATGTTGCGTGTGTAGGACATGATCTGACCAGCGTGTAATTAACCTACGTAAAACCGTATATATTTATTCTTCACTCCAGTTAAGACAGGGGTGTCCAAACATGACAAGGAAGTGAATCATTGGATATTTTTCATTTGATGTAGTGTTGATGAGCATCGCCACATTTAATAAGGCTTGGAACATTAATATTAGGTCAGTGGGGGGCCACATTTTTGGGGGGTCACATTTGGCCCCCAGGCCATAGTTTGGACACCCCTGAGTTAAGGAATATTTCCTTCATAGAACTTTTCAGAGGTTTCAGAGATTCAAATGATGTGAGAGAACTGAAGGGAGTGAGAGGGGACAGAGGGGAGGGGCCAGTGCCGCTGGTGCACGAGGGGTCCAGAGGGAGACTCTGCATTACATCCAGTGCTGGATAGCTATACTAAAATTAACTCGTGACGCCGTAGGCAGAAAACATAACACCGCGAACGGAGCAATGCTGCCAGTGGAGATAATAAACAGTCAAACCACCAGATTTGAGGTCACTATCTTAAATTTTCTCAATTGTGGTTGTGGGCAAAGACATCGGGTAAAGTTTTAGAAAGTTTCAAGGAAGTTTTAACAGTCAAATGTTAAAGCATCATAAGAGAAGCCACAGCCTAACATTTGACTCTTTATTGGACTGTACTGTCAACAACGCCCCTAAAACTGAACAATTAAAACATACTAAGTACTTACAAACATAATAGAGTTATACAGTGGAAAATCACGGCGTCGACGAGAGGATGGTCGTAAAAGATAGATACGCTCAGCACAGACTTGTGCAGAGGCTAGAATCAATCTAAAAGCCATGAGCCCATCCCGGAGACATCTGTCATGCTGGCACTGTCAAATAAATATAGGAAAGAGTGTCTGCTAGTGGTCCAATAGATTTGGTTTTCCATCTGTCGGATCACTAACCACGGACAAAATGTAAGATTCATGTCAGCAAAATTGTTAAATTAAATGAATAGAAATGATGGTTTTGTGATTTCTGTCATGTCTTTGTGATTTTAATGATTTTTTTCCTGTTGTGTGAAGCACTCGCCTTGTGTACGAATAGTGCTCTACAAATAACCTTGCCTTGCCGTGCCTAATTCATTCCATATTTGTGGACTTTTATAGGAGACACTATAGCTAGTACATTTTAATTTCCTGTTTTTCCCTTTTTTAAGAGATTTTTTTTCCCCTTGTATTGTGTGGGTGCGTAGTGTATGCGTATGTAGGCATTTTTAGATGATAATTAACAATTTTACGCACAAGTCTATTACAAACCTTCAAACCCATGTCTGTATGTACTGTATATGGCTAATGAAATGTTATATCTCTATTGTCATTTACCAGAGCTGCCTCTGTTCTGGGCAAACTTGTCATACTCCTCCTCTTCCACTTCAGTAAAACATCAGACAGTATGTTCAACACTTCACTACTTGACCTAAAAAGTGAAAAACACTTTCTAAACAGTCCCCACTATTAATCGTTACACACAGACAATTTTAATTAAGAGACAATGCAGATGAACAGGAAAAACTCTTAAATTTAAAGATATGAAACTTCTCCTGTAGAATACTCACATAAATGTAAGAATTACATGTTTTTCATCATGTAAGGTCTTTACATAGTTTCATGGCATTTTATGTGTAAAAACAGCCATATTTAAATCTGAAAAATGGACAGAGCCAGGATAACATTTCTTGAGTCATTTTGTTGGGATTGATGGGATTTTGAATTTCTTATTTAGTTTTTGAGTAAACTTCATCTGACTGAGAATTGGCCTAAAAATTCAAATTTTTCCTCAACTTTACTCAGAATTAGATAACAAATCCTTCGGTAAAATCAGTCAAAATCATGTTCAAGTTTGGAAAGTTTGGTGTGCAGGTGCTACTTTAAATCTTTATGTCCCTGTGGCCTATGGGATACAAATGCATTTCAATAAAACGGTCTTTGAAGAAATACAATGTCCCATATAAATCTATGGATGTGAGTGGATTAAATCAAATAATAAAATAAATGTAGGAGTAGATTTGCCAATGTAGTTGTTTCCACATGAAAGCATATGTTGAGAGGGAAAATTGACCAAAAGAGAAAAACATTTATAAAATTAATAAATACAATAGTTTTGCCTGTAGAGCAGGGCTATTCAACATCCAAATCAGGCCCGCCAAGCAGTTTAATCTGGCCCATGAGCCACTTATTTAATTCTGGGTTAGCACTAGTTTAGACCTGGTTTTGTCTTAGGTTTTGTCCTGTTTTGATTCTGGGTTAGTCCTGGGTCAGACCTGGTCGGTCCTAGTCTAGTCCTAGTTTAATTCTGGTTCAGTCTTGGTTGGGCAATTTATCAAAGCAATGTTGGTGAAGCATTTTGAATGTTATTTAACTACTTAATTTATTGAAACAGTGTTGGAGATATTTTGTACGACCCAAAATGTTGTGTTGTGCACCTCCGGCCCTAGAAGCCTTGGCCCTCCGGAAAATCTTGTTTCCCTTAAACATAATGTTAAATAGCACTGCTGTAGAGTCTCTAGTAACGTTATCCATCTCATGTCTCAAATCTGTGAGAGGAACATCACACAGTAACACATGCAGTAGACAAGAGGAAGACCATTTTAAATACACAGGCAAAGAAACATTTATTTGACTCTTTTAAAAATCTATCCATAATCATTGTTTAAACTTTGAGTAATGCCTCCGTCACACATCATCTCTCTACCGCTTGCCTCCGTTTGACTCCTCCGCAGTCTGTTAATCGATTCACTGTGGCTGGCTGTTTGCCTCTGACTCGCTGAGGTGGCTGAGGTGGCTGGTCGTTATAACTGCAGGGTGACTGGGACTTGAAAGCTAAGGGCTGAAGTCGATGAGGCTCGGACTGCTGACGCAACTCAGAAAGAAAAAGGCCATCATTGTTTTAAGTCTTTCAAGTGTAGTTTGTTTGTAGAGCACAATTCGTACTCAAGGCAATTTAAAGTGCTTCACACAACAGGAAAAAAATAAAAATGCATTAAAATCACAAAGACAAGACAGAAATCACAAACCGAAGAGTGCAAAGAAAATTAATTCAGTCATATGCATATGCACATCTAAACAAAACTGTTTTTAGCTTAGATTTGAACATTGCCAGAGTAGAGGGCCTGTTCTCACATCCTCAGGAAGACTGTTCCAGATTTTAGCTGCATAAAACTGAAACGCAGATTCCCCATGTTTAGTCCTGACTCAGGGCACCAGCAGGAGGTCCCTGAGGTCCAGAGTCTGAGGTCCGAGATGTACTTTGGTGCTAGGCCATAGAGAGACTTGTATACAAGCAGAGCTGCTTTGAAGTCTATTCTCTGAGCCACAGGAGCCAGTGCAGAGACCTGAGCACAGGACTAATGTGATCGTACTTCCTGGTTCTAGTCAGGACCCGAGCAGCAGCATTCTGGATGTACTGCAGCTGTTTTACATGCTCGCTTGGAGAGGCCATTACAGTAGTCTAATCTACTTGAGACAAAAGTCTCTCCAAGTCTGGTTTGAACACTATACTATTTTTTGATTTTGGCAATGTTTTTAGATGGTAAAAAGCTGCTGATGTTATTGATTTGACCTAAGGCTGTTAAAATTATAGTCTGAGTCCATTATTACCCCCAGATTTCTAACTTGATTTGTAGGCTTTAGAGCAAAACTCTGGCGGTGACTGTTAACACTTCACTTTTTGTTTCTGTGGGCCGAAGATGATGATTTTCAGTCTTGTCTGAGTTCAGCTGGAGAAAGTTGTTTTGCATCCACACACTGATCTGTTGGATGCAGTGACAGAGTGAATCCACTGGTCCATATTCACCTGCCGTCAGAGACTTGTATCATTCTTAAAAGCGTAAACATTTTGCACAATTTATATTTTAACCCCCCCTGATTCATAGGTTTAAATTGAACAGGACAAAAGTAAGTGTGATATGGGTTGAAAGTCACTCAGCAAATTGTTGGACTGGAATCGACTTCCTTTTCTTTTGCAGTCGAGACATCTGAAGCAACACTCATATACGATTAACTGTTTGTGCTTTCTATCATTATATAATCATACGGTAAAATTCTGTCAACAAAACTATGGTCACTTAATTATACAAAATGTTTTTTTACCTGTTGATTATTATTGGACTTGCGTCGTTAAGTCTGTCAAATCTGAAACAAAACAGTTCAATAAATTAATGCTTATGCAATATATTCTGCCTGCAAGTTTGATATTGACAAATGAACAGGGCAGGGCAGGGTTAAGTTGCACACCTTTGGTAGCGTAAAAATACATTGTTGAGGTCGTCATTGACAACTAACAATTCTTCCACAAATTCTTCATCCATGATCTGAGGGATGAGCTCCACCACACGATTCTGCACCTTCTTACACACTGAATACAGCTGCTGCGCAAAGAAAACATGGCAACATCAGAACAATCAAAACAGTAAGATGAAGTAATGGCACGGTTCTGTGTTAATCTGGTTATTGAGTTACATTGGTCCCTTTTGCATTGGTAGTTTGTGTAGTTTAAAATATCATACATTCGAAAAAGTAATTCAGCACTAATTTCTATGTAAATTGAACTAGACGTTCTCCTCCTCTTCCTCCTCCCACTGAACTATCGTTATAGGAGGAGCTGTGGGTGCACATTTAGAAGATTACCGTAGTTCTCTAGATGGAACATTTTCAGTTCCGAACAAATTTTGTAAAGTCCAAAATCCTTTGTACCCTAAAGTACAAATGTGTTCTTAAGAACGTGTCCTGAATGAGGCCCAATGTCCAGATGACTTTAACCCCATCGCTATGTGTAATTCTCGGGCTGAGACTATTATTCAGCAAACAAAGTCATTTAAATAATATAGTTGGCAGCACACACTCAGTTTGGCTGTTTTAGAGCACAAAGCTTCAAATACACCTAATTAGCACTAAAATGGTAAAAATGGATGGACAAGGAGCAGCAGAAAATACTACTAAAACACAAATTAGTTATATAAATTGTTTCAGTGTTTAGTCCCCCAGTGCCCACACGACCTTACCTGAATGAGACTCTGCACTCTGTCGTGTAAAGCCGTTGGGGGGTTATGTTTGGGTAAAATGCATCAGACTAAAACCGCTTCTACAAAGTCCTGTGAAGTGACCAGAACGTGGAAACGGTGTCCACATTTTTTGACACCAGTCTCCAGAACCTGTGAGGGAAAGACGATATGAAGCATGTCATTAACTTGTCCGTACACAAACGCATTCATGTGTGCACTAAACTACACATTCACATAACCAGCACAGACAGCAGAATAACTCACAGTAAGAGCTGACATGATCTCGCCAAAATTCTTGCTCCCGACAAGCCTCTCTTTGATCGCTTTGACTGAATCTTTGGGTCTGTGAAAACAGCTTCAATTATTACTATGAGCATCAGTGTTTCCCATTAATTGTCTCAAATTCTCCCCCATAATCTAATAACAGCCTTTTATAGCTATGTGGTAATTGACAATAAAAATAAATAACGTCAACTTGGCTATACATTGGCCTAAAATGTAAACAAAAAAATCACACTTTGTTGCTCTGTCATAAACATAAATGTGATTACACTGTTTAAAACAATAATATTGAAGATAAAAAACAGGCGATTAGATACATTTATACTATTATTAATTTATTTATCCTCATTTATCCTTCATTTATCCTCTGTTGTACTGTTTGGTAACCAGAGGACAACAATAAAACTTACCTGTACTGCAGCATACCATTATCAAATGTATAATTGTAAGACAGAAGCTCTAGAGATATATTATATATATTAACATATTCAATGGAACAAAGTGATAAATCAGGCAACCTACACACTTCATTTTACATTTGCCATTTACGTCAATTTAAGAGAGAATAATGCATCTTATTTTAGCATGTAAGGCAAGGCAAGTTTATTTGTAGAGCACAATTCGTACACAAGGCAATTCAAAGTGCTTCACACAACAGGAAAAAATGCATTAAAATCACAAAGACACGGCAGAAATCACAAAATAATAGTTCAAGACATAAAAGAGAAGAGTGCAAAGAAAAGCATTTCACTCATATGCACAGCCAAACAAAACAGTTTTTAGTTTAGATTTGAACATTGCCAGAGTAGAGTAGAGGCCTGGTCTCACATTCTCAGGAAGACTGTTCCAGATTTTAGCTGCATAAAACTGAAACGCACATTCCCCATGTTTAGTCCTGACTCTGGGCACCAGCAGGAGGCCGGTCCCTGAGGTCCCTCAGAGTCCGAGATGGTTCATATGGCACTAACATGTCCGAGATGTACTTTGGTGCTAGGCCATGGAGAGACTTGTACACAAGCAGAGCTGCTTTGAAGTCTATTCTCTGAGCCACAGGGAGCCAGTGCAGAGACCTGAGCACAGGACTAATGTGATCGTACTTCCTGGTTCTAGTCAGGACACCGAGCAGCAGCGTTCTGGATGTACTGGATGTACCTTTATTATGATTCTGCTTCTATCTGCAGTACACCGTAAGGGTTTTTTGTCGCAGAATAATTCAGGTTGTTACAGTACATGCACTACATGACACACCAGAAAATAGGTTAGTTTTGGACTCAAGCCACAAAGGAAGTGATGCAGCAAAAACACAGACATGAAACACACGATGTGAATTGAACTGAAAGTGGAATCGACAGTTTTACCCATCGTCAGTCGCATTGACATATCTCCATGATCAGACCCCAATCTTCAGACAGCGACAAGCCGCTGTTCGCCCGAAACACACGAAGCAACGTTAATACATTTCATTTCAGATTTTTGTATGCTGTCTGGAGCTGCTTCTCTTGTTCTAAATGCACCACACAATGCTGAACAAATATTATAATAACTAAGAACCGCTGAACTAATATTTGCTCTTCTGCATTTCTCACCAGATTAAAGGCTGTTTTGTTGTGGTGCAAAGTAATTTTCAAACATAAACTATTAAGCAACCAAAGCTTTTCTCCTTCTCAAACTCCTCTCTACCCCATCACTCATTTTGCCTTCCCTCTTTCCTCCCGCTTTCTCTTGTACCCCAGCTTTACGCCTGTCTCTCCTTTTTCTCCTTTCTCTCCTTTTCTCTTCCCCTCACTTCATTTCCATGTCTCTCTCTTTTTTCTCTCACCCCAATGCTCTTTCCCCCTTCTCTCTCTCCTCTACTTCCCTCCTCCGTTTTCTCTCTCTCCCTCTTCTCATCTCCTCTTTTCGCTCTTATCCCCTCTCCTCATTGTCACCCCTCTACTTGTGCTATCTTCGGGTGTGGATGACCCATAGGCGTCTATAGCAGAACTGCTCCCCCCTCCCTCCACAACATGAAAAAGTGTTGATGTTTTTTTGTACGTGCTTATTTGTTTGTTTTATGTTTGTTTTTTGTTTTTTTAACTTAAAAAATAAATCATGTTTTTAACCCGAGCCCTATCTTTGCGGGCAGCACAAGGGTTAAATATGACATCAAGGCTTTGCTATGGATAGAAATTAAACTTTTATATTTTTATTGATGGTTTATCAATGCTGTTATTGATAATAGATACAGCAGTCATCAATCAACCTACATTGGGTGAGAATCTCAACAGTCTTCAAGGGGCCAGATGGAGAAAATAACAGATTGACAGATGACAGATTACATTGTTTGATTGCACATAAAACAATAGACAGCTTCATTATAATAACTGCTACACATTTGTTATTAATTTTTCTATTTGCTGCTGAACATGTAAAACGATTGGAGCATCATTCAAGCCCAAAGAAATAAACTATTGATGTAAAAAAAGTCACTTTTCTCTCCAGTGTCTGAGTTCACTGGGGGACAGCTGCAGGCGCCAGATACTGATGACCACTGTTTCCCAGCATCATGCTGGACATTATGTATCATTATTGTCCAAATGTTGCGACTCACTGGGTGAGTGAGTGTAGCGGCAAGAGTTTGATAAAACAAGAATTTGACCCTGACATTGGTTTCAACTGAGAGGAAAACATCATGTCCAAATGTTATACCAACGTCAGTCATTGCACAGAACATCATGTTCATCATTTTGAAACAATACATTTGTAATATAATTTGGACAAAATAAAATAAAAGCAACAGGAACAGAGATTGCCGTGTAAAAGAAGGAGTCTGCTTTTTAAATAAAGGCTAAGCACTTTGATATTGTATTTAACCATAATCATTTCAAACTAAACTAAAACCACTGTGACAGGATGAATTATGAGGACAGTTATAACGATAAGGTATAAAAGCACTTTGAATGCCTGGCAGCCTTGCTTCTGTGAATCTGAACGACCTGTCCTTTCTCCAACAGGTCATTCACTCGCTCACTCACTCACTCACTCGGATGGAAGCGTCGGGTCAAGTGTCTTGACCCAGCACAGACAGCAGCATGCACTGGTATGTGTGGTGTTCCCAACCACTGGTACCCAAATTCCACGCAAGTTCTACCAACAGCAGGGGTCAGCAACCTTTAACACTAAGACGCATTTGGACCTATTTAAAAAAAGACGTAGCATTGAACGTTGTTTTCTTCAGACACTTTTCTTTTTTTTAGAACTCTCCATAGTTGGCCAACCGAGGGCACATTGGCGGTTGTGACACATATTAAGAGCGAATATTTTTTGACACATTCTATTTAGATGTTACAAGATCACCATAATCTGGAAATTTAGAATCCAATTTTAAAAACAAAATGAACTAAAACAAAATACATTGAAATAAATGCTCATTAATTATTTTCAAAAGCCACAAGGAGCCGCATCAACTGGATTAAAGAGCCGCATGCAGCTCCTTAGCCGTGGGTTGCAGACCTCTGGTGTAGACCAGGGCTATAAAACATCATTTTCCCGAGGGCCTGATTTTTCGGAGGACCGAGGCCTCTGGGCCGGAGGGCAACAGCACGCCATTACTGTTTAAACATTTTGGGTCACACAAAATATCCCCAACACTTTCAACAAATGAGTTAATATAATACAATAACTACTGATGGATTAGATTTTTTGTGAGAAATACAAAATGCTTTGCAAAATTGCCCATCCAGGATTGAACCCGAATTAAACTAGGACTACAGTATATTAGAACCAACCAGGTCTGAACCAGGACTAACCCAGAATCAAAACAGGTCTAAACTTGTGTTAACCCAGAGTTAAACCTGGAAACAAGATTATTATTTTTTTTAATATATATATTTGTAAAATGGGTTATGAGCCGGATTCAATCGCTTGAAGGGCCTGATTTGGCCCCCCGGCCTTATGTTGAATAGCCCTGGTGTAGACCAATTGTAGGGCTATACCCCATTAAAAGACAGTACCCTACAGCCTATATTCTTTCATTTAAATTAATTAATACATTTTATTATATCAAGTTGCATCTGTCCAACCATGTCCCACCAAATCCCATGACCACTTTTGAGGTGGTCGCTCTACTGATAACCAGCGACAACCGTTGACAATTGACAATTGACTGTTTTTTTTAAGGTCAAAGGTTAATGACCTCTTAGCAGTCCTTTAACATCACCCACCAGCACAAATATTAGACCACCACTCTATCACTCTACTATAGTTGCCCTTAGGGCATGGGCTCTCTCTACACATTGTGTTTGAGTGGCACTGGCCTGGTTTGGGAACAGCCATAAGTTAAACACACAGGGGAATCGGGGGCACTGGGGATATCTTTCTGACTTCACAGTCTACTTCTACTGTGCTCTAGCTACAGAACAGTGGTTATTTGATGGCAATCCGAAAGAAGAAAAGGAGCCAATGACAATAAAGGAGTCAACACCAACCATAATGTACATACTCTATTGTAAATAGTGACACTAGGGGTAACTGCATGTATTTCTATGGCGAGTAGTTCCACCGTGGTGACATAATGCACACATTAGCAAACACTGCCTGATCATTTAGACGTCACGTCATCCTGTAACACATCCTGCTATTGTTTTAGTTTACTTTTTGGCTTACATTTAGTTAAAGCTCTGCTGGAGCTTTAGATAAAAATCTCATGTCTTTAATCCACTGTACAAAGATCCTTCAGAACTCAGGGGTTTTAACGGTCTGAATGTGAAACTCCGCACTATGTCTGCGTCGGCCCAAGAGCAGTACCTTGGTTTTCATTCAGTCCAATGTTTTTGCTTCTTTTTAGTGATTATCATCATTATTTTGTTTTACAAGAATTGTTTTGTGCTTTTCCATTCAGTCACTCATCTGAGCTGGAGTTTACAGTTTACACTCTCATTAATTTGCATATTTTTCATAGCCTTTTTCAAGTCAAACATACCTTTGTTTAGGGGCGGGCAATATTGACAAAAATGAATGTTTTTGTTCTAACTTTGCATTGGGCAAAAGTAATCATGAAGACTGCTGCATTGGCTGTAAAGCTTCCCCTTGTGTGTGGTCACTTGGCTCTGTTTCCCTTCTATTCTGTGCATCCTCTGCTGGTTCAGTACGTGTAGATTTGACATTGTAAACATCAAATTTTTCAGGTAAGAGTCCACGTTTAAACAGGAAAGTAAACAACAGTGAGAAGGTGAGAATGGTCCCCAGGGTGAAGAGCATAGACACTGTTCTAACTGGGGCCTTTTGGACAAAGACTCCATCCTCCAAAGTGCATCCGGGTAGTGGAAGAATAACTGGAAGACCTACAGTGTTTTCTCCAAGCAAAAGCCGAACCGTCAGCCCAACAACATAACCAACAAAAGCCCCATAGCCGTTTGTGATTTTGAAGAAGAGAACTGCGACCAGATGAGGAAAGATAAGCGTGTAGGAAACATCTGCTCCAAGGATCCAAAGAAGCAAGGTGCTGTTGGTGAGGAAGGTGAGGGAGGTCCCGACTACGCCAACAATCACCACAGTTAACCGGATCACCCAGTTAATCTCGCGGTCAGAAGCCTGGAGATACAAAGTTGTACACAATGCAGTTGTTTAGAATGAAATCCATGTAAATTAAAAGCTACAAAGTCCAATTTGGGGGCAAAATATGTATAAGGACGCAAGAGGGTAAATGTTTCTTGTTAATTTATAATCCAAGCTATTGTTATGATATCGTAAAATACATTGAATTGAATAATCTAATTAGTAATGCATCATCAGGCAAAACAAATACAACATATACTAAATACATACAGTAAATTGTGTCAAGTATTAAAGTTACACTATGTAACTTCTGATAGGAGGTCTGCTCCCTGCTTTTCTCCATAGAGATGTTATTTCTTGCCTGATTTCTCACTAATTTCTTGGTGATTCACTTTTGTTTGACACTTTATAGAGGTGAAGAAAGCGGAGTGCTATGTTCATGCGTGAAGTGTTCCCTGCTATCAGCCAGTCTCTTCTGGAAAGGTTCTAATTCTGCTACAAACCCCTCCCACCTGTGCTCCAAGCCTGATTATGACCGAAGATACTCTCAATGTGGGCCTGGTATAAAAGGTTATTATGTAATAATCTTTTGGGACTATTAACACTTGTGAGTCTGTACACTGTTTCAATCAAAGACAGCTTCAAAACATTTGTTTATTGTACAACTAAAATACACCCTGATGCACGGGCTAAAGCACCTAACTAGGCTGGGCGAACATAATACCAAACGATTCCACAAAAACGGAGGATGTAATTTTTAAAGAAACCAACAGAGCAGTTGGAACAGTTAAATGTTGTTGTCTGTGAAACAGTTTGAAAGAAATGCTCACAATCTGGCAACAAAGTAAATCTCAACGACATAATATGTTGAATTCTGTGTCCTCCTTTGATGGAGACCAATGTTTTCACTAATTTACAAAGATAGACACTCGGCCCACCACCTGCATTGCATTGCCTTTCTGTGGAACTCATTTTCAGATAAAGATAATGTCTTCATAGAGATATGTAACTTTTCTCCACCAGGAAAGTTACATAGTGCACCTTTTTAAGTGAGAATAATAAATACATCTTTTAAATATGCTTGCTGGTCTGCGGATCTTACTCTTTTACGCAGAATGTTTTTGTAGATGTTTGAAGAGAAGACAGAAGTTGCAGAGAGGAGCGCAGAGTCTGTGGAGGACATGACGGCTGCGGCCACAGCTCCGATCCCGATGACGGAGATGTACGGAGGGGTGAGGTACTGGAGGGCCAGGGGCAGAACCATAGTCTGCTCTCCGCGGACGTACGGAGGGGGCCAACCATACTGCGTCTGGTTCCAGTCTACATGAAGACACCAACTGTCAGTGGTGGAAGAAGTACTGCATTTTGTTACTTAGTAAGATACAGATACAGGAGCAAACATTTACTCAAGTAAAATTATCACAAAAGTATCTACTGATGTAAAAGTATTGAAGTACATTTTTTAATCTTAGTAAAAAAAATAAAAGGTATATCATGCAAATGTTTGATAACAATTAGAGAGTGAAATGTGGTGATAAAGAATTGTTTTACTTTTTTAGTCGATAGTACATTTCTCAATGTTTCTTTTCTGTGTATTTTTGTTTGCTCAAGGCCAGGACTTGACTTCAAACCTTTAGACCGGATGTCACCATA
Organism: Chaenogobius annularis; assembly: GCA_015082035.1. Classification (NCBI taxonomy): domain Eukaryota; kingdom Metazoa; phylum Chordata; class Actinopteri; order Gobiiformes; family Gobiidae; genus Chaenogobius; species Chaenogobius annularis. The sequence goes on along the minus strand of BJKM01000129.1, from coordinate 424,487 downwards.
AATGCTAAAAGAAAAGTCACCTTTCAAACCATACAATAAGTACTTTTTAGTTTTAATTCCTTTTCAAAAATGTAGGGGAGTAGAAAGTACAGCTACCTGCTTATAGAGAAGCAAAAGTACAAAAGTATTCACTGTAAAATGTACTGTAAAAGTACAGATTCCTAAAAAATACAATACTTTTACTTTTGCACTTTGTTCCTTACATTCCACTTCTGCCAACTGGTTTAGTCTGTAATTTCTGTCCTCATTTAGACTCTGATAAGGTTTGTCGTGGTGTAGACCTGGTTAAGATCTGGTTTGTTCTTGTTTTAGTTGTAGTATACAATCTATGGTCTGTGCATACATTAGTACATTAATGCTATTTTGGTTTCTCTACATGAAATCAATGGTAGAAAGTACAGAAGTAGAAGTACTGTTTAAGTCCAATTTTTAGCTACTCTGTACATCAGACACTTTTTACTTTTACTTCTCAACATTTTTTTAAAAGAACTGAAAGTAAATCACTCTTCAATAGGGTTTTAGGGTGTCTGGAATGGCCATGGTGACGTCCTGGCTTAAGATTTTGAGTTGAAGACAAAATCAAATAGATAAAAATGACTATCACATTAAGATATTGATTCCTTTGTCCAAAAATCGGCACAATTCTATTTCGAGATCACTACATTTGATCTGATTTAGTATTTTTCAAAATATGTGTGAAATACTTTTTTACTCTAAATGTACATTTTTCAACTTGTACTTCAATACGAAGCAAATTTTGTATGTGATACTTTTACTTGACTAATATCTTGCACCTGTAGCTGTAATTTTACTTAAGTAACCAACTTGAGTACTTCTTCACCCACTGCTTAAAATAAATGGCATATGACTGAAAACCTTATTGTGCAACTCTTGAAAGCGGCTTTACAGCATCTGAGTTCCAAAGGGGTTAAAAGACATGACAGAAACCTCTTCTAAATGAGGTTACACTGCTCTCTTTCACCCATGTAGACCCCCCCCTGCTTACAATTCAGTGGTGTTCATATGTCGGGCATACCTGCACTTTCCCCAAGTAATACATTTTTAAAAAATGGTTCATATCAGGATAAGTAAAGCTGTTTGGTTGTACTAGTGACATGTTTAAGAATAACTTTATAAAAATTTGAACCTGTAGAAGCGGCCACTGCTCCGACCAAGACTGGAGGGATTCCAAGAATGGCAATGACAATAGCAGCTGCAAAGCACGTTAGCCTTGCCGTTTTAGATGAAGAAGAAGACAGTGTCCTCTGGTGGAAGCTTTGAAAAGAGACACTTCCAAGACCCTGAAAAGAGAGTTTGTTTTATCAAATTGAGTAAGAAAGTAAAAAAGGAAGAAGAAACTAGCACAGCATAGTACTAATAACTTTTGGTGAAGAAACGCTGAAGGAATACAGTATTTGAGTAAAAGATGACTACAGTAATTGATGTTAATGGAGATGATTGAATGTTTTTACGTATTCTTGAAAGTTACTACAATTTGAGCACATAATCCAGTCCAATCGACTTTATTTCTATAACACATTTGAAAAAAGCAGTCATTACCAAAGTGCTGCATGTAGTGAAATAAAATCAGTAGTTAACACAATACATAAAATTCACTACATTACAATAATACTACTACTACTACTAATAATAATAATTAACTTTTATCCTACCAACATTAAAAAGTCATCGATCCATTTCCACACTTTGTCCGACTCGAGGGTGCCCACCCAGGGGCTCTGGTATATGTGTTTAAGGGCTGTCTGACTAATATCCAGCGATGTGGTATTAACCATTAGGAAAGGGACACACAGCCACTGCAAACAGAAAGACAATCTCAAAATCATTTTTCACGTTCCTGATAATTGGGATGTAATGATATGCAAATCTCACAGTATGATATTTATTGCAATATTTTGAAGAGTCAAACAAAAATCTGAGTTACCTAATGTAACTGCAGTTCTATGAGCTGTAGTTCTATGAATCTAAGCTAAAAACTGTTTTGTTTGGCTGTGCATATGACTGAAATTATTTTTCTTTGCACTCTTCTCTTTTATGTCTTAAACTATTTGACAGAAAATAGCACCTTTTAAATTTCTTTAACTTAAGGTTTTGTGATTTATTTTCGTTGTGATTTTAATGATTTTTTTTCCCTGTTGTGTGAAGCACTTTGAATTTCCTTCGTGTGCGAATTGTGCTTTACAAATAAACTTGCCTTGCCTATGAGTATGTACATGTGCTCGATGTCCAGGAGGACCCTCACATGATCGGAGCAGGTGTATATATTTTTCTCAGGGCTAGGCAGAGTCTAGGAGTGGACTAACCAATAGCAAAGCCTGTAGAGGGCGTAACACATACAACATAGCATTGTAGAAATACTACTTTTGCCTTTTGAACGTCTTGACAAGCGTTAGACAAGCAAATCATTACTGTGATATTTCATAGTGTGCTTCCAACTGTTATTTCTGCATGTTGTCTGCACTGTAATGGAGCAAAGGATCATGGTCTATGTAGTTTACTATGTTTTTAAGCTGTTACTGAAAAAAGAAAATGAATGTACGGTCAACAAAATAATCCAAATATTATTGTAAGACTTTTGAAGATACAATCTCAATATTTTGGTTATTCTTATAAGTTCACAGTTATGCAATAGATCAGAACTGTGCGAACCTCTTGTCTTAGATTCAAGCTATGTTCGAGAAACATTAAACAAAGGTTTTTCTTATTTTCTAAACACTCCATCTAATTCTGCATATCGCCAAATACCCCATTTCAATATTAACTTATATGGAGACAATGAACGGCCCACCACTACAATGGAGTTATTGATGCTGGATTTGTGTTTTTCAAATTGTGCTGAACTCACCAAGCTTAAAAATACAAGGGAGAGCTGTATGACGTCTGTATAAGCCACTGAATACAGGCCTCCTAATAAAGTGTACACAATGGCCACAGATGCAGAAACCCACACAGAGACGGAATAAGGCAGGTCCAGGATAATACTCATAGTCACTCCTGTAAGGCAGAATATTTGTTTAGCAGAATTTTCTAGGCAGCTATTTATTTGTCAGCTATTTGTTTGTACTCCAAAGGTTAAACAGCTTGTTTGAATTGAGAATCATTTTAGTCAGGCGTTTTAGGGAAAAATAGCCCCTAAACTTAAGGGGGATATGTTTACCTAAGCTTAGCAAAGTGCAGGACACCCACAGCACATCAACCAACAAGGCAGGCAGTACCAGGATCCCGCTCAAGATATTGCCGTACTTCTGCTGGAACGGGTCCATCATGGTTATGTACATCTTGTCCCTCATTGGCTTAGCAAAGAAGGCACCACCTCAAAATTCCAAACAATGAATCGATAACAATACACAGGCACTTTTCTAGACACTCAAACTCATAAAACATCATGCATTATTCATTCACTTGGTGGTCATTCGCTTCTGTAGCCACAGCTGCCCTGGGGTAGACTGATGGAAGTGTGGCTGCAAATCTTCTCCAAATCACCACTGATCACTCATACATTCAAACATTCACACAATGAATTGAATAAAGAAAGAAAATGTCTTACCAAAAATGAATGATAGGGAATACTGTATAGGCATTAGAGCCCATATGAGTCCCATTTTAGGATTGTAGACAGCCTCAGCCACACCCAAAATGAAACCGCCTCCAACCCATGTGGCTCAAAGGTAAAAACAAAACATGACAATATTTAAAGTCCATATTAACTTCACGTTTGTAAAACGGATTAATTGATCTGGATAGACAGATCATTTACACAGCGAAACAATGACAACAGTGAAATTGTAGCAATTGTGTTTTTAAGTAAATAAACTCCTGAAAATGTTCAACTGCTGCTGTACCATATAGTACAAGAGTGAAACAAATACTGTAAACCAATGTTTATATTACAGCTCTTTTTTACACATTTGAGAATATTAGAGTATAAATACTTTAATTTAAAAGGTACAATGAGGAACCCGTAACTGTCTATTTATTTTAAGTCAATTGGTTAAAACAATCACTTTGGCACAACTGCCAAATCTTTCAACACAGGGATCAAACACTCTGCTTATATTGGCACCACCTTATCTCCATTTTCAAGTCTTAATTCTCAAATTAAAACTACAAAAACACTGTTGTAGCATGATCTTTCTTATTTCTTAAACATGACTTATCTTTGTCTTTAACAGTAAACATGTTGGGAAAACATTGAATTTGTTGAAATTAATTATGTTTGGATATATTCACAACTACAATAACAATAACAAATATAGCCTCAAGTGGCAATGATCGGCCCTCGCCATGCCGCCATTTTCTGCCAAATTTCCCAAACTTTTCCCCCTCCCCATATAAAAATTCATTTCAGCTGTAGCAGGTGCTATCGCGCCAAATTATCATTTTTTTCACTTCAATTAGGTTTAGGGCAAGAGGCTTCACAACTGATTCAAAGTTGACACAATTTGGACTTTGTATGTGCAAATGGCAGCAAATTTGTGACATTTCTGAAATTGTAGCTACATTTTGCGTCTTCGCCACACAAAGACGGTGCTAGATGTCAAAATAAATTGGATAACTTTCGATGCCCCACTCCTCAACACCATTTTCACCAAATTTCAGCTTTTTCAGGTTAACGCCCGAGGAGGAGTTTGTAAAAGTGGTGCTTAGAAAATGTTGAGCCAATATGGCCGACATTTGGTTGGACGGACAGCATTGCCGTAATAATAGTGTTTACTATATTGGGGGACGCTGACATGTTTGAATTATAGAAAACAGAGATAGCCAGAATGTTGAGAGGCACGATTTTTAGAGGTGTGCTAATTTTAGAAGCGAAAACAATGTTTCCCATTTTTCAAATATCATAAACTAAACATTTTCGGAAAGTGCTGGCGCGGAACTAATAGGCCTCTCGCCAGCTTGTGGTGCTCTGGCCTAACAATTTGTTTGTGTTGCACGTTTGATGATGCAAGTGATTCTCAAGTCGATCAGAAACTACAACACGCTTTTGTTGTGATTAACACGCTTTTGTTGTGATTAATGGCATCTGAGTTTAATTAACAGTATCTTTTTTTTTTTTTTTTACAATTTTTTTTTTTTTTTTACATTTGTTTATGAAGTGCTTTGCGTCCTACTTGTGTGACCACCTCAAAAAGTCTCAAAAGTGGGCCAGGTCATGGAATTTGGTGGAGAGTCTCCCTCGTGCACCACTGGCCCCTCCCCTCTGTCCCCTCTCACCCCCCTCTGCGCGCTCTCCCCATTTGAACCTCTGAAACTTCGCCCTGTCAAGGGAAAAATCCTTGACTGTTTTTTGAGTGTAAATATGTTTACTGCGGGTCAATTACACGCTGGTCAGATCGTGTATACACGCGCATCAATAGCAATGCTTCTCGCCCCTCGTTGTTGCGAGTGGCCCACTGCCGTGTGTGCGAACGCGCGCAGCGTGCAGTCCTTACTATGTCCCATGATGACCTATGACACCTCTATCTCATGGATGTGCGTGGACACGCAGACAGAGCGTGTGGTCTTAATCGTCATCTTTGGAAAATCAATGAAAAAGCAGGACAGAAGGTAGAAAAGCGTCCAAATGATGTCCAAATGATGGGACAGGTGGTCACGTGAAGTCCTACCCGTCATGGTGAAGATGCCCAACACCAGGTTGATATTCCTGTCTCCAAGCAACACCACTGCAGTCCTGTCTCCGCGGCTCTTCCTCTTGGCTTTCCGTGCCTTTTGGGCCGCCCAGACCCCCGTCCCAAGGACCAAAAGATAGAAGACCACCATTGCAACCACACCAGGGATGTTCAACGCCATGCTGCTCTGTAAATGCTACACTAGAGCGTCTCAAACTTTTTCTGGCGCGCCCTCCATTGGGAGATTAAAAAAAAAATTCCCCCACCCTTCCGCCCCCCACTGTTAGTAGCTCATTACATGAGCATAACAGTTAAAAATTGCTCAATAATACATGTTGTTCCCTTGTTCCCCTGTCGACTGTAGCTTGATCTTTGGGTTCTTATAACTTTCACTATATTTTCACTGTTAACTGTATCTTACTTTACTTTGCGTCTTTTCTAAGACTCTCAAGTAGATTTTCGTCTCACTGTAACTTCCGGTTACATAGGAAGTTACCAAAATAAAAGCGAAATCTTCTAAATTTCGCTTTACAGCGAGAGAGACGAGCGCGAAGGGAACCGGGACAGAAGCGCGTGCGGCGGAACCGAGGAAGGACAGAAGAGGGGCAGAGGAGAAACAGAGGAGGGACAGAGGAGGGACAGAAGTGAGACAGAGGAGGGACAGAAGTGAGACAGAGGAGGGACACAAGTGAGACAGAGGAGGGACAGAAGTGAGACAGAGGAGGGACAGGAGAGACAGAGGAGGGACAGAAGTGAGACAGAGGAGAAAGAGAGGAGTGACAGAGGAGGGACAGAAGTGAGACAGAGGAGGAAGAGACAGAGGAGAGACAGAGGAGGAGAGACAGAGGAGGGATAGAGGAGGGACAGAGGAGAGAGAGAGAGGAGAGACAGAGGAGGGACAGAGGAGGGATAGAGGAGGGACAGAGAGAGAGAGAGGAGAGACAGAGGAGGGACAGAGGGAGGGAAGAGGAGGGAGGGACAGAGGAGAGACAGAGGAGGGACAGAGGAGGACAGAGGAGGACAGAGGAGGGACAGAGGGGACAGAGGAGTGACAAAGGAGGACAGAGAGGACAGAGGAGTGAAGAGAGGACAGAGGAGACAGAGGAGGAAGAGGAGTGACAGAGGAGTGACAGAGTGGAGGAGGACAGAGGAGGGACAGAGGAGAGAGAGAGGAGAGAGAGGAGTGACAGAGAGAGGGAAAGAGGAGTGACAGAGGAGGGATAGAGGAGAGACAGAGGCGAGAGAGAGTGAGAGAGGAGAGACGGAGGAAGAGGAGGACAGAGAGAGGAGACAGAGGAGGGACAGAGGAGGGACAGAGGCAAAGGCTGACCCACTCCTCTGCTGCTCTCTGTATTAAAGATTGGCACTGGCATTTTTCTATTACTCAAAACACGTCTGTCACACGTAATGTGCGCACTTTTCTCCTAATGTCTCGGGCTATGCGCCCCCCCAAACGGGCACGCCCCACACTTTGAGAAGGTCTGTGCTACACTATCAAAAATGCCACTCACAGGGTTGCAAAGATAAGCAGATACAGAGGAGTGTCCAGGTCACAGTGGGCCCAGCCCACTCAGGTTCGCTTAGAAAACCTAAAAACAAAAGCAACCACAGCAAAGCGACAACCTCCCAAAAGCAGGACAAATGGTACTTATAATTCTCACCAAAAGAGCTCTTCTAACTGAAGTACAAGAATATTGGGGATACAAGGGATATTTTATTGATAAGTTTATCTAGTCTTTTTATATTGCTCTACATACATACAACATACATGTACATTCATATTCAGCGGGCTTCTCGTGTAATTTCCAGGAGTCACAGCTTTTCTGAACTGCATATCTGCTTTTGACAAAAACAAGCCTAACACAAACATTTAACAATGATTAAAACTGCATACAAAGAGTGGCTCAAAGAAGGAAACTTTCCACTGCACAATGAACAAAATGTGGAGCACTGTCTCTTTTAAATAACAGATGGCATCGGGCCATAACCTGCCGGTCAACAAGTACTGGTGACCCATAATACCCTTGTGAAAGTTCTGCACACCTTTTGCCTCATATGTGTAATGAGACATGTCATTTCAGCAGTCATTAAGAAGATTGACTATACCCCCACAGAAAATAACCAACATGATGAACAGAGTTACCAACAGGAGGAGCTGGAGACAGCACATGCACATTGGACATGAACTCGAGTCTCATCGATTAATTCAGCAGCAGCAGTGGCCTCTGCCGCTTTAGAGTCTGAAAGATAACACAACGCTTACATTTGGCTTTTTCACCACAGGCAACTGCAGTTATTTGTATATTCATTGTGCAATATATTGGACACTGCCTGACCAAAATAAAAGTTGCCATAGAAAAAAAAGGGGCATCTGCAATGTCAAAATATTGATTTTATATTTTAGTGTTGCATTCGTTTTCACTAAGAGTGACTGAGTTCCAAAGCCTTCTCCAGCACATGCCAAAGATTCTCAATTGGGGTTCTGATCTGGACTCTGTGGTGGCCAGTCCATGTGTGAAAACGTCACATGCTCCTGAACCACTCTTTCACAATGTGAGCCCCATGAATCCTGACATTGTCATCTCGGAACCTGGTCATTCAGGATGTTCAGGTGGTCAGCTGATCTCATTCTTTGGGCACACAGTATTGCTGAACCTTGAATATTAGGACATATAGGTTATGTTCACATTCTAGAAGTTGAAGGTGTCTTATTCTCAGATGCAAAGGCTAGCCTACTGTAATTCTATGGGAGATTTACTATTTCTGAAAGAAATCTCCCAAATTAAAATGTTGAATCTATCATGATTTGTTTTGGATAGGCTCCACAAGCTTAGTCATGGCACTGATTTCTGAGGCTTATGTGAACAAATAACTTCACTTGTGTTTATTTGTGCTGACGGAAGTTGTTTAATGCGAATAGGCCAAGTATTATGAACCATAAACCATTTTTTTGGGACCGTGTAGTGTGAAATAGGGGTGAGAAAGGGAAGGACCCATAGAAAATAGTCAGAGTTGAACTCAAAACTCACAACACTCCGGCCGGGCTGAAAACGGAGCCTGGCATTTGTGCTGCCACCAAGTGGCACAAATGATGCAAGCCTCAAGAATTAAATTATGCCTTTTTGAAAGTGTTGCATGTTGAATGTCTTTTATTGGATTCATTTGATTGCACTTCTAATCATGATGAAATTAACAGAAATGTTATTTCTGATAATTTTATGGGAACCTGGAGATGTAATCCCTTATTCATCCAGTAGGGGTCTTATAAATGCTCATCCTCACTTTCAGTTTTACTTACGCATATTGTTCATCTCTCTTTCATCTTTGATCTGGACGCCGGCTCTCCTCTGAGCCTGGACAGAAGAACAATTAGTTGATTGCAAATTAAAGAAACTAAAGAAATACTTTAGTTTGGTACTCACTTCTGTAGCTGCCTGTTGCCAATTTAGTTTACACAAAATATATAACAAAGACAATGGCTTGTATAAATACACAAACCAAAAAAACCAGTCCAGAGTCCTATGACAAAAATACATTTAACTTACACATGACAGACATATTCTGATCAAAGATAATGTCTTACCTACGATGCCCATCTTTGCAGCAAACATTAAGGATACACCAATAGGGAGACCTACACAGTAATAACCCAATAAGTAACTCAAAGCCCCCATTTTCTGCTTTCCTGCCCCTCTGACAACACCGCCGGCCACACCCTGTGCACAAATACACTTTAATTTATGCACCGGTTCAAACATTAGCACTCATTTTGTCTTATGAATGAATCCTACCGTGCTTGCGTCACCTATATGTGTGAACCCAAAAACAATCATTACATCAGTCACTCTGTCCAATATTTCCCTAAAAAGAAAAACATTTGTATTAATATGAAAAAGTTACTGATATTGAAAATGAGAAAACTAAATATATATTTTTGGACTGAAAGCTTTAGAGAATTTTCACAAAATGACCATAATGAACGATTTGGGGCAGTATGCTCATTGGAGATAAGCCTGTGCAGAGCTGATCGGTGTCAATCAACACTGATTTGAACGCAGTGCACCCCGGTCAAATTATATTTTTACCGATTAAAAAAAAAAAAAAGGTCTCTAAATATTAGTTTCCTGAAAATAAACAAGACACATTTTTAACAATTGACGTTTCACTTAACAAAATAGTCAAATTTCACATGCTTTTTACACAAAGGATTGGCTGTAAATCTCTGGATTCATAAAATCCAATCATATAATTTAAGATTAGAGATAACAGAATCTCCATCTCAATTGACATTCGATTAATCGCACAGCCCATCCCCAAGCAGACGTTAGGGCAGGGCTTTTATTAGCTAACACTTCACAACTAAACAGACTGAGCAGAGGTAGAATGACTCACTGGTCTGTAGTGAAGATGTATCCAATGTATTTCTTGATAGCAATCATCAATGCTCCAACCACACAGGCAATGGAAACTATTTACAAAAATATGTCATTTTTTGTATCACAATTTTACTCATACTAGTCCAATAAATGACAAAAATTACACATTGTTCTTACTTCCACAAACTACGGGAACTTTTGCAGACAGTTTTGCCTGCTCTACTTTTCCTGCACCAAGGGCATTCCCGACACGGACACTGGCTGCAGAAGCAAGGCCATAAGGGATCTGCCAACAAACAATAACAGATTTTCCAACTATCGGGTGAAAAAGAGATACAACTGTCTGTCTAGGTCTGTCTTACAGGTGGGAGATGAAAAAGAAAAATGTATAATATCACCATCGCTTTGGAGATATGCAAAATTAGAATATCAAGTATATCATCTATAAACTCAAAATGTATCTCCGAAAGAGACTGAAATGTCTAGTGTAATCTCCCAAATAAAGGTATAAAGTGATATTTCTGCCATTTTGTGGCTAACTTCATAGTCCATTCATGTTTTGTGCTAGACTTCAACACACACATTTTAGCACTTGATCTGATGCATTGTTAAAATATTGTCTCACTATCATGATCAAGATAATGCAATAATATGGAGATAATCACTTTTGTCAATATTGCCCACCCCTATTCTGTCTAAGATATTCTGCTGTATCTCAAAACATATCTGTATCTCAATAATCCTGAGAACCTTAGGGTATAATTTAATAACAGGAATGCTGTCACCCATTTTCAGTCAAATCAACCCTTCTGGAATGAAAGATCAGTACATCAAACCTAAAAACTGTTTAATTCATTCATTTTTTTATATATATATAGACTTCTTAACATGTTCTTGAATATTCTGATATATAGTACACTTAAGCGCTGCTCAATTTTATACAGCCATACTTCCCAACAGCAGTTTGACTTCTATTGATATTGTAACAAAAAAATCTAGGCGGGATTTGAGATCAAATTTTTTCTTTTTACCACGTTTTAAGTGTCAGCTTCACAAAGAGCCCAGCCATTTGTTTTTACTCCAAAGGGTTCAGAAACGGCTTCAGTTTTAATCAGGGAACATTTTAGTCAGGTGTTTTTAGAAAAAATCAGGCAGAATGATAAGGTGTTGTTTTTAAGATGTGATACCTTATATTTTTTAAAAGTCCTAAAATCTTTTTGCCTAAAAGGTTGAGGATTGCCTATTAATTGTTTCATTGGAAATGCTGAGGGAATATAAAGCTATACAAATGAATAGAAAATGTAATGAGACAATAGTTAACAGAAAAAACAGACAAAAACAAGCCAAATATATTATTATTGTAATCTTGCATGTTAAATTTTTTTCCCATAATATACAGCTATATTTTAGGGTAAATGTAAATGCGGTGTGTAGTGTTTACCATATAAACAACAACAAGCAGCTCGTAGACTACACTTTGGGCCCCGAGCTCTACCTCGCTGATGGTCCCGGCCAGAAAACCCCCGATTTCAAACGTCCACCACTCCAGGCACAGCATCAACATACTGGGGGGATGGCCATTTGCAAAAAAGACCCCCACTCCTGTAGACACTCAAGTGACCAGCCTGTGGAAATACATGAAAGGAGAAAATAACTCTTGACTCACATTTGTATTAGTTTGATTTATCTTGTCATCTTTATGTTGCTCTAAACTTAGAATTGATTAAAAAATGTGGACTCCAGGCCATACACATGTAGGGTTCAATACACTTTTTTTTTTCTCTTTTTTTTTTTTTTATGAAAATCCGCTGCTCGGTTGGCTGGAGGCTTACCATTATCTTGCTCAGAAATGTTGGACTGAAATCAACCAAAACCGAACAAGAAGAACAATGCTACAGAGAGGCTAGCAGTGCTACAGCTAAACTAACTAGCCCCGCCCGCCTGTAAATATTGCCGCCCGTAAATACCGCCACCCGCCCGCAAATACCGTCGCCAACCGCAAAAAAACCTAGCGGATAGACCTGGCGTCTCTGCAGGAGATAACTGATAAGGTTACAAAAGCAGTAGATGCGTGATTTAAAAACAGTTGAGCCAAAGCAGCCGAAAAGAAAAACTGATTTTAAAGACACGGTCTCTACCCTGCAAGCCAACCATTAATGAGCAGAATTAACGAGCCAGGTTTCATCCACTTGACTGATCAAGTGGACAACCTGGAGCATTGTAATCACAGAGGCAATCTGCGGATTATCTGTCTTCCAGAGGACACTGAAGGGAAAGATGTGGTCAAATGTATGGAGGCTTGGATCCCCAAATACTGTATCTAAAACTCTCAAAAGCTGGGAAAATAAAGCTTTACTGTGCACATCACTCCCTGGCTCCCAAGCCGGCCCCGAACCAGCATCCAAGACCTTTTAGCACATAAACCCCGGTGCTTGCCTCCTTTCACTGGCTTCCTGTCACATTCCGGATACATTTTAAGATTTTGATGTTTGTTTTCAAATGCCAAAATGGATTGGCCCCTGTAGAACTGTCCAAGCCAGATCAGTAGTCCTGTAGCTTCTTCATATTCTGATGAAAAAGATGCAAGTCGATTGTCTGATGGGAGAGAACATCCAGCCATGAGGGCTCTTAGCTCCTCTAGAAAAAAGCAGCAGGAAGTTAGCAGCTGAACAGGTAGATGTGGTGGTGGCATCAGACAAGCTAGCTGTGTCCAGCGATGTTCCTGTGTCATATCCTGTAGAGTGAGTCCACGGGTAACATCATCAGAGTCAACGTAGTGCCACTGTGAGGGTTCCTTCAGGTTCTTGATTTCTGTGATGCAAGTCTCCACTAACACTTTTTCATGACAGGATCTTATGATTTAATCCAGTACAGCAGAGTTGTGAAGTCTGAACTGAGAGTAATGTGCACTGGCAGTACAGCAAGCTCAGCTGGCAAGCTGTGCACCTGTAAATGCTGCACTAAGCTCAAGGCGCTGAATGGACAACGGCTTTTTAGGTGCAGCTCGTGAGCTGGCAGACAAAAAGGATACATGGATGTGCTGACTGTCATCTACAGTCTGCATGAAGGCTACAGACCCGTAGGCACGCTTCAAGGTGTGAATGTGTCTACTGATGGTGGCTGTATCCACGATAGGTGGGGCATAAGGTGGTGAAGATCAGGAATCTCCTGAACCCACTTTGAACCATTTGTCCTCGAAGTCTGAGGGCTGGATCTGACTACCACATGTCTAGGATAAGCACCTTGCATCTGGTGGTGAATGGCACAATGTAGCCAAGAGGGTTGTAGAGCTTGGCAAGAAAACTATGGACATGTCAGATTGAGTAGGACGATAACATTGCTCATACTATAGAGACAGTGGTGGACATAGACCAAGTGCTCGAACACTTGCATGAGCAGCGAGTCTCATGGTCCCCAACATGCTGCTAAAGGGCATTAACTGTACAACAGGGGCTACAGTTTGCGTGGTTCGGATGGCTTCTCCATGTTCCGACACAGGAATCGGAGGAGTGGTTTGTCAGCAAACAGTAAGCGGCATGAATATCACTACTTATATCCACACTTATTGCAACTGCATGGTGTCAAAACCAAAAAGTAGGACCCAATGTTGGTCCAGGCAGGAGGTGGCCATTCAGGGACCGGCCATTGTAGGAGAAAGAACATTTGAAGACCACTCTGTCCTTTCCATTATGGTGCATCATATTATGTGGTACATACTATGACCATGATGTCTTGAAGCCTTTCTCAGACAGGATCTCAGGGACATAACCTGCCTGAACAAGTTTAGCCATTTCCTTGCAGTAAGATGCTGAACGTGCAGGGTTTTTGGTCAACCTTTGCTCAATGCTGCGTAGATTAGGCCTCATAGCATCTGGAGGTGCACATAGTGCTGAAACTGGTTGGTAGCGCACAAGGGGAGTTGTGTAGCGCTGGGTGCCATCGGCAGAAGCCTGTGTAGAGGTGGTCTGTAGAAGGGTTGGTCTTGCTTGGAACGAGATGCATAAGTAAGTGTATCAATATGTCAAAAGCGTTCACTGTGTGGAGACTCAGTGGCAATATGAACACATGCCAACTGTTACAATCTCTGAAGGACCTTGAAGGGACTATCCTAGTCTTGTGCAGATGGCTACGGGACCACCAGATGGACTTGACCGCACTGGCTGAGTCGGAGTAAGGAGGTGAGGCATATGTGAGCCGATTAGGAGAAGAGGTTGGGCTCGGTGGATAGGCGGCAAAGGAAGTAATTTCAGATGTTAGCAGTGCTTTCAAATCCAAATCTTCTTTCTTGGCTTGAAGATGGGTGACAGCTAACTGAGGAACTTTGGAGCTCCTCCACTTCTTGCTGAACAGTTCTCAGATGAAGCGGTTCAGGCAGCGTGGTAAGTTGAAACTGCTCTACTGCTTGTGGGAGGATAATCAACCTTTCAGAGTCATCATCAATCACAGCAAATGTCTCTAGGGTATGAAGAGGCCAAGGATTGGAGCGGTAAATGGCTCTACCAGCCAAGATCTTAGCTTGAGCTTGACACATGTGTGACTTGACTAACTGTAGAGCGCTTGGGAGTTTGAGCTGGTTTAGCAGAACTTGATATGTATAGTACTCGCTGAGGACTGTTCAAGTTATCTAGCGCCATCTTTCGTAGAACTAAATCACTTTCCCAACCACTGTCAAAGATGGGAAGTGCTGGTTTGGGAATAGGCAGGAGGCAATCTCTATGCCAGGGTGGGTCCAGAGTTGCTCTAACGGGGCTTGAGTTGCGGCGCAGCTGTTTTAACATCAGCAATAGTTTCAAGCAGTTGATGTCCCTGTGAAAGCCGAGCGGACTGCAGTGAACTTGCAGTTGACTGGTAACCCGACGCACTATCAGCTCTGAATGGCCTTGTCTCACTGCATTGTCTCACCGAAAGTGAGGAGGATTGGGCAACAGGCTATTGAGAGGGAAGGAGAGTGACATTTTGTGGACCAAATGCATAGGTGGATGGGAGTCTCTTTTGGATCTGACAGAGGTCTGTTGTTGATCTTCAGAAGCTGACTCCATAGTGTCTATTAGTAGAACCCATCCAGCTCGTAGGACCAGTGTAAAGAATGTTTATTGGTTATTTTTATTCGGACTACTACAGATAGATTCCAGCCAGAGAATCCTTAAACAGCTTTACTATCTTAGCAGGTCATCCCAGTTGTACACTGGGTTGTGAGCGTGGTCTAAATAAAACAGAAAGATAATGAAACACAATGAGTGATTATTCTTGTTACAAACATAATTGTTCACAAGCCCCCTATGATGGAAAAAAAAAACAAGGCCAGTTACGTCGCCCGGATTGGCGTTACCGGGGCCCCACCCTGGAGCCAGGCCTGGCGTGGGTGCTCGACGGCGAGCGCCTGGTGGCCGGGCCTTTCCCCACGGGCTCGGCCGGGTGCAACCCAAACGAGTGACGTGGGGCGTCCTCCAGTGGACCCACCACCTGCAGGAGGATCCGTAAGGGGCTGCTGCGGAGGGATCTGGGCGGCAGTCGACGCGCAGGGGCCTCGACGACCGGATCCCCGGACGCAGAGACTAACTCTGGGACATGGAACGTCACCCTCGCTGGGGGGAAAGAGCCTGAGCTTGTGCGGGAGGTTGATCGGTTCCGACTAGATATAGTCGGCCTCACCTCCACGCACAGTTTGGGCACTGGAACCCATCCTCTTGAGAGGGGCTGGACGCTCCACTTCTCTGGTGTTGCCTGCGTGGGCTTGCTTTTTGCCCCACAGCTCAGCCGCCATGTGTTGGAGTTTACCCCAGTGAACGAGAGGGTCGCGTCCCTACGCCTTCGGGTTGGGGACAGGTCTCTCACTGTGGTGTCGGCCTACGGGCCGAACAACGGTGCTGAGTACCCGGCCTTCTTGGAGTCCCTGGGAGGGGTACTGGACAGTGCACCGACCGGGGACTCCGTTGTTCTACTGGGGGACTTCAACGCCCCACGTGGGCAACGACAGTGACACCTGGAGAGGGGTGATTGGGAAGAACGCCCCCCGATCTGAACCCGAGCGGTGTTCAGTTATTGGAATTCTGTGCTAGTCACGGACTGTCCATAACGAGCACAAGGGTGTCCACCAGTTGGCACGTGGCACCAGGACACCCTAGGCCGGAGGTCAATGATCGACTTTGTTTGTCGTGTCATCTGACCTCCGGCCGCGTGTCTTGGACACTCGGGTAAAGAGAGGGGCGGAGCTGTCAACCGATCACCACCTGGTGGTGAGTTGGATCTGCTGGCGGCGGAGGAAGCCCGACAGACTTGGCAGGCCCAAGCGTATAGTGAGGGTCTGTTGGGAACGTCTTGCAGAGCCCGCTGTCAGCAGGGTCTTCAATTCACACCTCCGGGAGAGCTTGCTCCCAAATCCCGGGGGAGGCTGGGGACATTGAGTCCGAGTGGACCATGTTCTCGACCTCCATTGTCAATGCGGCTGCTCGGAGCTGTGGTCGCAAGGTCTCAGGTGCCTGTCGCGGCGGCAACCCCCGAACCCGGTGGTGGACACCGGAAGTAAGGGATGCCGTCAGGCGGAAGAAGGAGGCCTATCAGGCCTCTTTGGCTTTGTGGGACTCCTGAGGCCGTTGACGGGTATCGGCGGGCCAGGCGTGCCGCAGCTTGTGCTGTCGCAGAGGCAAAAAACCCGGGTCTGGGAGGAGTTCGGGGAGGCCCTGGAGGAGGGACTATCGGTCGGCCCCAAAGAAATTCTGGCAAAACCGTTCGGCGCCTCAGGAGGGGGGAAGCAGTGTTCCACCAACACCGTTTACGGTGCGGGTGGGACCTGCTGACCTCGACAAGGGATGTCGTCGGGCCGGTGGAAGGAGTACTTTGAGGACCTCCTAAATCCCACTGTCACGTCTTCCGAAGAGGAAGTAGAGACGGAGGACTCGGAGGCTGACTCATCTATCAACTCAAGCCGAAGTCACTGAGGTTGTTGGCAAACTCCTGGTGGCAGAGCTCCGGGGGTGGATGAGATACGCCCCGAGTACCTAAAGTCTCTGGATGTTGCAGGACTGTCTTGGTTGACACGCCTCTGCAACATCGCGTGGCGGTCGGGGTCGGTGCCTCTGGACTGGCAGACCGGGGTGGTGGTCCCTCTGTTCAAGAAGGGGGACCGGAGGGTGTGCTCCAACTATAGAGGGATCAACTTCCTCAGCCTCCTGGTAAGGTCTATTCCAGGGTACTGGAGAGGAGAATCCGACCAATGGTCGAACCTCGGATTCAGGAGGAGCAGAGTGGTTTTCGTCCTGGTCGTGGAACACTGGACCAGCTCTATACTCTCCATCGGGTGCTCGAGGGTTCATGGGAGTTTGCCCAACCAGTCCACATGTGCTTTGTGGATCTGGAGAAGGCTTTCGACCGTGTCCCACGGGGTGCCCTTTGGGGGGTGCTGCGGGAGTACGGGGTCCGGGGCCCTTTGCTCAAGGGCTGTCCGGTCCCTGTATGACCGGAGCAGGAGCTGTGTTCGCATTGCCGGCAGTAAGTCAGATCTGTTCCCAGTGCGTGTTGGACTCCGCCAGGGCTGCCCTTTGTCACCGGTTCTGTTCATTGTTTTTATGGACAGAATTTCTAGGCGCAGTCAGGGGGCGGAGGGGGTCCGGTTTGGAGAGCACAGGATCTCATCTCTGCTGTTTGCAGATGATGTTGTCCTGATGGCTCCATCAAACCTGGACCTGCAACATGCACTGGGACGGTTTGCAGCCGAGTGTGAAGCAGCTGGGATGAGAATCAGCACCTCCAAATCTGAGGCCATGGTTCTCGACCGGAAAAAGGTGGCTTGCCCTCTCCGGGTGGGTGGGGAGTCCTTGCCCCAAGTGGAGGAGTTTAAGTATCTCGGGATCTTGTTCACGAGTGAGGGAAGGATGGAGCATGAGATTGGCAGCGTCTGCAATGATGCGGTCGCTGAATCGGACCGTTGTGGTAAAGAAGGAGCTGAGTCGAAAGACAAAGCTCTCGATTTTACCGGTCAATCTACGTTCCTACCCTCACCTATGGTCATGAGCTTTGGGTAGTGACCAAAAGGACAAGCTCGCGGATACAAGCGGTCGAAATGAGTTTCCTCCGCAGGGTGGCTGGGCGCTCCCTTAGAGATAGGGTGCGGAGCTCAGTCACACGGGAGGAGCTCGGAGTAGAGCCGCTGCTCCTCCACGTTGAGAGGAGCCAGCTGAGGTGGCTCGGGCATCTGTTCCGGATGCCTCCTGGGACGCCTCCCTAGGGGTGTGTTTCGGGCATGTCCCACCGGGAGGAGGCCCCGGGGAAGACCCAGGACAACGCTGGAGGGACTATGTCTCTCGGCTGGCCTCGCGGGAACGCCTCGGGATCCCCCGGAGGAGTTCGAGGAAGTGTCTGGGGAAAAGGAAGTCTGGGAGTCCCTGCTTAGAACTGCTGCCCCGCGACCCGGCCCCGGATAAAGCGGAAGAAGATGATGGATGGACCAACATTCAAGTAAATTATTCATTCATTCATTCATTCATTCATGAATGAATGAATCAAGTAAATTAACTTAATACTAAATAAGACTATGAATAATAAACAATGTCTCCTGTAAGTACACACAAAACAGATGCACAGTCAAAGTAAACAATAAACATAGGTAGCTGCATATTGAGTAACAAAAGAAACCAGCAGTGCAGGGAAAAAACGTGCTTATAGCTCAGGAAAATGCACTTATTAGTCACAGCACAACATGAGATAAGCAAACTCTCCTTTAACATTAATGTGAATCAAAGCTAACAACATGTCTACATGTACAACATACTCATAAACTCACTAGGCTATTCATATAACGCACAGGACCAATGATCAAGTCTCTTGCTGCTGTTTTCAATCAGTTCAATTGAGCACTGCACCTTCCTGTGCTGTGCATGCGCCGTTTACGTGATGGGGCGCTCAAGTGAACTCATAGTGTTTGGTTAATGACTATTCTGCAAGAGTGGTCAAGAAACGCAAAGCATTTGACCAAGTGAAGTCTCGCCTGAGACAGAAGAAAGTGGAATAAGCTCTGCTTTATCCAGCAAAGCTGAGGCTCAAAGTGAATGGAAAAATGAAATTATTTACCACACCCGAGGAGGAATTGGCTTTCGCAGAAGCGACATTCCCCCCTTTTTTCCCCTTACTTCAATGGAAGGGACCAAGAATTTATTGGAGATATGTCAGAATTTGTGTGTTCCAACTCTTGTTTATAGATACCCTGGTGAAAATGTTGTATCACCTTACTGGAGGGCCTTTTTTTTAACCTAGAAAATGGTTTTCCCTCCATCAGTTCTTTCATCAGCATGTTTTTGGCATGAGATATATTTTTTTCAGTTTGTTTTGATTCTTTTATGCTCTGTTGTTGTGGTTCCTGTTTTTGTGTGTTGTGTTGGACCAGAGAGTTGTGAAACAAGAATTATTTCAAAATGGTACATACAATGGCATCTGAAAAATTTAAAATAGCATCTTTTAATGTTACTGGAATATTGAGTCCAATTAAGCCTTCAAAGATACTCACAAAAAATAGATATTATATATCTACAAGAAACCAGTTTAAACGACTTAATACATAAACATTTTGATCCAGTGACTATGGCATTCAAAAGCACCACCTGTGCTGGTTATGTTTGCAGTCATGCCTCATATCCAGGCAATGAAAGAAGTGAGCAAGAAAATAGTTTTTGTGTTTTTCAATTTGTTGGGACTAAACCCAGACTAAACCCAGACTAAACCAGAAACAAAATCCGGAGATGTGAAGCACAGAATGCACCGCAGCCTGTGCACACATCTCTGCTTATAAACTCGACTTGTGATCCATAAACGAGGGGAGGCAGCAGCAGAGCGGATGATCCCAAAGCGGATATTTCTTCTTATTTATTTTTTTTAACAAGTTCGAAGGGGGTTGGGGGTATGGGGACACCACTGAGCATTTTTGCTTAGGGCACCCAAATGGCTAGCAGCGGCCCTGCCCTGTTGACTTACGTCATAAATGAAATGGCCCCATTCTACCTGAAAGATGCCATGATAGTACCATATAATCCAAACAGAGCACTTTGCTCTCAAAATGCTGGATCTCTGGTGGTCCAAAGAGTCTCTAAAGCACTGTTGGTGTAGAGCGTTCAGCTACCAAGCTCCTGTTCATGGAATCAGCTCCTTATTCATGTTAAAGAGGCCGACACAGACTCTTCATTTAAGACCAGGTTTAAATGTTCCTCTTTGAAATAGCTTATGGTCAGGCTTCTTCCTACTTTACCTATAAACAATATTTAATATTCTAGTTCACCTGTTGTCTGTTGATTGCTGTTCAATGCTTTTCTCATTCTTGTACCATTTCAGACACTGCTGGATGCCTGACCTGTAGATCCAAATGCTCTTCATCTGCCTGGTCTTTCTAGAGGAACCCCTCTCTCTCCTCCTGAGTGGTTCCGGTCCCACAGTCTGATGTTTATAGTGAATGGAGAATGGATGTCCCTGCATCCCCAGATGCTGAGACATTATCCATTTGCTAATTTCCTATGAAAATTTGTTTAATCTGTTTTTCACTGTCGCTCTTCAAAGCAACTGCTGTTGTGGTTTTGGGTTGACAATTGAATTGAACTAAACATGAAATTTAAGGATTTGTAATTTGTTTTACATTTGAGGGTAATTTTTAAAAAACTGATCCTGATTCATAATAGAATGGTTGCTTTGACTGAAAATAACTTAGTTATAGCTTTATATTTTAACTTCCGAGGAGCTTTTTTATCAGATTGTGGACAAAATGAAAGGAATGCAGAAAAATGTCTACCGGGTCTGAATAGGTACATCCAGAATTTTAAAGTAAACGTCTTGAGTTTTATGGACTGCACAATTGTAACCAAAACATGATAACGTTCAAAGTTAGTCAGTGAACACTTTGAAGCTTTTTGCTGATTCATATCTATTCTTTGTTCTGCTCAAAACTGCTTAAACAGTAACTGTGTTAGCCTCCTGTCTGTGTAAACTATTACCAGCATTAACTGTACATGCAACAAAGCCAACATTTAGATATTACTCATTGCCATTTTAGACAATAATTGAGTATTTACACACCTGACCATGTTTTTTGTGTGGAGACCTCTTGCATAGATATAAATAAACAAAAAACTGCCAGCAAATATTGAGAAGATGGCATTGGCTGCTGCTGACCCCCTGAAAGAAAAAGAGAAAAGTAAAATTCAAATCTGTTCTCAAATCCATCATGTTACTAGAACATATATTCCTGATAATTGTTAACTCTTCAAATCTTTTTCTTACATGTGTTGAATATTCTGTTGCCTGGATTATAATCATGTAAAATTTTCCTCTAGATTTAGCATGTTTTACTGTGTTATTGTGTGCACACTTTCATTATTGTTTTTCTAACATGTTCTCTCTACACCCAAAACATGAGTTGTTGACATTAAAACGCATAGGGCAGGTTTTCATGTTTTCTAATTATTAATTTGTTTTGTGGGATAGTTCCTGTGGTAAATATTTCTCATAGTTGTAACATAAGTCTGGGCGTAGTTTGTCTAAAATAACCTTTTAAAAGACCTGAGAATTCCTCTGTCATATAACATGCAGGGAAAGTTTAGATGAAACAGATTCCATTTTCTGAACAGTTTAAACAATAATTTAACAAAATAAAGGTGCTTTCAGGTGTTATTATTTGTCAAATTATGACTATAACTGGATTTTTGGCCATTGTTTAGAGTATGGTTGCAAGGTAACAGTTATGGGCATTACCGCTACCTATGTCACATGCATCAGCTGCTCATATCCCAACCAGGAAGTAGACATAAACATCATTATAAACATCACCAAAATTGTCAAACTGGGGGAAAAAAATAAAAAATTGATTTATATTTTAATATAATTAATACAATTTTAAGATAATTAAATTTTAATATAATCATGTTTACTATGTCTTAGTGAATGTATAGTTTAACTTGTCATATGCAACTTAAATATATTATATTATGTTAGCTTTTTCCATGTAATTATTTTATGTTGACCCAAAGCAAAATAATTTAGATTTTCCCCTGCATGAACAGGAGATTGTTCTGGCCCCCAATTCACAACTGTTGCCCCGACAAATGCATTACATGATGAAAATGATTTCTAATAAGCATTTATTTAACAGCAACAGTGTTTATGTTCCACACCCAATTTATGATTTGTTTGAGATTTTTTCGAGTTTGCTTTGATGACCGTGACCCTCCGACCACACAAAGCCTTGGGGACCCCCTGCAATCCCCAAGTTGGAACCATTGCTTGAAGCAATGAAATTTCTGGCCCTGTTTTTTTGCTCTTCTAACAGTCACAGAAGATGGCCACCACAATTGCCACTGCAAACAGTTTCTATAATTCTTTATCTTATTTATACACATTTCATGTATTAGCAACATCAACACTCACGCAAACACTCATGTCAGAGGGGTACAGTAGACATTAGTTGAATGACTGCATTTAGTGACGTTGCCAATTGTTCCTGTGACAAACTTGACGGCCAGATACATTCCCTGGAATAAACAATATCAACATAAGACATTTTAATATTTCTAACTCAAATAAATGCAAAGGATCTTACCTGGTTTTGTTAGATATCTCGCTTGAAGCTGATACATAAAAGAAGCCTGTGAAGTTTACAAGAGACGTAAAATTATCTACAAAGCATAAAATAAAAACGGATCAAATTAAATTGAGATACGACATTACCGGTAACGTCTGGGATGAAGATGTTGACATAAAGTTGGCAAGACTGTAGAAATAAAAGAGAGCTTAATCAATAGGTCATTTAATATAAAGTGCATCCGGAAAGTATTCACACATTTTGTTTGTTACAGCCTTATTCCAAATTGATTCAATGCATTATTTGCCAATATTTTACAAACAATAGCCCATAATGCAAAAATATACATACATATATTATATATATATATATATATCACACACACACACACACAGACACACACACACACACACACACATATATATATCTATATATATATATAGATATATACACACACACACACACACACACACACACATACATTCATATATTATATATATCAAATATCATATATACTGTATATGTATATTTTATATATATTTATATAATTTATTTATTTATTTAGGATAATGCTAACAAGCTTGCTACATCTACTTATGGGGAGTTTCTCCCATTCTTATTTCAGAACCTCTCAAGCTCCATCAGGTTAGATGGTGAGCGTCTGTTTAGTCATTTTCAGATCTGCTCCAGAGATGTTCAGTTGGGTTCAAGCCTGGGCTCTGATTGGGCACTCAAGAACATTCACAGAGTTGTCCTGTAGCCACTCCTTTGTTATCCTGGCCGTGTGCTTAGGCGTCATTGTCTTGTTGGAAGATGAACTTCGCCCAGTCTGAAGTTAAGAAGCGCTGTTAAGAAGCGCTCCGGCACAAATTTCATCAAAAGCTGTCTCTGTTCACTGCTGCAGCCCCTCTCCCAGTTCCTGCATTGAAAACATCCCCACAGCCTGATAATGCCACCACCACGCTTCATTCTAGGATGGTACTGGCCAGGTGATGAGCGGTGCCTGGTTTCCTCCAGAACATGACGCTTGCTATTCAAGCCAAAGAGTCCAATATTGTTTCATCTGACCAGAGATTTTTGTTTCTTATGGTCTGAGAGTCCTTTCAGATGCTCTTTTTGCAAACTCCAGGCGCTGTCATGTGCCTTTTTACTGAAGAGTGGCTTCTTGTCTGGCCACTTTACCATACAGGCCTGATTGGACTGAGAGACAACACAAGGAATGTGCACACGCTCATGCAAAAGTGTGTCCAGCTTCATGTGTCTCCATGTGCTGTCCAGAATAAAGATTGGGATAAACAGCCCTACTCTGTGTTTAGTCCCATTTCTGGATAAATGTGATCTCTCCGAATACAATTATTTTAGGCTAAAAGATTTGCTGATGATTTCCTGAATCAAACACTTTCTCAAACTCTCTTCACTTGTGCTGTTCTTACAGGAGGGTCTCAGTTTGCACGGAGATAAGAAAAAATCCTGCGCCCAGTGGATGTTTTATAAATACCATGGATGGCACAGAGGGCGGCCTACGCACTGCGGAGTGCGCAGGCAAGCTTTAGAAATGAGGCCCAAGATCTTGGAAGCTAAGCAGAGGTGGACCTGGTTAGTACTTGGATGGGAGAGCGCTGGAATGCCAGGTGCCACGGGGGGGCAGTAGTGTACACTGTCGTAGTGTACACTGTCGTTGTGTCGTTGGGCAAGACACTTCATCCACCTTGCCACCAGTGTCCTTTCATGCTGGTAAATGAAAGAGAGTGCTTTTGTGATGTGAATGTGGAACAATGGATTGAAATTAGCCCATGGCAACAATCCGGCGTGTTTATAGCATGTGCATCATGTATGTTCATTAACATGCGCTGTCCTGACCAAATAAATAATACTATGACAGTTCCACATGCTTAGAGAATACATGGGGAATCTGAGTATCTTGAATATTTGGCAGGAGAAATGGCAAACATGGCAAGGCAAAGCGCTAAACAGGTCAGGAACTATGCTAACTCATTGCGTTACCGTTAGTAAAACAATATGGAAAAACATTTAGCAAAGCACATGAGACTGAAAGGAAAATGTGTTATGAAAAATGACAGAAGAGTTGCATAGCGTTACTTTAGTTGGAGAGGCACACAGTCAGCAACAGAAATGAGCATGGTGTTAATATGTGACTGTATGTTACAGTGGAATTATATATTTCGTTTATACCTTTAAAAAAAATAAAAAATTAAGCCACGGCTTGTCTGTATTTGTTTCTTATTGCATATGCTCAGTATTGCATAAGTAGCATCATGCCACAGTATTCTGGATTTTATCCCAGTGAGAGTATCCCAGTTAATCCTTCATACATTCTGGCAAAGACATCTTCCTAATTTGCAACGGTCCATCCACTCTGCTAATTTGAAGCATGTGCCTCTCAAATGGGAACATTGTTCTTCTGAAATGTATTTTTTTATTTACTGACCGGTATTTAAAAAGGAAAGTCATTTGAAGCATTTAGTGCTTCAATTGTTGATTCAGGAAAAAAATATGCTCCGCTTCTCAAACCTCTGTGTCATTTCCCCCCTTTTTTATGTGTCTGTTTAGACACGCATTTCTCTGATTGGTCAATACGCTTGTCAAACACAACATGGTTCCAGACCAAAACATCTTTGTAAAGTATTGACAATGTGTGTGTTCTTGGCTGGAAAGGCAAGGCTTATCCAGGATTTTGAGATAAATATACTGTTTTTACATGGACAAACACAAAACCAGGATAGTTACTTAGAAAATACCCTTCTGTAATGGGATGCTTGAGGATATATAAACTTTCAATTAAATTAAATTACTGTAGAAAATAAAGAATGTTCAAAAACAGAACCTGGCCACAGCCTGGGCTCTGTTTGACGAGGAGCAGAAAACTTCGGTGTTGAGCAGGACGGCCCAACATGGAAACAGGCCCAGTAACAGGATCAGCACCCCTCTGCTGAATCACCCCGACTTGCTTCAGGTTTCCGCTCCCTAGGTCTACAGGAAACACAGATCAAAACACAAAACAAACTCGAGAGGTCTAATATGAAATAAGGGATCATTGTTTAAGTGTTTATCTGTGACCACAGAAGGAGGGGAGAAGGGATCTAACAAACCTAATGGTACTGCTTTACCTGGGATATCGAGAGTGTCGCAGGTTAAAGACAAACCTGAGCCAATGGATATACCAGTGACGTTGATCACCTGCAACAGGAAAAAACATGATAAACAGAACAGGCTGCCATGTTTTTATTATATTATTTTTGTATTATAGATTACCGCAATTGCCAAGGCCACACTTGCAAGTTCAGTCTTCCCGAGGTGACCACAGAATATGCTACTGACAAAACCTATCAAGAAGATCATGGTGTGGGAGATCATCTGAACAGAAAGACAGAACATGTTTCATTCATATGTTCAATCCCTAAAAGGTGCATTATGTAACTTTTAGTATATGACACAACTTTTTTGTCTCCAAGGAGATGTTATGGCCCTGAAATGTCCGCAGTATTTGTATTTATCTCCACAGACACAAGTAGGTGACACCATCAACCCAAATTACAGGTCAGATCTGTGGAGAAGCTAACACTCTAGACATAACACATTCATTTATTTGTAATGAATGTAAGATAAATAGTTTAATCCAATGCTGTGAGACACCACATGCTAAGCAATAACATGTCAGTGGAGACGACAAGCAGGACCTTCTACTGAGAAAAGTTAATTTCTACCTTTCACCTTATAATTTATTCATATAGGCGTGTGGATAACTGGGATGTTGCCCTCAGAAAGAAAGAAACCTTGCCAAAATGAATCACTCTGCGCCACAAGGGATCAGGGACTTTGGACCTTCTTAATGTGTGTGAGCGTGCTAATCATGTTTGCGACTGTGCCGTCCTGTTATCATATATATCTAGTGCCACCAATCATAATTTTACCTGTTATAAGCCATGTGAGGCTTAAGAAAAAGAACAAAAGAACATAGAGTGAGCCTTGAAATGCATTGGGGTTTCATTAATAGTGTTGGAAATAACTAAATACATACGGAAACATTCAGAATACTAATTGTGAGTAACAGTATTTCTGTTCAGTAACTCTTTACTTTGGTGGTATTCAGAATACAGTTTTCTAAGATCAGTAGTATTGTGGTAACCGATCATGTCAAACTCAATAATATTAGTGAGTTAAAATAGAAAACATCACTCGTGTGCCGATTCTTTCCTTCTCGATTAGTGATAAACAAATACAGAATAAAGAAATATGTTTTATTCCTTATTCCTATTTTTACACTATATCATACAAATCAATGTGAAATTGTTGTTTAAAATATTCAGTATTAACTCAATACTATTTTCAAAGTATTTCTCCCATCACTGTTCATTAATCAGAACATAAAAATAAAAAACATACGTGGTTCATTAATCAAACCATCTCTTACCATCGGTCCCGCCAGTTTGAAAAACTCCACGAATTCATCCCGGTACTCTGTTGGGATCAAATTCTTTGCACACGATCCCGCCCTGCGGTCTTTGCCAAGTCCGCGGCTCGTCTTTCCTCTAGCCCCCACGGGACTCTTACACATTTAACAAACAGTGTTTTCAGGACTACACAAATCTCTTATGAACGCACCACACAACTACCATGAGGTACGTTGAAGTAAACAGGACGAGAGAGACGCACTTTGGGTTCGGTAACTACAGTTGGGCGGCGATTACGCGGTGTGTCTGGTGACCAATCACACATCTAACGTCAGTGCGCACATGGCACTAGTTTTCATATCACACTTTTCCACACTCACGAGTCATACTCTAGTGTAGCTCCTCCCGTGATCCGAAGGAGGAGCATGAGCATGAAAAGAGAGAAGTGTGGCAAAGCTGAAGGTGATCTCTGAAACTCCTGAAGAACCAACCCTCCGACTCGGAAAAACAGGTTGGAACAGAAAATTGGTCCAATGTCTGGATACAAATTAAATGTACAAAAAACTGAAATGATTGAATTCTGGCATCCCCCTCTGACCTTTAGAACGACTTACCCATTTAAATGGCAAACAGAATCTCTTAGATATTTAGGTGTGGTACTCCATAGAGACCAAAACACAATTCTGGAGAAAAATTACACCCCTCTTTTTATTACCATAGAAAAGTTAAAGGGTTGAAACTATGAATAATGTATGTTTGCCCAGGTTTTTCTATCTGTTCAAGACTCTTCCCGTTTCCATCCCAATCGGCTGTTTTATGAGTGAAATAAAGCAATCTCGAGATTCATACGGCAGGGAGAAAAAAAACACATATCCGATTCAAAACTTTGCAGTTTGCCCGGTTTGAAAAATGACTTTATTTCAGGTCAGCTCAGATCAGACCCTCGCTGTACTGGTGTGACCCCGAATATGAAGCTCAATAGAAGAATATTGCGATTGCTGTTGTGCCGGGGGTTCCTGTGCAGGCCTTACTGGCAGATGACATATGGTTGAGTCATTTGAGGGAGGTGGAGAACCCCTGGGTGAAGTCTGTTCTTACAACATGGAGGGAGCTGATCAAAACATACAAGCTAAACAAAGATGTAAAAATCTTAAATTGGTTGGCTTATGATACAAATTTCACACCTAACAGCACAGACTCAAGATTTAAAGCCTGGACAACAAAAGGACTAAAGGTCTTTTACCAAATTGTAAAGGAGAATCATCTGAAGAACTTTGATGAGTTGAAAGAATCCTTTTTCCATTATAGCCCTTTGACTGAAATATTTATTAAAGCATATAAATCGGAACTTTCAAGGGGATTAATATCTAAAATGTATAAATGTATTAACAATTTGGGCACTCACTCTACTGATGATATGAAGGGTAAATGGGAAAGAGAGGGCCACTTTGTTCTGGCTGTTAAAGAGTGGGAAAGCATATGTACATCTCATTGGAAAACCACAAAATCACATGTTTGGAGGGAATTCTGTTGGAAAAATGTGTCTCGCTTTCCATGTCAAAGTGCCGAATACTCACAGGGATATGCAGACTGTTGGAGAGGCTGTGGCAGCCAGGAGGCAAATCACTATCATGTGTTTTGGGATTGTCCTGTTGTTCACAAGTTTTGGACTGAGATCAACAAATCCGTGCAGACAATTTATGACATCACCATTCCAATGGACTTCAGGACTATGTATTTGGGCCTCATGACACAATTGTAACGCCCAAAATCACAACATTAATTGAGGGGCATCGAGGGGCTACAGTGGAAAAAAAAGAATAAAAACAGAATAAACAATGTTCATTGGGACTTGGTAATGCATCCCTTAGACAGATGTCCCAAGCTCCCCTGTCCTTAGACGTTCCTTCTCGGCCAGGAAAAACTACCAAACCTCTTTGGGAAAAAAGTAGAAAACTGAAGGAGTTCCACAGTGAAGGAGAGATCCAACTCCCTCGGACAGACAGGCGGACGCGCCTCAATTTGCAGATACACGGTGGAGCTAGACCCACTCAGGAGGAGAACCAATTCTTCTCCAGGCAGACCGTTTCCCCAGGCAGTTGAGGAGCATCTGGATCCACAGGTCATTGCTGTGCCTGTTTCACTCCTGTCGGGGAAGTGGGAGAAAATGAAGGAAAAGCGATGAAAAGATTGCCAGTGAAATTAAATATTAAATATTGTTAATAGAAAAGTAGTAAGAAGCAGATGATAGTGCTCAAGCTGCCATACTTTCAGAGAGAATCAGAATCAGAATCAGAATCAGAAAGAGTTTATTGCCATTGTCAATGAACAAAATTCAAAAACGTAGGAACTTGTCTCGGCCTTAAGGTGCAACATAAAACACTGAGTAATAATAAAACAACATATATTCAATCAAAAAAGGGCATGCATTAGGAAACAATTTAAAATTACTATACGATAAAAATAAAAAATAGGCATTTCTATGTACACAAGTTTACAGTTATGTTTAAAGTTGTAGTGCAGAAAGTGACAGTGCAGTGAGTGGTTGAATTATTGCAGTTAAAGTGACAGGTGTTTTGAAGTGTTCATGAGTCCAACAGCAGAGGGAAAGAAACATTTCTTGTGGCGGAGGTTCTGGTCCGGATGGACCGTAGCCTCCTGCCTGAGGGGAGTGGTTCAAACAGACCATGTCCAGGGTGAGAAGGGTCAGCTGTGATCCGACCTGCTCGTCCCAGAGCCCTGGAGACGTACAGTCCTGCAGAGATGGAAGTCTGCAGCCGATCACCTTCTCAGCAGAGCGCACAATGCACAATCCCCAGTATAGTTCTCCTAGGGCAGCATAGCTGGGAACTATAGGTTTTTATTTCTGTTCCTAACTGGTCTGACCATAAGCGATTTCAAAGAGGAACGTTTTAGTCTGGTCATAAATGAAGAGACTGTGTCGGCCTCTTTAACCTGGACAGGAAGCTGATTCCACAACACAGGAGCTTGGTAGCTAAACACTCTACCTCCTACTGTGCTTTTAGAGCCTCTTGGACCACCAGAAGTCCTGCATTTTTAGAGCGAAGTGCTCTGTTTGGATGATAAGGTACTATAGCATCTTTGAGGTAGGATGGGGCCAGGTCATTTATGGCTTTGTAAGTCAGGAGGAGGATTTTGAATTTGATTCTAAACTCGACAGGAAGCCAGTGAAGAGACTCGAGCACCGGCGTAATGTGCTCTCTTCTTTTAGTTCCTGTTAGTAATCTTGCAACTGCATTTTGAACCAGTTGAAAGCTTTTTGAAGAGCTTTTAGGACACGCTGCGGGCAGAGAGCTACAGTAGTCTAATCTAGATGTTACAAACGCATGGACAAGTTCAGCATCACTTTTAAGCAAGATTTTTCTGATTTTGGCTATATTACGCAGATGGAAATAGGCTGTTTTACAGGCTTGATTGATGTGCGATTGGATGAGAGCTCTTGCTCAAATAAGACTCCAAGGTTTCTTACAGTGGAGCTGGAGGCTACACAGACATTGTCCAGTGTGACTGCTCAGATAAAGTGTCTCGAAGATGTTTAGGGCCTAGTACAAGGGGTTTCAGGGTTAAGAAGTAGATAATTAAATGTCATCCAGGTTTTTACATCCTTCACACAAGTACTAAGTCTGTCAGCTTGATCGGACAGATCGGGTTTCATTGTTAAATGTCTGACATCTGACAGCCCAGTGTTTTTCCTCATTAAATAATACTACTTTAGCACATAAGGTATTAAAAGTGCAAACAATTAATTTAGTTTGGCTTTAGCAGATATTTGAATTGCTGTTTCCCATTTGTTCAGGGGAGTAGAGTCCAGAGATTCTTAATTTAGTTACAAAAAATGTACTTAAGCAAAAGTTTACAGTTAAATTTGCAAACTGTAGTTGGTAGGGATTTGTTATTATTTAAAGTATGACGAAAGGTCAGTGCACAGTGATCTGATAGAGAAGCAGAGATTTCCTATTCAGAGATATTATTGATCCAGTTATAAGGAATGAGCCAATAGTCTAGCCTAGAGCATTGGCCATTGATTGATGCATTAAACCAGGTGTATTGTCTTGTATCATTATTTCTTAACCGCCAACAGCCAACTAAATTTGTATTAGAAACCAAAGCAATAAATGTGTCATCTAGGGTGTTAAACTGGTCTCGAGAGGGAAGGCGGTCAACTGCGTAGTGAGGAACCAAATTGAAGTCCCCACCACAAAATCAGCACAAGAATATGCCAGTCTCCACTGATTAATTTTCTCACATAGATCAGCATAAAATATCTTATTTAGAGCTTTGCTGTTGCAACTATAAACACAAATTAATATACTGTTCTTGTCCTCCTTCTCCGGTAAGCCCGCCAACCTCAGGTTCCATCTTCTCTTGTAGCGGGCATGTTCATCACAAGCACTCTTCAGGGCTACATTCTCATTCTTAAGAAGCTTGATTTCAGACATGAGCCTTTATGACTCAAAGTGTATGAAACGCTGGGTTTTGTCATCCATCTTCTGGGTCAGATCCTGTATCGCCTGGACAGCATTGTCAGATAACAGATAACGTCACTCAAAGCCACAAAAGTTTTTTCACGGTTAGGTTATTCGTGGGGTGTGACGGAGCCAGTCCGTCTCGGGTTGAGGTCTCCGTGTGAACAAGTGCGGGGCCCGTTCATGCCCGCGCGCACAGACTAACACGCACTCGTTTATTCCCCGCTCTCTTCTATGTTTCATTCCTTCGCACCACACGCATCATTCACATAGTTGCCCGCACTCCTCCGACACTAATTCGCCAAGGGTGCACACTTGCGCGCGTCAGAATAATTCTTATAAATCATACACGCCAGCCCTTACCCGTTTTGATTGGCCTCGCCGAAACCGAGCCAGTACTTCCTGGTAGTTTAAATAGGCGCTGTTCGCGCCGTGGTGCTGACCATGTGACATGCATGATGCAACCACAGTTTTACGCCTTTTTTTTGTGTTATTTTGAACATTAATATGTAATTAATGAGCTTTTGCTTTGTAGAAAGATGCCACACATGTTTGTTATACATTTATTTGGGGTTTTCATTATCTGTGTAATATGCTGTATTAAAGGGTTGGGAAGTTCATTGTTATAAAACTCTAACAGGAATATTTGCAAGTTTAAACATAAAAAATACAATATAAAGGTTTCCTTTCTTTTTGGCGATCGTGAATATTCGAAAAATCTTGTTAGGTCTCTTCATGATAATCGTGTCTCTAAAATTAATAT
This sequence comes from Chaenogobius annularis, assembly GCA_015082035.1. Lineage (NCBI taxonomy): Eukaryota > Metazoa > Chordata > Actinopteri > Gobiiformes > Gobiidae > Chaenogobius > Chaenogobius annularis. The sequence continues at coordinate 392,266 of BJKM01000129.1, read as the reverse complement.
TGTGACATCCCTAGTTATGACACAGAGTATGTCTGTTAGTAACAGATGGCATCGGGCCACAACCTGCCGGTACAAAAGTTCTGCACACCTTTTGCCTCATATGTCCAAGTGTAATGAGACATGTCATTTCAGCAGTCTCATTAAGAAGATTTGCATGACTATACCCCCACAGAAAATAACCAACATGATGAACAGAGTTAGCCCGCGCCGTAAGAGGAGCTGTTTTGGAGACAGCACATGTCCCACATTGGAGCTGGTGGATTTGGACTGGCCTTGAACTCGCATCTCATCGATTAATTCAGCAGCAGTGGCCTCTGCCGCTTTAGAGTCTGAAAGATAACGCAACATTTTAGCTTACATTTGGCTTTTTCACCACAGCAACTGCAGTTATTTGTATATTCATTGTGCAATATATTGGACACTGCCTGACCAAAATAAAAGTTGCCATAGAAAAAAAAAGGGGCATCTGCAATGTCAAAATATTGATTTTATATTTTAGTGTTGCATTCGTTTTCACTAAGCGAGTGACCACTGCACAAAGCCTTCTCCAGCACATGCCAAAGATTCTCAATTGGGTTCTGATCTGGACTCTGTGGTGGCCAGTCCATGTGTGAAAACGTCACATGCTCCTGAACCACTCTTTCACAATGTGAGCCCCATGAATCCTGACATTGTCATCTCGGAACCTGGTCATTCAGGATGTTCAGGTGGTCAGCTGATCTCATTCTTTGGGCACACAGTATTGCTAAACCTTGAATATTAGGACATATAGGTTATGTTCACATTCTAGAAGTTGAAGATGTCCTATTCTCAGATGCAAAGGCTAGCCTACTGTAATTCTATGGGAGATTTACTATTTCTGAAAGAAATTTCCCAAATTAAAATGTTGAATCTATCATGATTTGTTTTGGATAGGCTCCATAAGCTTAGTCATGGCACTGATTTCTGAGGCTTATGTGAACAAATAACTTCACTTGTGTTTATTTGTGCTGACGGAAGTTGTTTAATGCAAATAGGCCAAGTATTATAAACCATAAACCATTTTTGGGACCGTGTAGTGTGAAATAGGGGTGAGAAAGGGAAGGACCCATAGAAAATAGTCAGAGTTGAACTCAAACTCACAACACTCCGGCCGGCTGAAAACGGAGCCTGGCATTTGTGCTGCCACCAAGTGGCACAAATGATGCAAGTCTCAAGAATTAAATTATGCCTTTTTGAAAGTGTTGCATGTTGAATGTCTTTTATTGGATTCATTTGATTGCACTTCTAATCATGATGAAATTAACAGAATTTGGAGATGTAATCCCTTATTCATCCAGTAGGGGTCTTATAAATGCTCATCCTCACTTTCAGTTTTACTTACGTATATTGTTCATCTCTCCTTCATCTTTGATCTGGACGCCGGCTCTCCTCTGAGCCTGGACAGAAGAACAATTAGTTGATTGCAAATTTAACACATTGTTGAAGAAATACTTTAGTTTGGTACTCACTTCTGTAGCTGCCTGTTGCCAATTTAGTTTACACAAATATGTAACAAAGACAATGGCTTGTACAAATACACAAACCAAAAGACCAGTCCACAGTCCTATGAGAAAAATACATTTAACTTACACATGACAGACATATTCTGATCAAAGATAATGTCTTACCTACGATGCCCATCTTTGCAGCAAACATTAAGGATACACCAATAGGGAGACCTACACAGTAATAACCCACTAAGTTACTCAAAGCCCCCATTTTCTGCTTTCCTGCCCCTCTGACCACACCGCCGGCCACACCCTGTGCACAAATACACTTTAATTATGCACCGGTTCAAACATTAGCACTCATTTCGTCTTATGAATGAATCCTACCGTGCTTGCGTCACCTATATGTGTGAACCCAAAAACAATCATTACATCAGTCACTCTGTCCAATATTTCCCTAAAAAGAAAAACATTTGTATTAATATGAAAAAGTTACTGATATTGAAAATGAGAAAATTAAATATATATATATATTTGGATTGAAAGCTTTAGAGAATTTTCACAAAATGACCGTAATGAACGATTTGGGGCAGTATGCTCATTGGAGATAAGCCTGTGCAGAGCTGATCGGTGTCAATCAACACTGATTTGAACGCAGTGCACCCCGGTCAAATTTGTGCCCGACTTTGACGGGATGAAGGGCCAGCTGTCAGCTGTGAACGCACCGGTGATTGATCTGAGATCTGTTGTTGTGATCAGAATCATGCTGTCGCCTCCTCCTCCCGTAAATGAGCAATCTACTTTAGATCTGGATGAATGCCGCTGTATCCGAGATCAGGCAAGTCCAATATAGACGTTTATTAACGAGGATTCTGTGTGTGATTTGAGGCTTGTGAAGTGTCCAGCTTAATGTCAGGTGTTTTTTCTACGCTCTCACTTCAACTCTCAATCATTGTCGATCATCCAACCGTTTGACCAAGTCTACTGCTGTTCCAGGTTGAACTGTGATTGTTATGTTTTAAACCAGCAGGAGGCGATATGAGAGTTTTTAATTTGTTCCTTATATTGATTGACCACAATTTTTGATTCAATTTTATTTTTACTGATAAAAAAAAAAAAAGGGTCTCTAAATATTAGTTTCCTGAAAATAAACAAGACACATTTTTAACAATTGACGTTTCACTTAACAAAATAGTCAAATTTCACATGCTTTTACACAAAGGATTGGCTGTAAATCTCTGGATTCATAAAATCTAATCATATAATTTTAGATTAGAGATAACAGAATCTCCATCTCAATTGACATTCGATTAATCGCACAGCCCATCCCCAAGCAGACGTTAGGGCAGGGCTTTTATTAGCTAACACTCCACAACTAAACAGACTGAGCAGAGGTAGAATGACTCACTGGTCTGTAGTGAAGATGTATCCAATGTATTTCTTGATAGCGATCATCAATGCTCCAACCACACAGGCAATGGAAACTATTTACAAAAATATGTCATTTTTTTGTATCACAATTTTACTCATACTAGTCCAATAAATGACAAAAATTACACATTGTTCTTACTTGCACAAACTACAGGAACTTTTGCAGACAGTTTTGCCTGCTCTACTTTTCCTGCACCAAGGGCATTCCGACACGGACACTGGCTGCAGAAGCAAGGCCATAAGGGATCTGCCAACAAACAAGAACAGATTTTCCAACTATCGGGTGAAAAAGAGATACAACTGTCTGTCTAGGTCTGTCTTACAGGTGGGAGATGAATAAGAAAATGTATAATATCACAATCGTTTTGGAGATATGCAAAATTAGAATATCAAGTATATCATCTATAAGCTCAAAATGTATCTCCGAAAGAGACTGAAATGTCTAGTGTAATCTCCCAAATAAAGGTATAAAGTGATATTTCTGCCATTTTGTGGCTAACTTCATAGTCCATTCATGTTTTGTGCTAGACTTCAACACACACATTTTAGCACTTGCCCTGATACATTGTTAAAATATTGTCTCACTATCATGATCAAGATAATGCAATAATATGGAGATAATCACTTTTGTCAATATTGCCCACCCCTATTCTGTCTAAGATATTCTGCTGTATCTCAAAACATATCTGTATCTCAATAATCCTGAGCACCTTAGGGTATAATTTAATAACAGGAATGCTGTCACCCATTTTCAGTCAAATCAACCCTTCTGGAATGAAAGATCAGTACATCAAACCTAAAAACTGTTTAATTCATTCATTTTTTTATAGGAAATCCACCTAGACTTCTTAACATGTTCTTGAATATTCTGATATATAGTACACTTTAGCGCTGCTCAATTTTATACAGCCATAATTCCCAACAGCAGTTTGACTTCTATTGATATTGTAACAAAAAAATCTAGGCGGGATTTGAGATAATTTTTTTTCTTTTTACCACGTTTTAAGTGTAAGCTTCACAAAGAGCCCAGCCATTTGTTTTTACTCCAAAGGGTTCAGAAACGGCTTCAGTTTTAATCAGGGAACATTTTAGTCAGGTGTTTTTAGAAAAAATCAGGCAGAATGATAAGGTGTTGTTTTAAGATGTGATACCTTATATTTTTAAAAGTCCTAAAATCTTTTTTGCCTAAAAGGTTGAGGATTGCCTATTAATTGTTTCATTGGAAAATGCTGAGGGAATATAAAAGCTATACAAATGAATAGAAAATGTAATGAGACAATAGTTAACAGAAAAACAGACAAAAACAAGCCAAATATATTATTATTGTAATCTTGCATGTTAAATTTTTTTCCCATAATATACAGCTATATTTTAGGGTAAATGTAAATGCGGTGTGTAGTGTTTACCATATAAACAACAACAGCAATCTGGTAGACTACACTTTGGGCCCCGAGCTCTACCTCGCTGATGGTCCCGGCCAGAAAACCCCCGATTTCAAACAACCACCACTCCAGGCACAGCATCAACATACTGGGGATGGCCATCTGCATAAAAGACCCCCACTCCTGTAGACACTCAAGTGACCAGCCTGTGGAAATACATGAAAGGAGAAATTAAGGTAACATCTACTTTTGACTCACAGTTGTATTAGTTTGATTTATCTAGTCATCTTTATGTTTATGTTTATCTCAGAATTTATTAAAACATTTGGACTCCAGGCCATACATGTAGGGTTCGATACAGGCTTTTATTTTATTTTTTTAATGAAAAGTAAGATGTGATGAAAGATGTGGTCAAATGTATGGAGGCTTGGATCCCCAAATACTGTATCTAAAACTCTCAATAAAAGCTGGGAAAATAAAGCTTTACTGTGCACATCACTCCCTGGCTCCCAAGCCGGCCCCGAACCAGCATCCAAGACCTTTTATACTGAGAGAGCACATAAACCCCGTGCTTGCCTCCCTTCACTGGCTTCCTGTCACATTCCGGATACATTTTAAGATTTTGATGTTTGTTTTCAAATGCCAAAATGGATTGGCCCCCGTAGAACTGTCCAAGCCAGATCACTAGTCCTGTAGCTTCTTCATATTCTGATGAAAAAGATGCAAGATTGTCTGACGGGAGAGAACATCCAGCCATGAGGGCTCTTAGCTCCTCTCGAAAAAAGCAGCAGGAAGTCAGCAGCTGAACAGGTAGATGTGGTGGTGGCATCAGACGAGCTAGCTGTGTCCAGCGATGTTCCTGTGTCATATCCTGTAGAGTGAGTCCACGGGTAACATCATAAGAGTCAACGTAGTGCCACTGTGAGGGTTCCTTCAGGTTCTTGATTTCTGTGATGCAAGTCTCCACTAACACTTTTTCATGACAGTATCTTATGATTTAATCCAGTACAGCAGAGTTGTGAAGTCTGAACTGAGAGTAATGTGCACTGGCAGTACAGCAAGCTCAGCTGGCAAGCTGTGCACCTGTAAATGCTGCACTAAGCTCAAGGCGCTGAATGGACAAGCGCTTTTTAGGTGCAGCTCGTGAGCTACAGGTTGTGTGGTTCTCCATGTTCCGTCACAGGAATCGGAGGAGTGGTTTGTCAGCAAACAGTAAGCGACATGATATCCACACTTATTGCAACTGCATGGTGTCAAAACCAAAAAGTAGGACCCAATGTTGGTCCAGGCAGGAGGTGGCCATTCAGGGACCGGCCATTGTAGGAGAAAGAACATTTGAAGACCAATCTGTCCTTTCCATTATGGTGTATCATATTATGTGGTACATACCATGACCATGATGTCTTGAAGCCTTCCTCAGACAGGATCTCAGGGACATAACCTGCCTGAACAAGTTTAGCCATTTCTTTGCAGTAAGATGCTGAACGTGCAGGGTTTTTGGTCAACCTTTGCTCAATGCTGCGTAGATTAGGCCTCATAGCATCTGGAGGTGCACATAGTGCTGAAACTTGTTGGTAGCACACAAGGGGAGTTGTGTAGCGCTGGGTGCCATCGGCAGAAGCCTGTGTAGAGGTGGTCTGTAGAAGAGTTGGTCTTGCTTGGAACGAGATGCATAAGGGAGTGTATCAATATGTCAAAAGCGTTCACTGTGTGGAAACTCAGTGGCAATATGAACACATGCCTGATGAGAAGGAACTGTTACAATCTCTGAAGGACCTTGAAGGGACTATCTTAGTCTTGTGCAGATGGCTACGGGACCACCAGATGGACTTGACCGCACTGGCTGAGTCAGAGTAAGGAGGTGAGGCATATCTGAGCCGATTAGTAGAAGAGGTTGGGCTCGGTGGATAGGCAGCAAAGGAAGTCCTTTCAGATGTTAGCAGTGCTTTCAAATCCAAATCTTCTTGCTTGGCTTGAAGATGGGTGACAGCTAACTGAGGAACTTTGGAGCTCCTTCACTTCTTGCTGAACAGTTTTCAGATGAAGCGATTCTGGCAGCGTGGTAAGTTGAAGCTGCTCTACTGCTTGTGGGAGGATAATCAACCTTTTAGAGTCATCGTCAATCACAGCAAATGTCTCTAGGGTATGAAGAGGCCAAGGATTGGAGCGGTAAATGGCTCTACCAGCCAGGATCTTAGCTTGAGCTTTCATCTGGAGCCAGGCCGCAAGGTTAGATCAGTACCCAGCTGTAGGATGCAAAGACAAAGGCAATATTCCACATATCCATCTCTGAACAGGAGGCATCTTACTTAAGACGCGATCGACATGGGAACCACATCTGAGCTCATAACCAATGGGTTCCTCTAGCATCTGCAGCATTCAAACCAGAGACTGAACAGAGATGGCGAAATAGCTGGTGGCTGGTGAATTAAGTCTAGCTCCAAGTTCACTTTGAACCAGTTGTCTAGGTTGGCCATATTTGTTCTGCAGAGCACCTAGCGCAGCTGTATAAGGTTTGGAGTCATACATGTGTGACTTGACTAACTGTAGAGCGCTTGGAAGTTTGAGCTGGTTAAGCAGAACTTGATATGTATAGTACTTGCTGAGGACTGTTCAAGTTATCTAGCGCCATCTTTCGTAGAACTAAATCACTTTCCCGAACACTGTCAAAGATGGGACGTGCTGGTTTGGGAATAGGCAGGAGGCAATCTCTATGCCAGGGTGGGTCCAGAGTCGCTTTAATGGCGCAGCTGTTTTAACATCAGCAATAGTTTCAAGCAGTTGATGTCCCTGTGAAAGCCGAGCGGACTGCAGTGAACTTGCAGTTGACTGGTAACCCGACGCACTATCAGCTCTGAATGGCCTTGTCTTACTGCATTGTCTCACCGAAAGTGATGAGGCTTGGACAACAGGCTGCTGAGAGGGAAGGAGAGTGACATTTTGTGGACCAAATACGTAGGTGGACGGGAGTCTCTTTTGGATCTGACAGAGGTCTGTTGTTGATCTTCAGAAGCTGAAGAATGCCTATTGGTTCTTTTGATTCGGACTACTACAGATAGATTCCAGCCAGAGAATCCTTTAACGGCTTTATTATCTTTTTTGCAGGTCATCCCAGTTGTACACTGGGTTGTGAGCGTGGTCTGTGAGCGTGGTCTAAATAAAACAGAAAGATAATGAAAAACAATGAGTGATTATTCTTGTTACAAACATTCAAGTAAATTAACTTAACAAATACTAAATAAGGCTATGAATAATAAACAATGTCTCCTCTAAGTACACACAACACAGATGCACAGTCAAAGTAAACAATAAACATAGGTAGCTGCATATTGAGTAACAAAGAAACACAGTGCAGGAAAAACGTGCTTATAGCTCAGGAAATGCACTTATTAGTCACAGCACAACATGGATAAGCAAACTCTCCTTAAACGTTAATGTAAATCAAAGCTAACAACATTCTACATGTACAACATACTCATAAACTCACTAGGCTATTCATATAACGCACACAGAACAATGATCAAGTCTCTTGCTGCTGTTTTCAATCAGTCAATTGAGCACTGCACTTCCTGTGCTGTGCATGCGCCGTTTACGTGATGGGGCGCTCAAGTGAACTCATAGTGTTTGGTTAATGACTATTCTGCAAGAGTGGTCAAGAAACGCAAAGCATTTGACCAAGTGAAGTCTCGCCTGAGACAGAAGAAAGTGAAATAAGCTTTGCTTTATCCCGCAAAGCTGAGGCGCAAAGTGAATGGAAAAATAAAATGATTTACCACACCCGAGGAGGAATTAGCTTTCACAGAAGCGACATTCCCCCCTTTTTTCCCCTTAGGTACAAAACCCGGAGATGTGAAGCACAGAATGCACCGCAGCCTGTGCACACGTCTCTGCTTATAAACTCGACTTGTGATCCATAAACGAGGGGAGGCAGCAGCAGAGCGGATGATCCCAAAGCGGATTTCTTTTTTTTTTTTTTTTTAACAAGTTCGAAGGGGGTTGGGGGTATGGGGACACCACTGAGCATTTTTGCTTAGGGCACCCAAATGGCTAGCAGCGGCCCTGCCCTGTTGACTTACGTCATAAATGAAATGGCCCCATTCTACCTGAAAGATGCCATGATAGTACCATATAATCCAAACAGGGCACTTTGCTCTCAAAATGCTGGATCTCTGGTGGTCCCAAGAGTCTCTAAAAGCACAGTTGGTGGTAGAGCGTTTAGCTACCAAGCTCCTGTGTCATGGAATCAGCTCCTTATTCATGTTAAAGAGGCCGACACAGACTCTTCATTAAGACCAGGTTTAAAATGTTCCTCTTTGAAATAGCTTATGGTCAGGCCAGTTAGGAACAGAAATAAAAACCTACATTCTTCCAGCTACTCTGCCTTAGGAGCACCTATGATTCTTCCTACTTTTCTAGATGAACCCCCCCTCTCTCCTCCTGAGTGGTTCTGGCCCCACAGCCTGATGTGTATAGTGAATGGAGAATGGATAGTGTCCCTGCATCCCCAGATGCTGAGACATTATCCATTTGCTAATTTCCTATGAACATTGTTCAATCTGTTTTTCACTGTCGCTCTTCAAGGCAACTGCTGTTGTGGTTTTGGGTTGACAATTGAATTGAACTAAACGTGACATTTTAGGACTTGTAATTTGTTTTAATTTGAGGGTAATTTAAAAAAAAAACTGATCCTGATTCATCATAGAATGGTTGCTTTGACTGAAAATAACTTAGTTATAGCTTTATATTTTACCTTCCGAGGAGCTTTTATCAGATTGTGGACAAAATGAAAGGAATGCAGAAAATGTCTACCGGGTCTGAATAGGTACACCAGAATTTTAAAGTAAACGTCTTGAGTTTATGACTGCACAATTGTAACCAAAACATGATAACGTTCAAGTTAGTCAGTGAACACTTTGAAGCTTTTTGCTGATTCATATCTATTCTTTGTTCTGCTCAAAACTGCTTAAACAGTAACTGTGTTAGCCTCCTGTCTGTGTAAACTATTACCAGCATTAACTGTACATGCAACAAAGCCAACATTTAGATATTACTCATTGCCATTTTAGACAATAATTGAGTATTTACACACCTGACCATGTCTTTGTGTGGAGACCTCTTTGCATAGATATAAATAAACAAAAAAACTGCCAGCAAATATTGAGAAATGGCATTGGCTGCTGCTGACCCCCTGAAAGAAAAAGAGAAAAGTAAAATTTAAAATCTGTCTCAAATAAATCATGTTACTAGAACATATATTCAGAATAATTGTTAACTCTTCAAATCTTTTTCTTACATGTGTTGAATATCTGTTGCCTGGATTATAATCATGTAAAATTTTCCTCTAGATTTAGCATGTTTTACTGTGTTATTGTGTGCACACTTTCATTATTGTTTTTCTAACATGTCTCTCTACACCCAAAACATGAGTTGTTGACATTAAAACGCATAGGACAGGTTTTCATGCTTTCTAATTATTAATTTGTTTTGTGGGATAGTTCCTGTGGTAAATATTTATCATAGTTGTACATAAGTCTGGGCGTAGTTTTGTCTAAAATAACCTTTTAAAGGCCTGAGAATCCCTCTGTCTATGACATCAATAAGTGACATTTCATCGAACATGCAGGGACAGTTTAGATGAAACAGATTCCATTTTCTGAACAGTTTAATTTAACAAAATAAAGGTGCTTTCAGGCGTTATTATTTGTCAAATTATGACTATAACTGGATTTTGTCCATTGTTTAGAGTATGGTTGCAAGGTAACAGTTATGGCATTACCGCTACCTATGTCACATGCATCTGCTGCTCATATCCAACCAGGAAGTAGACATAAACATCATTATAAACATCACCAAAATTGTCAAACTGGGAAAAAAAAAAAAATAAATATATATAGATATATATTTTAATATAATTAATACAATTTTAAGATAATTAAATTTTAATATAATCATGTTTACTATGTCTTAGTGAATGTATAGTTTAACTTGTCATATGCAACTTAAATATATTATATTATGTTAGCTTTTTCCATGTAATTATTTTATGTTGACCCAAAGAAAATAATTTAGATTTCCCCTGCATGAACAGGAGACTTGTCTGGCCCCCCAATTCACAACTGTTGCCCCGACAAATGCATTACATGATGAAAATGATTTCTAATAAGCATTTATTTGAACAGCAACAGTGTTTATGTTCCCACACCCAATTTATGATTTGTTTGAGATTTTTTGAGTTTGCTTTGATGACCTGACCCTCCGACCACACAAAGCTCTGGGGACCCCCTGCAATCCCCAAGTTGGGAACCATTGCTTGAAGCAATGACATTTCTGGCCCTGTTTTTTTGCTCTTCTAACAGTCACAAGATGGCCACCACAATTGCCACTGCAACAGTTTCTATAATTTCTTTATCTTTATTTTATACTACATTTGCATGTATTATGCAACATCAACACTCACGCAACACTCATGTCCAGAGGGTACAGTAGGACATAGTTGATGACTGCATTTAGGACGTTGCCAATTGTTCCTGTGACAACTTGCGGCCAGATAATTCCCTGGAATAAACAATATAACATAAGACATTTTAATATTTTCTAACTCAAATAAATGCAAAGGATCTTACCTGGTTTTGTAGATATCTCGCTTGAAGCTGATACATAAAAGAAGCCTGTGAATTTACAAGAGACGTAAAATTATCTACAAAGCATAAAAATAAAAACGGATCAAATTAAATTGAGATACGACATTACCGGTAGCGCTGGGATGAAGATGTTGACATAAAGTTGTGCAAGACTGTAGAAATAAAAAGAGAGCTTAATCAATAGGTCATTTATATAAAGTGCATCCGGAAAGTATTCACACATTTTGTTTTGTTACAGCCTTATTCCAAATTGATTCAATGCATTATTTGCCTAATATTTTACAAACAATAGCCCATAATGCAAAAATATACATACATACATACATATATACATATATATAATATATATATTATATATATATATATATATATATATATATATATATATATATAATATACACACACACACACACACACACACACACACACACACATACATACATACATACATACATACCTACATTCATATATTATATATATCAAATATCATATATACTGTATATGTATATTTTATATATGTATATCATTTATTTATTTATTTATTTAGGATAATGCTACAAGCTTGCTACATCTACTTATGGGGAGTTTCTCCCATTTCTTATTTTCAGAACCTCTCAAGCTCCATCAGGTTAGATGGTGAGCGTCTGTTTAGTCATTTTCAGATCTCTCCAGAGATGTTCAGTTGGGTTCAAGCCTGGGCTCTGATTGGGCCACTCAAGAACATTCAGAGTTGTCCTGTAGCCACTCCTTTGTTATCCTGGCCGTGTGCTTAGGGTCATTGTCTTGTTGGAAGATGAACCTTCGCCCAGTCTGAAGTTAAGAAGCGCTGTTAAGAAGCGCTCCGGCACAAAATTTCATCAAAGCTGTCTCTGTTCACTGCTGCAGTCTCCCAGTTCCTGCATTGAAAAACATCCCCACAGCCTGATAATGCCACCACCACGCTTCATTCTAGGTATGGTACTGGCCAGGTGATGAGCAGTGCCTGGTTTCCTCCAGACATGACGCTTGCTATTCAAGCCAAAGAGTCCAATATTTGTTTCATCTGACCAGAGATTTTTGTTTCTTATGGTCTGAGAGTCCTTCAGATGCCTTTTTTGCAAACTCCAGGCGGCTGTCATGTGCCTTTTACTGAAGAGTGGCTTCTGTCTGGCCACTTTACCATACAGGCCTGATTGGACTGAGAGACAACACAAGGAATGTGCACACGCTCATGCAAAAGTGTTCCAGCTTCATGTGTGTCATGTGCTGTCCAGAATAAAGATTGGGATAAACAGCCCTACTCTGTGTTTAGTCCAATTTCTGGATAAATGTGATCTCTCCGAATACAATTATTTTAGGCTAAAAGATTTGCTGATGATTTCCTGAATCAAACACTTTCTCAAACTCTCTTCACTTGTGCTCTTACAGGAGGGTCTCAGTTTGCACAGAGAGAAGAAAAAATCCTGCACCTAGTGGATGTTTTATAAATACCATGGATGGCACAGAGGGCGGCCTACGCACTGCGGAGTCCAGACCAAAACATCTTTGTAAAGTATTGACAATGTGTGTGTTCTTGGCTGGAAAGGCAAGGCTTATCCAGGATTTTGAGATAAATATACTGTTTTTACATGGACAAACACAAAACCAGGATATATGTACTTATAAAATACCTTCTGTAATGGGATGCTTGAGGATATAAAAACTTTCAATTAAATTAAATTACTGTAGAAATTGTTCAAAACAGACCTGGCCACAGCTGGGCTCTGTTTGACGATGAGCAGAATAACTTCGGTGTTGAGCAGGACGGCCCAACATGGGAAACAGGCCAGTAACAGGATCAGCACCCCCCTCTGCAGAATCACCCCGACTTGCTTCAGGTTTCCGCTCCCATAGGTCTACAGGAACACAGATCAAAACCACAAAACAAACTCGAGAGGTCTAATATGAAATAAGGGATCATTGTTTAAGTGTTTTATCTGTGAGCCACAGAAGGAGGGGGAGCAGGTTATCTAACAACCTAATGGGTACTGCTTTACCTGGGATATGAGAGTGTCGCAGGTTAAAGACAAACCTGAGCCAATGGATATACCAGTGACGTTGATCACCTGCAACAGGAAAAAACATGATATAACAGAACAGGCTGCCATGTTTTTTATTATTATTATTTTTTGTATTATTATTACCGCAATTGCCAAGGCCACACTTGCAAGTTCAGTCTTCCCGAGGTGACCACAGAATATTGTACTGACAAAACCTATCAAGAAGATCATGGTGTGGGAGATCATCTGAACAGAAAGACAGAACATGTTTCATTCATTATGTTCAATCCCTAAAGGTGCATTATGTAACTTTTTAGTATATGACACAACTTTTTTGTCTCCAAGGAGATGTTATGGCCCTTAAATTTCCGCAGTATTTGTATCTATCTCCACAGAGACAAGTAGGTGACACCATCAACCCAGATTACAGGTCAGATCTGTGGAGAAGCGAACACTCTAGACATAACACATTTCATTTATTTGTAATTGAATGTAAGATCGATAGATAAATCCAATACTGTAAAACACCTCATGCTAAGCAATAACATCTCAGTGGAGACGACAAGCAGGTGTCGGACCTTCAGCTAGAAAAGTTACATGATGCACATTTAATTTGTTCATATAGGCGTGAGTTTAACTGGGATGTTGCCCTCAGAAAGAAAGAAACCTGTGCCAAAATGAATCACTCTGCGCCACAAGGGATCAGTGACTTTGGACCTTCTTAATGTGTGGTGAGCGTGCTAACCATTTTGCGACTGTGCCGTCCTGTTATCTATATATCTAGTGCCACCAATCATAATTTTACCCGTTATAAGCCATGTGAGGCTTAAGAAAAAGAACAAAGAACATAGAGTGAGCCTGAAATGCATTGGGGTTCATTAATAGTGTTGGGAAATAACTAAATACATACGGAAACATTCAGAATACTAATTGTGAGTAACAGTATTTCTGTTCAGTAACAGTATTAGTGAGTAAAATAGAAAACATCACTCGTGGCCGATTTTTCCTTCTCGAATTAGTGATAAACAAATACAGAACAAAGAAAAATATGTTTTATTCCTTTTTTGCAGAGGGCCGCATTTTGAAACTGATACGGAGCTGAGGGCCACAGACAACCCCACAATGAAGTAAATCATTTGGAACTTTGCATTTGACATCGTTTCAATGGGCCTCCACACCTTTCATCAAAATGCTTGAATTTGCCCAATTTTACAGTAAAAAGTAACACTTTTTGTTGTTTTGACCAATTTAGCAGGAAGCTGGAGGGCCGCATTTAGCCCCGGGCCGTAGTTTTGGCATGCCTGCACTATATCATACAACTCAATGTGAAATATTAAAAAAAATATTCAGTATTAACTAAATACATTTTCAAAGTATTTCTCCCATCACTGTTCATTAATCAGAACATAAAAATAAGAAGACATACGTGGTTCATTAATCAAACCATCTCTTACCATCGGTCCCGCCAGTTTGAATAACTCCACGAATTCATCCCGGTACTCTGTTGGGATCAAATTCTTTGCACACGATCCCCGCTCCGCTGCGTCTTTGCCAGTCCGCGGCTCGTCTTCTCTAGCCCCCACAGGACTTTTACACATTTTAACAATGGTGTGTTTTCAGACTACACAAATCTCTTATGAACAACCACAACTACCATGAGGTACGTTGAAGTAACAGGACGAGAGAGACGCACTTTGGGTTCGGTAACTACAGTTGGGGCGGGATTACGCGTGTGTCTGGTGACCAATCACACTCTAACGTCAGTGCGCACATGGCACTAGTTTTCATATCCACTTTTCCACACTCACGAGTCATACTCTAGTGTAGCTCCTCCCGTGAGCCGAAGGAGGAGCATGAGCATGAAAGAGAGAAGTGTGGCAAAGCTGAAGGTGATCTCTGAAAACTCTGAAGAACCAACCTCCGACTCGGAAAAACAGGTTGGAACAGAAATTGGTCCAATGTCTGGATACAAATTAAATGTACAAAAAACGGAAATGATTTCATTCTGGCAAATGGCAAACAGAATCTCTTAGATATTTAGGTGTGGTACTCCATAGAGACCAAACAACAATTCTGGAGAAAAATTACACCCCTCTTTTTATTACCATAAAAAAGTTAAAGGGTTGAAACTATAAAAATTTATGTTTTGCCCAGGTTTCTCTATCTGTTCAAGACTTTTCCATTTCCCATCCCCAACTGGCTGTTTTATGAGTGGAATAAAGCAATCTCGAGATTCATATGGCAGAGGGGGAAAAAAACACATATCCGATTCAAAAATGACTTTATTTCAGGTCAGCTCAGATCAGAGCCTCGCTGTACTGGTGTGACCCCGAATATGAAGCTCAATAGAAGAATATTGCGATTGCTGTTGTGCCGGGGGTTCCTGTGCAGGCCTTACTGTCAGATGACAAACGGTTGAGTCATTTGAGGGAGGTGGAGAACCCCTGGGTGAAGTCTGCTCTTACAACATGGAGGGAGCTGATCAAAACATACAAGCTAAACAAATATGTAAAAATCTTGAAATTGGTTGGCTTATGATACAAATTTCACACCTAACAGCACAGACTCAAGATTTAAAGCCTGGACAACAAAAGGACTAAAGGTCTTTTACCAAATTGTAAAGGAGAATCATCTGAAGAACTTTGATGAGTTGAAAGAATCCTTTGGTTTGGAGAAACAGGACTTTTATAGGTGTTTACAAATAAGGAGTGATTATAACCAAGAAATCAAAAGTCATGCTTACCATCATAGCCCTTTGACTGAAATATTCATTAAAGCATATAAATCGGAACTTTCAAGGGGATTAATATTTAAATTGTATAAATGTATTACAATTTGGGCACTCACTCTACTGATGATATGAAGGGCAAATGGGAAAGAGAGGGCCACTTTGTTCTGGCTGTTAAAGAGTGGGAAAGCATATGTACATCTCATTGGAAAACCACAAAATCACATATTTGGAGGGAATTCTTTTGGAAAAATGTGTCTCGCTTCTTTATAACCCCATGTCAAAGTGCCCAATACTCACAGGGAGACTGTTGGAGAGGCTGTGGCAGCCAGGAGGCAAATCACTATGTGTTTTGGGTCCTGTTGTTCACAAGTTTTGGACTGAGATCAACAAATCCTTGCAGACAATTTATGACATCACCATTCCAATGGACTTCGGAACTATGTATTTGGGACTCAGGACTCCTCCCATGAACACAATTGGTAGATATCTCTGGAGCATCTTCCTGGCGACAGCGAAAAAGGCTCTCACAAAAAAAATTGATGACACAACATGCAGCGACAATCAAGGACTGGACTGACATTATAATGGACATTCATAAAATGGAAATGATGACATTTGGACTCGACTTGAAAATTGACAAATTAGACAAACTTTGGACAAGTGTGCCATGATTTCTCTTTTCTCTTCATTTATGGCAGCTTTTGGATGTCTGTTTATTTTGGTTTATGTCTCTCTCTCTGATCATGTTTTGTTCTATTGTGTGTTTCTTTGTTTGTTTTCAAATTTGAAAAATAAAACAATATTAAATGTAAAAAAATTTAAAAATGGGGCTTGAACACAGTGGCTGGTGATGCAAAATATATTGTTATTTTTAATGTTCAAAAGCGAATATTTTACATTGACTGTATAAACACACATTTTAAATACACATTTGCAACTGAATTAATGAAGTAAACAAATTTTATTTCCACTTTTGGTAATGGTAATACTATGAATTAGAGGCAGATACCATTTGTTCGAAAATACATTTGACAGAAAATGTAATTTTACACTTTATAAAATATCAGATTGTAAAGAGCAAAACAAAAATCTCAGTGATACTGTACCTAATAGTGCATAGTAGCAATTACTACATTAAGAGAAAATAAAAAACACAAACAATTGTCATATTTTTCATAAAACAGAACAGAAAACAAAACAAAAAGATCAGCTTCTAAGTGGCATTAGTTAACGTGAACTACATGTGTATAACAGTTTACATTTCTATATTTAATCATCACAGACAACACTGCTGTGGAAAGCTGTTCTTAAAGACATGTCATTAATAGCATTCTTTCATGGGTTTTCTAATAATAATAAATATGGGTGATGAAACAGATCACCCATTTCAGACAGTTTTATTATGGCTTTTCCCACAGTGACGTAGTCATTTTTCTCGGAATTTGATTGGCTAAAGATTCCCATTGCTTTTCTTGCAGGCTCAGTTATTCAACGTGCTTGATAAAATGGAAATCAAAACATTCATAAGTGGACCTCTTGACAGGAAGATAAACAAGTTTAGCCGGCTGCTTCAGCTGAATACATTGCTGTCCAAAGAGTGTGCACCTAGAGGATTGCACTACATTGAGAACTTCTATCTATTCTGGAAACGAGAGGACCTGTTTAAGAGAAATGGCCCACACCTATGAGGTGAAGTGAGGGTGCTGACAGAGAACCTGCTCCACGCTCTAAGGCATTGGACTGGGCCTGGACAGGGAGCTGAGCAGACAGTTAGAGAAGAGAGGAATGAGAGAAGAATTCCTGCTCCATCAGCCAGAGACCGAGCCAATGTTTCAACATCAGCAGCACCACAACCACAGCCTCCACCGAAGGATTCATTAGCAACCGCTCCACCACCACCAACAGAGGATTCAACTCCAGCTGCTCCACGATCACCTCCACCGCCTCCAGTGAAGGACTCATCAGCAGCAACACCACAACAATCTTTACCGTAGTCAGCGCAGAGGTCAGTTCGATCCTGCACGGTCCTCATCTTGAATGTCTGATCAAATCAGGCATTAAGATGGCTCCACTCACGCCCAATATAATAAGATCACGGGTTCTAACGATGATGAACTCTCCCCTGACTGCTGCTATACAGACAAAAACCGCCCCACCTAAACCCCCCCCTCCGCCGCCTTTAACCTAGTCCCAAACTCTCACCGGCTCCGCTATACCAATAAAATTCCCCCCACCTATCCCCCTCGCCTTTCACCTGGTACCTCCCATAGCTAGGGTGCACTGGGTCTCAGCGTTGCCGGGACTTAGAGTCATAAAAAAATCAAACCAACCCGGGGCCCTGTGTAAAAACAGCCTCCCCTAGTGCTATTTCTGTAGTAACATCACACAGATGGGAAAACAAAATGCGAGTCAGGCTGCCCAATCTGAGAAATTTGATTCATATCCCCTGTAAAAAGATAACGCCCAGTCCCACTGAAACTAGTCTGAAACTTGCTGTGCTAAATGTCAGATCCATCATTATGTAACAAATCATTCTTAATTAATAATTTTATTTCTTCTTCTAATCTTGATTTTATGTTTTTAACTGAAACATTGCTTGACAAAAACACGGGAAATTTAGTTCCAATCGAATCTGCTCCACCAAACTTTAAGTTTGAATCTGAAACACGAGAAAACAAAAAGGGAGGAGGTGTGTGTGCTTTTGTTAGAGATTAAATAGTTACCCACAGGTTGTCCTTTGGGATGTGTTAAACATTTGAGTACGTAGCCTTTAAAATTGAGCTAAAACAGTCTCCATCCACTCTCTTCATTGTTTTATACAAGCCTCCTCAGCACTGCAAAAGTTTTATTGATGATTTTACTGAGATTGCTTTCAGTCGTATGCACAGACTTTGATGGTTTGGTCGTAACAGGTGTTTTCAACGTTCATGTTGATAATATTTGTGACAGAAACGCTAAAGAGCTTCATGCTGTCCTTGAAACTTTCGGTCTTACTCAGCACATGAGTGGCACACCCACAGCAAGAGGGCACACTCCTAATTAATATTTTAATATATTAATATTTTAATATTTCAAACGTCAATGTGGTCGATGTTGCTCTGTCTGATCACTCCTGTTCTCTTCTTTGACCTGTCTGTTTTTCCCAAACCACCGGCTGGTCCTGCAATTGTTCGGGAGGAAATACATAAATGACAGCACAGGAAAACTGTTTATGGAAATGATAAACTTTGAAAATGTCTCATGTTCTAATGTAAATGATTTGTTGAACTCTGTTACATCTAGTGTTTTGAATGTTCTCGACACCATTGCCCCTATGAAGGCTAAAATTGTTCAAAATAAGCAGAAGGCGCCATATAGAAATTATGATTCGGTCAGAGCACAGAAAAGGGAGTCAGAATCAGAATCAGAATCAGAATCAGAAAGGGTTTATTGACATCAGTCAATGAACAAACTTCACAAACATAGGAACTTGTCTCGGCATTAAGGTGCAACATAAAACACTGATCAATAATAAAACAACATATATCAATCAAACAAAAGGGCATGCATTAAGAAACAATTTAAAATTACTGTAGTATAAAATAAAAATAAAAGACATTACTATGTGCACAAGTTTACAGTTAAATTTAAAGTTGTAGTGCAGAAAGTGACAGTGCAGTGAGTGATGAATAGTTGCAGTTAAAGTGGCAGGTGTTTAGAAGTGTTCATGAGTCCAATGGCAGAGGCAAAGAAACTATTCTTGTGGCGGGAGGTTCTGGAGTGCCGAACGAAAATGGAGCAATTCAAAGCTCCAGGTTCAGAAAGAGATTTACAGAGAGAAGTTGTACATGTACAACCTCATTTTATGTAGAACTAGGGAAGGATATTTTTCTGAAACAAATGGAAGCTGTTGTCCAGTTTGCCACAGTAAACAGATTAAACAAACCCTCCAGCTCAGCTGCCGTTAGAACTCATTTCCACATCCAAGTGTAATGAGTTTGCATTATTCTTTAATGACAAAGTTCAGGGCATTAAAAATGCTATAAATTCTAAAATGCAAAAAATAACCCTAAAACCACCGACACACTTAGAGCTGACTCACTTTGCACCTGTAACTGACAAAACTGTCCAGGAGATCGTCACCAGTCTGAGTTCATCTACATGCTGCCTCGATGTGTTACCCACCAGATTTCTAAAGCCTGTGCTGAACAGTTTGTTAGCACCACTCACTCGCAATGGGCCATAAGATTCCCGGTCTTGCGCCGGGAAGATTCAACCTTCCAGTTGTTTATAATGGTCTGCTGAAACCCTGGAGACGCCTGAGGCATTCTGATGCTAATCAGGTACCCAAGGAGGAGGGAGCCAAAGTCAGGTCACAATAGGATGTAGATGGCCCATCTCAGTTAAGTTTCAATGGGCCATTATCAGGAGGTCCCGCCCTGTGGGCAGGGCTTTCACAGAGGAGGATATAAACCGGAGTTCTCAGACTTGTTTCACAGATTGAGAATGACTCTTGGATGAGAGTCGAAAAGTTTTGTTTTTTTCTAA
The DNA here is from genome assembly GCA_015082035.1 of Chaenogobius annularis. Lineage (NCBI taxonomy): Eukaryota > Metazoa > Chordata > Actinopteri > Gobiiformes > Gobiidae > Chaenogobius > Chaenogobius annularis. The sequence continues at coordinate 372,067 of BJKM01000129.1, read as the reverse complement.
AACAGAGTCCAGATGACTACAACTGAATTTTTTTCTACAATATAGTGACATGAGAATATCTTGGCCAAAGTTAACAAGAATTAATGTGGACTCACAATACAGATAGTGAAAGGGCCAAAACAGACTCTAATTCCACTTGCATTAACTATTTGTAAAATTATATCATAATGTGTATATTATTGTTGGAGCCATTTGTGCAACGTTTGAAGTCTGTTCCTCCCTGCCACTGGGTGGTGCACTATGCATTGTGTTCTGCAATTACCGAAGAGGAAGAAAGGTGCAGTCAGGTGTTGCAGTGTGGAGGCAGTTAATATAATACATCCAGGGCCAGCACCCAATCCAGATATTTTAATAGATCTAGTGGTGGCTGGTGATGTAAACACTTGGAGGTGCTGTTGCACATGTTTTATAAAAATGGGAATAACTAAACTACTAGAACAGTAGAAATACTGTTATTTTAAATTATAATTTATACTATGGAAACAAGAAACCCTACTCTAAGGCAAAAGGCAAAGGGATCTGAGCAGGTCAAAAGCCTTTGGAACTAACTTCTGCAATGACAGACCAATGTTTTATTATTAATTATTTTCAGAGCATGGAATATTTTTAGGGACATGCGTCTGAATCTGCTTTAGCTTTTTGACTAAATGAGTCAGTTTTGGAGCGGCACAAAGGTAAAACGCACGTTTTGTGTTTGTTTACTTTGGGATTAGCACACTTGTTAGACAGAGGATCTGCATGTTCACACTATATGACCTCGGTGTTTGATTTGTTGGAAAATTACACTTTCTAATAACATAAGACACAGTTGTGTTGACAGAAAAATAACTTCTTTAAATAAGTCTTTGCTGATTTACTTTGCATTGTGCTTCTGGCATTTTTAAGGCGTAATGAATGAGTGTCCTGCACATGGATGGATCTATTATAGTAACGGTCATGCAGTGTTAGTTTCATCTGTTGTCAAAAGCTCATCCTGGTGTTTCTGTTATTCTAATTTTCTCTGTAAAAAGTTGAATGTCCCAGAATATACATTTTAGTCTATCCATCGCTGACTGTCCTGATATTTTTGTTGAGCAGAGAATCAGACGAGCTCTGAACAATGCTACAACAGCAATGCAAAGTCCGATAACTTCTGGTTCTTACAGCGCGAGCACATTTCTTTCACCTCATTTTAGACGTGATTAAGGCTGTTCCTTTTTTCTGAACGTGGAGTTTGTCTGTGCTTTCATGTGATTTTGGAGCAGAAGTTTTTAGCCGCCCAGGTGTTTACAGTACAGTATTTGAATTTTATTTCATTGACGTCATTACAATGTCTCTCAGAGGTAGTAACATGTCATGAAGTGAAAAATATCAAAAATAAACAAGGAGATTACAATATTGTAAGGCATACATAAATACATTTAAATAAAAACAAAAGGTGATATATATATATTTTTTGCATAATCAGAGTTTTACAATCTCAGAGGAGCAATAGAATTTGAATTTATTTATAAAATATCTAATATCTCTCTCTCTCTCCCTTTACAGTGAATACGTTACTTGCCTTGAAGGAAAACAATATTCACAATGTCAGATATCATCACATCCACATCATACACAAAATAAAATATATGCTTATGTTTGAAATTTTAAGACATAACCACTCTCTAATATCACTCCAGAATTTTTGGGACACAGGACAGTTTTAAAAAAAGGTGCTCTAATGTTTCATCAGGGAAATCACAAAAAGTATACCCTGTCTTATCAAATTTAAATAGTTTGTGAAGAAAAAGGGATACTGGATAAATCTGATGACAAATTTTAATGTGTTTCCTTGACTTTAGGTGGAATAGGCCATTTAACATATTTGGAGAAGGCCTATTCCAGCAAACAAGGCTGAATAGACAACACATTAAGTTTATTATAATCATGGAACAGTATGGATTTGAATGTAGCTGTGATAAATATGTTATTCAATTTTTTGCCTAACAAATGAACATTATCAATTTTTAAACTTGGTCGGGAAGATGCAACATTGGAATAAGGTGGATCAAGGCTGTTGGAATAGCTTTACACATTTTATGATATTCTCTGTGTACAAACCAAATTAAATTGGTCAACAAATCCCTTATGGTCCAACAGTTCCCCATTCCGGTCCATTATATCAGCTACAAACAGAATTCCCTTGTTAGCCCAATTAGACTTGAATACTGACTACCTGTTTATTAGTATTGATCTTTTGTTCCAGAGGACTGACCCATGCGGAGTAAAGTTATGTGGGAATATTATTTTCCAAAAACGCAATATTTGACTGTGATATTTTGACAGAGCAAATGGAATCCAAAATGATCAAAAATAGCGCTATGAATGTGAAACCACATGGAGTTGGGTGAATCAAAAAAACATTTTAACCAATTGATTCTGAAGGCGCCAAGCAAGACCTCGAAATTTAAGGCTTTTACACCCCCATTGTTGTATTCTTTAACTACTTGGTATCTCTTTAAATAGTACGTTTTATTCCTCCATAAAAACGGAAAAATTACTGAATTGGCTTTTCTTAAATTCCAATCCAATTGTAACGCCTTGCAAATTTAGATGATTCATTATTGACAAAGTACGAAGCTGGGTTGTCAAAATAAATCATTTGTGAGAAATAGGACACCCTTGGCAAATCCCTTTTGACATCTTGAAACTAGGGAGTTATTTCTGATGATTTTGATTTCAATGATACAGCAAAAAATATCACCAAAACCAATGTGTTTTATAGGTTGAATAATAACGCTAGGAATAGTATTAAACTTTCATTTTCTATGAATTGTATGCTGTCACGCATGTCAAGGATCAGTCTTGTGCGAAAATTTTGATTCCTTCTTTTTATAAAGGCAGACTGACACTCTAACATCTGACAGCCCAGTGTTTAACCGATTAGCAAAAGTAAGTGCCAGTAATTTGTAGTCCATCCACAAAAGGGTTATCGGATGCCAGGTTTTCAAGACTAAAAAAAAAGAATTTTCTCACCCACTTCAATACATCGAGCTCTAGAACAAACAAAGGCTTTATCCATAAAGCTTTATCCATAATGATATTATCCAGTTGTTTTTTAAGGGTTTCTAGCTGAACTTTTCCTCATTAATTAATACTACTTTCGCACATAAGTTATTAAAAGTGCAAACACTTAATTTAGTTTGGCTTTAGCAGATAATATTTGAATTGCTGTTTCCCATTTGTTCAGGGGAGTAGAGTCCAGAGATTCTTAATTTAGTTACAAAAAATTTACTTAAGCAAAAGTTTACAGTTAAATTTGCAAACTGTAGTTGGTAGGGATTTGTTATTATTTAAAGTGTGATGAAAGGTCAGTACACAGTGATCTGATAGAGAAGCAGAGATTTCCCATTCAGAGATATTATTGATCCAGTTATAAGGAATGAGCCAATAGTCTAGCCTAGAGCATTGGCCATTGATTGCTGCATTAAACCAGGTGTATTGTCTTGTATCATTATTTCTTAACTGCCAACAGCCAACTAAATTTGTATTAGAAACCAAAGCAGTAAATGTGTCATCTAGGGTGTTATACTGATCCCGAGAGGGAAGGCGGTCAACTGCGTAGTGAGGAACCAAATTGAAGAAAAGAATAGTTGCCTTATGTTTTGGTTGTTTTTAGTCTCCTTACATTTAACGATAATAAAGAAATAACATACAATAGAAATACATGAAAGTTCAAGTCCGCAAATATAGTAAACCTAGCCACTTAACATTGGTTTATTGCAAATAACTCTAGAATCTAGTAAAGGTAAGAGCATACATTATAATATAATACATCAGCGGCACGGTCCTCCTTGGGAACAATCTTCTTTGAAGCGGATGTGAAGCTCTTTGCAAAAACTGGCATCCTTTGACTTTTTCCAGACTTTATCCCGCACATCCCAAATTGAACGATGACAGGTCTGGGAGTATTGTTGGAGGTGGCGGCCGTCTTTTTTCCCCGCCTGGTCCACGGTGTCCACGGTGTCCACGGTGTCCACGGTGTCTCGCCGACAGAGGGATGACCCGTGTCAGAATCCCAATTACCATGTCCCGCACGTTCTTGTCCTCCTTCTCCGGTAAGCCCGCCAACCTCAGGTTCCATCTTCTCTTGTAGCGGGCATGTTCATCACAAGCACTCTTCAGGGCTACATTCTCATTCTTAAGAAGCTTGATTTCAGACATGAGCCTTTATGACTCAAAGCGTATGAAACGCTGGGTTTTGTCATTTGGCATTTGCCAGTCAAGGCGGCGTACGCTCACGGCGCAGCCCAGCGCGTCAACAAGACTGGATAAACGCACTGAGTGACCGGTCTGTTAACACACGAGATTGTGCAAGTCATGGCGGCGTGCGCACACGTAGGGTGTGTGTGTGTGCCTGATGTGTTTGGTCAGGATTGTCTGTCGTACACGAGACTGGTCGCGTTACACACGGAGACGGAGGTCCACAATAGTGTGAGTGAACAGCGCGAGCTACAGTCAGCGTGAGTAGTTTTTTTTTTTTTATGCCGCTACTTCTTGAGTTTACACGGGGCAGAGCAAGGGGCCCACCATAAATGGCACTGGGAGCGCAAAGCGGCCGCTCGACGTGAGCCGAAAGTTGAGGCCACTGAACGCACAGGCTCGAAGGAGAGAGAGAGAGAGAGAGAGAGAGAGGAGAGGAGGAGACAGGTAGTTCCAGAGCTTAATCTTAACTGGAATTGCCATTATATTGGCTATTATGTTTGATTTTTAAATTAATATGCTGTTATTAAAGGGTTGGGAAGTTCATTGTTGTAAAACAGGAATATTTGCAAGTTTAAACATAAAAAAATACAATATAAAACGTTTCCTTTCTTTTTTTGGCGATCGTGAATATTCGAAAAATCTTGTTAGGTCTCTTCATGATAATCGTGTCTCTAAAATTAATATTGTTGACATCCCTAGTTATGACACAGAGTATGTCTGTTATAACAGATGGCATGGGCCACAACCTGCCGGTAAAAAAGTTCTGCACACCTTTTGCCTAAAAGATCTAAATCTAAACTAAAAACTGTTTTGTTTGGCTGTGCATATGACTGAAATGCTTTTCTTTGCACTCTTCTCTTTTATGTTCTTGAACTAAGATTGTGATTTCTGCATGTCTTTGTGATTTTAATGCATTTTTTCCTGTTGTGTGAAGCACTTTGGAATTGCCTTGTGTTACGAATTGTGCTCTTACAAATAAACTTGCCTTGCTCTTTGCCTCATATGTCCAAGTGTAATGAGACATGTCATTTCAGCAGTCTCATTAAGAAGATTTGCATGACTATACCCCCACAGAAATAACCAACACGATGAACAGAGTTAAGCCCCGCCGTAAGAGGAGCTGTTTTGGAGACAGCACATGTCCCACATTGGAGCTGGTGGATTTGGACTGGCCTTGAACTTGCAGGAAGTCGGACGCAGTCTCATCGATTAATTCAGTAGCAGTGGCTCTGCGCCGCTTTAGAGTCTGAAAGATAACACATTTTATCTTACATTCGGCTTTTTGTTATCACAGTCACACAGCAACTGAACTGCCAACAGTTATTTGTATTTTTAATTTTGGGCAATATATTGGCACACTGCTTGAAAAAGGGCAGACCTAGACCTGCCCAACTGCAGCAACCCAGAATTCAGGTAGTGATTTTCTTGTGTATCTTGGGACATATAGGTAATGTTCACATTATAGAATTTGAAGATGTCCTATTCTCAGATGCAAAGGCTAGCCTAACTGCTAATTCTATGGGAGATTTACTGTTTTTGAAAGAAATCTCCAAAATTAAATGTTGAATCTATCATGATTTGTTTTGGATAGGCTCCACAAGCTTAGTCATGGCACTGATTTCTGAGGCTTATGTGAACAATAACTTCACTTGTGTTTATTTGTGGCTGACGGAAAGTTGTTTAATGCGGATAGGGCCAATATTATGAACCATAAACCATTTTTTGGGACAGTGTAGTGTGTAAATAGGGCTGAGAAAGGGAAGGACCATAGCAAATAGTCAGAGTTGAATTCAAACTCACATCACTTCCGGCCGGCTGAAAACGGAGCCTGGCATTTGTGCTGCCACCAAGTGGCACAAATGAATGCAAAGTCTCAAGAATTAAAATTATGCCTTTTTGAAAGTGTTGCATGTTGAATGTCTTTTATTGGATTCATTTTGATTGCACTTTCTAATCATGATGAAATTAACAGAAAATGTTATTTCTGATAGTTTTTATGGGAACTGGAGATGTAATCCCTTATTCATCAGTAGGGGTCTTATAAATGCGCTCATCCCTCATTTCTTAGTTTTACTTACATATATTGTTCATGCTCTCCTTCATCTTTGATCTGGACGCCGGGCTCTCCTCTGAGCCTGGACAGAAGAACAATTAGTTGATTGCAAATTTAACAACATTGTTGAAGAAATACTTTAGTTTGGTACTTCACTTCTGTAGCTGCCTGTTGCCAATTTAGTTTACACAAATATGTAACAAAGACAATGGTTTGTATAAATACACAAACAAAAACCAGTCACAGAGTTCCTATGAGAAAAATACATTTAACTTACACATGACAGACATATTCTGATCAAATAGATGTCTTACCCTACGATGCCCATCTTTGCAGCAAACATTAAGGATACACCAATAGGGAGACCTACACAGTAATAACCCACTAAGTTACTCAAAAGCCTTCCGCATTTTCTGCTTTCCTGCCCCTCTGACAAACACCAGCCGGCCACACCCTGTGGCACAAATACACTTTAATTATGCACCGGCGTTTCAAACATTAGCACTCATTTCGTCTTATGAATGAATCCTACCGGTGCTTGCGTCACCTATATGTGTGAACCCATAAACAATCATTACATCAGTCACTCTGTCCAATATTTCCCCTAAAAAGAAAACATTTGTATTAATATGAAAAAGTTACTGATATTGAAAATGAGAAAATTAAATATTATAATAATATATTTTGGATTGAAAGCTTTAGAGAATTTTTCACAAATGACCGTAATGAACGTTTGGGGCAGTATGCTCATTGGAGATAAGCCTGTGCAGAGCTGATCGGTGTCAATCAACACTGATTTGAACGCAGTGCACCCCGGTCAAATTTGTGCCCGACTTTGACCAGGGATGAAGGGCCAGCTGTCAGCTGTGAACGCACCGGGTGATTGATCTGAGATCTGTTGTGATCAGAATCATGCTGTCGCCTCCTCCTCCGCCGTAAATGAGCAATCTACTTTAGATCTGGAAGAATGCCGCTGTATCCGCTGTATCCGAGATCAGGCAAGTCCAATATAGCCGTTTATTAACGAGGATTCTGTGTGTGATTTGAGGCTTGTGAAGTGTCCAGCTTAATGTCAGGTGTTTTTTCTACGCTCTCACTTCAACTCTCAATCATTGTCGATCATCCAAACCGTTTTTGACAAAGTCTACTGCTGTTCCAGGTTGAACTGTGATTGTTATGTTTTAAACCAGCAGCAGAGGCGATATGAGAGTTTTTCATTTGTTCCTTAATATGATTGACCACAATTTTTGATTCAATTTTTATTTTTACTGATAAAAAAATAAAAAAAGATCTCTAAATATTAGTTTCCTGAAAATAAACAAGACACATTTTTAACAATTGACATTTCACTTAACAAAATAGTCAAATTTCACATGCTTTTACACTGGATTCATAAAATCCAATCATATAGTAATTTAAGATTAGAGATAACAGAATCTCCATCTCAATTGAAATTCGATTAAGTGCGCACAGCCCATCCCCAAGCAGACGTTAGGGCAGGGCTTTTATTAGCCAACACTCCACAACACAACTAAACAGACTGAGCAGAGGTAGAATGACTCACTGGTCCTGTAGTGAAGATGTATCCAATGTATTTCTTGATAGCGATCATCAATGCTCCAACCACAACAGGCAATGGAAACTATTCACAACAAACATGTCACAATTTTACTCATACTAGTCCAATAAATGACAAAAATTACACATTGTTCTTACTTCCACAAACTACAGGAACTTTTGCAGACAGTTTTGCCTGCTCTACTTTTCCTGCACCAAGGGGCATTCCCATGACACGGACATTATGGCTGCAGAACGTTGGGCAAGGCCATAAGGGATCTGCCAACAAACAATAACAGATTTTCCAACTATCGGGTGAAAAAGAGATACAACTGTCTGTCTAGGTCTGTCTTACAGGTGGGAGATGAATAAGAAAATGTATAATATCACAATCGTTTTCTATTATTGAAGCTCAAAATTTACTTCAGAAAGAGACTAACTTTTCTAGTTTAATCTCCCAAACAAAGGTATAAAGTGACATTTCTGCCATTTTGTTGTTAACTTCATAGTCCAGTCATATTGTGTGCTGAACGTCAACCTCTTTAATTTAGTTTGATTGATAAATCTTTCATAGGAATTCAGCCTGGACTATTTTTTACAACATGTTCCTAAATCTGATATATTGTACACTTTAACCCTGGGAATTATCAGGACCAAACAAACAATCAATCTACCATCAGCAGCAGCTTTACTTCTATTCATAGTTTAGCACAAATATCTATGTGGGATTTGACATCTGATTTTTCCTTTTTACCACGTTTTTACCATAATCACAGTAATTCCGGCCAAAATTACGAAGTGTCAGCTTTACAAAGAGCAATTTGTTTGTACTCCAAAGGGTTCAGAAACAGCTTCAGTTTTAATCAGGGAAAAGTGTAGTCAGGCATTTTATGGAAGATCAGGCTGAATGATGAGGTGTTATTTTAAGCTGTAAGAATTCCTGTTATTATTTTATATAAAATGCATATCTTAAATACCTCAAATAAAAATTCATAAAATCTTCTTTGCCTAAAGGGTTAAGGACTGCCTATTTACTGTTTCATTGGCAACTGCTGATGCAATATAAAGCTATCCAAATTAATTGAATGAGACTTTGGCAATAGTTAACAGAATTTAACAGAAAAACACATGAAAACAATCCAAATATATTATCATTGTAATCTTGCATGTCACAATTTTTCTCATATTATCTAGCTATATTTTAGGGTAAATGTAAATGCTGTGTGTAGTGTTTACCATATAAGCAACATGACCAATCTCGTAGACTACACTTTGGGCCCCGAGCTCCACCTCGCTGATGGTCCCGGCCAGAAAACCCCCGATTTCAAATATCCACCACTCCAGGCACAGCATCAACATACTGGGGATGGCCAACTGCAAAAAAGACCCCCACTCCTGTAGACACTCAAGCGACCAGCCTGTGGAAATACATTACAGGAATCATTAAGGTAGCATCTTCTTTTGACTTTTATTCAGTTGTAGTCATCTGGACTCTGTTTTAGAAAAAAAGAAACATTTCAACTCTCATCCAAGAGTCATTCTCAATCAGTGAAACAAGTCTGAAAACTCCTGCCTTTTAAACCCTGGAGACCTCCGGGGCATTCGGATGCTAAATAGGCACTCAAGGTGAGGCAGGGAACAATAGAACAATAGACCCATCCCAGTTTCAATGGGCCATTAGCAGGAGGTCCCGCCCTGTGGGCAGGGCTCTCACAGAGTAGGATAAAAACAGTTCTCAGACTTGTTTCACTTGATTGGAAGAATGACTCTTGATGAGAGAATGACTCTTGGATGAGAGTTGAAACGTTTAGTTTTTTCTAAAACAGAGTCCAGATGACTACAACTGAATCTTTTTCGACAATGGAACACTCCTGGACGAATGAGGGATTACACCGACACTTTTATTTAGATTGATTCATCTTGTCATCTTCATATAATCCTGCATTGCTCTGAACTTGCGATTCAAGATCAATTAAGTGCTACAGAATTTAAATCATCATCATAATCCCATTTCAAATTCAGAACTATCTATTTGGGCTTCAAAACTCCGGCCATGGACACAATCAATGGATGAAGCATTGGCAGCTGGGAAAAGGCTATCACAAAAAAATTGATGACACAAATTGCTCTGACAATCAAGGACTGGACCGACATTATAATTGGCATACAGGAATTTATCTTGGAAATGTACAAATTTGGACGTCTAGGATGATGTCTGCCTAGCTCTGCTGGGTCTGTCGGGCTGCGGTCGAATCCGTTGGATTTATCCGTCTATATTATGAGTTCACCAGGGGAAATTTGACATTTCAGCGTGGGAGCAGACATATAATGAGCATGGACAATTATTTCTTGAAAATGTCTAAGAAACCGAACAATGCTAGCAGAGGCTAGCAGCGTTACAGCTAAGCTAACTAGCCCCATCGCAGCGCCTCCGTGTCTAGGCAGAGTCAATTGAGCACTGCTATATCATCGCGTTTGATCCAGTGACTGTGGCCTTCAAAATCACCACGTGCTTTTGCGGGGGATGTTTGCAGTCATGCCTCATATCCATGCAAAGAAAGAAGTGAGCAATAAAATAGTTTAATTTTCTGTTTTTCAATTTGTTCGGACTAAACCCAGACTAAACCAATACTGAATCAGGTACACTGAATGCACCGCAGCCCGTGACTCCAGTGCACTAGTTTTTAAGTTTATTAGTTCTGGCCTTTCACATTTCCACTTTCCACTTCATATTTTGGCATGATCACACCTCTTGTTTAGAATTCCATGCCCTGCACTGTCAGGAAATGAGCTCCTCAATGCCAGAGTTAACGCTAAGACCGGGGGCAAAATACCGCCCTTAATGCTTGTCTATTCAATGACCCTCAATTTACAAAAACAATGGCAAATGACATTGAGACTTCAGTAGAGGAAAACGACAATGGTGAACTCTCGCTACACCATTCTCTGGGATGCCTCTAAGGCGGTTTTGAGGGGCAGGGTTATTGTTGTCCCCAAAAAAACCCCAAACTTAACAATTTAATGACTTGGCCTAACAAGAAATACAAAATAAAAAAACTGCACCAAAAACAAAGATATTATGAAAGTGATTAAAATTCTAGCAAGTATTAGCTTGGAAGCTTAGAAAACGACAGGCAGAGAGAACAATGTACGGTAATTTTAACCAAAGAAGACCAAATACAATAATTATTCGAATTCTTCTACAAACAAAGATGAAATACAATCTTTTTTGAATACTCTCAATTTACCTGCCATAACTGAAGAGCAAAACAAAAAATGTGGTACTGCAATTCATAGTGCAATTAAAATACTAAAAACACAATAAATCTCCGGGGAGTGACGGGTTGTAGACTGTAAACTGCTGGTTATCTAGTTATTTAGCGTTTGTAACAGTTTTCTGACTTTATATCAAACGTTTTAGACTGGACTGAAATTGTGATTGTTGGAGATTTTAAATATGAATGAATATGAACGACTGCCTCAGTAATGCCTTCAGCACGCTATTAGTTAGTATTGGTTTCACTCAGAATATAAATAAAACATCCCGCAGTCACAAACACACAGATAGCCAAGCTGGACATTGTTAGTGTAGCCTCCAGTTCTACTGTTAGAAACCTTATTTGACCAAGAGCGCCTATTCACATCACATATAAATCAAGCCTGTAAAAGAATTGTCAAATGCGTAAATGCAGAGTGTAATAAAGTATTAACATGACAGAGTGAAGCTGCTGTGAGCTCTGACTATGTCCACACTAATATGACTGTGAATACAAACAAAATGCATTTGATTCACTACATGAATAATTTGTCACTAAGATAAACTTAAGCTATGAAAATAGAACAACAACATTCAATATGTCTGTGATATCATCCATATCAAGTCTATAGTCCTGTTCCTGCTGCTGGACTCGCCTGCAGCAGATTTGTGTAACAGTGACCACATATAACTGTTACTAGGCTATATAAAGCTATTTATTTCTTATATTTTCAATGTTTGATTTTTTTCGTTATGTTCGGCACGCGACCCAGCATGAGCGTCAAAATTCGGGCCGTGACCCAATATGAGTTTAACACCCCTGGTTAATCTGTTTTTCACTGTCGTTCTTTGAGGCAACTGCTGTTGTGATTTTGGGCATTACAAAAATAAATTGATTTGAATTGAATAATCCACTAAATCTTTTTGGTTTTAAAATGTCTTTCCTCGTAGGAGGCTCCACTACCTCCCTGTCTCTGTGGAGATGTTATTGTTTTGCTTGGAATGTTCCATAGTATGACATTAAATGTTTCTATCTTGCATTTCTTTGACCTGATCACCTGCTTGACTATTTCCATTTTTCATCCCAGAATGGTTGATTTGACTGAAGTAACAGCTTTATATTTTACCTTCCGAGGAGCTTCCGAGATCATATGGTGGACAAATGTCTACTGGTCTTGAGACCAGCTGGATAGCCAGTGAAACTGACCCACACACACACACACACACACACACACACAGACGCAGGCACAAACAACATTCATGGCCTTCACCGTCTGCACTTCCCCATATCTAGTTCTTCTCTTGTTTGTGACCCATCCCCCACATCCACTGAAAAATTCCAGCACGTGACATCGTGCACTTGTGTTCATAATATTGTGTATCATTGTTATGCTTATGGCTGAAACTGTATTTCATTTTCCTAGAGTTCAAGTTCCCCAGTAGGCGCCGTACTTGGCTGCCCAGGTGGCTGATGCTCTTATGCATGTCTCTCATGTCGCATCTGTCATCAAATCATGTTGTAGTGAATTTTCACTGACAAAGGCAATAAATATATCCTGATTCCTGATACACCAGAATTTTAAAGTAAACGTCTAGTGTTTATGACTGCACAATGTTGACCAAAACATGGTAAAGTTCAACATTCTTTTCTCTGAACGCTTTGAAATTTTTTGCTGATTCATATCTATCATATCTGTCTAAGGACAGGGGAGCTTGGAACATCTGTCTAAGGACACAGGACGCTGGGACATTACCAAGTCCTTATGAACACTGTTTATTTTGTTTTCCACTGTAGCCCCTCGAGGCAACTACTGTTGTGCATTTTGGGCGTTACAAAAATAAATTTAATTTAATTGAATTGAATATCTTTGTTCTCAAAACTGCTTAAACAGAAACTGTGTTAGCCTCCTGTCTGTGTAAACTATTACCATCATTAACTGTACATGCAACAAAGGCAACATTTAGATATTACGCCATTTTAGACAATAATTGAGTATTTACACACCTGACCATGTCTTTGTGTGGAGACCTCTTGCATAGATATAAACAAACAAAAAAAACTGCCAGAAAATATTGAGAAATGGCATTGGCTGCTGCTGACCCCCTGTAAGAAAAAGAGAAAAGTAAAACTTAAAATCTGTCTCAAATCCATCATGTTACTAGAACATATATTCTGTATGTCCTTTGTCTTACATGTGTCGCATAACTGTTGCCTGAATTATAATGCATTATAATACTCTAAATTATTATTATTGTTCCAAATTATTATGTAAATTGTGCTTTTCCAAATTTGTGCCAAATAATCCATATAAATTAAACATCTTAAGTCATCAACCTTTAGAGTACAATTCAAATGTTATTGAACAAACCTCCCAATGAATGATTTTTTTTTGGTCCCCCCCAATTTTATAAACAAATATTGCAGAACATAAAGCGAACACAACGCAAAACGAGAGATTACAAATCAAAAGAAAAACACATGTTGACATCAATTAAACATAAATACAAACACAATCACAGCATATTTAATTTAAATTATAGTCCCATTTGGTCCAAAGTTGGTCAAATTTGTCCATTTCCAAATTAAGTCATCTTTTCCATTTGTCTGATGGCCGTCACTAAGTCAGTCCAGTCCTTGATTGTTGGTGATGTTTGTGTCATCCACTGTTTATTATGTTATGGCCTTTTTTCCTGCCACCAAAGGTATGTTCCAAAGGTATCCATTGATTGTGTCCATGGCATGAGTTTGAAGCCAAGATACATAGTTCTAAAGTTGAGAGGGATGGCAATGTCAAAAACAGCCTGCAGTTCATTTATTAACCTCAGTCCAATATCCCTGGACAACTGAACAGTCCCAAAACACATGATAGTGGTTTGCCTCCTGGCTGCCACACTCTCTCCAACAGTCTGCATTTCTCTGTGAATAATGGGCACTTTGACAACAAAATTCCCACCAAACATGTGATTTTGTGGTCCTCCACTGAGAAGTACATATATTTTCCCATTCATTGTCAGCCAAATTAAAATTAAATTAAATTTTTAATCTTATCAATAGAGTTGCAGCCTGAATCATCAATACATTTATATATATATATTTTTTAATTATTCCCGTTGAGAGTTCCGATTTATATGCTTTAACAAATAATTCAATCAGAGGGTTACCGTGGTCGTTGCTTTGTTTAATTTCTTGGTTATGATAACTCCTTATTTGTGAATATCTATAAAAGTCCTGTTTCTCCAAATCAAAGGATAATTTCAACAAGTCAAAACCCTTCATGTGATTATCTTTTACAATCTGATGAAAAACTTTGATACCTTTTGTTATCCAGATTTTAAATCTCAAATCTGTTCTATTAGGTGTAAAACCTTAGTCACAAGCCATCCAGTAAAAGATTTTAACATCTTTGTTTAGGTTTTTTTGTACAGAGCCTTGCCATACTGGTGTGACCCAGAATATGAAGCTCAATGGAAAAATATTGAGATAATGTTGTACAGGGGATTCCTGTGCAGGCTTTACTGGCGGATGACCCAGCCCAGTCTCATCACCCCTCTCCAGGGTCAGCGGATCCATCAGGTGACCATTGTTTTTAATTCTTGAAATTGGACCATTGTAAAGAACCCCAATATTTTTTTAAAATTAAGTCATCCATTTTAAATTTGTTAAGCACCTTAAATAAATAAGGCCAGCTAACAGAATCAAAAGCTTTCTCCGCATCAAAACTAATGATCACAGCTTTGTCTTGCTATTTTTGTATATGGTTCATTATGTGTAGAGATCGTCACATATTATCTTGTGTTTGTTGTCTGCGAATGAATCCTGTCTGATCATTGTGAACTAAATTTGGGAGTATCTGTTCCATTCTTTTGGACATAATTGAGGTGTATATATACACGATAGTCCACATTCAGAATAGAAATGGGTCTATATGAGGCACAGTCCTTCCCTTCTTTAGGTATTAGAGATATGATGGCTTTTTTCCAACTCGAAGGGATCTGAGTTTTTTTAATTGCCTAGTTAAATGTTGTTGAAAGCAAAGGGATTAAGTGTTTCTTTTAGAGCTTTATACCACTCTGAGGTGAACCCATCACTCCCTGGAGATTCTTTAATCTTATAAATGTATAGAAGGATTGAAATGCTGATTGGATTTAGTTTTGTTTGGTTAAGATTGCATTACTTTGCCTGTCCCGTATTTTAAATTATTTTCTTCAGCTTGTTGTTTTCTAAGTTTTCAGGATGATAATTTAGAACCTTTTGATCCATTCTCATAACATCTCTGTTTGATAAAGAGCATTTTCTTAACTATTTCCTGTTAGGTCAGGCCATTAATTTCTCCTCCTATCTTTTTAATTTCCTGTAGCTTTTGAGGACTCCCTTTCTTGGCATGACCTACCTCTAGCAATTTTTGTCCTCTTGCAGATCATTTAGCTTTTTCTCCCTTTGATTCTTTTTTGCCGAGGCTATGGCAATAATTTCTCCTCTCAAAACTGCTCTCAAAGCATCCTAGAGGAAGGGCAGGGAAGTTTCCCCTGTATAATTTTCCTCCAAATAAGTGTTAATGCCGGTTGACATTTTTCTCTTAAACAAAGGGTCATTAAGCAGACTGGCATTGAACCTCCAGTGTGTCTTTTGTCTTTCATCCAAGTCTACAGTAATGTAGATAGGAGCATGGCCTCTTGCGCCTATATCTGCCACAATGATTTTAGATCTGTCTTTATTGAAGATAAATAAATAGTCTATTCTGGAAATGCATTAGGGTTCATCTCCCTCCAGATGTCAATCAGTCCTATATTCTTCATTTATTTACGGAACTTCTAGAAGGTGATATCGCTCCCTGGTGGAGCATACACATTCAGCAGAGTAAAACTCTTTCCATTAATAGTTCCTTTAACCAGTATATATCTGCCCTCTTTGTATTTACACTCAATTCTCTGTTCAGAAGCTATTCAGTTTGAAATCAACACTGCAACTCTGCAACTGTTACCTTCGAACCATACCTTAAACAAGGGTGAAAGTCCAGTTATAGTCATAATTTGACAAATAATAATGCCTAAAACCACCTTTAATTTGTGAAATTATTGTTTAAACTTACTGTCCGAAAAGTGTGTCAGGCAAAAATGTTTACCTTCCAAGATGGGCGCACAAGTAAAAGTTTGAGAAGCTCTTGTCTTAGTGAATGTCTTGTTTAACCGGTCATATGCACCTTAAATATATTAGCTTATGTTTGCTTCTTCCATGTAATTATTTTATGTTGACTCAAAGCAAATAATTTAGATTGGATTCCCAACCTCAAAGTGACCTGACCCTCTGACCACACAAAGCTCTGTGGACCTGGCAATTCCCAGTTTGGGAACCATAGCTTTAAGCAATGACATATCTGGCCCGTTTTTTTTGTGCTTCTAACAGTCTCAAGATGGCCGCCACAATTGCCAATGCGACAGGTTCTATTTATGCTTTAGCTATATTTATACCACATTTGTATGTATTAAACCAGGGCTTCTCAAACATATTCTGGCGTGAAAAAATGATCTGCCCCCACCCACAGTGTCAAGAAATGATAAAGTATGATAACACAAAACAATACAAATTAAAAAATATATAATCATAATATAAATAGTCAATATAATATAAGAATTATAATGATAAAATCAGATATTTGCCTGAAATAACAATAATAATTCAAATGGGCTAAATGACATTCATTTTCAGTGTCATTCACATAGTCTTTCTTTGGTTTGTGCTTTGAAGATATTAATAAATTGCACAACACAGAGCTTCACTGCACTACAAATAGCCTCTCTGAGTCCTTTTCTTCGCCTGCGCAGTCAGGTCAGTCACCTGTCTGCAGTGGGAAAATGCAGAATTGGCGCTTCACTGCAGTGAATGCGTCGTATCAACGTGAAGACGCACTCGCGTTACATCTCATCACTGTTGATCACTTTTACTTGCGCGGGTCCACGACGTCACACACAGACTGCTTTCCATAAGCTGACTCGTACCACTGCGTTTATGTTTCACATTTAACACGAAAAGCGCATGGGATCAAAGCGGAAAGGAAACTAATGCACTCATATTCTTTAGATATATTTTATATCGCCAAATGAGTGGTCAGAAGTGGAGCAATTTTAAAACTTTTAAGACTCAAAAAGTGGCGGGAGGAGACAAGCGCGAACGGAACCACAACAAAAGCGAGGGAAAGAGGAGGGAGCGCATATTGCGCAAGAGGCCAAAGCCGGCCGTGACACATTCTAAACTCATGGCAAACGGGTGCGTCCCACACTTTGAGAAGCTCTGTATTAAGCAACATCAACACTCACGCAACACTCATGTCCAGAGGGTACAATAGGACATAGTTGATGACTGCATTTAGGACGTTGCCAATTAATCCTGTCACAACTTGAGGCCAAATAATTCCCTGGAATAAACAATATCACATATGAAATTTAAATGAAATCTAACTTGAATAAATGCAAAGGATCTTACCTGGTTTTGTAGATATCTTACTAGAAGCTGATACATAAAAGAAGCCTGCCAATTAACAAGAAAGGTAAAATTATCTACAAAGCGTAATTAGTAAAAATAAAAACTGATTAAATTAAATTGAGATACAACATTACCGGTAACGCTGGGATGAAGATGTTGACATAAAGTTGGGCAAGACTGTAGAAATAAAAGAGAGCTTAATCAATAGATTATTTAAATAAAGTGCATCCGGAAAGTATTTGTTTGCATTTTGTTTGCTACAGCCTTATTCCAAAATTGCCAACATTTTACAGACAATGCTCCATAATGACAACCTGAAAGAAAGTATATGTATATGTATTTTTAATGTTTTATACACACACACACATATATATACAGTATATATACAGTATATATACACAGATATATACACACACACACACACACACACACACACATATATACAGTATATATACACAGATATACACACACAACACACACACACACACACACATATATATATATATATATATATATATATATATATATATATATATATATATATATATATATATAATGCTATATAAATATATATAAAATAAAAGCACCTTTGGCACTAATTACAGCCTCTTATGCTATAAGACTATGAGTATAATGCTACATGCTTGCTGCATCTGTTAATGGGCGTTTTTCTCCATTATTTTTTCTGAACCTCTCAAGCTCCAGGTTGGATGGACAGAGTTGTCTTGTTGGAAGATCAATCTTCGTCCCAGTTTGAGGGTCCAGAGCGCTCTGGAGCAGGTTTTCATCACTGATGTCTCTGTACACTGCTCTATTCATCTTTCTGTTGATCCTGACTAGTCTCCCAGTTCCTGACGCTGTAAAACATCCCCACAGCCTGATGCTGCCACCACCACACTTCACTGTAGGGATGGTACTGGCCAGGTGATGAGCGGTGCCTGGTTTCCTCCAGACATGACGCTTGCTATTCTAGTCAAAGAGTTAAATCTTTGTTTTTCATCAGACCAGATATTTTTGTCTCTCATGGTCTGAGAGTCCTTCAGGTGCCTTTTTGCAAACTCCAGACGGGCTGTCATGTGGCTTTTACTGAGAAAAGTGGCTTCTGTCTGGCCACTTCACCATACAGGCCTGATTGTTGGTGTGCTGCAGAGATGGTTGTTCTGGAAGGTTCTCCCCCATCCACAGAGACACGCTGGAGCTCTGTCAGTGACCATCGGATTCTTGGTCACTTTCCATGGCTAGGGCCCTTGCCATGTCCCAGCCTGCTTCAAGTCTGCCATCATTGTCCCTGTCCCCAAGAAGCCCCGGATCATTGGACTTAATGACTACAGGCCAATGGCGCTGACGTCTGTAGTCATGAAGTCATTTGAACGCCTGGTCTTGCCCCACCTCAAGTCCCTCACCTCCTCCCTGCTGGACCCCCTGCAGTTCGACTACAGAGGCAACAGGTCTGTAGACGACGCCATCAACCTGGCACTCCACTTCATCCTGCAGCATCTGGACTCCCCGGGAACCTAAGCCAGGATCCTGTTTGTGGACTTCAGCTCTGCTTTCAACACCATCCTCCCTGCTCTGCTCCAGGACAAGCTCTCCCAGCTCAACGTGCCTGACTCCACCTGCAGTTGGATCACTGACTTCCCTGAGGGATCGAGAGGCAGTGCGTGCGGCTGGGGAAGAATGTCTCAGACACTCGGACTATCAGCACAGGAGCTCCACAGGGCTGTCTACTTTCTCCTCTGCTCTTCTCCCTGTACTCAAACTGCTGCACCTGCAGCCGTGACACCGTAAAACTGATCAAGTTTGCGGACGACACCACCCTCATCGGGCTCATCTTGGACGGGGATGAGTCTGTCTACAGGAGGGAGGTGGACCGGCTGATGTCCTGGTGCAGAGGTAAAAGACCTGGAGTTCAACGCCCAGAAGACAGTGGAGATGATCGTGGACTTCAGGAAAGTCACAGCCCCCAGCCCCCCTCATCATGACAGAATCCCCATCACCACCGTGGACTCCTTCCGCTTCCTCGGCACCACCACATCACCCAGGACCTCAAGTGGGAGCACTCCATCAGCTCCTCATCAAGAAGGCCCAGCAGAGGATGTACTTCTCTGCGGCAGCTGAGGAAAGCCAAGCTGCCAGTGCAGATGATGGTGCAGTTCTACACGGCCATCATTGAGTCCATCCTCACTCCTCCATCACCTTGTGGTACGCTGGAGCCACAGCCAGGGACAAACAGGGACTACAGCGCATTGTGCGCTCTACTGAGAAGGTTGATCGGCTTGCAGACTTCCATCTCTGCAGGACCTGTACTCGTCTCCAAGGCTCTGGGACGAGCAGGTCGGATTCTGATTCTGATTCTGATTCTCCCCGATTGCTCAGTTTGGTCGGGCAGCCAGCACTAGGAAGAGTCTCAATGGTTCAATTTCTTTTCCATTTACGGATGATGTGAGGAGGCCACTGTACTTAGAGGAACCTTCAGTGTTTAAGAAACGTTTCTCCTGATACAATCCTGTCTCGGAGGTCTTATTGATTGACAATATGTGTGTTCTTGGCTGGAAAGGCAAGGGTTAACCAGGATTTTGAGATCAGGATACTGTTTTTTTACAAACTGTTTTCACAAAACTAGGATATGTACTTATAAATACTTGTCGTAACCAGGATGCTTGAGGATATATAAACATTCAATAAAATAATTGTTTTTGTAAGGCCAAAACCACAAGAGCAGTTGCCTCGATAGGAAACAGTGAAATAGAGAAGCAGATCAAACAATATACACTCCATGTTTAAACAACTCCCTAAATATTTGATCAAAAAAGAAAACATAAGTTGTGCATTTTATACTGTAGACACTGTTCAAAACAGACCTGGCCACAGCTGGGCTCTGTTTGACGAGGAGCAGAAGAACTTCGGTGTTGAGCAGGACGGCCCAACATGGGAAACAGGCCAGTAACAGGATCAGCACCCCCTCTGCAGAATCACCCCGACTTGCTTCAGGTTTCCGCTCCCATAGGTCTACAGGAACACAGATCAAAACACAAAACAAACTCAAGAGGTAAATAATTCCTTAAGAGGAAATAAGGGATCATTGTTTAAGTGTTTATCTGTGAGCAGGTTAACAACCTAATACAGGGCTATTCAACATAAGCCCATGGGCCAAATCAGGCCTCCAAGCGATTTAATCTGGCCCATGGCCCATCTTCCAAAATATATAATAATAATAATAATAATAATAATAATAATAATAATAATAATAATAATAATAATAATAATAATAATAATAAATAATAATAATGATAATAATAATGTTATTCCTCACAAAAATGTAATCTATCAGTAGTTATTGTATTGTATTGCATTAACCCATTTAATTTAAACAGCGTTGGGGATATTTTTGTGTGAAAAATCTGGCCCTCTGTAAAATTAAGTTGAAATAGTCCTGACCTAATAGGTACTTCTTTACCTGGGATATTAGAGTGTCGAAGATTGAAGACAAACCTAAACCAATGAAAATACCAGTGACGTTGATCACCTGCAACAGGAAAAAACATGATATAACAGAACAGAACAGGCTGCCATGTTTTTATTATTATTATTTTTTGTATTATTATTACCGCAATTGCCAAGGCCACACTTGCAAGTTCAGTCTTCCCGAGGTGACCACAGAATATTGAACTGACAAACCCTATCATGAAGATCATGGTCTGGGAGATGATCTGAACAGAAAGACAGAACATGTTGCATTCATTATGTTCACAGTAAGAAATACCTAAAGGTGCATTCTATAACTTTTTGGTATATGGTACACCACATGTTTGTCTCCAAGGAAATGTTATTGTTCTTCCTTAAATTTCCGCAATATTTGTATTTATCTCCACAGAGACGAGCAGGTGACACCACAAACTCAAATTACAGGTCAGATCTGTGGAGAAGTGCACACGCCAGAGATAACACATTTCATTTATTTGTAATTGAATGTAAGATAGATAGATAAATCCAATACTGTGAAACACCTCATGCTAAGCAATAACATGTCAGTGGAGACGACAAGCAGGACCTTCTACTAGAAAAGTTACATGATGCACCTTTAATTTGTTCATTTACTCATGCGTATAACTGGAATGTTGACATCAGAAAGAAAGAAACCTGTGCCAAAATGAAACAAACTCTGCGCTACAAGGGATCAGGGACTTTGGACCTTCTTAATGTGTGGTGAGCGTGCTAACCATTTTGCGACTGTGCCATCCTGTTATCTATATATCTAGTGCCACCAATCACAATTGTACCTGTAGAACATAAAGCCAGCCTGAAATGCATTGTGGTTCATTAATAGTGTTGGGAAATAGATAAATAAATAAATACATACATAAATACATACATAAATACATACAGACTAAATACATACGGACTAATTTTGAGTAACAGTTTTTTTGTTCAGTAACTCTTTACTTTGGTGGTATTCAGACATAGGCGGAAATCACGGGGGGGGGTTTGTCCCCATCTGATCCTCTCACTGACTCGACCATACAATTTAGTCAGTTTCAAATATGGATCTAAATATACAATAAATCTCTTCCATGTCTTTAAAAACAAAAAAAATTGGAATATTTTATGTTTCAAAATAACAAACCCCCTCCTTTTGTTCACTTGGTTCAGTACATGTGTTGCTCCAGCGTCAGTACCGCTGATTCAACTGAACTGTCCACTATAAACTTATTCTCACAGCTCTGCTTTTGAAACTGTTTTAACGCCTGACAGGGATTAAACAGGGGTTTAACTGTTTATCACCAGCAAAATAAGATCTGAGGCTGAGTAAAGAGAGAAGAGGCACCGGGTTAGAGCAAGTTGTCAGTTTCCCCAAACCGATAGAGCTCTCTAGTGATGCGTGGCTTGGGTTTTTACCAACCCACGGGTCCCACAATATGGGACCACAACTTTTATAATTTTCCCAGATCTGCCCCGCGTCCATTAAAAAGGTTGCGTATTGACATGCAGAACCAGGCACAGGTAAATCAGAGAGAGGGGACATACGTGTTGTCTGTATGTTTAGCTTCAAAATGCTGTGTTTTATTACAATCTGACTCGTATTCACTTAGAAATGAGTCTAATGAGGAACTGAATTTAGACACATCAAAACGCAAAAATATACATGGAGCACGGACATAGGACGGTCAGTATTTTATAACCCACCCCACAATGAAATGAGAATTTCTAGATCCACGGGTCAAAAGACAACCCGCTCACCACTGGTGCTCTCTGCCTCCTCGGCCTCTCTAAAGTTTCGTCTGTGGACCAGTGAGCGGAGGAGTTTGTGTGAGCAAGGAAATGGACCCTGCTGTGTTTCAAAACTCTGAACCAAACTCATACTGTGAATGTGTTAGGGAATAACAGACCAATAAACACAGACCTTATGCAACAACCCACATGAAAATGAAAGGCTTATTAGTGACCAAGTATTTATAACTCTTGACTAAAGTTACTAATTTTAACCCTAGGCGATAGGGTTAGATGATCAAAAAGACATTTAAATTGCATTTTTATACAAACAAATATAATAAAGAAAAAAACTATATATTAAACTGTTTATATTCTTCTTCTTATGAGGCCGGAGCACCACAAGGCGAGAGGCCTATTAGTTCCGCAAGGCCGTGCAAAGCGCTCGCCCGCTTCCAAACACTCACTAACGCACTCCTCCACTCATGCACGTCCCGTGCATACTAATTAGTAGTAAGAAAATGTAACATTATCGTTGTAAACCGGCGAAGCCCGTGCAAAAGTGCGCACTAAACGAGTGCTTCGTGGCCGTCATCCCCATGTAAAGCGCTCGTTTGCGCTAAGTAGCTCACGAATGCATTCCCCACTTCAAGCACATTCCGTACATATAAGCATGTAATGCAAAAATGTAACACTATTATTGTACAGAGGGCCAACAACTCAAAGTGGGCGGGGCCCACTCAAAATTAACAAAAGTGCCCGTCAGTGACCAGGAACCCCCACCATGATGTAGGTCATGCAAGCACTTTCCGAAAATGTATGGTTTATGATATTTGAAAAATGGGAAACATTGTTTTCACATCGGAATATTATTAGGCCCGAGCCCCAGCAGGGCTTAGCGCGCATGTTTGGTACCCCATCGCCAGTGGCGATTGCCGTGGCGATCACCCAGTCGCAACTGGCAATAACCAGTGAAAAATAGTCGAGTTAGTTGAGTTAGATGTCCCTGCCCGACCAGTGAAAACACGGCATCGGTCATGCATACTTACTCCTGCTATGACAAAAATAGTCAACAATGAGTAAATGGGCGAAGCTCAAATCTGACCCCCTGAACATGCTCAAAAACTCACCAAACTTTGCCCAAAATTCTGAATTGGCGAAAAAAAAAATTTTTTCATGAGCCATTTTATGGTGTGTTAAAAAATACATTGCGCCTATGGGTGTCGCCCTGACGTCCACTTTGGTGTATTGAGCTTGTAAAAGCAAAACAGACGGCAACTCTTTAAACGCAAATGAACAAAATTGCCAGCCGACTTCGCAGCTTCACCGCACGGACACCGTAGCTCTTGTCCATAAAACTTGGGTAACTTTTGATGTCCCACTCCTTAAGAAGATATCCACCGAATTTAAGCTTGGTCGGGCCAACGCCTCAGAGGAGTTCGGAAAAGTATAAAGTGAGGAAAATGACTAATCCAGCATTTTTCAATTTAAATTCAAAATAATGGCTATACGATTAGTCATGGGGCGTGGCCTCAACAATATTTTTTGTTTGTCCTAACGAGAGGAATGTGTGTACCGAATTTCGTGGCTCTACGACAAACTTATGTTCGGGCGCAATGTGTTTTGACTTTTGTAGGTGGCGCTGTCATGCGATTATTTAATAGCATTTTTAAGTGCCTAATAAAAAAACAAAATTTTCACCGATTGTGAATGTTGGACAAAGTTTGATGAGTTTTTGAGCATGTTCAGGGGGTCAAAGCTAATGCACAACCAGTGCAAATGAACACAATTGTCAGTCAAATTTGCTGCTCCGTCGCACAGAGACCGTAGCACTTGGAATCGAAAATCGGACTAACTTTTGATGCCCCGCTCCTGTAGATGATTGTCACCAAATTTGAAGCTGGTTGAGCCGACGCCCAAGGAGGAGTTCGTTAAAGTGTCAAGTGAAAAATTGTGGTCATGTTAGAGATTTGGCAATGGACCCATTGGGATAACATGGGAGGTTTCAGTCATCGCTACGGTGACACTGTACAAAATATGACTTGGGCCCCTGGACTTTTTTGATCGTTATGCCAAAATAGAGGGCTGTGCAAAATTTCATGTAATTTGGAAAAACTATATGGTGTAGAGGC
Organism: Chaenogobius annularis; assembly: GCA_015082035.1. Taxonomy (NCBI): domain Eukaryota; kingdom Metazoa; phylum Chordata; class Actinopteri; order Gobiiformes; family Gobiidae; genus Chaenogobius; species Chaenogobius annularis. The sequence goes on along the minus strand of BJKM01000129.1, from coordinate 347,153 downwards.
CACGCTAAAGACCAAATGGGAGCCATTTTGTAAATGGTGAAATGTTGAGATTTGTGGGACAAATTTGCAGCCGTAAATCTTATTAAAAACAATTTGGATAACTTTTGATAACCCACTCCTGAAGATGATATTCCCCAAATTTGAGCTTGATCAGGCCATCGCCCAAGGAGGAGTTCGTTAAAGTGTGAAGCGTAAAAATGTGAAAATTTCAGCGATTTTCCCATTAGGATAACGTTGGATGCTTCTGTCATCGCTACGGCTAAACCGTAAAAAATATGGCATAAGTCTGAATGGCTTTTTTAACCGGAACGCCAAAATAGAATTTTGGGCCAAATCTGGAAAATTTTTGTAACACTAAATTTTTTCTCTCCATGTTAATTTAAATGTCACTCTGTAGGGGGCGCTATCGGGCCCATAATTTTTTTTTCACAATTAACAGGTTCAAGCTTGAAAGTTTAACAACTGATTCAAATTTGGTCCACATCGGGCCTGTTTTGCGCAAATGGGAGCAATGTTCCAATTTTCTCAACTTCAAAATGCGTTGTCCAACTTTGCAGCTGTGCCGCACGAAGATTGTAAAAGTTATCCAAAACATTTGGATAACTTTAGATGCCCCACTTGCCTAGAGGATGTACACTGATTTTGAAGCCAGTGGGTGAAACGCTTTAGGAGGAGTTCGTTAAAGTTCGATGTGAGCGAAATAGCTGTCATTTTCAAAACAAGATGGCGGCCATATGGTTTGTCAGGGGGCGTGGCCACAATATTTTTTTTATTTGTCCTCACGAGAGGAATGCGTGTCCCAAATTTTCTAGCTCTATGACAAAGTTGACGTCTCCCATGGCGCAATATATTTTGACTGCTGGCGGTGGCGCTGTCGTCCATTCACTCATTGTTGACTATTTTTGTCATAGCAGGAGTAAGTATGCATGTTTCACTGGTTATTGCCAGGGGCGACTAGGTGATCGCCACGGCGATCGCCACGGCAATCGCCACGGCAATCGCCACTGGCAACGGGGTACCACGGGGTTGTTTGGTCGGACAGTTGCAACGCAGCCTTTGACAATTGCCTGCGCCGGCGTTGCAGGACCAATAGGCCCTACGCCCTGCTGGGGCTCGGGCCTAAAAATAAAAATAATAATATTTTGAGCAAAAACAATATAGCCGTTGCCACTGCAACAACATATTATACATCATTTGAAAGCTCTGAGCCTTCCCCACGCCACCGTGGGGTGGGATTGTCATTACGCTTACGCGCTAGTCATTGGTCGTCCCGCCGGGCTTCCCCACCCACTCCCCATAGACTTCCATTCATTTGAGCAGTTATAAGTATGGGCATGCCTGCGGCATGGGCTCTGAAGTACAGCACGATGCCAGGAGCGTTTTGGGTGTTTCTAGAGGAATGCCTTCGGCATCGGCGTTTATACTGGTTGTGCCAGGGGCCACATTGGGATGCAGCGCTTTGCTGTTGTCAACAATGAGTGAATGGCCTTCGGCCGCGTTGCAGGACCAATAGGCCCTACGCCCTGTTGGGGCTCGGGCCTAATAATAATACTTACCACTATTAATAATGATAATAATTCATAAATCTCTGAACCCCTGAGTGTTTATTGGCATTCACCGTCCCCTCCTGCATCAAACTCAGTTTTGCCCCGTATTCAGAATACAGTTTCCTAAGATCATTGGTATTGTAGTATCATCAGTTATATAGGCTTCCAACTGAATAGTATTAGTGAGTAAAATAGAAAACATCACTCGTGTGGGATTTTTCCTTCTCGAAAATATAATGTTTTATTCCTATATTATACAACTCAATGTGAAAGTATTCAGAATAAAGTCTAATTGGGCCACATTGGCACCAGAATGCATTGTTTAACATGTTTAACATATTCAGTACTTTGTAACTAAATACATTTTCAAAGTAATTCTCCCATCACTGTTCATTATCAGAACATAATAAGTAGACATCAAGTGGTTATTTAATCAAAGCATGCAAATAAGTAGACAGGAAGCTGTACATTTGACAAAGGGTCTCTCTTACCATCGGTCCCGCCAGTTTGAATAACTCCACGAATTCATCCCGGTACTCTGTTGGGATCAAATTCTTTGCGCGTTTCACACACGATCCCCGCTCCGCTGCGTCTTTGCCAGTCCGCGGCTCGTCTTCTCTAGCCCCCACGGGACTTTTACACATTTTAACAACAGTGTTTTCAGACTACACAAATCTCTTATGAACAACCACAACTACCATGAGGTACGTTGAAGTAACAGGACGAGAGAGACGCACTTTGGTTCGGTAACTACAGTTGGGGCGGGATTACGCGTGTGTCTGGTGACCAATCACACTCTAACGTCAGTGCGCACATGGCACTAGTTTTCATATCCACTTTTCCACACTCACGAGTCATACTCTAGTGTAGCTCCTCCCGTGAGCCGAAGGAGGAGCATGAGCATGAAAGAGAGAAGTGTGGCAAAGCTGAAGGTGATCTCTAAAACTCTGAAGAACCAACCTCCGACTCGGAAAAACAGGTTGGAACACAACACAAGGGAATTTCAATTTGCAAATTTCAAACTGTTTGGAATAGGAGGACAACATGGACACTATCAGAGCAAAATTTTGTTTTGTATATATACACAATTATGGCGCTACTTCGCAAATCAAACATATTTAAGCCATAATTCAGTCTTCATAAAGTTATAAACAAGCAATCAAATTTTGAAAAAATATCTTAAATCAATGTTATTTGCATCAACCGTGAGATTATTTGTACCAGTTTACAGCTCATGAAAAAATACACAGTAAACTTTGGTTTTTGTGCCCCATATGATAAATATACGCCATAACATAGTGACATGAGAACATCTCTGCCAAAGTTCATAAGAATCAATGTGGACAACACAGATACAAGAAGGGCCAGAACAGACTCTACATCCACTTGCATTAATCATTTGTAAAACTATATCATAATGTGTATATTATTGTTGGAGTCATTTGTGCAATGTTTTAAGTGTTCCTCCCTGCCACTGGGTGGTGCACTATGCGTTGTGTCCTGTAATTACCTATATACAGAGGTAGAAAAGTGCAGTCAGGTGTTGCAGTGTGAATGTAAACCTAATATAATACATCCATGAGGTAAGTCTTTTGACAGTGTCTATCGTGTCTATATTGTTTGTGGAATTCTGGAGATCTGTGTATTTTTGGGTTGGCAAATGGGCCAATAAACACAAAGGACACAATATTTTCGCACTCTTTTTGTGGAGGACATGCGTCTGAGTTGCCACCAGACCCATGGACGCCACACACGTGCGTTAGTTTGGCCGCTTTCATTATTTTTATTCCATTTGGTATCCTCATTTTATTCAGAGTATGTATTATTCTAGTCTAAACTATTAAGATTAAATCTAAACTATTAGATTTCAATAGAGATTTATCTCGATTTTTGAGTGCACCATTTCATTATGATGCTGATGCTACACACACAGGCACTCCCTCAGGTACAATTAAATCCTATAGTAGATTTAAATTGTTTCTTTAACGCATGCCATTTTGATTTCAAATATGTTGTTTTAACATTATTCATTGTTTTATGTTCGAATCACCAAAGCAAGTTTCTATGTTTGTGAATTCTGTTCACTGGCAATGGCAATAAACTTTTTTCTGATTCTGATTCTGAGTCAGGACCCCTCTGGTGCTGAGATAAACCTTATATGCAAATGCACTCTGTTTATGCTTGTTATATAATATATTATAGATTATATATATTTAGATACTAAAATAATAAAGCAAATTCACAGACTGTAGTAAAGAAAATGCATTTTTATTCTGGCCGGCAGGTATTGTCAAAAGCTGTAAAACTGCTAATAAAAATAAATAAATAATAATAATAATAATACACTGGGGTGTCAATGGTTCTTGTGCATACTGTCTTTGTACCCTTCGGCTTATCCACCTTGCCTGTTATGAATGTGATGTGTGAGTGAGTAATTGGTGGTGATCGGAGGGACAAATGGTGCAGAACAACTCCTACGGACCTAGTTCCACTTTTTTTTTAGCTTCTGCTGCAGAATTAGCCCTAATGGCTAAAAGAGTGAGAAGCTGCAGATGAGGAAAACGTGCGGGTGCCCTCGTACGCCTCAGGAGATGCGGTACACGGACCCTTACCTGGGATTTTCCTCTCTAACGTTCGCTCACTAAATAGTAGCTTTGTAAACCTTGTTACTGCCTTGTTACCAACTGATATTTTAACTGCAGGTTGTAAGTACTTCTCTCCCACCTCTGACCTAAGCAGTCTGTCCAGGAAACTTGTAGCTGTTGTTTTACAGTTTTACAGGGTGTCAGTCAAACAGAATGAAGGAAAAAAAAAAAAAAAGTGGTTTATTACAAAATCAATGAAGGACAGTAATAAACAACTAGGTGACCTCCATAAGAAACAGTAACCTGTCCTCGCTTGACCGCCCCGTTTGACCTGATAAGTTTGACCCAATTAATGAAGAGTGATTTAATGGGGAGACAAACCACCCTTAAGCATTCATGTGGAACCATCACTGCGCTTGATTGGCCAATGCTCATACACTTCCTCTGGCCCGTCTGACTTTGTAATAATAACAATAACGATAAACAACAACAACAACAATAATAATAATAATACGTCCTCTGCCTACGTCTGTCTCCTGCCTTTTCCACTATCTTTTATTGTGCTACCTGTAAAAACTGGCCACCTCGGTACTGTTTGACAGCGAGCAGCAGGGGCTCAGTGTTGATCAGAACGGCCCAACAGGGGAAACAGGCCAGTAACAAAATGAGAACTCCTTTCTGAAGTATCACTCCCACGCGCTTCAAGTTACCACTGCCAAATGTCTGTGAAAAAGAGAGAAGTTAGTTGAACAGATCAAGTATTCATCAACTGAGATTTCAGGACATTTTTAAATTACAGTCGTGCCGAGTCAACACAGTCAGGGTTTCAGCAATTTTGCTCCCTGTTTGTAGAACAAAACACAGGGACTATTTAAATTGAAATGTAATTATTTTATGCCTTTCAACAAATTCAAAGCATTGGTTAAAAAGTACCCACTATATACGAGTGCTTCTGCAACACTGCACACAAACGACTGGTGCTGTCAGAGGAGAATCGCAAAGTCACTGTCGTGAAGGAGGAGCAGGACCATCCCAACCACTGAGAGCGGTTTAGTCTATAGGCCTTGAACTACTAGGAACTAAAGGCGGTGTAACTTTGAGGTGTAGTGGCTGAAACAACCAAAGTTGTGGGAATTTACGTACAGGCAGTAGCTCAGTTGTAGGGTGCTCGTCTTCGTCGGTTCCAATCCCGCTTTTGACATAACCATCCTTGTTAAAGTGGTCAGATCGGAGGACGGCAGTTACTGCAATCACCTGAGCTGCCTCAGGAAAACCATCATTTGTGAGATCACCTGCAAAGGACGAACAGGATTTAAAAACAGAACTGAAGTAAAGTTAAAGTGGAGGGTAGATTTATGCTAATGTCTACAGCGATCCAGAAGGGGGCATTGCAACCTCATGTAAAAATGTTTGTGGTCTGACAGGGTGTTGGTTGCATTCCTTAGCAGGGTTTGTGTTTTGCTTTCATAAATACATAAAACATTTACTAAATAATTATTTAAAAAAAGGTAAAAAATGTCAAAGAGATGGTGTCACCTGATGAAGTCATGCCTCCTCAGCAGCACATGGCACGAGAATAAAATGAATAGAAACCGATTGGGATGACTCTCACCAGTTGGAATCATTATTATGACTCTAATAACCATAAAACAAAATAAATACAATGTTCTACAGTAGATGAAGATCTTAAAACTAAAGAAAAAATAAATGACAATGTAATAGTGCATAATACCGCGAATAAGTGAATAAGTGTACTAATGCATCTCATTTTTGAAAGTTAATTATAGAAAGCGATTCTAAAATATAGGAAGTATTTGTTTTAAATTTTTTTTTTTTTTTTCGTTCATTCATTTTCTATCGCTTGTTCCCGTTAGGGTTTGTGGGTGACTGGAGCCTGTCCCAGTGACTTTGGGCCTTAGGCGGGGTACACCCTAGACAGGGTTCTGCTCATCACAGGGTTCACACAGAGACAGAGACACACAAGCATTCATTCACTCTCACATTCATTCACTAGGGGCAATTGTAAATAATGTAAACATAACAAAAACTTGTATTGTTCTTTGATTGAAACGCTCCTCACATTTTATTTAATTTGCTAGTTCCAAGGCTTGTCCTTGAAGGACAGAAACGAACTTCACAGCATTGTTAAAATCTTTTCTAAAATCACTGGGGTCAAACATAGAGACCCACCACCTTCTGACATCTGACCTTGTCGTTTTTACGTGCCAGTACAGAAAACGAATCGTTTTTTTCAAACTCTTGTGCTCTCAGCAAATAAACGGTTGAATTTGGATGGTCGGGTTTTTGATGGACCTATGAAAGGAAGCATCGTTGGTCCTTTCCTGACCCCTTCCTAACCTGATCCAATTCACTGTAAATTCAGACGTCGTCTTGTCATGGCTGACAATAAGGAAAGGACGCCATTATTTAAAGGACTCGGATGCAGGGCTTGTCTCCTTGGAGATGTTATCGCCTTGCCTAGAATGTTCCCCAGTATAATTTAACCAGCAGACAGAAAGAAAATCAAACAATTAAACAGCTAATGGTCAATACAACCAGTGTTCATTTGATTCATCTATTTCCCTGGAGACAAACAGTTGATCCCATCAGACCAGATCAGGCCAGATCTGTGGAGAGGCAAGCCTCTGCTCACTGTAAGGATGCATCTTTTTCAACATGCTGTTTTTGAGCAACAAAAACATGTGTAGTTGAGTAGATGCAAAAGGCTACGTTTAGTGTCATACTCTGGAGCATTTCAGGCTTTGCAATAACAAGCAAGCGCCACTCCAAGCACAAAAAGCACATTTACATCACCAGTAAAATCTGATTACTAGAATAATCAGGTAAGCCAATCATTAGATCTGATTATTGGTATGTGTAGTGTGTTGGGAAGTAACTGAATACACTGTACCCAAAATATGTATTCAATACTTAGAGTAACTGTATTCCATTAGTTACTCCTTCTTTTGGTCATGAGAAAAAGTACTTCTTATAGTGAGTGCAATTTTTCCTTCTCCAATTTGTGATAAAAGTTCTTTATATTATAAATACATAAACGATGAAACGAAATAAAAATATACTTTAATCCGATGACATGTTAGTTACTATGATATAATACAAGTATTCATAAAACAGTACACTTGAATGCAGGTATTCAGTATTCTTCCCATCAGTGAGTGTTTATTAGAGAAATCTGATCAAGAGCACCTGGTGACAAGGGCCAGTTTTAAGAGCAACTGTTGTATTTGGAAGACAAAATACAATGGATTTTAAAATAACGAAATTAATCTTTAACATTCTCTTTCAGGTTTGTCTTTCGCCACGTTAGTTTGCCCCTTTTATTTCATTTTGCATACTTTTCCTTCTCAAAACCTGCACAGGCATGAACAATCACAGACAAATCTGACTGTTTACCGCGCATTTCAATAATCTCATAACTCTAGAAATCAGATATTGAAAAAATGTTTGGTCTGCATATGAACATGGGTTTTCTTACTACAGGCCACGCTGCTCTGAAGATTTGCAGCGCGTCCTGGCGATGGCTCAGGGGGACACAGTCAGTGCCCCTCTGGCAGCCACAACCGGAGCTCTCGCGCAGTTGATCCTGATCACCGAAGACACTTCCAGCCCTGCGTCTGTGCACCGGACATCAGAACTGTCCACGCCGTAAAACAGGCACTGCCCGCGACGGTGACAGTACTGATTTACCGCAGGACCAATGACTGCGTGACCCCGAGCACGTGATTTGAGCTGACTGACGTAAGGCCGCGGGCAAGGCGGAGGAAATCCGATTGATAGACAATTCTTTTTAGACAGTTGCTCAAACTTTAGGCCTGCCCCTCCAACAAACCTCTGATCAGACACGACGTCCTGTCAATGGTCCTGTTTTGACGCAGTGTGGCCCTACAGCTCCCCCAGTGGACACGCTAGAATACAACAGATGAGCTCTAAAAAATAATGCAAATTGTCCCATTATTAAATCAAAAATGTCCCTCTAAATGAATATACCTTGATGAATAAACTAATAAGATGCAAATGTACATGTTAATACTATAAGTTAAGAGAATGCAAGTAAAATCCAATCTAAGTTTGCTAGAATTTTAAAAAGTGATTTTGCTTTTTATAAAGCGATGAACCTGTGCACACAATTTCCACATGGTTAGGTTAATTTCATTCAAATGTATGTCTTTTTGCAGTCATCGTGCCCCCTGCTGCTAGAGAAAGTGGGTTAGTTGATGTAATAACCATGGACACTTCCTGAATAGATGAAATAAAAAGAGATTTGGGCCAATGGCTTTAATAGTGTAAAGCATGACAAACCAGAAGACATCAACATTCAGTAACAGTAAAATCCCTGATAAAATAACAATGCATTTATGGCTTACTGCAGCATGCTTTGTGAGCAGAAGATGAGGACACAACAGATTTGCATATTTAGGCTGTGGGCCAAGAAAGAATAATTCAAGACTTAACAGTGAACAAAAACTATACAGCATAATATCTTTACACAAATATCAATCACTGATGAAGTAATATCTGTAGTGAAATGTGAACCCAGTGTCTCCAAATAATAATGACAATGACTGTTTATAGCCCTATCATTCAATTTGTAAAAATAATGCACTTAGTGTGGGTTTATGACAGTACACTGTCGAGAGTTATGGTTTAGGAGGATGCATTTAGAGGTGACACACATTTTATTTTATTAGATTTTAATCATTGTATTGTATATATTGTATAATCATCAGAATCTACCATAATGTATCTAAATTGAATGATTTGTTTAATGTTTTGTTCACCAGTTTTGCTTATCTTTGCCGTAATATACTACCAGAAAAAACATCGTATAACAGTTTTTGTAAACATTAACATTCAAAGCCCAAACAACCTGAAAGATTGCAGGGAATAATAGATAAGCATAGGTATTAGGTAAATTGTAGCAGAAAATATCACAAACAAAGGCCAATAGTGTATGAGTTATGCATACAAAATATTATAGTTTGTCTGTGCTTTTGTATTTGTAAAAGGCCAACTACTGTCACACCAATACAGCAACATTACGCATGTAAACATATGCACATTATCTGAACATTCCTCTTTGTTACATAGTTGAATAAATAAATACTGTATACCATAAAATACTATATAATACATTCAAGTAGGCCTGTACTTCCAGACAGGTACAGGCTCTGCCTTTGGTTTGTGGGCTACAGTACGTGCACAGCATGAAGCCACTCACCACATGCATTCACAAGTCTGCATTGTTCAAACTGTCTTTACGGTTGCGATTGTTTGAGGACCTTGCTCCGCTCAGGCTACAGAGCAGTGAGAGTGCGGAACAGCTGGGTCAGACAGAAAACGGAGGCATTCAGAGCCGTGCACTGTTTGGCCAGCAGCTTGGTGCTTAAGTCCTGACAGCTGCGTTTGCTGCTGGCTCGGTCTGCAGCGACACAAAAGTCTCTGAAAGAACGCGTCACATCCAACAGCCCAGACACGGCCTCCGCGTTCCTCCTCTCACAGCGCTCACAGCTTGAGAACCAGAGCACCAGAGTGGACAGCCCTACCAGGATGTGGAAACACTCAACTAAAGAGCAGAACATCTCCTCTGGGCTCTGCTCGATCCCTATCACCCTGTGGCACCCCGCCATGAGTCGCCGAGCCTCAATCTGCAGCACCCTCTTGTTCTCTGTGAAATGTGCCGGGCAGGAGTCCCGCTGGTGCTGCCCTCTCTGGCTCTCTAAGGACTGGTTTGTGTGGGTGCTCTCCAAGACATTAAGCAGCTGGTCTACATCAGCTTTGAGCAGCTGAAACCCAGAAGGGGGGCCCGGGTACTGCTGATTCCCCAAACGCTGCAGCAGGTCTTTATGTGAGTGAGCCTGTGGACAGTCGTCAGACAGAGGGGAGAGCAGCGGGCTGAGCTCTGAGGCAGAGGAGGACAGCACTGAGCGTGGAAATGACGGAGTGGTCAGGAACGAGACAGGAGCAGAAGTAATGAGGGGAAAACCCAATGCATTTAACTGAGGACCAGTGCTTTGAGTGCGACATGAGAACTCATACACCGTAAGCTCTTCGTCAAAAGTGTCTCCATCATTGAAGCAGTTCGTGTAGACGGACGAGCAACCACAAGCATCCAGGGGGTCCACACCAGCATCACACCCAGAAACCACAGGACATCCCAGATCAGTCTTCACCGGGACAACATCCTGTTGTAACGTCGACTGTGATGATTCTCCACAAACTTCAAACGGTGTGCAGCCTGTCGAACTGTTTTGAGATTTGGAATTGGACTCTAGGGATCCAAAGATCAGGGCTTTTCCACTGTCAAAGCTGCTCTTTCGCAGTCCACTAACTTCACTTTGACTCTGTGTGGTCACTACTATGGGGGCGATAATGGACAAAGTAGTTTTTATTCCTGGTACGTCTTCACCAGGCGGAGAGAATCTGTTTTTAGACACTGGTGCGGTGGTTACAGGGCCCGGAGTGTCTACAAATGAACTTTGAGTTGGCTGGAAATGGTTCACTATCGAGGATGGGGGTTCTACTACAGGAGCTGGTGTACATTGAACAACTGTAGAGTCTTTTTGGTCTTCAGTCTGATTTTGTAAAGCTAACAATGACTGATCATCGTCTATACTTTCCTCTTTTTTCCCTTTAATTTTCTCCTCAGAAAGAGCTATATCCAAGTCCGAGCCAGTCACTGTAGCATCTGACTCATCTGATTCAATGGCCAAGTCCAACGTCTCCGTCACGTTGTCAACATCTGTAACACTGATTTGAATGGTTTTATCTTCTGTGATTTCTTCTGCTTGATTTTGGGTCGGACCCCCTAAGCCAGCCTGGTTAATTGTCTCTAGCGAGCGGGACAGATAAAAAGGCAAACTTTGAATCTTGCTTCGAAGCGTGGAGGCAGACAAGCGTCCCATAATCGTAGGAGACCAAGCTTGAAACATGAAGTTTGAAGGAGAATTTGTGGAGACATCCGGCTTTGCTAAACTCTGGCTAACAAACTCTTTAGTTAGTGACAGTGTAAAGTCATTTGGAGTTTCAATTAAGTTTTTACATGCAATTTTATTTTCAACATTAGGAGACATGTCGTTTGTCGCAGCACCAAGTTTCGAAGATATGGAGTAAAGTGCGCAGCTAAAATCGGAACTAAGGGAGTAAAGCCTTTTTGATTTCGTGTTGCTAATTTGAGAGTCAACCGTATCAACAATACAACTTTTCCTTGTCGCCACAACCCACTCGTGTTTAGTGTCGCTCAGGTTTGAATTCAAAGAGACGGTGCCTTCGTCATCCTCAAAAACATTATCAGATGTGGTGCTGTCCGTCACTTCTTCGCTCGCCGTCCTGGTAGAGCAAGCAACCGCCAACGCATCGTCCTCGTTTGTACTGCCCGCCGTCTTGGACACGGTGTTTTGCACGAAATTGCTTTGCACAACCCCTAAACTTTCTATAACATTTGCATTTGTTGTGGTTTTGCTTTCGTTGTGTTCGTTTTCTATTTCTAGACTGTCATTTTGAGTTGCACTGAGGACAGTTACAAACGGGGATTGGGGCGGGGCAGGCGGTGGGCAGAATGATTTCGAATTGCATATGATACCTTGAAGAATATACTCCTCGATGTACGAATTCTGCTGTATTGTCATCAGAGTTTCTCCAATTGTACCATTAGTAAGTTTAGCATTTTTGCTCATCTTGTCTACAATACTTTTGGATATTTCTGGCAAAAACATGTGACTATCAAAAGGACCGTTCTTTAAAATACTTTTTGTCTCCTCAAGCGTTTCTTCCTTGCCGTCACCGGTCCGATCAGCGCTTTCCTTTCCGTCTGGCTCGACCCGACAGCGAACCACGGTAATATTTGGAGAAGGCGGCTTTACCAAATCTGTGACTGATTTTGATTCCATTGAGTCTGGCTCCATCTCCATGTCTTGCTTCCTTGTTATGTTTTGCACATCAGGAGTCCTTAGTGCACTTAAAGACTCTTTGGAGCAGTGTTCGGACAGGATCGGTTTGGACTCCAGCTGGGACGGTTCTCCTTCTGAATGGGTCAACGAGGACACAGTCGGGCTTGGGTTTTGAGTTTGTTCCGATGGTTCAGGGTCCGTGCTCAGCATCTGTGGATCAAAGTATCCCACGGAGACGTTTTTGCGATGCTGCTTTCTGCTCCCGCTTTCGACCTGTTCGGGGAAAGACACGGTGGAGGTGTAGTCCGTTTCTAGGTAAGAGCGACGCTTTCGGGATCGTTTCCGTAGCTGGGACAGTCTCTCGCCTCCCGCTCTGAAGCCGACTTTTTTCTCTTGTCCTTCAACTTCTGTCCCCTCATTCACTGCAAAAAGAAAAGGTAATACTTATATTTAGACTTATCTTTCTGTAAATGCAGGAGCAGAGATGACACATCACCAGAAAAAATAATGAACACTAAAAGCTGTAATCAAATATATGCGATCTGTATTTAATAACTAAAATGCCTGCAGACTTGTTGACCTGGTTTATGGTTAATAGCTCTGTAAATACTGGCCCTATCCACCGAAACAAAGTTCAACGTCTTTTCTGTCAGCACAATAGCTTCAAAAAGTGGTGCCATTTTTTTAACCGCACCGACCGGATTGTCGGCAGTCGAATGTAATTAAAGCCATAAAATTAATACGCCAAGTTTTCGGATCTTAGAATAAATAACGATAAGCTCCAACATTTGTGGATTTTCTGTTTGAATATTTCTGTCACCTTCCAGTTTAAAAGCCACATTTGACTTTTGACCCTTCAAAAGATATAACGACAGGCAACAGGAATACTGGCGCACTCTGTAACCCATGAGCACAGCAGATTAACATTAAATCAATGCTAACACAATGACAATACAGAGCATGTCTCTCATCAGCCTCTAGATGGCAGTAGAATGTATTACTCTGACAAAAACACTTCAGTTACACTCTGTTTACCATGAAAACTCAATTACCTCTCTTTGCTGCTGCTAAGCTTTGATCTTCAGGTGACGCAAGCTGATCTCTGGCGTCATAAAACTCCTCATCTGAGCTGCTGTCCCCAAAACCTGGAGGCGGCAGGAGGATCGGGACTTGACCCAAAGCAGAATCTCCCTGTGAACCCCTTTCATTTCCTCTTTGGGACAAACTCCGAGCACTGTCTGGGGTGATGTTCGAGACCAGGTTGTAATAACATCGAGCATCATTTTGGTCAAAGTTGAAAACGTACTCCGCAGTAGACGTTTGGGATGACGTAGAAGCGGGTGTGGCCTTTTCTTTAGAACCACTCTCCCACTGTAACTTCTCTCTTCTCTTTCTCAATTCATCCTCTATATCTTCATCTTCCTCACTCGCTTCTGGAGGGCTTGGAAGGAAATCCACAAGTCGGGACAAGTCGGCAAAACGCATCGAACTGTCCTCGCTGCGTGCGTTTTGATAGCTCGTAGATGGAGACATGGGCGGCGTGAGGATTTGGGGATCTGCTCCGTCTCCGGATTTCCTGCACACATCCTCGGTGTTTGGGTGTAACAGCGGGTGTGAATGGGCAGGCGGCGGTGCGAGAAGGTGTGGCTCGTTTTCGGTTGGCGTGTAGTGGTGCAATTGGAGCGCGGCATGTTGGGAAAGGTGATGGGACGAGCATGTTAACAAGTCGTCTTCCTCCAGAGCGTCTAAGGAGTCACAGGACAAGCTGGTCAGACCATGGCACGAATCGGAGGCTTCTGATTGGTGCTCCTCTGCCCCTCCACCAATCTCTGACCCCTTTGTGTTGATCTCTCCAAGAGCTTCTTGCGTCATCCCTTCGGTATCTGCGTCCTTCGGCTCCTCTAGGGGTTTTTCAGTCTTCTCCTTGGCCTCTTTCTTCCTCCTCTTCACCCTCTCCTTTCTCCTGATGCCGTGCGAGTCGGAGGACGAGCGGCTGCGCGGAGAGGTCCCCGTGTTTATGATGTCAATGTCAGTGGAGCTGTCAGAGTCGCTGGCACATCTTGACACGTAACCTGCCGCAGAAAAGAACTATGCCATAAATATATCAGACCTGTTTATGGGGTTTCGCGCAAAATGTGTTTAAATGATATTCAACAAACAATGCAACAATGCAGATGAGGACGCTTCACTCAGTCCTCTCTGGATAGGCCTACAGTATTTAATGTATAAATGGCAAAAAGCATGTTAATAATATACCGTTTCTGTTATATTATGTTATATTAGGGCTGGTTTTTGATTGAGCGGAGAGAGAGAGCGGGTGTATGTGTGCTACCTGGAGAGGAGGGTGGACGAGTTATCCTTGCGACATTTCGGTCGTGGGGAAGACAGACAGTTTAACACTGATAACGGTTTCATCATATGATTTTCGGACTTTTTCTGTTGGTCAAATCAGCAATTTGTGTGAAGCCCCGTGAGGCAACTGCTGCTGTGATATTCAGCAATTCTCACCTGTTCACTAGTTAAAACAGGAATTAATGCCCTTTCAGCTTGATTCAATGCTATAATATTAAAAAGCTATTTCTATTTTTCACAGATAGTCCTCAATAACGATCAACAGATTTTTCTTTTCTGCTGCAGTGTTTCAGAGTTCAATTAATGTCATAAGAGAAGGTCTATTTTACAATCATCATAGTCAAAGTTTAAGTACCCTCTTCTGCTGATATTTTGTGCTGTTTGTTGTCCTCAGTCCAGGGGAAAACATTGACGTTGGGGTCGATAAACACCCGACAATACCCCGCTATAAGGCAGGACATGTCTTTGGCCGCTGCAGTCTCCAGGAGCAGCGTGATGGGCTGTAAACAGGAGAAGCCTGATTAGATTAAGGGCAAATGGTACCGATCTGGGCCTTTTATGTTGATCTAAGGCCACTCTTGCCTTGATGTCCTGCACATATATTTTGACCAGGCTGACGCGGTCGGACTCGGGCACCAGTTTCAACGCGGGTGATGCTGTTGAAGTCGGTGAGCGCGGTCATGATGCTGAGTTTTCGGTTGACCACTTGGCTCACACCGTAACGAGCTCCGACCAACAGGTTTACAGTCGACTCTCGGTCCTGGAGCTGGAAAATAACGCATGCGTTCAGACATTTATTTATGATGCATTTTAAGGGTGGGACGGGACAGTTTCAGATGAGACAAGAAAAAAGATCAGGTCCATGAGAAAAAGACTGTTGCTGTTATTGTAGAACTGCTTTTTCTTCTCAAAATGTAACTAATCAGCTCGTAACCCTTTTTTTGTGTGTGTCTGAGCCCAGAGCAAACACATGTCACAAAATTTCACAAGATCATTTTCCACATGTGTGCACAGTCTTGTGACAATATTATCTTGCAAGATCTTGTGGCACAAGATCTTTCACCATCCCTGCTCAGTTTGTTGATGTAGTGACAAAAGCCAGGTTTCTCTTTGAACGCTGGGAAATAGAATCAGGTGTAGCAAGTTACCTTAAAGAATATCGCCACCGACCTAAACATTGTATAGTTCAGGGTTAAATGTTCCATCAGTGGTCTGTCACAATGTCTTTTTCATTCATTTTCATTTGAATGGATCAAGTTATTAAAAAAGTTGTCATAATTTTATTGATCTAAATTGAATAAAAATCAATCAATTACCTTCATAGAAACTCAAATAACAACAGCAATAATTAACTTAAAGAGAAGTAGATTCTGTCAAAAGGAGTATCAGAAAAAGGGAAAGACATAATAGGAAAATATACTAAAACTAGGGATGGAACATTGTAGAAAAATTGGGATGGAACGAGACATAAGACCCAAAAGGTGACATAAAACGCAATATTAAATCCACAAGATGAGACGAGATTTGGACATAAATACATTTTGTTCATACCTTCTTTAATTGATAGAACCTTGTCATGAAAACATATTTGTTATAGATTATATTCAGTGACAGCAAAGGTTCCTTGCCTGTGTGATCTCTCGGTCATTCAGGGAGGGTCACTAGCAAAATAAACTGGACAACTGGACAAAAGTTTGTTTAGTTTTATTTTTTAACTGATGATCATTTTGGTAATTTAGGAATCTGGAAACTATTCTATAGATGAATCCATTAGTTGTGTAGATATTTTACCAAATTTGACTGGTTTGGAGCTAAAGGGATGCTGCTTGAGAACGTCAATCACTCAATCTAGATTTTCCCATTAAAAACACATCTTTTGCAGTTTATTGTGTCATTTTGGGGTAATATTGTCTGAGACCTAAAACCTCATGGCGTGTTTTGGAGTCTGAGTGTAGATTAGACCAAATTATTCAGTTACTAAAATGTTATGGTATTTCAATAATTGATTAGTTACAATGAATTGATTCAATTGAGTCAGCCCTGGAGTGAAGTGACAACTTTATTTATTCTTTGGTCCAGTTGACAAAATTAAATCTTCTTTTGCAATAGCTCACTGGCAAATTATTATAAACATTGCATTCTTCAGCTGTCTAACGTAACCTAAGCTTGGTGACAAATAAAAAAAGAAAAATATGTTCCAGATAATGTTCCAGAGCGACAAAAATCCTAACCTTAAGTGAAACGTTTAACTTCAATTGAATAAGATCAACAGCCCTTGGTCTGTGACTTGTATTATCAATACTGCTTCCTTATCGATTGATTAGCGTGTCAGTCAGTGAGCTTACCATCAGTGTAGCGCTAAATGATTTCCCTCCAAACGACTTGAGGTCGCAGAGCTCTTCCACGTAATTGATCCGTGCCTGATCAACCGAGGAGGACTTCAGTTTAGGATCATGCAGCGACTGGCACTTCTTCAGGTGATAGTTGATGGCCTTTTTCAGATCTTTCTCCTTCATGTTTCGCAGTAATGTGGTGGACACGAAGCTCTCTATACCCCAGGTTTTACTGCAACAAACATAGAAATGCCTTTAAGACAAACTACTGTGGTTAGGGCGACGCTTGACCAATCTTTTTACCACTTTTCTACAGTATTTTCCACAGGTTTCTTTTATAAACCTCATCTGAACTTGGCTTATAAGTTGTCATATATATATATATATATATATATATATATATATATATATATATATATATATATATATATATATGTGTTACATAGTGAATCTTTAATATATATATATATATATATATATATTAAAGATTCACTATGTAACATTTTCGGTGGAGGGGTTTCCATCTGCTTGTCTCTGTGAACTATCTCGCCATTATTCAACTACAGGTGTTTTTATTGCTTAAAAATATATTGACAAACATGCTTCCTACTAACTTGGCGGCATCACATGCTTGTCTCCATGACGATAAATAAGTTTAATGCCATACTGGGGAACATTACAGTCAAAGCAAGCTCAGTGGCAGATCCTCCACTGTAGTGCAACTTTAAGCATCACAAAGACCAGAGGGAGAATACACGAGCACTGCAATACATAATACAATATTTTGGACAAAACCAGGTATAAACAGGACTGAACCAGGTATAAACAGGACTGAACCGGGTCAAAACAGGACTGAACCGGGTCAAAACAGGACTGAACCGGGTCAAAACAGGACTGAACCGGGGATAAACAGGACTGAACCGGGGCTAAACAGGACTGAACCGGGTATAAACAGGACTGAACCGGTATAAACAGGACTGAACCGGGGTCGAAACAGGACTGAACCGGGTATAAACAGGACAGAGCGAGGTCGAAACAGGACTGAACCGGGGCTAAACAGGACTGAACCGGGTATAAACAGGACAGAGCGAGGTCGAAACAGGACTGAACCAGGTACAAACAGGACTGAACCGGGGCTAAACAGGGACTGAACCGGGGCTAAACAGGACTGAACCGGGGCTAAACAGGACTGAACCGGGTATAAACAGGACTGAGCGAGGTCGAAACAGGACTGAGCGAGGTACAAACAGGACTGAACCGGGGCTAAACAGGACTGAACCGGGTATAAACAGGACTGAGCGAGGTCGAAACAGGACTGAGCGAGGTACAAACAGGACTGAACCGGGGCTAAACAGGACTGAAACCGGGTCGAAACAGGACTGAACCGGGGTATAAACAGGACTGAACCGGGTCGAAACAGGACTGAACCGGGTATAAACAGGACTGGAACCGGGTCAAAACAGGACTGAACCGGGTATAAACAGGACTGAGCGAGGTCGAAACAGGACTGACGAGGTACAACAGGACTGAACCGGGCTAAACAGACTGAACCGGGTAAAACAGGACTGAACCGGGTATAAACAGGACTGAACCGGGTCAAAACAGGACTGAACCGGGTCAAAACAGGACTGAACCGGGTCGAAACAGGACTGAACCGGGATAACAAGGTCTAATTGAAGACAAAGTTGAAATAAACCAGAATGATGACAATTTACAACAAATATGGCACTTTGAGACTTGGTTTAGTCCTGGTGTGTAAAGGTGTGCTTGCTTGGATTGTCAAAAGTATAACAAAATAAGATACTAAAAATAATATCAAAAACTAGATACTCATCTGGAATTAATGCTACTGAAAAGAACAAGATTTAACCCGTCTTTTTCTAGAGCAATCTTGAGCTTTATCAGAACGAACAAAGACAACATGGTAACACAAAGAAAGTGTTAATATTTATTGACTAATATTTTTGTTGTCTAAAAAGTAATCATTGCAGTATTGAATCAAGTCTCTTCCTTTGTATGGAAATCAAGTTTGAAATGTTAGTATTGTGACAACGCTCACATTTCTCTACATATGGTAATATGTTTTTTCCCTCATATTGAGCGATCTCGATTTTCGAAATTCGATTTGATTTGGTCTTTCCAAAAAAAAAAGTAAATAATGGCTTTTAGAAATGATTTCATGAACGTAAACTATACAGACTTTTAATCTGTGACATTTACCACAAATAATATACACATTTCTTCCTCAAAAGTCGGACTTCTGCTCCAAGCCACATGTTTTTACTGACAGAGGATCGACTGTGGACCCACCCAAAAACCCACCCAAATAATTGATCATTTCGATTAACTGACTAGCCCTAAAAATATGGTCCTGGTTTGGTCTTGTTGTAGTCCTGGGGTAGTCCTTGTCTAGAAGAAGTCCCAGTTCTGATGCAGTGAGTCAGCGTTGTCACGGTTTCAAACTTGCTGTCTATACTTGGAATATACCCGATTCTCTGTCTATCTTATCCATTTCAATACCATAATTATAATTTAAAAAGGCTCTTTATTAGGTCATGGTTTTAGACACTAGACGGACATTTTCAATACAAAAAATAGTTCTGTCTTTATTAAACATTGTGGTCTTATACTGGTTCTGATCAAGCTCAAAATTATGCTAAAACTGTTTAAGAAAGGTCAGATTTTGTCCTGTTCATGTGATTTTTGTTTTTGTATTCCGTAAATAAGTGTCTAGTTTCGATACTAGTTTTATTATCGATTAGTATCTGATTTTCGATACTTTGGACAAGCCTTGTGTGAGTTCAAGCCAAACTTGGTCCACTATCCATGCACTTGTGACGTTATTATCTCACATGATTGTCTTGAGGTTGGTCTTCGGGGAGTATCCACTGCCGGCCAGTCTCTCCTGGATGTGCAAAGCTGCCAGTCGTAAAGCTGTGTTACACTTCATCTCCACTGCAAATCGCTCCTGCAGCACATCATTCACTCCCTACGGCACAATTAAAGCTTGGTAATACATCATCAACAGAAGCCAAAGCCAAAGTGACATTTCTAATTAAAAGTAGCTGCACTCATATTTTTCCAATAATACATTAAGACTAATTTAAAACTCAAAAGTGGACATATCATGCATTCTTGTGGCTTTAATTCCTGTGCAGGAAACTTTCAGGTTTCTGATCTGTCACGTGACTATACAGAGAAAATGTTGTGATTTAGCGATCGGAGAAGACGACATTGTAAACCGGATTAATTACACGAGCGTGACTGAAGGGAAATACAACTCCAGGTATGTTTTTGATGAGAACAACTTTATAACTTAGTACAAGCTGCAATAAGTCATGGGAAATAGATAATAAAGTCTAGATTTCTGTCTCACATGAGTCACATTCCAGAGTTGATACAGTTGCCACACCAATAAACAATTTTTAAAAAATTGCTTTTCTATCTCGCTGGCAGGTCAAAAGTCCTAAACAATGTGTCCAGAAAAGTTGTGATGAATCCAATTAATATAAAGTAAAAGAACAAGGATTCAACAGGCCTAAACCACTAAACAGTGCATGTGATAAACGTATAATAATATAACACATTAGCTGATGGCACTGGTTTTCATAATTAATACGAAGCCATTTTATTTAACTTAACATGGAACAAAACTGATTTGTTGTTACCTGCAGAAACAGATACTCAAAGGCAGTGGCGTCTTCCTCGTGCAGAAGCTGTGGGTCCCTGGGAACAAAACACGCTCGAAACAAACATCTGTAATCGTGGGGTTCTTTCTTCTGCACAATCTACAAATCATTACAGAGACATATAAGTATCGTATATTGAAAAACCTTTGAAATGGAATTGTATTGGTGTGTAGATACCTGCTGTATCCTCTCGTCTTCGTGGAGGTGGAGCAGTTTGGTCACGCCGGGCTGTTGCTCGAGCACCAGGGAGAAGTGTTCAATTCGAATCAATGACAGCTTCTCCTTCAGCGTCATCACAATGTCCTGAAATGGTGACGTAAGAGCACAGTCAAGCCAAACTTGAGTTCTGACCGGGCAAAATTAGTCGTCGTTACTAAGTAGTTTTATAGTAGTGGTTTGATAAGTTAAGAAGGAATACCAGCAGTGTAGTATTACAATCAGAACATAAAAGTCAAACTGGTATTTCTGAATGTGAAGTAGTAAAGTGATCACAGACACTTCCCTCGCTTGCCTTGGTATAAAACAGCCTGATCAAGAAATTACTAGGGTGGTTTGAAAGGAAATCTGAAATAAACTTAAATAGATCCCTGCATTCTGGTGCTTTTTGGTGATTCATTTAGCTGATATTTAGTTTTCTCAGCAGCTTCATAATTCTCAGAATATATTTCTAAAAACATACCCTCTTTAAATGACTGAAAGAAGAATATAATATAATAATAATAATAATAATTAATATCAGATGAGTCTTGCTTTACCTGATTCTTCTCATGTCAATGTACCGTACTTTTCGGGCTATACAGCGCTCCTGAATAAAAGTCGCTCCAACGAAATTGACAAAGGAAAAATTAATTGTGCATATACGGGCCGGGCCGCACCTGTCAATACGGCGGTTGTCTTTTGAACCGGGGGTCTCGCGGCGGTCTCGCGGCGCAGCGGACCTAATTAGACTAATTTCTCAGTGAATATGAGTTGGACTGTAATAAAACGCAGAGCATTTGGAAGTTTAACGTACAAAGAACACATCCCAGCTGTCCCTATTGTCCCCTCTGTCCCTGATAACTCTGAATGAGCGTATTTACCTGTGTCTGTGTCTTCACATCTGGTTCATCTGCTCCTGAGCTTGAGCTTAGCGAGTGAGTGTTACGTCATAATATGAGATTGTTACACAAAACTATGGTCCAATATAGTGATGGACGGGTCAGGTCTGGCCAAGAAAGTCACATTTCAATGCGGCAGGTTCTAAACTGCAGACCGCTGTATATCACATGACCGCGCTCCGCGTGTCTTTGTGTTTTGCCCTGTTTTTTCCACATTAGACTCAGTTCTCCGTGAATATGAGTCTGATTGTAATAAAACACACAGCGTTTTGAAGCTTAAAATACTGTGACCACTGTCCACTGACGTCTTCTTCTACAGTGTGTCAAATGCTTGCGCTTCCTGCTTGAGTGCCCCCAGTGGCCGTTAGCCAGAAAAAATCTATAAACTAACCGCACTGTTGTATGGGCCGCTGAGTTCAAAACGTGGGAAAAAAGTAGCGGCTTAAAGTCTGAAAAGTACGATACTTGTCTTTAATGCTCTGTCGCTCTCTGGCCTTTTCACAATAAGGGTCTATCAGCAGCCACAATAGGGGCAGTTATTGATTTTGTAAGGGCCCAATGAAGAGTCTGCTGCTGTAACGCGAGCCTGTTTCACTGCAGCTTTGAGCAGATCCAGGATAAAGTCATAACTGTCTACAAGGCACTTTCTGCAGAAAGAAAGACGCTACAGTGGAGCTGCAAACAGCAGCGCTCAAACATTCCAGGTGAAATAGTACTATTTCCATGAAAAGCTGGTGGAGAATCGCCATTCAAAAAGTTACATAGTGATACTTTGAATATCTTTTACAATTAGAGTTTTGAGTTTATTTTATCTAAACACAATACAAGGGATACTTATATTAATATCATTCATTCATTCATTTTCTTGTTCCTGTTAGGGGTCGCGGGTGACTGGAGCCTATCCCACTACCTTTGGGCCTTAGGCGGGGTAAAAACCGTGGACAGTGGCCAACTCGTCGCAGTATATTAATATTATATTAAAACTAATTCAAAATGCTTACAGATATTGACCAAAATAAATAAATTGTTTATTCATGAAACAACACTACTACTACTACTATTTCTGTTATCAATATTTGATAGTGAGTAAATGAAACAGTCAATCATTATTTAATACTGTCTGTGGTATCAAAGTATTATACGCTCAACCTAAAAATACTGTTCATAGTATATTTCAATGTATGGTTGTCCCATACCTTTACGGTGGTGGTGGGATCAAATTTGAAGGCCTTGGTTTGTCCGTTTTCCAGATAAACCTTGAGGACGTTGGGCAGAAAGAGCAGCGAGTTCCCCTGCAAACACAAAGGTCAAGGGTCAAGGGAGAGCGTCATAAAAACTGCAACACAGCCATAAATAATGAACATAGAGTAATCAGACCGGGTCAGCACAGGTCAAACATGGGCTTTTAAGACATTTAACATCCAGTGACCCAAAAGATGTTGAGCTTGTTTTGTGACAGAAGAAACAATTAGAGAGGCATTTTCAGGTGTACAAAAGGTGGACCTACTTTTAGAATATGTACAAGTGTTCTTAACTGATTTGCTGATGTATGTCAAAACTGCAGTGCCCATCATCCTGTCTCCATGGGGATTGTATTAGTATTATATTACTTAAAGCTGGGAACCGTTTTTTTTGTAAATGTTTTGTATGTTTTCCCCCAAAGAATTTATTGTAAAAGCAGCAGTGTGTGTAAAAAATGAGACCGCTGTGTGCTGCCTACAGTGAATAATACAGTATTGTATGTCTCGTCAACGTGGAAGTAAAAGCTGAAAATGCCCTCTGATTGGCTGAGCTCGTGGCGGTCGCACAAACTTCCCTTCGCCGTCTGAAAAAAGCTGTTCCAAAGTCGAGCCCGCGCCTGAAAATGAATGCTTGTGGATGTTAGTGATGAGCCATTGGGTTCGTGATTGCCAGGAACTTGTTAGACACATTTAAATACCTACTTCCAATTTTGCTGTGTGAAAATGAAGTACCCCAGTTTTAACTAGTTGCAGCCAAAGCAATTTACTAATTATGACCTTTTAAATTGGATTGTTATTAATTCTGCTGCCTTAAGAGATACATTTAGGCTGTGGGAGGGCAAGGAAATACATTTAGCAAAAAGGAGGCCACAAGGAGAGGACATGAAGTTGTGTTTCTAGTAATGAAATTATTTCTGGATAAAGATGCAGAGAATGAGATTTTCCAGTGACACAAATATCAAATGTAGCTAATAATACATTGTATTTATTCAAAAACACAACATAAAGACGTGATCGACCTCAGCGTCTTCTCACTGGTGAGCTGTGACTATAATAGCACTTTGCCTCAAGTCTTCCCCAGTTTTATAGTTTATTTTTCTATCAAAATGAAACCAGTTTGTGGCTGAAATCAGGCCGGAGTGGCACACGTGAAATGCAGGTTGTTATTTTAATATTGTCGAGTTACCTTTGCTAATTTAAACCTGTTTTTGTTTTGGATTGTTCTAAAAGCCTGGATGATGGACAGGGGTTGAAAATGTAAATAAACACCTAAAATATATAGATTTTCTAGAGTTTTAAAGACACTTTACAAAACAATAATCTTTCAGTTACCGAATGAAAGAAAATTAATCAGACATAACTATGCAGAAAGACAAAAAGAGTCAATCACAGAGAAAATACATTTAAAGATCAAAAGCATATATAGCGCATATATATATAATGTATGTATATATGTATATGTATTTATTTTTTCTTCAACTTCCTTTTCTTTCTGCCTTGTTTATGCCACGCGGCTCTCAAGCCCATCCTCTGCCCCTCCTTCATTCAGTAATCGTGGGCATTAGGAGACAAGAAGAGAGGCGTGTATTGATCCGCATTTTCTCAATGATTAGTAATGGGCACTCTGATCTTTGTGGTTCATCTGCAGTCAGGAAGCAGCTATAACCAACTACACATGTATTCAAAAACTGCTCACCATTCACTTTGCTTACAGGGATGCAACGAGGAACATAAAATACAAATACTATGGCATGTTTTCTGCAGTAATTGTCCTACACGTTGAACACTATTTAAAATACCAGCTTTGGAAACACACATCTGAGATTTTTCTACCAAGGGATAAGCCCTTTACTTTTAATTACTCTTTTAATTTTGTGGTACATGCTATAATTTCATTTAAAAAAGGCTCTTTTTACATTTTCTAAGTACTACTGTAAAATTTCAAATTTGATTTCGTTGCTAAGGAAAATATTTGATTCTCAATACCTATTTCAATATCATGATGAGAATTAAAAATGCTCTTATTTAGGTCAAGATTTAAAACAATAGACTGACATTTTCAACACAGAATAATATAACGTTGTGTTCTAGTTCTACTAAAGCTCAAGATCATTCTAAAACCAACTAGTTTTAATATCAATTTTGATATGTCACAGTAGTCCAAACCAAGAAGAAAATTAACCTTAAAATGCCAGAAGAACTAGTGGTACAGGTATGCTACCACAGTTTGAATCACCATCCATCCATCCATCCATCCACATCCATCCATTCATCCATCCATCCATCCACATCCATCCATCCATCCATCCATCGAGCAGGTGAACTTTGCTATCAGAAGTTCACTAGTTTGATCTGTTTTTTGAAACAGCAATACCTGACTGAACCTCACTCATATGACCACTGTTGTGGATGCGAACTACTGACAATCCAAACATAAAGAGTACAGCTACTCAACCAAGTTTTCCAGGGGGCCAGATTTTTTTGGAAGGCCAGACTACAAAACAATTTTATTATTTATATCCAACATCTACCTACAACTCGCAATGATACTATTCAATAGAAATCTGTTGTTTCACTGAAGTAAATCAAAAATAAAACAATGTTGGTCACAAAAAAGACAAAAAAAACCCCAGGACTAACGCAGAACTAAGCAAAACCATATATGAACTAGAGCGTGGCCCATTTTACCATGAGGGGCCGGACCATATAGCTTAGTGGGCTGGATTTGGTCCACGGGCCCTGTTATAGAGTATAATATTAATAATAGAATATTTAGCTTTGCTATGTCGACAGTCTTCATGTTACATCACCTTGGATACTGTAATAACACTGTTTATAGCAGTTATAGAGCATTGAAAGTGAAGAACTCATGTCATGTTTTTCATCATATTACACATTTCCATTTGTTAAAGCACTTTTAGGTAAAACTCACCTGAGACTGTCCATTGACCTCCACCTCTTCAGCAAATCGCACTTTCACCGGGTTACACTTGAGCTTGGCCTTTTTCTCTGGCGTGATGAAGGACGACTTTGGCCCCTGCAAAACACAACAAAAAACTGTCTCTGTGTTTTAGTTTCAAGAAAATCCCAATGGAACCTTTACAGCAACAATCTTCATTCAACAAGCAGTGAGAACATGCAACATTTTAGTGATTCATAAATTTTTCTCTAAATTTCCAAACATCCTTGGCAATTACTTTTCATAATATTTTAGTGAAATTGTTTATTACACTTATTATTGCATATTCCGGTAAGTTTTTGGCATTTTTCATTCAAAGGAATCTCGCATAGAGGAATCGCGTAGAGCTGCCAATAGTACTTTGGCAATCGTCTAGTATAATACATATATAATACATAATACTACCACTATTTTTTATTTCATTTTTTCTCTCGCATTCACGTGGAACACCACAGTGCCATATAGAGTGCCAAAGAGACGATCATCTGCCCTTCTGTCTGTCTGGGTCAGTAATACTGGCCAATTTGAGCAGCTCTACGCTCCTGTAATTCTCAAACACTATCATAATAAAATAACATAATAATAAAGACAAAAATGTGTTAATAAATGTTGCATAATCTCTGTTTCACACTTAATGTTGCAATGTTGGAATTTAATGATGTGTTGTTAAGTAAAATAGGCAGTAGAGTCGATAATAAGCACAGTTACAGAAGAAAAAGGAAACGTTTAACCAAATATTTTCAATAATGAGCACAATAACAAAAAGTCTAAAATTGTATACAAAACCCACTCTTTAAATTATGTTTTATTTTACTTTGAAAGTATAAATACATTATGTTCTGTACTGCTAACCATGTTAGACTGCAAACAAGATCCAAACCAGGACTAAACCAGAATTCATCAGGGAAAATCCAGGCCTAACATGAACAAATCCAGGTCAAATTCAAGACGGTGGAGTAAAACAGGACTAGACCAGGACTAGACCAGGACTAGACCAGGACTAGACCAGGACTAGACCAGGACTAGACCAGGACTGTACAAGGACTAAACCAGGACTGTACAAGGACTAAGCCAGAACTATACAGGGGCTAAACCAGGACTAAACCAGGACTATACAAGGACCATACAAGGATTATACAAGGACTAAACCAGGACTACACTGGGACTAAACCAGGACTAAACCAGGACATACAAGGACTATACAAGGATTATACAAGGACTAAACCAGGACTGCACAAGGACTAAACCAGGACTGCACCAGGACTAAACCAGGACTATACAAGGACTAAACCAGGACTATACAAGGACTATACAAGGACTATACAAGGACTAAACCAGGACTGTACAAGGACTAAACCAGGACTATACAAGGATTATACAAGGACTAAACCAGGACTATACAAGGACTAAACCAGGAACTATACAAGGATATACAGGACAAACCAGGACTGTACAAGGACTAAACCAGGACTGTAACAAGGACTAAACCAGGACTATACAAGGACTAAACCAGACTAACAGGACTTAAACCAGGACTAAACCAGGACTAACAAGGACACCATACAAGGATTATACAAGGACTAAACCAGGACTAAACCAGGACTATACAAGGACCATACAAGGATTATACAAGACTAAACCAGACTACAAACTACTAAACCAGGACTAACAAGGACTATACAATACAAGGACTAAACCAGGACTGTACAAGGACTAAACCAGGACTATACAAGGTCTAAACCAGGACTATACAAGGACTAAACCAGGACTATACCAAGGATTATACAAGGACTAAACCAGGACTGTACAAGGACTAAACCAGGACTATACAAGGATTATACAAGGACTAAACCAGGACTGTTACAAGGACGAAACCAGACTATACCAAGGATTTTACCAAGACTAAACCAGGACTGACCAAGACTAAACCAGACTATACAGCTAAACCAGGACTAAACCAGGACATACAAGGACTATACAAGGATTGTACAGGGACTAAACCAGGACTATACAGGGACTAAACCAGTTCTGAAAACCTCTAGACCAAAGATCACAAACGTTCAGGCCTGATATCACATTATTTATGATTACTTTACAGTCCAAACCTTTTCATTACGACTCTGGCAAACCCAAACAATTTCCAAATAACTTTTCCAAATCATCACTTATTGGGCGAGTGGTCATGAATCACTTGTTAATTCTGCCCCCGTCAGCAGCAGCAGCGGCCCTAATGAGAATCGCTGCTGTACCGATCCACTTCACCTGCACTCACACCATTCATCACAGCAACACTACGAGACGCACTCTGATCACTCAAACACCGACGACGGCTAACGGGTCAGAATGCACCGTTACGATCATTGTGAGGGAAAACTGAGCCTTTATTGACGCAATGACAAGCGTTCACATTTGACCCAAGACCAAAAATATGAACTGCTAAATGGGGATGTCATTATATACATTTTTGTGTAAATACTGTATTAGACCAGTCAAAACACTTTTTTCTATTGTGCGTTGAGACTTTTAAAATACAACGTTTTCTAGATGGAGAAAAATAAAGTGAATTATTGATGAAAAACAAATTGGTGATTATTTTTTTTTACATTTGTATTTAATAATTCCGGGGGGTCTTTGTTATAAAAAAGCTCTATTTTTATTGGTTTTAGCGTCGGTATAGTCGAGATTAGGAAACTTTCACTTTCATTCATACTGCATAATAGATAGTCATTCCGCTAGTTTGTTTGTACATAAGCAGATAAGCGACCCCATGAACAGATGAAAGAAAACACTTTACATTTAAGCTTACTTTTTTGGAGTATTAACTGAATTTAATTTACAATTTGTTTTTGTCTAGAATTGTCACAACTATTATTATATTGTGCAGTAGATTCATTCACCGTCACACACAAAAGAGCAACAGAAGCCAAGCCAACTGTTTTAAAAAAGACTGCTATGCATGAAATATAGGCAATAAGTGACATTTAGTCTCCACAAACAGTTTGAGAGAGAATCGTCAATATAAAAATGTACGGGAAACACTGAAACTAATCGTGTATCGACTACACTACTGGTTAAACGATGACTGTTTTGAGACATCCAGGTGTAAAATGTTTCAAATATATCTCAAATGTATTTCTTTTCGAGCTGCTTAAAGGTTTGTTTTTGTTCACAATTCAGTGAGAGCCACACATGAGGACATTATTTAACATAATCCAGTCCAGCCTTTGCTTCTTGCCAATTGGTGCATGTTATTGTGGGTCGCTATGATCGCAGTTCGTTGACGAGTGGATTGGTCCTGACACCCCTCGCACTGAGCACCGATGGCGGACACTGCACATGGGCTTAGCGTAGGGTGTGCAGGCTCTTTCTGACGCTTTAATACGTTGTCAGCTATGACATTGACAGAGCGTTGGTCGGACCTTGGCATCGGAGCACGCGTCGGCCTTGACCCTCAGCCTAATTGACTCGCTGATGGACGCTTGTGTTGACCCCAGCGCTTTAATGTCCCGCGCTGGTAAACGGGAGGCATGTTGTCACGAGAACTCACCAGCATTGTCCGCAGCACGGTCATCGTCAGTGTATCGTGACACTCTCTACAAAAGAAAACATGCGCCGTTTTAGACAAGATGAAATCCAAAACATGAGTGAAAGTTACAGATTTTCCAGGCATTAAATAGGACACAGTTAATTCAATAAATTCTTAGGTAAATGGCATGTTTATTAGTCTTCATAATGATATTGCTGTGCATGTTGATTATTAACCTTTATTTAACCAGGTAAAACCCATTGAGATTTAAACCTCTTTTTTAATGGTAACCTGCGGCAAAGGGAAAAAGTAGCAACATTGATCTAAAACGGCTTAATAATAGAAACAGATTTATTGACGTCCTGTTCAAAACTGCAGAACTGACAGTGACATTTTTATTTTTATTTACTGGTTTTGATTTGTTGAAAAATGTCTATGTGATATTTTCCAAACCTAAATGTCTGACTTTTTTAAATAATTGTAGATAAAGTAAATAAAGCTTAGTGTGCGCAGATAGGAAATAGAGGTGGGCAATATATCGAAATGTAGATATTATTGTGAATTCTGTTTTGAAGATTTGAATAATAAGTACATAATTTATAGTAAAACATGCTACAAAAGAGCTGAATAAAGAAAATCAAATGAAAAAAAAAGCTTTCCAATAAAGGTATAAGGTGATATTTCTGCACTTTTGTGATTCATTTTACAGATATTTCACATTTGTCTGATAATTAAACCTCAACTAAAAGCATATAAAGACATGTTTTGACAAATTTCTGTTGGACTGACTGAATATTATTATCAGGATACGAGGGAAATATTGAGATATTAATTTTTGTCAATATCGCCCATCATTAATAGGAAATTACCTGAGCACTTTTTACTCGTAAATCCAGGACAATACAGGTTTACGCCAACATGCTTGAATCCATATAAATACATAACAGATAATATTTCCCCTTTAAAAACACTGAAAGTCTGAAATGCAGATGAATGTATGGTGACAGAATGATTTAACTTAAACAGTATCACCTTCATGTCCCATACTCCTTTGTGTGCGTGTACAAAGCAGAGATCATGTGTGCAAGCGTGGACCTGATTATTTCGGCAGCCTGCGCCGGGGGTCAGATCATCCGCACAGACGTTATTGATCTTCACGAGGCGGTCTCCGGGGACGAGGCGGCCATCTGCGGGACCACCTGCACAGAGCATGTCCTCGTGCTGCTCAGCCTTTTTACACATAATCATATAACATCACGCGACACACACGAGTCCTTTCATCGATGTGCACACTTTAACTTCCATTGTGTTACGTTGTGTGAAGTCCAAAAGCTGCTTCGTGTGGTTAAGTGCAACTGGTAAATACGAGGCTATTCTGTCAAAGTAAATAGCTCATTTCTGTGATCGCCGTTAGATTTGCGATTTTGTTTTCAAGTCACACGGTGCACTTTTTGAACACACCCAGGAACATTAACGTTAAGACAGAAATATGAGCAGTTAAAACTAATACGAGAATGACATTTCAGAATTTTTGTTTGTAGAGGTTTTCCCCCATAAATAAAAGAGTAATAAGTAATAGTTTGTCATTGTTTTATTGTTTTTTTTGGGATTCCCATTAATGGCCTACATTTCAAAATATATCATAATAACCTATGCATCAATAATAAAGAGAAAAAGTAAGAAGACAGAATGTTAAAATTACAATGTTCATGTAATGTTAATGTCTTCTTGAGTTTATGTTTAACTTCAGTTGTTACGTGCGGAGCTGGGGAGCTGATCCCAATGAAATATGACTATAAAAAACACTGTTGACTTTGTAGAATTTGTCTCAGGGCGAGGAAGTGTAAAATCGTTACCTCTAGTGCCCGTCTAGTCTTATATCTGTGAACGTTTGGAACAAAAACAACTTTTCAGGCAAAAAACGTCAGCTGTTTCATAGAATAATGCATTCCAAATAAATAAAATGTGCCATAGATGAATTCTGTTGCTTCCCAGTATTCAGAGAAAAGCAAGCACGAGGGCACTTTTAATATCCAGATAAAGTCACTCAGCTTATCTGAAAGCTCTGTAGAAGCAAATGTGGCCAGGCTATTCCTTCCTGAACCTAAATCTAAACTGCCTTACCTCAGTGACAAGTAAAAACACAGCTGATGAGATAAGAAAAATAAAGACTTATTCATGTGATGGAGGCCATTTTGAGGACGCTTGACATCGGTCGTGGTCCTAATTCTGCATCACTTCAAACAGACAGATGTGTTTTGCCCTTGGTGTCTTCCACAAAGGCATTCTTGACACCACGAAGCACAAAGTTTATGTTTGTCAGGAGCAGATGGTGCAGCAGAGCACTTGATCTGCCTTTAGACCTCGAGGGACTCAAAGCATCAACTTCAGAGATTCACCATTCACTGTGTGTGGCTTTTACAGTGCAGCAGATGGGAATACAAAGTCTTATTAAAATGGAATGTGACTAAAATGAATGAGAGACAGTCTTTTAGTGAAGGAACGATTGATTTGTGAGACTTTGTATCAAAATAATTATTTCGACACACAGTGGATAGTGTTATAAATGCAGATACTGGTACTAAAATCAATGTCAGAACTGGAAAATGTATTTATTTATTTTATTTGACTATTCTTTTCACCTACCAAACCACCTATTCTTTATTTCATTTTTCAGTTAAATTTTTTTAAAGCAAAACATACAACACAGAACGCAGAGACAGAACAGAACCCAGTAAATATTGAAGTCATGGTATTGTCGTCATACCTCATTTTAAAGCTCAGAACCTACAGAATTCAGTACGTTTATTTGACAGTTTTGCTGTTGTTAAGTTACTGCAATGGATGAACAAATTATATTGTTGTCAGAGTATTAGGACATGAAAACAAATCTTAATATTTTCAATCAATTGTACAATCAATCAATGAAGAGATTGATCAATCAATATTTCTTCCATGCGTCATTATCTTCACAATATTGCAAAACCAAAAATCTGAACGAAACCAAGGTTTGATAACTTGTTGAAGTAGTTTTAAGGAAAGTGACCTGGCATCGGTTGATATCGAGTATTGGCAAAGTACTGAAAGCCCCAGTATCAGAAAAGTACCAGACCTGAAAAAAGATGGATCTGTGCATCATTAGTTGTCACGGTACAAGAATTTAACACCAATTTTTATCCCATGGTGAAAAAAAAAAGACCCTTTTTAATTGACAAAAGATGCATCAATACTAGTCTATCCAAGGGTTGGAAATGATTGAATGATTGGGTTCAAGTCAAGTCATCAATACAATACAAAATATGATATATTTTTGAAAGATGAAGTCCTAAAAATGGCATCTTAACAGGAAACCCATACTCTGAACACCAGTCTCTTTAACCATTCTAACTCTACAATAATGACTATATAATGTACATCATAACGATTTTCTTAACACAAAATTATAATAGTTTCTTTCATTTCAAGTATCAAGTATCAATTTAGTTTAGTAGCTGGGTATTGATTTTTTTCTTTCAAGCAATGTGATTAATTCCTATGAAAATGTGTATGTGTATTTATAGTAAAGGCATTAGATCCCCAAGAGTCTTTGTAGGAGCTCTGCGATGACTGTCGACTACTCAGCACAATGGGTTGATGTTTCTATTTTTAGGAGTCCAACTGTGCGATTGTTGAGCTGCAGCTTTGGATGAGACGACACTCAAAGCGCTTCCCTTTGGAACAGTTTCATATTTCTGGACCATCAATCAACTATAAGGATTTTGATGCAACGAAAGTAGCTGTATACATGTCAATTCAAGACATAAACTATCAATTAGAAACAAATACACCAGATAATAATGCAATTTGACTGAATGTTGAGGTAAAAATATATCACATCTTACACCAGTACATGGTAAAGTCAGCCCTTGGTGACTAAATCAGGCCGCTATGCCCCATCTGCATCTTAATAATGTATTTTAGTGATCACAATCCCAGAATTAGAGTCGGAAGCAGTGCTAGGATTTACTGCACTTTTGTAAATTCATTCATTCATAAAAGCTCTCAATAGTGCTGTCGTCCTTTTAGTCGTTTTGTCGATTAATCGGTTGATAGTGTCTTAGTCCAGTCGTTCCCAAACTTTTGAGGCTGGGACCCCCAAAATAACTGTGCAACCTCCACAGCAAAATTATTTTATCGAATTACATTTTGCCTGCGACGAGCTGGCCACTGTCCAGGGTGTACCCCGCCTAAGACCCAAAGGCACTGGGATAGGCTCCAGTCACCCGCGACCCCCTAACGGGAACAAGCGGTAGAAAATGAATGAATGAATGACTGAATTACATTTTCAATTTGGGGTGATGTCGCGACCCCCCTAGTCTTAGTCGACAGTTTCATCAGTCGATTACAATTAGTAATGAAACCACAGAAGAAAGAGTTATCTTAAGATTCATGAGTTTAATCTGCCTTTTTACATGTCACTACAATCTTTCCTCGTACTTTCTGTATGAATTGTTGTTTTGCATGAACTTCCGCGCGTTTGCGGACTTGTGAGTGCCGTTTGGGTCTCATACATGGTCAGAACATTGTGATAGTTCATAGTTTTGAGAGGTTTCGTCACGCCCACTTTTAGTCCACTACTGTAATTGACCGGCAGGGTTTGTTTTTAGTCGACAAATCATTTCTTTTGTCGACTACAGATCTTGCGCCAACGGGTTAGAAAGCTAGGGACAAGTTAAGATAGGTTTAAATACATAATCCATGCTTAAACGGTTAGAAAATCTGATAATGCAGCTTTATAGCAAGTGCAAAATATAGCAAGTTTTACAAAAGTTTGCTGCGTTATGGTGATTGTGGGGTGTTCCCAGTCTGCAGAGATGGGTATTTGATCTTATGAATGAGTGATAGTAGCTCAAATGATAGTGAAAGTCATTGATTCTGTTCAAAAGCTTGCATAATGTTATGTCTAATAGGTGTACTTGTTCATTGATTTGTGAGGACAGTGACTGCAGAAGTGTTTCCTACGTTCAGTCGGTAAGTTCCCTCTTTAATTCTGCTTTATTGTGCTTGTGTGCAGTGCCAGTCCCCTCAGAGGTTTCTAACATTTCGCCTTGTACTCGGGCCAGTGGTCCGCAGTACTCTGGCACTGCTCCACCACTTCATTTGCTGAGGAGACGCACAAAATAAACTCGCTCTAATAAGGAACTCAGGGGGGAATGAATGCAGAAGGAGGCTTGCAAACGCATGCGCATACGACAGAACACTGATGAATCTCAACTATTATAGAGCAGACCAAAATACTTCAGGCTAAAGTGAAAAATATATGAGGAAAAATAATTGTAAAATGAGTGTGTGAGTAATATTTAAGTCTAAAAAACCATAACACACAACAGGATTATTGAGTCTTAAAAGATTTACAAACGTGAGACAAAAAGCGCAGACCACAGACTTGAGCAGAATCCTCCGAGCGCAAAGACCACTGAGGCAAAAGTTGCGAGCTAACAAAGCTAGCACACCTTAGCATCAGCTGTTTCCAGCCCGGAGACAATAAATATTCAAAAAGATAAACAACGCTGAAACTGGATTAATAGTGATGTATTATTGTGGACTGGGTGTCATTTGCGGACATGGACATGGATGAGGACACTGCAGTTTACCTTTCATAGCTTATGTAAAGATTTATATGAACCAAAACAAAAAAAAATGAGAACGCTTGGAGTGACTTAGTTTGAGATTTGGGAGTGAATCGTGAGTTTAATCTGCCGTTTTAAATACACTGTTCCCTGTTCAGTTTCCGTAAAAAAGAACACATCCCCCCCTTTTAGTCGACTAATCCCAAAACATCTTTAGTCAACTACAGCCCCAGTAACATTGTAAACTCCATTCATTTTACTGCCAATGACTTCATTATAACTAATTAATGAATGATTTTGTCAAGTGAAAAATATTCTAAACTTTCATGCTCACTTTTGATACCAATGAAAACACTTTTTTCATCACCAATTTACATACTCAAACAACGACAAACCACAAAAAAGTGAACACAAAGCAATTAATTAATCAATTTCTTGCATTCATTCAGATCTAGTTAGTAAGCAGCCTATTTCTGCCAAAACAGTTGAGGGACACTTTCAAGTCCACAAAGCTGATGAGACACACATCAGTTTGACAATGACAATGACAATACGTAATGCGTCTTGACACTTGACACTACGCTCTTGATGTTATGGCTTGTGACGTACTGTCTGCCCGTGTTACACTACGACAACGGCTTTGGACGGCCCAAACGTGAAGCCGTTTGTGCTGCATGTCGTGATCAGAAGTAACAGCCGAGCGGACCAGAACACTGCATCACCTCGGCAGCAAAAGCAACCCCAGGAGAGCGAGACAGAGGAGCAACGGAATCTGAAAAAGGAAAAGAAAATCTACTTCCCTGAAACTGCAGCGTCAGCTTTGAAACAATACTCCGGAGAAGCACTTTATACCTGCTACTCAGGAACTGCCCACTTTAAGATTTGCTGCTACGGACACACCATAACGGGATAATGCAGGCTTAAAAGCATAAAGTCATTTTATAGGCCTGTACGGGTGGTGTATTGTAGATGATGAGGTCTATTTGTTTTCATTCAAGGGAGCTTAGCGTACCTGGGGTGATGTCCTGCACCACGATGGGAGTGTGGGAGGAGAGGGTGAGGCCATGGGAGCAGAAGCCCGGGTCTCGCTGGAGCTGGATGCTGAAGCGAAAGGCGTAACTTCTCTGGTCCGGGACGCTGGACAGGGACGTCTTCTCCTCCGACGTACTCCTGTCCCTGTGAATGTGAAGGAGACAGGAATGACTATGGCTGCGTCACACTTTGACAAAACTGTAACTAAATCTGGACCAGGACATAACCAGGACTAGAGCAGCATAGAAATGAGAGAAGCTTGTGACATTTATTTTTTAAATTCAATAGAATAAATGGGATGATTTTAGAAGTCCTTTCTTCTCATAAAAGTAAAACTAAATGTAAAGTGCTTTTTTTTATCTAGCTGTTTATGTCAAATTGATCATTCAGAAAGTTTGGTCACATATCCAGGAGCGGTAACGAACGGAAAGAGTTTATTTCATTTTATTTTTTTTGTGTAGGTCATGATGTTACTAATCACGAATAATCATTCAAACGTGATGTTTATTCTCACAATAATCGTTACACTAAAATTTGAAACCAAAACAGGTCTACATTGGGACAAAAGTGGGCTCAAATCAGGACCAAACTGTGGCAAAAAACATGTGTGGTGTAAGTAGTAGTGAGAGTGGGTTGTTGTTGACAGGACAGACTGAGGAGCTGAGTGAGACAACGTTGAGGCCTCAGCAGGAAATTAAAGTCAAATTTAAGTGTGTGGCGGCAATTTAAAGTGACAATACGTGTCTAAAATAAAGTGTCAAGTCTACACAGTCTTTCACAGCCACTGAATTCATCTTCAAATGAACCCACCATTTGATTTTGATGTACTAAAACAAATCAATTCACAATCATTTACTAACAAAGTCTCTTAGTTGTTGATTTTGCTGTTGTTTTTCCCTGCGGTGAATGGTTAGAACTAGGGCGGTAGTCGTTTAGTTGTTTAGTCCAGGGGTCCCCCAAACCGGGCCACGGTTCGCATCTGCAACTGGGACCCAGAGGCAAAAGTGATATATTAAATGTACTTTATTTTTGTTTAATAGTATATTGCTATGTCCTTGTGTTTTACAATGAAAATATAGAGCCAAATTAACATCAAGTACAAGTAATACGACAATTAGAATATATTTAGAACAAGGGTTTGTACACATTTTACACTTTTATTCATATTATCACCCGGTCTGATAAAAATATATTGTACCAGTCCTTACAAATTATTATTTTGGGGAGATGTTATGGCAGAAAGGAGAGAGCAGTTTAATCTGCCTTTTTACAGATAAATACACTGGTTACGAGTAATCATTTTTAAATATGTGATCTGCTGTGGTCTCGTGGTCTTGACAGTGCACTTTGGGTACGATACGCTGTCAAATCATAGAGATACTTAACAGATTTAAGACCTTTTTCCAGTGCCACACCCCTTTATGTCAATTCATCGGTGCAGAGAGCTTGTCTTTAGTCGACCAAGAACGTCTTTCAATCAATAGTCAAAAAAAAGTTACCGTATTTTGCGGACTATAAGCCGCTACTTTTGTCAGATGTTTTGAGCCATGCGGCTTATTTAGAGGCTGCGGCTTTTCTGTGGTTTTTTTCTTTCACCGCTAGGGGCGAACTAACCGGAATTTAGAATCAAAACTACAGAAAAGTTAAGCAAAGAAGCAGATGTTGCTTTTTTATTCAGCTAGCAAATAGAACACGGACGACAAATTACCAACTATAAATTATTTTCAAATTCTTGCCCATCATTATGGAACCCAAACGAAGAAGTTCGTATGAAGCAAGTTTTAAGCTGAAGGCCATCGATCTTGCTAGGAAACCGCGCGGCTGCACGCAAGCTTAACATCAATGAATGTACGGTGAGACGCTGGAGAGGAGAGCACGCTGGAGGGGGACAGCGGGAAGAGCTCATGCGATGCCAAAAGTCAAGGAAAGAGTTCTGCGGCCTTATACAAAAGGTGCGGCCTATGTATTGTTTTATTATCGTTTTTTTAAAAATAGAGCAAATGCGGCTTATATAGGGGAGCGGCTAAAAGTCCGGAAAATACGGTAATTATGAACACAGCATCCCATTAGTAAAGACAAATTTCAGCTTTAGCACACTTTTGAAATGTAGTTTTTTTTTTTTTTAATGAAGACGTTCTTGCGTTACCTGCCCACAGAGTGAGACCTACTCCCGAGGTCTCTGGAGCGTCTGAGCCATCGCCCTACGACCTGCTCCACGCGACTGGTGCGGCGGGACGGGGATCGGCTCCTGTCCTGCGCATCCATTTACCTGCACCCACAAACACAACACAAACACACAACACAATAACAAATATGTGTTTCCGGTAAATGTTTCCGTTGAAGTGATCACAAAGAGAGTGGGGCTTTGAGGTTTAATCCGACACGAGTCAGAGACAAACATGATGTCATTTGTGGCCACATTGCTGCTAATGGGCTCTTAGCCAAAGTGATGAGCCGATTGTCTGCGTTTGGAGACGGAGTTGAACAAACGTCAATATCAATCGCTCATAATTATCAAGAATCTGATGTTGTTTTGTGTGCGTTTTTTTGTTTGTGGAGGTGTGGCCCGTGCCTAATGGACCGGGCATGGAGCAACAGAGAGAATACACACAAACATTTGTTAATAACTGTGCTGGACAATCACTTACAATTTGTGTGTTTTCTGTTCTTCAAAAACAGTGAACTGATGGAAGGAAAAATAGTCCTGCACTGCATCTGGCATTATAACATCAACGCCACTGATAAATCATAAATCATCATTTTTGCTTTACCCATGTATAAAGTCTTGTTTTGAACGGGAAATTTTAAAATACAACAGATGAATGAATGTGTTAAGTGTCCACCGAGAAATGAGCA
Source organism: Chaenogobius annularis (assembly GCA_015082035.1). Lineage (NCBI taxonomy): Eukaryota > Metazoa > Chordata > Actinopteri > Gobiiformes > Gobiidae > Chaenogobius > Chaenogobius annularis. The sequence continues at coordinate 308,420 of BJKM01000129.1, read as the reverse complement.
TTTATTACCATGGGTTTTTAAGATCGGGCTGGACAATATGTAAAAAAAATAAAAAAAAAATAAAATAAATAAATAAATAATAATAATAATACTTCTTTCCTTGCATTGATTGATCCTGATATCTTTGTAATTAAAAACAAATAGATATGGCTTTCAATCTTATTATCATTAACAAGTTAGACTATTATCAATTAAATTCAAGTCTGAAATCTGTTCCAAAACACACTTTTACTGACTTGCTTGATTTGGCTGTAGAGCTCTTAAAAGAAGAAAGAATAAAACAACAATTTCTGACTGATGTTTTGAAACAAATTGATCTTGATTTGATAAATATGTTCTTAATTACACCGCACTAGTTGGAGAAATATAAACCCAATGTCAACAACCAAAGCAAACATATGAACAAATGAATGAGGCAGGAGAATTCAGTCCGATCCACATAACAAGAAGGAAGGCTGTGTTTGTAGAGCGCCTGTTGTAACGTGAGAGAGAATGATGTCAGCCCTGTCCCAAAGAGAGCAGCTGCAGGAAGGGATCTCCCACACAGCATTAGCCCCGTCCGTCCATTATTACAGGAAACGAGACCTGAGCGGCTGTCCCAACAACAGACGCGGGGCTAATCAACACTTTGTAAATACAGGATAAAAGTAGGGACATTTTTAAGAACAATTTGCAGCCGCCCCCAAGCGTATTCCTCACTTTCCTAATACATTTTCTGTAATAAAACATTCTAATTTGTTTGTAAGCGCTTTTCATAACTTTCAGAGGACCAGAGCGGCGTCACACTAAAAAACAATAGCTCCTATTGCGCTTTCTGGTTCAAAACGCTACATTATTAGTCGATGCAAAAAGCCCACAGCGGTCTCATTTTGACCCTAAATATCTGCGCTGGGGCAGAAATGATTTTACTTTATTATTTATTTTACTGATGCCATCTTCTTGCCTCCATGGAGATGGATAAGTTTAATTCTATCGACCTTATTCATTCATTCATTCATCCCCCCAGTTGTGTGATTTCACTGCCGACCTCGTTGACTTCTTGGTGCACATGATGAACTTTGAACATTTTACACGAATCAAACTACTTTATAGAACAAGCTAGGAAATGAGACTCTTCCCCTTTCACCTTTCCCCATTACGGCTTAAACGTGACTACAAATCACAACAGAAGCACGTGTCAGGAGCCGTAAAAACAGAACCCTAACCCTAACCCTGGGCGGGGCGGAATAAGGTGGATACCGTGGAACTTTTCAAGCAATAACACTTTTAAGTTGAAAGAAATATATGTTGCATTGAAGCTGGTTGTAAGAAAACTCATATGAAACCAGTGATTGTCCGATGGTAATGTGAGAGGCGTAAATGCAAAGTGTCCCCCACTGATGGACGTGTTGAGTGACGGAGCGGAGCAGCGCGCTCGGTCTCTGGGGGAAGTCCGGTCATAAGCAAATTACCCATCTGTCTCTGCACTTCCTCCTCTCTTTCTCTAGGTTTGGTATCCTCCTATCTGTCTCCATCTCCTCCATATCACAGCTCTCAGGTTACACAGACAAAAAGAACACACTGTACACCGTATGAATGTAGAGGTCAAGATTTCAGAGCTAGCCAGCCTTTAGGGCACATCGTAAGAAAACACAGAGGAGCAACAAAGAGCTTGAGCTGGTGAAAGCGCAGTTAGCCACGTCTCAAAAGCTATAGTTCCTAGAGATGACTTTGTCTGTCACTTCAAACAACATGAGTTAAAACCAATTCAAAGTGTTTTGGTAAAGTATGTCATTTAAAAGACCTTCTCTTCATTGGTACGTTTACAGACGATTGGATTAGCTTTAAAAGTAGGGCTGCATCTAAAAGTCGTTTTGCCAATCTAGGTCATATTTCTTTCCGTTAATCAATGAGTTGTTTAGAACACGAAAGTCACGAGATGAAAATATTTTTACTAAATTTGCCCCAAATGAAGCTGAAGTGAAGCCGTTTGAGGATCCTGGTGGAGCGCATTTATGGACAAAAGAGTGTTTTCATCAAATACACTAAATGTACACATTTCCCACATCATTTTCATGGAATTACGGCTCAATTACGGACACAAAACTTATTTTCTCAGCTCATGTTTGGCATGCTTTGGATCCTATGTACAGACAAGTTAACGTTTATCCGATGGCAAAAGTAGTTGACGATTATTTCAATATCGGATTAGTTGCGATTAATCAATAAACTTGTTGCAGCCCTACTTAAAAGGCCAGCTGTTCCAAGATTCAAACTGAATATATTAGTAGTGAATGCACTAACAGTTTAAACTTTATCTTGAACTGTAGAGTAGCATTAGACAGATTATCAACATACCCGTTCACACATGGATTTAAAACCGAATAATTGATCATTTTGAGGTTCCTTTGTACCAAAACGGAAAGCAAAACAATCACCATTGCCAAATCAAAGAACCAGATAATGGCACATTAGTCGCAACATTATATACCACTTTTGTTTTTTCTAAAAGGTCTGATTTTGTAATGTTTTAGTTGGTAGTGTCCCACGGAATAGTTTCAACCAAAAAGTGCGCCGCGACTCATAAAAAGATTGAAAAAACTGGCCTCGCCCTGTCTTTGAGTGATCACCGTTGCCATAGTACTAAAAAACAAACTATTCTATGTATTGAATAGTGAAAAGTACTCAAAATGTCACCTTTAGCTCGAAGCTGGATCCATGAATATAGTTTGTCTGCAATATAAAAATGTACCATGTAATTACTGTTACTAAAAGAATCTCTACCAATCAGGAGAGACTATTATATCTGAATTCCGTGCTGACCTTTAGTGAAACGTGAAAGCTTTGCGTACATGAGCGGTGAAAAGAACACAACTGTGAACTGAACGATTCGAAAATGACGATTTCCCAGCCCTACTCAAGTCAAGTCAAGTCGGGTGTGTTGTAAAATAGTGATGGAACATGAGCAGTTTCACATCACACAGTGGGATTGGGGTTGTGACACACTGATAATCCCCTGTAATCTCATAAACAGCCTCTCCTTCACATGCCTCTGACAGACCGCAGTGAAGAACGCGAGCGCACACCTCGTAGATGAAAACGCACAAAACACGCTATGCATTTCCTCTTTTGCCGCTGCAGCATTTGAGACAAGCGCGCGCACAGGAGATGTCGGCAGATTCTCTTTTTTTAAACGTGTAATTTTAGACAGCGCTGTTGAACTAATCACAAGTTCATATTTCTCTGTGCGTGCATCTGCCGCTTTCACCTCAACCAAGCTTTTATCATGAGTCGCCCAAAAGACCATTTCATTGACTCAGTATTAAGGCTGTGCAATTCATCAAGTTTCAATTAGAATTAGGATTATTGCTGTCGTCAATTACAAAATGTTTTCGTAGTATTCTAGTTTATTAAATGTAACTCTTAAGTGTTGAGTGGAAA